>OY720679.1:61552756-62814282 GCA_963170755.1 Amphimallon solstitiale | reverse complement strand
TCATATCAAGGTTACAGCTTAGTCAAAAATACTACGTTTAACACTCTTTTTTGTTACTCTACAGATTTCTACTGAAGATGGCAACTTAGTTGCCAAAATATGTATATAGGTTTTTATAAATCATTTGAATTTTGTGGTAAGGGATTTTTCCTTTTGCATTTTGTTTCACTATAATAAGCGCAAACTGTTGATGAAAACTAATAGTAAAGTACCAGAAACAAGTAAATATATATCAACATAGCCAAGGAATTAAACAAGCACAAAACTCAAATATTTAGGAGCCAGTTAATATACAAAATATCTTAGAGTCTGAAATTACAAAAAGAATAAACAGGACAAATAAATTATATTCTAGTCTAAACCAAGTTTTTATATGAAACAAAGAGGTATCAGTTCACAGAAAAGTAAGACACACGACGTGGACACTATGGACGTGTGTGAAATGAAATATGTACCTAAGGGCAACATTAGGTGTCGCTCGTATGAGAATTCAGAAATTTGGCAAAAATTGAAACTAGTCATAAGTAGAAAAGAAAATCGAGACAACTTAATTTAAAGGTGTAAGACAGGAAAACCTGGACATTCCCCAAAAACGTGTAATTCATAATGGGTAGAGTATTAAAACAGAGAAACAAGACACATAGTGGTGGAGAGAAGTCTGAGCTGACGTCGTCAGTTTAGATATACCACCAGGAAGAATTATGTATGCAGGTATCCAACGATAATACTAAGAACCTATTTAAATAAGCCAATATCAACTGAAATTGTACTGAAGAAAAATGTATTGCCATTGATCTTCACGAAATGTCATGCATTTAGAACAAAATTATTTATTATACTAATCTACGAGTAAAAAAACCCGGAACAACTCTTCTCATAAACCCTTAATACAGTTATCAAACGAGAATTTAATTAAACAGATTACGTTTTTAAGAACTTCCTTAAACAAAAAAAATTAATAAATCTTTCCAAAGGACATTTCCAATTAAGGAACGTAAATATTTAAGGAGTACTCCAAATCTTTAGAAACCCATAATTACAAAATAGAAAATCGATCAAGAAGAGATGAAGAATTTAAGTGCCACATTTAATTTATTCCGTTTTCGTTTTTCTTTCTTGTTAATTTAATATTTTATTACGTTATTTTCTTTTAGGTAAAAGCAGAGGACGAGTCTTCATTTTGAGAAGTTACAGTTACGTAGATGTATATGTTATTCGCAATAGCCGAAATCGGCCACTGTCCGAATGTTTTGCCCACTACGCGTTTTGTGTATTGCAGTTTACCCACGAAGCGATTAAGAAGATTTTTATCGAGCAGTGAGCAAAACGAATTACCCAGAACGCGTTGTGGGTAAACTACGTTACTCAAAAAGCGAAATTATCTTTCGAGCGGCTTTGTTTCGCATTGTGGATCTTTTCGTTTACCCACGTCGCGTTGATGTGTGTTTTGTGTACCGGCAATTGTTTTAAACAAGATGAAGGCTGAATTTGAAGAAAGATTGCGGATCCTAATGTTGGAAAAGAAAGACAGGTCGTTTCTATTATCGGATGAACGTTACTTAGAAATAGTTCAAGAAACCAAAATTGCTCTACAAAAGAAACGGGATGGTCTTGAATTATCGTCAAAAGATTATCGTAGATTAAAACGATATGATTTATTGACAGTTGAAGAAAAGGATAAACTAGTCAGTAAAGAAAAATCAAGAATCCAATCAGGTTTAATTTTTTACTGTACAGCAAGTGAGATGTATGATATAATACACACAGCACATTTACAAATTGGACATAAAAAAGAGAAGGCAATGGAAAATGAATTGAAAAATAAATACTGCAATATAACTAGAGAAGTAATTTTGATATATTTAAGTCTGTGTCAATCATGTGCCTTGAAAAAGAAAGCAAAGAGTAAGGGATTAGTTGTTAAACCTTTAATTATGAGTGAAATGAATTCTCGATGCCAGGTAATATTTTTTTGTAATATTTTTTACTCTGTTTTATAGAAATATACTTTTATAGGTTGACCTCATCGATATGCAGAGTGAACCTGATGGAGAATATAAATTTATTCTTAGTTATCAAGATCATCTAACGAAATATGTTATATTGCGACCACTTAAAACAAAAACGGCGGATGAAGTAGCAGAAGTTATTCTTGATATCTTCTGTTTGTTTGGTGCTCCGAACATATTACATAGTGACAATGGAAGAGAATTTTGTAATCAAGTAAGTGTAATGGCTTCACACAAGGGCTTTCCTTTATCTAAGTGCCTACTTTTTAGGTAATCGAAAAGTTAGCAGCAAATTGGTCTGCTCTCAAATTGGTCCATGGCAAACCTCGACACTCCCAAAGTCAGGGTTCCGTTGAACGAGCAAATCAAGATGTTCGTGATAGTCTTGTAGCCTGGATGTCAGACAATCAATGCCAGAACTGGGCAAAAGGTCTTCGCATTATTCAAAGCACAAAAAATCGCAGTTTCCATACGGGTATAAAGCGAACACCTTATGAGGCTATGTTTGGAAGTCCACAAAAAAATGGGCTATTGGATACATGTTTAGATACCTCTGTCATAAATACAATTAAGACTGAAGAACAACTAGAAGAACATTTAAAATTAATAAAAGAGTCTTTGGAAACAAATACCATAAATGAGGAACCTAATGCGACAACAACTGAGTCGGAATTAGAAACCGAAATGGAAATTGAAACAGAAAATGATAGCAGAGATGGAAACGTTAACGATGATAATAAGAATGACACTGACAGTATGACCAAATGTTTTATTTGTGATAATATGTATGTCCCTCGTATCCAAAATGTATGTATTGAATGCAATGAGTCACTTCATATCGAATGTGCTGCTAATTTGGATTTACCATTATGTCAATTATGTAGCAATAAAAGAGCAGCTGATACGGAGAGAAAAGGTTGCAAACGGGGGCTAGAAAAACAGGCTGATAAAATGCTTGCCCATTCACAACATAAATTCCCACCTGCCAATATAGGTGACAATGTTTTAGTAAATATACCAGAAGTAGATCGGGGACGTCTAGCTCCTAGGAATGTATTAGCAATCATTATAGACAAGACTGACCAAGGTTTTTATATTCTCGGTACTAAAAATGGAAAACTAAAACGATTATATAGCCGAAATGAGTTTCAATTGTCACCTTCAGTATTTTTATCATTATCTGAAGTGCCATCAGATTCTTCTGTTAACGTGCGAGAAGAAGCAAAATTATCTTCTGGGTCTAAGCAAGGTTTTATTCGGTGTAATTGTTGGAAAGGGTGCCACACAAAAGCATGTAAGTGCCTTAAATCAAATATTAAATGCAATTCAAAATGCCATAAAAGCACGTCTTGTAAAAATAAGTAACATATTTTTTTGCTTTTTTATTTCTGGTTTTTATATTTCCATATTGTTTTCTGTGTTTTTTTATTTTTATGTGTTTTTTATGTTTATTAACATATTATAATTATGTTATATATTTTAATGTTCCGCTAAAATAAATATTTTTGTTTAATTATTTGTTAATTTATTTTCAACGCGTTTTGGGTAAAGTTCTATACCCAGAACGCGACGTGGGTAAACGAAAAGATCCACAATGCGAAACAAAGCCGCTCGAAAGATAATTTCGCTTTTTGAGTAACGTAGTTTACCCACAACGCGTTCTGGGTAATTCGTTTTGCTCACTGCTCGATAGAAATCTTCTTAATCGCTTCGTGGGTAAACTGCAATACACAAAACGCGTAGTGGGCAAAACATTCGGACAGTGGCCGATTGCGGCTATTGCGAATAACATATACATAAGATTATATTCAAGTGACTGCCTCATATAATTAGCGTATTGCGGGTTCAGTTCGACGTTACTTTTTGTACATTATATATTTAGGCTACATACCATAATATCCTGTACAATTTTACGAAGTGAACATACCAGGTGGACATTTTTTCCATGTGGTAGAATTAAAGTTAACATTAGTCGCTAATGTTCGCAGATGTGCTAGCTTTACTTTTATCATCAGTTAGTTGAATAATTGTGGAAAATATTTCGGATGTAATTGCTGGCAACGCACCTGACTAGTGATTAGGAGATTTCGGGTTCGATTCTCGGGCTGCTTTAATTTTCATATTAATTTTTAAGAAATTAGAAATTACCTAATTAACAATTATAAACTAAGTTTAAAAATAATTTAAAATTAGTATGACCTCTAAATCGTCCAAGAAATTAAATTAATCAACATATACAACACATGGACGTCTCGGTGCTTATATACGCTGGTATGTCAGCAAAACTTCCATCTGTTACTTGATATATATATATGTATATGAATATCAGTAAGATTTAAAAGACTCGAATCCGAAACCCGCAGTAGCGTAACTGGCAACGCACCTGACTAGTGATTAGGAGATTCCGGGTTCGAATCTCGGGCTGCTGGGTAATTTTTAAGAAATTAGAAATTACCTAATTAACAATTATAAACTAATTTTAAAAGTAATTTAAAATTAGTATTACCTCTAAATCGTCCAAGAAATTAAATTATATATATAAGCGTTTTTTACTTAGCCACAAAACAGAAAACAAAATAAAAAATTTATACGTTTCGATAATATAGATATTATTCTGAAATTTAAATAAATTTCGCGGAGGCACATAATAACCCCAAAAAATTATCCTATATCTAATTTGTGACTCAACAGTAGCATGGTATGACCCGATCAACTAAGCCCTGTACAAAATACACTACAAATTGCGGAACGATTACCACAATTAAACCAAGGCAGCTGTTAGTTCCTTACAATGGAACTTCCAATTTTAATGTGGACCAAAATGCAATCCCAAGAGCTTAACAAAAACTAATTCTCTAAATGCTCCATCATCAACTTGTATGTTTAATAAGGCTGCACTCCTCTGGGAAGTGTGTATAATCATAAAATTACATTTATCCGGATTTAAAAAAAGGTTCTGCTGACCAAACTATGCATGAAGATCACCAAGAACCTCATTGCATTCACTCCGATGCATGTCTGACACTAGTGCAGAAGTATCGTCTGCATACATGGTAAAATTTACACCATGAGGCTTAGGTAACTTGTTTGCCATTTATATATAAAAGAAACAATACAGGGACCAGTACCGACCCCTGTGGTACACCAATTTGAGTTGGCCAATTCGAAGAATTTATATTTTTTATGTGATTTCCTTCATAAAACTTTAAGGCAAGGTGTTCATTCCATTTTCTTTAAAAGATAGACACCAAGTACAAACCGATACCTCTCACTCCACAGCTCGACAATTTGCCTAATAACATTTCGTGGTCGACGCAGTCAAATGCCATTAACAAATCATAATAAATTTTCACGGGACATTTGTTCACAATGACACGATCTAACACATAGTCATAAAATTCATGCATTGCTGTAGGTTTAATAAAACCATGTTGGTTACCCTGCAACATATTCCGAGAATTACTGGTTTTTTATTTCACTGGAAAAAAAACCTATTGGAATGAGAGATTTACCAAATACTGTAAAGACTAGGTATTAGCTAGAGCTACGAAGGAACCTGATCCGGCCCTGATGTCTATTTGTTTTTAATGTTATTCGACTTAATTATTTATTAATTGCTCAAATAAGCCTCCCTCTTGAGCTGCTCTTGAGTTGAGCAGTAACCCAGATGATTATAAAAATTTCGACGGACATTTGTTAACATTTCCGGGGATAACATGATTCGAAAATTAAATAATTTTGGCGCGTAATTGTTTTAATTATTGTTAATTGGTTTAGATAGACGAAACGCGATTTAAAAATGTTCTTGTCGACTAGACATCGACCGTTAACAAAATTGAAATGAAATGTGCAGGTGTTATCCTTGTTGCGTTGATTAAACGCGAGTCAGTCTAGCCGCAGTGAAAATGTTCCCCACCGTCTATCTTTTTCAACACTAGACTCGACCAAAAGAACAGTTTGTATATTGCTTTCTCGTACTAACTCATACAAACTCTCGGTGTCGTCGTTTTATCGCACAGTAAATGTATTCGCAACTTGCAGGCAAGCAATTGATATACTGTTCAAATGAAATCATCGACGAAGGCAGAGGATCTACCGGACATAATTACTACTTCTCGATTCTCGCGTCCGTTTAATGGAAACTTTGCGGTCAAAAAACATATAAATAACTGTCCGCGCCCGTTCAAAAGAGTGTCTGCATAAGAGAAAACAATTTATTAGTAATTCCTTACTTATAAATTCGGGACCGAATAAAATGTCCGTTTAAGGGAGGTGTCCGACTAATAGAAGTGCCCGTTAAGGGCAGTTTCTCTGTATAAGTATTTAAAAAATTTCGTAACATTATAATAAAATTATTTTTCAAGATTTATATTTGAGTATTTACTTACAATTGTCTCATTCAAATATTCCCAGAAGCATTTTTCTAAAAGTACGCAAATAATAAAAAGAAGGTATAAAAGAAAGGTAAAATACATTATATGTACGATTTATTTATTCTTTTCTCGTGTAACAAAAAGTTCAGTAAATAATGAATGGTCCTTGTGAAAAGGCAACGCTCTCGTTCTACATAATTTCCCCAATCCTCAACTTTTGACATCGGACCATCCCCACCATGAGACACGGAGCTTTCTACGAACACGACTGCGTCTGGTTGCGCTAATTTCAAAACTTGCCCAAGAACAAGTCTTTTTAATGCGGTCGACAGCAGACGCCCGGAGCGGTTAAGCGAGGCATATATACGGTTAATTTAATACGCAAGACAAGAAAGAGAACTCCCTTGATGAACAATTATGGGATAGAAGTGCTAAATGGATATTTTAAGAGAGATTCCTTCTCTGTAAAATTGAAATTGATATTTTTCATTGTTGCAGTTGGGCGTTAAAATGAAACACTAATTAGGAACGAGTTGAAAGTCGTGTTATCATTTTCCCGAAATTAATTTAACTGCTTCCTCTTTCGAAGTAAATGATCGGTTATAATGAGAGAACGTGAATGGAAACTGTAAATTGAAAATTGCACAATTAAAATTTCCAATTTACAGTTTCCGGGAAAGCGAATTCATTGAAAAATATATCGGATTTCTTTTTCTGGATAAATTTTAATGTCGGAATTACCACTTTTATTTATTAAGCATTTGCAGTTGAAGAACAAGATTTAAATCTTAAATTGTTAACCGACAGATTCTACAAATTCCATATTATTTTCTTAATAAAAAGCAGATGAGTGGCGTTGTGTTAAAAAGACCATACATCGAAAGAGCGTTGGAAAGTTCGCAACTACCAGTAGATTTGAATTAGGACGGGCAACTTTAAAATAAAAATTGTGCTCGCTTGATGATTGGTACTTCTCCAGCTTCTCTAACTTATTCACAATACAATTCAACAATTTAGCCCATCTAACTCTCTCTCTGTGTGTGTGGCCATAATAGCACCAAAACTGCTAAACCTAGCAATATAAAACTTATATTGACGACTATAGCACCCGCTTGAGATCTGATTAGATTTTCAGTAAAACCGGTAGATCGGAAATAGTACTTTACTTCAGAGATAAAAGTAAAATTTCACCAATATTTCGTCTACTACTGATCTTTAAACAAGTTTATAAATAATTCAAATGTACACCAAAGTGAATATGAGAAAAAATTTATCCAAAAAGTTTTTCAAAATTCCTATTGTTAGTAGGTGCTTTAAACTTACGAAAAATAGTTAATAGCGAATATAAGTTAGGTTTTCAAAGCAGAGTATATATTAAGAGTTTGAAAATATTTAGAGCTTGGTTTAGAATAACTTTTGTATAAAAAAACTTTCAAAATTCTGTCCGGAATAACACTTTTACTCAGAGGTTTATTAAGGAGATAAAAGCATTTGAAACTTATTTTGAAACTACTTTTATTTTAAGCATTCTTTTTGTTTTGGTTGATGGTAAACATTTAGACATTGCTGAAGGTCAGCTACATAATGAAAGTGGAACAAGACCGTCACATCTTTCCTCCTGGTCATATTTTTAGTTAAAATGTTGAATTTTGAGTTTCTTTTTTTCGTTCTTCTAAGAATTTAACCAGAATTTGTCAACAAGATTTTAAAGTTTTAGATGCATTTTCACAAAGTCAGCACGTTATGTGGTTGATAGTTGAATTAGATTGCGTAACTCCAAAAACAGTTATGTGGGTTTTAAGGCCTTTAAGATTTTAGGCTGAGATAAGATTATATTTCATAGAATCTACACTTATTGTACCTGTTAATACATATGAATTTGGTTCATATTTATAAAATGTAGTTTAGATTCTCCTTACCCATATTAAACAATAATGAAACTTCATTATTATTTTCTGCGTTTGCTATACCACACCTTTTGAACAAAATCCTCTGTTTTGCATGAGTTAAATTTTTTTTACTATTTTTGTATTCCGCTTTTGTTTAATATTGACAATAAATGGGTGTGCGTTTTACAGCTGCAACTTTGAAATATAATGTAGGGTAGACCGGGGCATGTTGGCCGTAGGGACAAGTTGGCCCGATTGAGTTATTTCATGCACTAGTCGCTTGAGTGTGCTGGGAATCAGGACGAAGGTTAGCGATACTTGCCCATCTTTCCACAGAAATGTCGCACGTGTCAAAGCAGAGTTAATGCTGTATTTGTTTCGAATTTTGATAAGTTAAAGTAAATTTTCAATAGTTCGTTTGATGTGTTTGAGTTCCTCAAAGTTCGACAGTATTGCTGTAGGTAAATACTAAGTTTGAATTGACTATAATCTGTAATTTAAATGTAAGCTCTGTACTTAAATGCTTCGATAAAATAATAATGTAATGCTTTTTGCTCGATAAACATTTCCTACATCAAATTCAGTTACAAACTGTATTGAAGACCAGCCTGCCTTAGCCCATGGCCAACATACCCCGAGTAAGGCGCAAGTTGTCCCCAAGTAACATAGGTGTTAAAGAAATTGTAAATATGTTCACAAACTAGTATGAACTCTTAATAATGCAATTTTCGATTGTGCATGATTTCTAACCTTCCCATACAAAAAAAAAAGAAAAAAACTAAATAAAACATAAAAACCTAAAAAGTGAAAATCAAATAATAAAAAGTGGGCCAACGTACCCCGGTCTCCTCTACGTCTTAACATTATACATATACATCTTGTTTTGTATTAAACTTAAAGAAAATTACTCACGTCATTAATAAAGACACACTGGAAAGTCCTTAAGGGTGAAGTTTTCTTAAATTAAAGTTATTTTGTGAAGTTCTTGAAGAGTAAACTTCTAATATATAAATAAATATTAAGAAAGAAAATTTAATGGGTAAATTCCGCAGTAGAGCAACCGTAGATATGTGTTTCTGACTATTGGTCGTCATCAGTACGGTGTAGCCAAGGAATAAGGTGGGATAACCTTGTAGATGTAAGCTATACGGAGGACCATCAGGTGACAAACTCCCATTTGTAGCTTCAGCTAGAAGATCCTCAAATTTGAAGACAACAACTAACGTCGCCACGAGGAAGACTAATGTCAACCTGCGTGCCATCCGAGACCCAGGAAAGATAAATCAAAAAAAAAGGAAATAACGCGAATACATGAAATGACAAGAAAGAAAATTTAATGGGTAAATTCCGCTGTAGAGCAACCGTAGACACGTGTTTCTGACTATTGGTCGTCATCAGTACGGTGTAGCCAAGGAGTAAGGTGGGATAACCTTGGAGATGTAAGCTATACGGAAGACAATCAGGTGACAGACTCCCAGTTGTAGCTTCAGCTAGAAGATCCTCAAATTTGAAGACAATAACTAACGTCGCCACGAGGAAGACTAATGTCAACCTGCGTGCCATCCGAGACCCAGGAAAGATAAATCAAAAAAAAAAAGGAAATAACGCGGATACATGAAATAACAAGAAAGAAAATTTAATGGGTAAATTCCGCTGTAGAGCAACCGTAGACACGTGTTTCTGACTATTGGTCGTCATCAGTACGGTGTAGCCAAGGAATAAGGTGGGATAACCTTGGAGATGTAAGCTATACGGAAGATCTAGAGCTAGAAGATCCTCAAATTTCAAGACAACAACTAACGCCGCCACGAGGAAGACTAATGTCAACCTGGGTCTCGGATGGCACACAGGTTGACATTAGTCTTCCTACAAATGGGAGTCTGTCACCTGATGGTCTTCCGTATAGCTTACATCTCCAAGGTTATCCCACCTTATTCCTTGGCTACACCGTACTGATGACGACCAATAGTCAGAAACACGTGTCTACTTTTGCAAAATATTAATATTAAACATGTTATAAGCATTATATAATCTTGACAATAATATTCGACGCCTTTTCATTTAATAACCCATGTACTTGATGAACATTTAAGCTCAAAATATACTTGGTTTCCTCAAAAATTGAAATATACATTTTATTTTAAAAATTTCCACCAATAATGAATTAAAGGAAAAAACACTGCGTTTTGATAATAACGCCTTTATATCATTAGTCCCAACAAAGGTGAAGGAAGAAAAGATGCGAATCTTCGAGATCTGCAATTAATGAAGAACTGGTAGGCATCGATTGAGGAGAGTGCTTTTTTTTACTAAACAGAGATTTTTTACCGTACTTCCTACACCAGTTTCTATATATAGGCCAACTGGGAAGCCGACAATACGGCGAAAGGGTCGGAAAAAGTCATTCCAACGCTAGCAGCGTTCGATTAAAGTTAGCAAGGGACTTTAAAACTTGTTAGGACACATCGTACGACGATATTGTTTGTCAGTCGAAGCTGCTAAATTGAAACTTCGGATACTCATTCTAAGCGAGCGGTGAAAAATGTAAAAGTATTGATTTCTTATACATTTACGCAAAGTTATTTTGTTTTGCTCGTTTTCAAGTACATTTTAAGTCGATTTGTTTGATTATTTTGGTTCCCTACCTAGGTTAAATGTCACGGTTTTTCCTTTTTTTTTGCAGTATAGATATTTATGAAGAAAGAATATTGGCAAGGTTTATTTTATAAATGTATATTATAATAATTAGTATAGTTAATATTTATTGATATATTACTTTCCTAGTTTAGTTTATATGATTGATGCATGGTTGATACTTGTTTAACATACAGGGTTTGCAACTCTAATTCAATCAGTGTTATGTTTTTCTGTGTGAAATAAACGAAACTAAACATGATATGTACGCACCTTACCAGGAAAATTATTGATCGGGAAAAATATTCACTCTAGTAGTTACTGAACACTTATATAATAGGGTCACTTAATCAAATTAGAAAATGTATTATTATCAAAGAAGACAGGTCATGGAGGGAGCTATACAGTGAGGACGCGCGGGGAAGGAATAAATTCATTTAAAATTTTTGGTTTTGTTTTATGGTAAAACGCTTGGATAGGTCGATTTTTAGTTTTAGCTGCGGATTTTTTAATGGTAAATTGATATACAAAGGTGGTCCAAAAATAAGTTACGTCAATCAAATTTTTTTTTCAAATGGAAACATATGTTTTTTATTTAATTTGTTAATTCTGCATCGAATTCTAAGTATGTTTCATGTACCATGTCCTATACCTACACTCAACAGTTATCGAGAAATTTACAATTGAACATATGAATAACTGAGACCGTATCCTACAAAATTATTACACTCTGTTGTCTGAAGAGGACCGATTTATTAAAAAAAACAAATCAAATTAAATGTTCAAACTGTTGACCATTAACTTCCTGACAATAGGCAAGCCGAATATCAATTTCTCGTACCATTTCAGTTAACGCCTGCGGCTTAATTTGTTGTATTTCGGTTATAATTCTATTCTTCAATTCATTAATATTTTCCGGTTTATTGAAGTACACTTTGGATTTTCGATAATCCCATAGATAAAAATCTAATGGAGTTAGATCTGGAGACCTAGATGGCCATTCGATAAAACCTTTCCTACCTATCCATCTATTTGGGAAAATATTATGAAGGTATTCTCGTAGTGTTCTCGAATAGTGTGAGGGCGCTCCATCCTGTTGGATCCATATCGAATCTACCGGTATACTTGGATTCTCATTATTCGGGTTAAATGCACTTACACTGGGTACTATGTAATTTTGTAGTAGGTCTAAATGTTTTTCAGAATTAAGTGTTACCTCAATAAAAAAGGTACCCACAGTTGCGGTACCCATAATTCCGGCCCAAACGTTTACTTTCTGGGGGAATTGTGTTTGACACTCCATTCTCCAATGTGGGTTTTCTGATGACCAATATCGAAAATTTCTCTGATAAATCGTCGGTGGTGGATTGTGTATGATTTTGGAGAAAAGTAATGAAAAAAAGAGCATAAGTTGCCGAACCGAGTGAATCATGGCGTAGTTCTTACATCCATTGAGGGGAAGCTTTCCAAAAAATCTCATACTGGTCAGTGCAGAAGCATTTCAGCGGATGATAATGAGACGTGCCAAACTCCTTCCTAGACTTTTGATTGACGAATAGAAGGGATATCATGTGTCAGTTTGCACGGAATTGAAGTATTATCTTGATGCCAGATCCGGACTTTAAACATTAGTGCATCTCTAGCCGAGGAGAGTACTTTGAAGGAAATTAATTCAAATGTAATGTAAGCTTATTACCTTGTTTATAATACCATTATCCACCATATATAACATCTCGTATTATAGGTTGCGAAATTTCCATACCTAAACCCATTAGATTTTTTTGTTGGAGGTAAACTTTTATGCTACAACTCCCCAAAACGCTGACGAAGTTATATCCTGAATAGACACACTAGGAAGACTGGAGCGAAAGTGCAAAGTATAGCATAAAGTTTGCATATGTGTCTAAAACCTGAAGGTTTTCAATGTGAATAATTATGTAGATAATAATAACATTGATTTGATGTCAACGAAATATACAATGTAAATTAATTTTAGCACAACATTTTAAAACTGTAATATTTTCACAAAAAATAATTTATTGTTGTTGTCCATCTGATATAACTAACAGTGTTGCCTAATTTATATTTTTTTCAAATCCTTTCTGAAAACACAGGACCAATTTGCACACCTTGTATAGAAATTACATAAAAATGGTATGTTAAATTTTTATTAATATTTCCATAAAACCTTCTTTAAACATTTTCTGTAAACTTTATCATACAACCCTTATTAATAAAATAAACGATCTTCATTTTATATATAAAAATATATTCGCCATTTGTTAACATTAATTATTATTCTGCTTTTCATCATTAAAATCTGGAAGGGCCAAATTTTGTAATGTTGAAAAAAAAAGTAAACAGGAAACTTAAACTTGATAAAATACTGATAAAAGCACATCACTACTCTAGGGAACTATTCTAGAGGAAAAGTTCTATACAAATATAATGTATGCACTAACTTCTGTAAAAGAATAATCTTACTGAAAGACATTTTCTACATAAATGCAATATTTGTGACCGGTATAACTCCCTGATCTCACATTTTCGGCTATAACACTCAAGTTTAGAAAAGGTAGTGTAGCAAAAGTATGAGAATATTATGTTGCACTTTGCATATTTCTCCGGGGATTGGCAGGTTTCCTTCAATATACGAATATTATGGTTATATAAATGACTGAGAGAACACATTACGGATGTGACAGATGTATCGTATTATATAGGTTCATGCATAAAGCTCGTAATATTTCCATAACGGTGCTCGTAATAGGTAGTAATCTTCATGTATACCGAATAAAAATGCTAAAAATGGCAAATGCTGGGTCACTATGTTTTCAAGCTTTATTAAAGACAATTTGGCTTTCAACGTTTACTACATTTTCTTTAAACAATAAAATTGTTGCCTTTGATTTTCAGTACTAGTGGATATTCGTCGAATAGATGTATGGAATAAAGATTTAAAAGATATGTCCACAAATCGTCTACATATAATAACAAGAATGGAGCACCATATACCAATGATATATTGAACGGGAAAACAATAGAACAGATGAAAGTCTCATTAGAGAAATATTCATGAATCTAGTCCAAAAGTGACGGTCGAAAGCGCAAGTAGAAGGGAAAAAGAGAGAAAGCAAGTGGATAAGTATGTATAGGAAAGTAGGATGAAAGAATAGGTATTTAGAATATATTATCATCTAAGAATACCTTTGATGGCCAGAATTCGTTTCCAGTAAGACCATTTCTGTCAACTATTATTATTATTATTATTATTATTATTATAAAGATGTGCTTATTTGTGACATCCTTGCATTATTATTATTATTATTATAAAGATGTGCTTATTTGTGACATCCTTGCAACTATGAAAACTAACAAAGGCTACTTTCAGAATTTAATAAGGTAGTAAGAACAACTAAGGATCACCACATCCACTTCAACTTACACTTGAAATTAGAAATTACTCGATTGCGTAGTGACAGTGTACTAGATTACAAATTTCACGACATATCGTATAAACAAGTTTGGAGACAATCAGTAATAGACTTAGTATTTTAATAAATGCTTGTGTTAGGTAGTACTATGCCCTGCTTATTATAAAACAGGTAAAATAGAGAGCTATTGAATTCGATTATTCTGCTTATATGTGTTTTATATACCTAACAAAGGCGTTCAATAGAACTGATAAACTGGTTATATTGAGAAAGAAACAAATCTCTAACAATCATAAACATAATCAGAAATCTGAACACAAGTAACACAGCAAGAATAAAAGTGGATTTTCAAACAACAATAGACATACCAACACTAACAGGAATAAATTAGGGTGATAGCCTCAGCCCATTCCTATTTAAGCTCGTCATGGACAGGGGATACAGACTGAACAACCAGATAATCAGCATGGTATGCTATGAGCATGATGTAGTAGTCTTTGCAGAAAAATAAAACGACTTACAAAGGCATAACACATAACACATAAGTTTCATTAGACGAGTGAAAAATACAGCATGAATTTACATCGATAAAACAAAATGCATGTCTTTCTCCAAGGAACTAGTGAGATATAAAGTCGTAATAGACAATAAGCCAATAAATCTTCAGCAATATTGCGCTGTCTAAGAGATATCATTTGGAAAAACAACCATATGAGCATTGACAGTAAGGTGCGGATATATAAATCCTGTATTAGACCGGTGTTAACCTATGGTATCGAAACTCGAACTGATACAAACAAGACAAAGGGCATCCTGAAAATGGTAGAGATGAAAACCTTAAGAACCATCGCAGGAAAGACACTGAGGGACAGAGTAAGAAACAGCAACATAAGGGCGACATTCTGCAGGGTTTAGGACATAGTGGGGAAGGAAAAGAAGTTCATATATATAATAAAACACAATTGTTTGGTTTCAAAAAATTATAATGTTCCCACACGACATATGTTACGCCACACTGTCACTTCATTAGGTGGATGAAAATACAATGTCAAAGTACATATTAGCTCATATACCGAGGTCGTCATATTTTAATTTCTGATAGGAAAGTAGTAAGTGGAAAAGAGCGCGACGAATTAAACTAAAGATAGACATAAGCGAGGCTGCCACACTAGACATTTGTAAGGCGTGGGGGTCCCCCGCCACTCCGTTGCTCTCCCTCCACTGTTAGCAAGCAGGCATCGCTGCATAGGATAAGATCATCTTTTGCATATGATAGAAGTGCAAACCGAAATTAAAATTTGACGCTTACGGTATATATATAAATGCAAAAATAATTTCATTTTGAGAGGGGGTGGATAGATTTGAATTTTAAATTGAGTAGGGGGGAGTTATTTATATCTAGTTGGTCATTTAAAATTATACCTAATCTATTAAATTTATTAATTTCTAATTTGGATAATTAATTGAAAAGAAGGTGATATTGGCGTGACCATGTACATAGAATGGACCAAAACAGACTTTCACACATTGCTAAAAACGGAAAACCAGCAAGCAGACAACCTATGGAGAGGCTACCAAGAGATGGAAGGAGAGCTGGAGTTCCGTCTCACAGGACAAGTAACCTTCGTCATTAGCAAACCTCAAGGTCTTCTCGAAGAATAAGAAGAAGAAGAATAAGAAGAAGAAGAAGAAGAAGAAGAAGGAGAAGGTAGTACTATGGAGGGTGTAAGAAAAGGAGACCGATCGCTTGCGGATTACAACTAGTAAAATGGAATTTGCTGCTTGATTTAAGTTCGAGTGGTGGCGCTAGTATTGCTAATTCAGCTGAACTTGTTGCTGTTGTCTTGCCAGCTGCCGTTTTTACTTTCTTATACGTAGTATAATGAAGTATTGTGATGATGAAAATTTTCGACCTCGAGATTTTAGCAGATGTCCACGTTTTGGAATCCCCAGATACCGACAAAGTGGTTTAAACCCCCCCCCCTCTCTCTCTCTCTCTGATCACGATAGCGGTCAAACGGATAAATATATCAATTCCAAATTTTATATTTAAGAATATAATCTACCTCTTGAGATCTGATTAGATTTTTAGTAATATCGGTGGACCGAAAGCAGTAGTTTTCTCCAGTAAAAGAAATTAAATTTTACCATTTCATCAAATACTAAGTTTAAACAAATTCATAAAGAATTCAAATGCACTCAGAAGTGAATTAGAAAAAAAATTGTGAAAAAACTATGTTATGAGTATAAAATCATTTAAAACATGATTTTAAATACCTTCAAGGGCCACTTTTACTCTTATCGTATAGCGTTTTTTTTTGCAAATATTTCGTAAATTATGCATTCTTTATAGATTTTGCAAGAGTGCAAAAGTATTTAGAGCTAGATTTGGAACAATTTTTGTATAACAGAAATTTCAAAATAAGTATTGAACGAAAGTAACATTTTTACTCTCATCGAGTAGCACTTTTTTGCAAATATCTCGCAAAGTATGGTTTCTGTAGAGATTTAATAAGAAACTAGAAGTACTTAGAATAAAATTCTGAATAATTTTTGTATAAAAATTTTTTAAAAATTTGTACCTGAAGTTAATACATTTACCCACAGGTTAATTTATTTAAAAGGATAAAAGTACTTAAAGCTTTATTTAGAACAACTTGGCATAATTTGAAAGGCACATATGTATAAGAAAGTCGTGTGATGCCCTCACCTTATTTTTTAATAGATTTTCGGTTGTAATTTTTAGAGCCAGAGTTCCTGTTTTATTGTAATAAAATTGTAAGATGTCTGCAAACTGTTTTGTACCAGAATGTAAAATGGTAATTTAAAGGCTTAAAGGAGTTTCTTCTTAACACATAAGTTAGTGCGGTTATATTTAATTATGTGAATGCACTTTATTTGCAAAAACTGAAAAGAAAAAAGAAAGACTGCTAATTTAGTGTGAAATAAATTTGTGGCATATTAAATTTTATAAATAAAAACGTATTTAGCTTATTATGTTTTATTTTCATGAAAAAAGCGAAAATGTAGCACATACACTCACATATTTTTTTAAAACAAAAAGGTATCTACTTCATAACATCTTTAAACCATCAAGTACAAAATTACCATATAACAAAAAAAGAACACTAGTAAAACCATGATTATTTGCCAGTTGTAACCCTACCGGCTACCAGTACTGAATTCTGGAACAGAAAACACTTAAGGGTCTTCGCTAGTGAATGGGAAATGTAATATTGGTTGCATAGCACATAATTTAATAAGCCAAGGATGTCCAAGTACTTATTACACATAGGGAACATATAATAAATATTTGAAATAATAACTCAATATGGGTTGCCTAATTTTAATTTATTTTATATTCATTTTAAACAAAGTAAAGAATAGTTGAACGAAAAATAAGTGCACAGCCGGGTAGCTTTCTATTCAATTTATAACGTGAACCCAAGCACACAAACCTCCTGCGAAGGATTTTTGGGAAAACTACCTTTTAATATTTTGACATATTAATTAATTTTCTTTAATCCGTAAATTTTTTTCTAAATTTGATTCTTCAGCCGGGTAGATTACTAAATTCTTCATAAGTTGACATTGAAAGGTTTTCTCCATCTTTAAAATCAACAAAAATATCTGGCATCTAAAATCTGCTATTTTGCCATTGTTGACAGATCCACTAGCGAGGACCCTTAAGGCTGTTTGAAAATTATGATGGAATCAAAAATAGTGCCAAGATGTCAGTCCTGATTCTAATTCTGAAAATATTTCAGCACTATTATCAGCAGGTATTTATAATGAATATTATTTTGATATGTTGCTTAGGATATTTCCACCATTTGGATGTTGAAAGGAAACCGTCGTTTTGGCGGACATCTGCCGTCTTCAGGGTAGATCTATAAAGAACTGTTCCTTACCAAATAATTAATTGGGATTGTGAGGTGAAATTTATAAAAACACTTATGACATTTCCAAATGTCAATGTGACGAATTATCACAGACTAAACAAACCAAACTGGTAACTAAATACCAGATTTTATCCAGATTACGCCTCCTTGTTTAGAAAATGAAAATATCAATCCTTTACCATCTTTGTCATTCTAACTGAACGGGAGATGAGATGGCGCTAGCGTCATTTGGAATTTTTTGTTATATTGTGGTTATACCGTTGATTGAAGGAATACATATGATTCCTTCAATCAATGTCATATGTCATTCCAAACAATATTTCAAATTTGACGTATTATTGCAATCCTTTCTTGTTGTACATCATATTAAGTATAAGTAAGTTGATATTGATCGCGAGTTATAGATTAAATAAGTACAGAGTGAAAATTAGTGAACTGTGGTGTAATATAAGCTCATAGGAATATATAGCGTTAGAGTGATTTCATGTATTATATTGTGTAAGTAATAAACAGAGATTTCTGTCAATAATAAAATCTAAGTATTTGTATTTTTCAATCGCACAAGTTGAGGGAGTGTATGATTTGTCAAATAGTTTTGTGTACTTTTCTATTATATTAATAACGTATTAAATACACATAATCTAAAAACAAGCTCGTTTCAAATTCCGCGCCAATATGCTGCTAGCGCCATCTTCGTACCCGTTTATTCATGTGTGACAAGGATAAAAGATATTGGATATTTTCTATCAAGTAGTCGGTCTGATTTGTTTAGTCTGTGGAATTATGTCATTCTTGATCCGAATCTAATCTATGTGCCAGGAGGCCCCTAGAAGTAAGAACCAAAGAACACAAAAAATTTATTCGCCTAGGAGAAACTGAAAATCCCGCTTAGTACGACATGCTAAGAAGAACATAGATTCAGAAGGAATACAAAATAAGCGGCATATATAGCTAGAGTAACTAATTCTATAACACGAAGCCTGGAGATTAAAGGGGCCTGGATTCAAATTATTCGTGAGACCATAAACACTTTATGTAATAGTACACCACACAGGTAAGATTCAGTATGACATAATCGATCACATTGACATTCAGAAATGTCAGAAGTGTTTTTAGAAATTTCACCTCACAAACACAAATTTAACTTAATTTTTTTGGCAAGAAACAGTCCTCCATAGGGCCACGATAGCACGATATACATACGTTTTCTGATCCACGAAATTATCTTCAAACTTGGAAAATTTAAAAAACTCTCTGTTGCTAACAAGAGACCAACAGGATGATGAAAGTTTAGTATGACGACTTTTTCAAATAATTCAAACAATTAATTCATTTTACAGCTCCTACAAATTTTCTCATGAGGTTATCTACTTTTTTGTTATAAATTTTATTCATTTTACTGACAATAACATTGAAAGTATTAGGGATTGCGTTCTTAATTACAGCTGTACTTATTGAAGTTGCACTTATAGGTTAAGGAAGTTATTCTATTGAATATACTAGAATCGCTCTCGCAACCAACATGCGCCACCAAAATTAAAATGGCGTCAAATTTGAGACGTTGCCAAATTTGATCTGTCAAGTAACATTAATTTTGACACTATAACCCTAAATGATCAATTATTAGACTTGTGGTTTTAGCACTACCGGCAATAATTCTAATATGTAACTATTAATTTGATAATAATTTTGCTTAAGTACTACATATTGAAAAGAAGAATATAATGATTATTTTATATTTGTATGAACTTGTCTGCTGTTAGTAATTAGATATAAATATAATTTTCAGAGAAAATTGAACTTTTGAAATTCATTTAAACATTCAGGAATGTATTTAATAATTATGTTCGAGTTAGTTTTACTACAGACAATATAGATATTTAGTAGCAAAGACAGTTGTACAGCAGTATCCTTACTAATAGTGCTATACCTATTGCTTTTCCATTAAATGCATCAAAATTAAAGTATTTTTACATCCAACAGCGAGAAGGTAAGAAAAGTATTACACTAATTATAAAAACATTTGTTTGCCAGATTCTTACTGTACACTATGATTATTACCATTATCACTGCTGTACTAAAAGCAACTTGTTTGAAACATTTCTCGTAGGTATATCATTGATTACAACATAATTTTTGCATGCTAATCAAACATTTTTGATTAAGCTAACCACATCATTATTGTTTACTTAAGCTTTAAACTAGTATAAATTTGTTGTTGTTAAAGATTATATTTAATGCAGAATTAAACAATTCAAACGTATTTTAAAGTATTTCAAATGTTGAGTATTCGTAAGCTGAATCTTTGCTACTGATCAGAATTTAACTTACCAAGCAACTTTAAATTATAATACAATAATGAACAAGTATTTTTACTATCTCAATTTATAATGTACTATTATTACAATACTATCACATATTTTTGAAATTATATAATCTTAATTCCATTAATAACAATAAATAATTACAAAATTAAAGTCGTACAGAAAATATACAAAGGTTATTTTAGAAAAACTATAAAATTAATATAACATAAATATGTTTTAGCTGCATGCCCCTTTGCAAACGCTTATCTTGTTATCACATTAATAAACTCGATCATTATTTTATTCTGAAATCAATCATCCACCATTCCTCTATTACATTCAACATGGTTATACCTTCTTAAATTTGAAAATTTTCTAAACAGTATTACTTATGTGATCTTCAAACAATTGTTATTTTAGTTAGAGTCATCTACTTCCTCGATTAGACAGAGTTCTTTCTTCAACTGATCAATATAAGTACAAATTATTTTAACTATCGTAATCTTCTGCCGGAGCATTATGAACAAATATATTAACAGGTTCCAAAATATGTTTTTGACTTTTGATATAGATACTGAATTTAATCCGTCTCCAATCCTTTATAAGCTACATTCGTTTTATCAGTTACGTGATTATTCTAAATAACATAAAGCAATTACAAGTAAAACCAAGCATTTCTGTTGAATAAAACTTACCTTCTCGTATATAATTTGTTTAATAACTTTCACAGTCGCTACTACCGCTATCATTAATACAAAATATTACTGGATTAATATCTGTTTTATCAATTTCTATTTCCCTATCCCACGACGTCTTTATTTCTTGTTCAATATGAGTGATGGTAGCCCAAGTTTCATGTGTAATTGTTCGAAAAACGCTGTACTGAATACTAGTCACCTGCTTGTCAAACGCTACGCTTGTCAAGTGTCATACGCTCCATGAAAATAAAAATCTGACAACAATGCTCAGAATAGCTATGTATCAAATAAAATATTGATATAGAAAAGTAATATTTAATAATTATATCTATAATATTTAATTTCTAACTGACTTTCATGTAATAGTATTTTACTAGCCGTAGCTATTTACCCTAAAATATTAATTAGTTGGTTGAATTTTATTGTTCTAAAATTGTTCCGGTTGGTTGGAATTTGTAGTGGTATTGAATCAGCGTATTTAGTTCGTACTTTTGCCGTGTCGGTTGCGAAAACGACCCGACTATATCACAATGTTGCACGCATTACTTTAAATAAGAGAGGAATACGTGCACGGGTGAGCCGGCAACACAAAATAGATCAGATTTTTATTCAAATACGTATTACATTATATTTATTTAATTTAATATTCCTAATTTCTATCGTAGCAATCTTTCTAAATTTTAAATTCTTGCCTAGACAGCGATGCTAACGCCACCAATGTCAAGCTTCAAACTATATCCCATTTTCGTAAAACAGCAGCAGCTTTTGCGCCCCTTCCCTTCTACCCTCCATAGGTAGCATAGGTAGTACTAACGCTTTAAACGTGATGCATTTGTGTTTAAATTAAGGCTAAATTTGAAACTTCCTGTGTTATGTAATTTTAAATTTAAAAATTACTTTTGGAATAATCTACTGATAGGATACGTATTCATGTCATAGTAAAGTTGCAATAAGTTCTCCTAAACTTTCTGACTCAAAACTAATAGAA
This sequence comes from Amphimallon solstitiale, assembly GCA_963170755.1. NCBI lineage: Eukaryota > Metazoa > Arthropoda > Insecta > Coleoptera > Scarabaeidae > Amphimallon > Amphimallon solstitiale. The sequence continues at coordinate 62,792,049 of OY720679.1, read as the reverse complement.
TACGAGTACGTTGAAGTTAGAGCGACCACATAAACTAAATAACTAACGATAGATTTGCAAAGATCATGCAGTACCACAAACCGACGGTCAAATATCAAATAGACCAATCGAACACAAGCGTATATGAAGGAAAAGAGAGAGAAATAAACATTATATATTTTAAAAACAATCGTTTTCCACTTTTGATTTCTTATACGTGATTATATGGAAATATTATGATGATGAAAATTTTCGACCTCGAGATTTTTGCAGTTGTCCACGTTTTGAAGTCCCCTGATACTGAAAAAGTGTTTTTTTTAAATGCCTCTCTCTCTATCTCTCTCTCTCTGGTGTGCGTTTGTGAAAAAAATTAATTTTACCAATATTTTATCAACTACTAACTTTAAACAAATTTGAATTCAACTGTACTCAAAAATGAAAATGAGAAGAATTTTATTGAGAAAGTTTTTCGAAATTCTTACCGGAAGTAGGTCTTTTACTCTTGTCGAAAATAAGTTTTTTGCGAATATCTCACAAGTCATGTTTTCTAGGCAAATACATATATTATGAGCATAAAAGCATTTAGATCTTGATTTTAAACACATTTCGTATTAAAAAAATTCCAAAATTTCGACCGCAAGTAACACTTTTACTCTTATCGAATAGCACTTTTTTGCAGAAATATGCATTCTGTAGAGATTTATTAGGCGACTAGAAGTACTTAGAATAGGATTTTGAATATTTTTTTAAAATAATTTTTAAAATTCGGACCTGAAGTAACACATTTACTCACAGGTTTATTTTTTTAAGACGATAAAAGTATTTAAAACTTAATTTAGAATAACATTTGTATAATTTGAAAGGGAGATGTATGAAAGTCGTGTGCTTGCCACACCTCATTTTTTTATTTCCAATTATTGCAATTATGACATAAATATATTATGCAGATATAATATATTTATTTCATAATTGTAATTACAGAAAATAATATGTGAGTACTGAAAGAAATAACTTTTATTAGAAAGAAGTTCTTTTCAGTATCAGAAAAAAACTTCTTTCTAATACAAGTTATTTCTTTCAGTTCAGTGCTCCTATACAAAACTTGTTCAAGATAAGTTACGAATAACTTCATACATTTAATAAATTCATAGTGGATAACACTAGTGATATCCCACTGGTGATTTGGTGAAGAGCATATCCTCTAAGGTTACACCTTAGCCAAAAATACTACGTTTCACACTCTTTTTTATTTCATACAGATACTGAAGATGGCAACTTAGTTGCCGAAATACGTATATAGATTTTTTTTAATATATTTTTTGTGGTAAGGGATTTTTTCCTTTTGCATTTTATTTCAAATGAAAGATCGGTTAACATTTTAAAAATCTGTTTCTACAAAATTTTTATAGGTTTTGTTCTCAATATTACTGGGCGTTTCCTAATCTGTGGTTCTTAAATATCCTTTTCATAGGCTTAGAATATATTATTATAATCCTTTTATTTATATTATTCATGCGTAAAAGAGTCCATTTCGTATCTATATGTTTCTCGTTCCTAGTAGCCCAGGAAATTGTGGGATTTTTCAGTGCGAAAATCTATATTTATCCACTTTTATTTTCCGTCCAGGTCATATTGAAACCGTATAATTAGAAATAGTAATTTGATATGGTAGCACGAAATTGAAAATCTATGAGAATATCATTTACTGCACAGAATTGCATTGGTATCAATTTAGATCAAACGAACACTGAAATCGCAGAACGTAATTTGAAACGCCGTTGTATCGGCATTTGCGCTTCTCTAATTATATCTTTTAATTGGTATCTAATTCTTAATTATTCGACAAATAACGTATTAAAAAATTAAATTACCGCTGACACTATAAAACTTGAATTAATAGAAAAGATCAAGTTCGAAATAATTCATTATATCGTATACGCCATTGCAGTTGACCTATTCCAATAAAATTATACTCGACGTAGGTATATAAATGCATTAGTTAGATGATTATGTACGAAAATCGATAAAGGTTTTGGTGACCGTTATTCTGAGTGAGTGAGCAAGCTCATTATATTACTTAAATTCAGATTGAAATCTCCAAAAGAAGAAAGAGATGTAAATTTTAATGATTCCATAATTTACATGAAAATTTTTCACAGGGAAATTCATTCATCCAATTTAAAAGTAGAGTGGAATTGTGATATTTATAGACTCCACAAAATTCTAATACATTAACATTACGAGAATATGAAAATAATTCTATTTATAGACACTGGATGCTTGCTGACAAGTTTTTTTTTAATAGATAAGCTCTTTAATAATAATATCTTTATATTCCTAACAGATACATATCTAATTACAGGAAGAGAGTAGTATTGTCAAAATATACTTTAGAAGCCTAATTAAACAAATACAAATAATACATACTAATTACATTTTAAGAAGTGGAGTAGAAAGCTGGCCATTGTAAGCACATAGTATAAAATATGAAGTACCTACATGAAGAGCTGATAGGTGATAAATCTAATCTAATTCTATTCTAGTCAATCCAGATCAAAAAGTTTTTTGGTTGAATCTATGATGATTCCTTGTACTTGATGAAGTATTTTTTGCAGTGCTTAAAAATTATTGCAAATTATAATCTTTCCAATCGACAATGATATTGTTCAATAGCTACATCCAGTTTTTAAGTTTCTCCGCCAGTAAGAGTCGAATCAACGTCTCATAAGTGTGCAAGGGTGTGGGTTTTCTCGATTCTCGGGGAAACTGCTAGGCAACACGGTGTTGCCCGAGAGCCGACAAAAAACGAGTCTTCCTAGTCGCATTGAAAATGTACTCGTAGGTATTACCCTTTCTTGCCCATCACTATTTCTAAAGTCTTAAATTGTATGAATCAGCAGATGCTAGAAATGAAAGCGGTCTATTTCATTAAAAACACAGGTCAACACGAAATTTTCATCGTAGATAACATGATGTTGGTTTTGTAGTATTTTGTGTGCTGATTTCAAATCTGTCTTTAGTTTTTCTCTATCACGTAAAGTTTTTATGATGAAGCAAATTTAAAGTTGGCAACATTGTGCAATTAGCCTTATGTTATGATAATAGAATAAGGCTAACTCATAATTATGAGTGTAATAAATGTTTCTTTTTCGTTTCAGATCTGGAATAACAAGGCAACAGTAACTGATATTGTGACAAATAATGCCTAGAAAGTGCAAAAACCATCCAGATATGTTCTGTTACGTGTGTAGTTCGTTCACACCTAAATCACAATCTCGTAAAATAACTGAGGACCTTAAGAAAATCTACAAATTGTATTTCAACTGTGCACTGGGAGATCAGGACAAATCTTGGGCTACACACATCATCTGTTCCAGTTGTTTCAATGGATTACGTGATTGGCTAAACAGGAAAAAGTCAGCGATGCCATTTGCCATACCAATGGTGTGGAGAGAACCGCAAAATCATCATAGTGATTGCTATTTCTGTCGTGTGAACACTGTTGGGTTCTCGCCTAAAAATAAGCACAAAGTAGTATATCCAAGCATGAATTCTGCAATCAGACCAGTTCCCCATGATCAGTCATTGCCTATTCCTGTTCCACCATCTGATGGCCTTGCTTCGGCCTTATTCCAGAGCCTCTTCAACACGTGCGTAACAGTCCCGAACCACATGATGAAGACTATACTGTGGTTGACGAAACTGGACCGCAGAGATTTACACAAGATGAATTGAACGATCTTGTGCGTGACTTGAATCTATCAAAAGACAAGGCAGAGTTTCTTGCATCTAGGCTTAAACAGAAACATTTGTTAGCAAAGGGTGTGAGTATTACTCATTACAGAAAACGAAATGAGCATCTGGTGCCATATTTTACTTCTGACGGTGACCTGTGCTACTGTCATAACATTGATGGTCCCTTTAAAAGCTTATCACAAGTTCATATTGCTTCAGAGTGGCGTCTCTTTATTGACTCTTCTAAACGAAGCCTGAATGCAGTGTTACTGCATAATGGAAATTCCAAACCAAGTATACCAATTGCTCATTCTGTTCACTTAAAGGAAACATATGACAATATGAAGAAACTGCTTGAATATACTGAGTGCCAGACACAGTGCCAGTGGGATATTTGTGGTGATTTAAAGGTGATAGCCATGTTGATGGGAATGCAAGCAGGCTTCACTAAATACTGCTGTTTCTCTATGCCTATGGGACAGCCGACGAACCGATCAGCATTATGTCAAAAGGGACTGGCCGGTGAGGTCAACATACGAACCAGGGACCAGCAGTGTGAAGTTTACGCCTTTAGTCAATACACAAAGGATATTACTTCCGCCTCTACATATCAAGCTTGGCTTGATGAAGAACTTTGTGAAGGCGATGGCTAAAGCAAACTCACAAGGGTATTAATACTTGGTTCACAGATTTCCACATCTCAGCTCTGCTAAACTGAGGGAAGGAATATTTGTCGGCCCCGATATTAGGTCCTTGTTACACGATGAACTGTTTGACCAATCTTTGACACAGTCAGAGAGTAAGGCTTGGAAAGCATTCACGTGGCTATGTGAAAACTTCCTTGGTAACCATAAAGCGAGTACATATAGAACTGGTGTTGAGAATCTTCTGAAGGCATACCATGAAACAGGGTGTCGTATGTCATTGAAAATCCACTTCTTGCACTCTCATCTAGATTTCTTTCCAGAAAACCCTGGTATGGTCAGTGACGAACAAGGTGAGCGTTTTCATTAAGACATTCAGGTAATGGAGACACGTTACCAAGGTTTCTGGAATGAGAGTATGATGGCTGACTACTGTTGGATGCTATACCGTGACAGTTCCAACGCAGTGTATAACAGAAAATCATATCGAAGCATTTATGAACAATCATAGATGCCAAAACAGCATTCAGTATAGTAATGTCCCACAGTGTGTTCCTGAAACCTAACATCACCTGTAACTCGAAAACTGTACGTGATATAAAAAAAAGGCATACAGATCTGTAATCAGCTCGATAAACTGATCTAGAAAATGTCTATTTGCTTTCTGATGATTAAAAATTTTTTTTTGTAGTGAAATCGTTCCAATCGACATCGATATTGTTTATTATTAAAATAAGGCATGAAGATATTACATTTCACAAAAAACATAACATGCGCATGGTAGCGGCGCATGTTATTTTTATCCTTCAATTCATAATTTAATTTAAGACGTTATAAGATGATTTTTCATTTTGCCACTGGTAAGCAGTTGGTTAGCTCACTGGGTGAGACAAACTTCTGATACCTAAGTACTAGTCTTACTGGCAGTAAGTTTTTATAATTTAATTTAGCTCACGAACAATATTAATAGATATTGAAGGTATTCTAATCTTGAATAGACATATTATATTTTTAGAATAATAGTTTATTTGTTATTATTATTATTATTATTATTATTACGGTGGCCATAAGCTGAAAAGTTCTAATACATATAATTATTTAGAAATAAGAATACAAAAATGTTTAATCACATTAGTTACACGCCCAATGAATATAGTCTTATGCAAATATTCCCTAGCATTTTCGACGGTATGTGTGGGCCTGACAACGTATTTTATTTGCTTATTAAATTTCCAATTCTCAATTTGCATGAAAAGCCTTAACTTTTTCTATTCAGCGGTAGAACATCCTTCCCTTATTATTATACTCCCGTTTTGTGGAGGATAGGTATTTTGATAAAAAATTATAATAAATTAACTTAATTATTTATTCTCTCAATCATATAACATAACAATGTTATTTAAAATGTATGTAGCCTTTGTAATATATATTTGAAATAAATGAACATCAAACCTTATAATTCTAAACCTTTAATAAAATCTTTAATAGAATTGTAATATTTTATAAATATATGTCTGCTTAATGAATGCAACTATAGACCATAGCGCGATAATAAAAATGTGAGTAAAAGAAATTCTCATTAAAGCATTTGGACATCCAAAACCACACTCTTTGTCTGGCTGCACATTTATTTATCTAGAATGTGCTGGTATTGTACTATTCCAATATTACATTATTGGAATAGTACAGAAATTTAGTAACAATATTGACATGAACAATAAAATCCAAATTAATATTTTGTTAATTCCCTTTTATAAATAACGAAATTATTAACTTATACAGGTATGTTCAACATACACAACAACTATGTGTCGCACAGCGGAGCTTATTTATCTTGTAATAATTTCTAATTTCTGAAATGTATGCATACAACTTTTATACTTTATTGTTTGTCCTGTTATTGGATTATCCGTTGGGCAATAAATTATTATTATTATTAGCATAAGTGTGTTGTCCAACTCTGTTTAGTACGTCAATAATTATAAATCAAAAAGAATTTTAATTTATCATATATTCCTCTTTTTATGCCCGATCGAAGACGTCAACATTCAAACAAATTAATTTCGTGTATTTTAGATTAGATAAATTTAAATTGGTTTCAGAGAGTATTTTTTATTCTATTCATTAGAGAAAATCACAATTTCCTGTCTTCATCCTATAGATTCAAAACAGGCACAATTGTAATTTGTAAATGTATCTCAAGCGAGTACAATATTTTAAGTTGGATAGAGGCTGTATTACTATTTAAAATAATGCTTCTACAAGTAAATCATATAAACTGTAGGAGGTACAAAATAAACTGTGAAAAACATTTTTTCTTATATATGAAGAAGCCATAATACTTCGTGAATAAAAAAGAAAATTGTGAAAAGAAAAAATGGTCAAAAAGAAATATGCTGCATGACATGGAAAGTGCAACACCAAGAATGAGTGCGAATTTTTTGACCAAACTTGGTAGAAACGTATAACTAGTCAAAAGCAATAATTGATTAAAATTTTGTTGCGATAGATCAAGTGGTCATGACACATCTGACACTTCATTCAGTTTTCGCTGACATTAATGTGTGGTGTATTAATTGTTTGTTTGAAATTAATTTCAACGGTTTTGTCTTATTATACCTTTGTTTAACGTGTTTAAAGAGTTTTATTATGCCTAGAGTGCGGCAACGTGGAAATTATCGCCAATTAAGCGAATTCGACAGAGGTCGAATTGTTGGTTTGCGAGAAGGTGGTTTTTCATACAGGGAAATTGCAAATCGCCTTAACCGGAACCAATCCACCATTATGCGCTGTTATCAATCATGGACTAGGGAAGGTCAGGAAAGACGCCAAAGAGGAACCGGAGGCCGAAGAAGAACTAATGAGATACAGGACCGCCGCCTTCGCTTAATGGCACTAAGAGACAGGTTTTCCAGTACCAGATCAATTGCTGACGTGTGGTTAGGTAATATTGGTCATCCTGTAACCCTTCGAACCGTTTATCGTCGAATTAGGGGTTTCGGCTTACAATCTTATCGTCCACATCTTGTGTTACCACTTACGGCTCAACACCGACAGCAACGTTTGGAGTGGTGTAGATTGCGACTGCACTGGAACGTGGAGTGGCACAGGGTGGTATTCAGTGATGAATCTCGATTTTGTCTAGGGATGCATGATGGCCGTATGAGGGTCAGACGAAGACGTGGGGAACGTCGTGATATTCAGTTTTCCGTTGAAAGGCATGTGCATCGAGCAGTGGGTGTTATGGTATGGGGTGCTATAGCATATGGGAGTAGGTCTCAATTGGTGTTCATCCAAACCACCATGAACGCCCAGCGTTACATTGATGAGGTGGTAGAACCCCATATTCTACCATATCTTCAAACGCTCGAAGACCCACTTTTCCAGCAGGATAATGCCCCTCCCCACGTAGCGAGAATTTCTATAAATCGCTTGGAAGAGGCTCATGTCAATATCTTGCCATGGCCACCCAAATCCCCCGACCTCTCGCCAATAGAACATGTGTGGGACATTATGGGACGAAAACTTATGAATTTAGCCAATCCCCCGCAGACACTAATAGCTCTCCGGCATGAATTACAGGTTGCTTGGGACACCATACCCCAAGAGGATATCGACCACCTAGTCGAATCAATGCCACGAAGAGTGAGGGATTGTGACACTAATAGGGGCGGTTCAACACATTATTAATAAAAATTATGTTAAATTGTGTTAGTCTTTTGTTTTTTTTCTTTGAAATTTTAATCAATTATTGCCTTTGACTAGTTATACGTTTCTACCAAGTTTGGTCAAAAAATCCGCACCCCTTCTTGGTGTTGCAGTTTCCATGCCATGCAGTATATGTGATAACCCGGAATACAAAGTATACAAACCTAAAGAAGATTTATTTTCCATGCGAAATAAAAACAAACAAATGTTTAAGATTTACACTATATTTAATAATAACGACAGCTGTTTCGCTACACTGTAGCTTCTTCAGGTTGACATACAAATGGATTTACATCAAGTAAAGACCAACTCAATCCAAGATTCCTTTTCCACTTTACACTTTACGCTTTGTTTCAAATTAGGCCTTATAAAACCTTAAAGAGTTCCGATCTTCATCCGAACTCTTTAGGGAAAATCTGACTATACCATAGGAGATTTTACTTCAACCTTACATTTTCCACTTTGTATTAAATTAGGGCATATAAATCAAACAGTAAAAAATTTCGGGTTTTATCCGAAATAAAGGTCATTCTTAAGACTTAACATCAAAAAACTTAAGAAATATGCGAAGTTTGAGTGCAAAATCGAAGCAATTGGTAGGCAAAAGCCCGGAAATATTTTAAATTAGTAGTCAGCTTTCAATAAAATACAAATATCTGGTTGTAGAGATATAAATGAATGATATTTCAGTGTGTAGTAAGAGTTTTAAAGTATATTTTCCCCATCACTAAACACCCGGAATACTTTCCTGATAATTGGTTGAAGTCAATAAGAACCACGTGAAGGATTTTACCAAGATTTAAAAGTAATGAAAAAGAAACTAGGAAATTAACACAATACTGCTGAAGCCTGACAACTTCGCAAAAGAACAAAAAGAGCAGAAGAAGTTTTGAGAAAAATAAAAACCGCCACTGTAGCACTATTAACCTTTTCTGTAAAGTAATTTTTCATTACAACCATAACTAGAGCTAGAATGTTAATTCAAAGTATGTATTTCTGAAGTGAAACATTGGAATATCAGAATGTTATGATTTCAGTTATTTCTACCAAAATATATAATCCTTCTGTAAAAAAAAAGCATACGTGCTAAAAAAAATGGATTGTAATCAGCACTAAATAGTGATATTTAAATATTCAACATAAATGTTGAACTTCATTGTGAGTTTCTAAGAGCTAGCTTATGCTATATAAATAGAACTGCATTTACCTTTCTCAAAAAGAGTTCATTGCAACCCTCCGGATCCGGTTTTCCTTTCCAATGTAAATGCCTATACCTTAAGTTGCCCAGAAATCTTGTTCCATCCAATTTGCCAACCTCAGTTACCAACCTCCTAACATCCAGTCGTTTAATTTTGGCGCAGTGTTTCTTGTACCTTTTTTTCTCCAAACCTTTCTCGTCTGTTTCACTCACTTCACCTTGTGAAGTCAATCCTTCCTCCGCAACCCAAGCACTTAACACACTTTCGATGAAGGTGAACAGTTGTTGGACGTTCGGTTCCATTTTGTGATAGGACACGTGTGAAGTCAAATTAGCATTGGTGCAAACTTGTAACAATAAATTATCGCCGAAATGAACAGTTTTGTGTCTTCGGCGCCTGGATAACAAAGAATTTTTGTCTGGACTGGTGGCATTGCAAACATTATGCTTGTTACATTTCTGAGAGCAGCTGGCATTAGATTCCACCATTGTATTGATTATTTTAAATCGTAACAATAAAGTGTATGATTTGTCGATGGATCACATTCAACTGATTAAAAAGTTCTAATAAATTTTGCAACAATATTTATTTATAAATATATATGTTAAGTCATATATACTATAATTAATGACAACACTATCAACAACAATTTTCTTTTCGGCATTGGTGTTGAAATGTATCTTCTCCTTTACTTTTTTAATTACAGATTGCAACGTCGACTTTTATATTAGAAGGCACTTATAGTTTTTCAAATTCACTCATATTTAAATATTAAGAACTTCAAATAGATTTTTATTATTTTTTTACTTTTTTCAACACACAACAACAATAAAGCCGATATAATAGATAAGGCAATATAAATAAAATCTCTCTTTGTTTTTCTATAATCTTAAAGTTTTTGCATTTATCACAGCGAGTTGACGATAAAGATTACGAATTTGTAACTATTATTATTCCTTTCTTAATATTTAGAGACTGAAATATTAAAAATAATATTATGTATTGTGTAATTTAAAAAATATATAATTAATTAGAAAATAATAATATAAAATAAATCTGCAAGGTGAACTAAGGAAAATTATGTAAAAATGACCATCTATAAATTGCCAGCATAGAAGAACTCGCAAATTGTGATTTTTAAAAAGATGGTCAATTCAAAAGCTACCACAATTCAAGTTCTAAATACATGCAGCCTTAACAACAGTACATTCATGTTAAAAATATATTCTTTTACAATGGAATATCAGCATAAATAAGACATTATTTGGCCGAATATCTAGACGCATTTAATCGAATAGCGTTCTCGATTCGATACATCAGATTGCACTAAATTGCTCTGAGAGTTGTGATCCTGTTTAACTAGTAATTTTGATGAGCTTGCTACCTAGTGTTTTCACGTTTGACTGGCAGTTCAACGCAATAGAAAATGCACACAGTGAACATTGTTTTGGCTAACATTGTGGGAAGTTATACTGTGCTGTATTACCTGGTTTTCTTTAAGAAAATAAATATATAATAAGGAAATGCTCGTAAATCATGTTTACGTATGTTTCTTTCATTCATACAGGTAATAAATAATCACGTGATGTGTTGAGTATATTTTCTAGATATATCGCAAATCTGTTAAATTTGTGATGTTGTCTTTGATATCGGATGACGAACCTATCAAGTTCAAATTACAAGGTTGTAGGGCGGTACACATAAGTTTGCTAATCATATACATTATGTATGTTTTCCACTTAGCACTTCCGTGACAGGCATAAATAAATCGTGGTAGATCGACAGATAATTCCCAGAAAATACTTATATCATCTAACTTCAATACATTTCGAATACGAGTTAGAAAATCAAACTATAGTACATAGAAATATAATTTTAAATGAAGATATGCTGCACTTTTCTCACTCACTCATTACTAGGGGGCGGACATGACCAGTTTAAACTACGACGAAGTTACAACGGAGCAAAGAAATAATGTAAACAATACCCGCTTACTGAATAGCACTAATTCATATGGTGAACTGCATATCTGTTTACGCCCGAGCAGTGCCCGAGAATGAGAGCAGAAAATGCCTATAAAATAAGGAATTTATGAGTAAAATCCTTTCTACATCGACGTAGATAGGAGCGTGAGGGGTTTTTAAAATTTATTATATTTACCTTATATTACGCAAGAGAAATAATGTATATACTTACTGTTATTTAGTTTCAATAACGTACGCGTAGCTTTTTAGTTATCATTTTATCATTTAGTAATATAAACAACGTTCTAGTGTTTATATTACTTTTTCTGATATGAAAATGAATTGTCAGTGATTCCGAAATTTATTACAAAGTCTGTAAAATATCGTTACAGAATGCCAAAATATCGCAAGTTCGTCCTTAGCTTTGCTAAAACATACACAGAAATAGTTTTTATGCAGAGAATTTCGATAGTTTACAAAATTTCGTTACATGTTTAAATGACGATGCTCCAAGTATTTCTGAGTGCAAGGAACTAACACAAATCCCAAATTTAAAAGATCATGTTATTCCTTCAGGAACACTTTGGAAATTTGCCCAAACTAATCACATATTTTGAAAATCGAATCTCAAATTAAAAAATGGATTAACCACATTAGATGTGGCTATTAATAATTGGCGCAGTTTTTAATAGAAATCCAGATTTGTATTTTATAGATCACCAGCGACTTGTTATCCAATTATATAAATAAAATTAAAACCTCTTTAAAAATACAACATTTCAATAGTGCGCCCATGGGCGATGAGTCATCAACCGCTTGTGTCCGCCCCCTACTCATTACCTAAAACCTGAGTGGCCTGAGAGGAATTAAAGTTTTATTGCCTATTAAAAGTCTGGAAGCAATTTGAAAGTTCTCGAATTGATTCTCTTTTAATCACCATGCCAATCATACGATTATTGCTTCAATCAATGGCCTACAACCAGATTACTAAGTCAGCCATCTCCAAGCAAGCTGCTTTTGATACGGATATTTTAGTTCTCATCATTTAAAAAACCCAATCTGCGACAATCGGAGAATTAGCACAGCATTTTCAAGCATACGATGCTATTTACTAAGACACATCTAACACATTTATTGAAAAATTTGAAAACGGACTGTGGAAATCATTTCGAATATAAAATAAAATCAAATTTTAAATAATTAAATTTGCATTTCAAACTCGTGCTCCAAAATTATTCAAGCAATTCGATTAAAGTTCCAGTTATCCTATCTTGTATAATTACATCTTAGATACTGCGTAATTGAGGTGGAATCTATAACTCATCGGTGAATCTGCGGGGTAAAACCATTATTTTATTGACATAATAACTAAGCTGAAGAAAGAAAATTGTAAGTTTTGACGTTTTGACATCTAAAAAGGTAATAGGTTTTACAAAATGTAGCACAAATTTGTGTTTAAAGTAACATAGCTATTTGAATGATTCAAAGATTCCCTCCTATTTTTGATATTAACTCCCTAGTGCACCAGTTCGCTTAATATATTTCATATGCACCAAGAATTTTCTTCAAATTTCTAATATCTACTTAATAATACATTTCACTTCTTTACACTTTAATGACAATTTATCATTGACATCAAACACGTTATTCGTAATTATGTATCAAGCAAGGAATGTAGATAACCTTTCATACAGATAGATTCAAAATAAATGTGTTTGGCGCGTCCACATTACACGACATGTCTCAGACATCTATCGCGTTTTTCTTTTTAATAATGCTTTGAAAGATGTTTGTCACGATACTCGATATTAGCAACTTAATTTATCTAAAAATTATATTTTAATACATATTTCCACGTATAATCAATATGAGACAAGAATAAATTAGATTTGCTAATTAAGAATTCTAAAAGTACGGTAATACTAAAATTAAAAATATATTTCAATAGTGAATTTTGAATATTTCTATTCACTTTCAGTATTAAAAGGATCTACCTTCGAAGAATTACTTAGACTTCAAATTATGAACTTATTTTGCGACGCAAAGTGTTGAAATGTGCGCATACAAATTGGAATTATGTAAGTTTGTCAGGCATGTAATATTTATCATAGCACGGAAACTTGTCTATACAAAACGTCTAACCTCTATCATATATGCAGATCGGGTAATGAAACCACAGATATTTTCCAATAGACTAGTCTAAATTCCGATATTGATTCTGATTTACTAATTTTCTGTAATATGTTGCCCGAAAATTCAATATTTGTTAGTGGCGTATCACGTTTAGAATTCAATATTGTGTTGAGTATATAGAGTTAACCCATTACTTGCCAGAGGTGCGTAAAAGCAATCTTTTAAAAACATTTTTTTTGGCATCAAAAATAATATTTTTTTTATACATTATGTCGCAAGGGTTGCTTTTTTAACAGGCTAAATCTTATGTTAAATTATGATCCAATAAAAAGTTAAATTTTTTTAATTTTTTTTTAATTAAAAAAAATCTGTATTTTTGGTTTTTGTGCACACCTTAAAATAATTTTTTTTTGGGTACTAATTATTTTTTTGTTATATATTTCTTCTCGCAGTGTATATTTACAATATTATTATGTCTTCTTTGATATACCGTTGGACTGAAATAAAAGTAGATATAGGGAAACACAGACACGCACACATGTGCATGCAAACATGAAATGGAGGGGTACGATTATAGGGGAATACAGATGAGTTCATATCGGGACACCGGGTACCGAAACCGAGGCTTCAGTGCAAAACGTTGAAAGCTAGTATGCAGACGTTTGCTTTAAGGAATTGATCCGCTGTGTACGGCTTTTGTATAATATTTTGGTAACTGATGTATAATGTATTAACATTGGACTGAAACAAAACTCTATAAAATTTGTAACTAAAATAAAATTCTTATAAAAAATTAAATAAAATTCTCACATTAAAAACGAAACAAAATATTATACTTAATGAACTATACAAAATTTAATGTTGAAGATGTTCAAATGTCTGTCCCTCTTGCATCAAGCAGTACCCTAAACGATTATAAAACCCATTTCGTACATTCGATAGCAATTCAGGTACAATGTAAGTTCACGCTCTAAAGATACGGAACGAATGCCATGTGCGCATGGTGTTCGCGCTCTCGGTCTCCCCACACCACCGGTCTTATGGTGGTGTGGGTAAACCGAGAGCCACCTTCTTGAACTGTTGTATACATACATAGGTACATGTTTATGTGTGTGTATTTGAAGATGCATATTAACTTTTAAATACGACAATCTGTATACACATCTTTATATCTATAGTTTGAAAACGACAGCTAGAATGACAGGTATTTTGTAACGGATGCGTATACTAGCCAAGCTGCTCGACCGCACTGGTTACGGCAGCATGGCATTTTTGAAGGACTAATTTTCTTGTACCAAAAATGTATCTTAATTACTGTATTCTGAGTTTACTTTAATAAAAAAAAAATGTTTGAAATGTTTTTTTCTTGTCTTGGCCAGTAATGGGTTAAACACATATAACACATACAAGTAAAATTACACAAGTCAAAATTTATAATCAGTATCGCTAAACAAGTAGGGACGACGAAGGGGAAGGGACAGGTTCGGGCAACAGTTGATTGATAGTTGACATAAATATTTGTTCAAATTTGATCAATAACTACTATTTTTAGTTAATATTTATTATTTAGTTAAAATTGTAAACAATCATTAAAAATATTAATATTATGAATTTTCGGACATGACCGGGGCAGTTTCGGAAAAATATGAAAGTGCTGTCTTTTTTTAATATTTGACATAGAACATTATTTTTTAACATTACTTAACATCGTAATTAAAGAAATTGACGATAAATTTAAGATACAATGCCATTTTTGAAATCCCTGGTGTAGCGGGGTTAGGCAACGGCAATACTGTATTCTTTGTTTAGTCGAGATATAATCAAATTTAGAATATGTGAATCCTTCCCTAAATTTTTTAAGAAACTTTACTTGGAATTCCTCATTTTCTAAAACCCCGGCTGCTATTTCAACATGATATAAGTATCTGTTTGTTGCTGCAAACTTCATTAATCAAATAATCATCAATTTCTTTATTAGCTAAAAGTGTATTTATTTTAGCATCATCACCAGCATCATAACCTAAACACAGGTTAGTATCAGACCAATCGCTTTTAAAATTTGTAGTAACATTTAAGGGCAAATTTACATCAGAATCTGATGAATATTATCTAAAACAACTTTTGTCTCCTTCTTTGCCTTTTTTCCTTTTGAGTGTTCAACATGTGTTTCCTTTGGAGTATATTTTGTCAATCATTTTTCATTAATGTTTTTTTTTCAACTTTAACGAACTGATTATTTCCAGTTCCTCAAGTCTTTATTTTTCACGAGTGCTGGTGTAGATAACGGAAAAATAAATTTTAGTTTTGATAGCTCTATGTGGTATTTCATTCAACAAACCTCTAATCGTTGCTTGTATGTCCTCATTTTTAGATAGCCCTTGAACTTCAGCGTCAAGGTTAGACTGAGGTACAATGGTTCTATCTACTATTTCAGAAGGAGACGCATTATTGTTGTTTTCGACTTAATGGTGACTATTGAATTAATATGCCATAACCGAGTGTTGTAGATTCTTATTCGAGATGTTGCAATTTGTATGATTCTTCATATGCTCCAATAATTTATCAAATATCTTTGCCGGCATACAACCTGATTTCTCAAAACACTTAACAGCTTCAGAACAGCACCATACAAAAATTGATCTGCCATTCTCATACGAGGGAATATATAGAGAAGTAGAATTATACATTTCTATTGATTTGCCAATGTTTTGGATTTTTTTTTGAGAATTTTCGAAACATATTCAGAAGCGAGTTCCCAAGAAAACTTATATGTTAAGCCATAACGTATTTTTGAGGAGGTTTGGCAATATATCTCTAGTTGAATTTCTTGATTTTGTGGAAACACTTGCCTTCTTCTGACTCATCATTTTTAGTTCTAGAATGGTCGACGTCGTTATTATTCAGGAGCTTTTCAACTTTCATGTCACTATCGTTTAGTTAATGTGGTATAACATCTTGGAGGTAAATTTGAAATGTCTGAAGGTGCACCATGTTCGAACTTTTCCCCTTCTTCCTTATGTGACATGGGAGTGGTGATAAACATTTATTAAATATTTTTTTTATATAGTAATATTAATCTGACGTCTGCCAACATAATATTTTCATCATTTCTGAATTTTTAGGAGATTCTGTTTCTTCTACTTTCCTAATTTTATTATTGTATACGTTGTCCATGTATATCTTAATTACGTTAATAAGATTTACTAACTTTTTTCATGTTTATAATTTTCAAACAATCTTTCTAATAATAAGTACCCCAAAAAGAAATTATGTGTAAGCTTTATCTAAACTCTTAAGTTATTTCGAATAAATTAGTACGTTAAACATCACTACTTCTACACATTTTTTATGCAATTTGATGTCACCAATAATTTCAATAAGAAATCTTCAAATAAAGTGCACTTTGCCTACATACATGTTTCTGACATATCTTTAAATGCTAGTATGTACCTACTTTGTAGTCAGTTTCCTCAAATTCTTTTTTTTTTTGTCAAACTAGGATTTCTTAACTTTTCACTATAGAAGATTTATTGCCATTCACAAATTAGGAAATTATCACAAAACGAAAATATTGACGGTATGTAAGACCTTCAATATTTTTGTTTTAAAATAAGCTCTTAAATTGTGAGAGTCAACAATGTTCGGTTTTTATTGTATATTTTTTGGCACTTTTAGCAAATGTATTGAAATATTAATGATGTGACAATTTTTTTATTTTTATGTACAATGTGGATGTTATAATTTTCTTTTTCTTGAGCAAGGTATATATTCTAAGTTTCTGTTATAAAGTTCTCTTGTACTTACTGACCAATCTTATTTTATGTAATAATTTTCTTTATGCCGGTTGCTCATAGAAGTGTAAGTATTCAGGAAATAATTATAACTAATTTAGAGGTTTCAAAAAGCAACTATCCTTGAAAATCGTTTTGTAAACCACGATCATTATTGCTTCGTGATACATAAAAAAATTCTTTGCTAGAAAACAAAATAGTATTTTGTTGACGTAAAAAACACATGGACAAAGAAACTTTCTTTTCAAAAAGCAAAAAATAATATTAGACAATGATGATTTCGAGACTGGTAAAAAATTATCTTATCCTATAAATTGTTGTACAGATTGAGCCAGACAAACAGATATAAAAACAAGAATTGGAAGAGCTGGAGCCAAATATTTTCAGTCAAGGAAATATGGTACAAAAAAGAATTAGCGTTGAATACGAAAATATGCGTCTTTAACAGTAAAGCCAAAGGCTTCCCATGAGAAGGCAAATGGCAAAAAAGAAAACTCAGTAGGCACAAACAGTTGTGCATAGGTGCATATTATGGTACTATTCCCGCCTAACTACATAATGATCATTGTTTTCTGTCATACACTAAGAAGCAATATAGTAATAGCGAAGAAAAGTTGTAGAAGAAAATGGATGCAAATTTGCCAGGCGCCAAGAACGGAGGGAAACATTTAACAAGACGGGCATTACTACCAACTACCAACCACAAAACAAAGAAAAATAACAGAGACCCAGCGAAACATGAAGTAAGTAAAGAATGAACTAAACAAATAATGAATATAAACGGCTTGGAGTAAAGATGATTAATTAAAGGACTGGTTATTGTTATGTTCTCTTTTATCACGAGGGATCTATATTTACTGATACAACAATAACAGGTACTTACTAATTGATTTTTTTTGTAATATTTTTTGGCCTACACTGTCGTCAGGAAAATAAATATTTCATAAAAGTAGAAAAACTTATCACTGTTGTAGACGTCTCAAATATATTTTGGAGATACAGGCTTTATAAATATTTAATTAAAGTTCGAAACAACCACGTATTGTATTTTATTCCAGAATTTAAAGATAGCAATAACGAGTTGCTACTATTTCCATAAAATTGTTTTCATATATGTTGCGAAAATATGTTCACTATTGTTTTGTGAAAACTAGGCATCTATACAATTCATCTCAAAATATATGTTTCAGATCAGTCGACTAGATCTTTCCAGCACAGGTATCAATTTCTAAAACACTATCACTAAATGTTATTATACCCATGAATTTAAAAAAGTGCTGTGATTTTCATTGTGATTACCAGACTCCTACCAAGAATTTCTGTTAAGTGAAGTGTCTATATTTAAAATACGGTAACTACTTATTCATAAAAGAAAGTCAACAAATAATTTGCTCCCAAATTTTGTTCACGTTGGTTTTAATCCGGATCTTACAATAATAACGAAATGTATTTTTACATTATATTTTATAAACTATCAGATTCTATTTTATTTTATATCCAAAGCAAAGCGTTTCTGACCATTCTCACAGAGGCAAAATTAAATTCAAAGCATTTATTTTCACGTTTATTACCAATAAAAACCTTTAATTTACAAATTCAATGGAATTACATATATACGAATATTATGTATACTGTATACCTATACCTATATACATATGTGTATATAAGCATATACTACTCCCTAACTAGTTTCGAAAACGGGTAATGAAAGCGGATAAGCACTATATTATCAAATACGTGCACATGGTTGCAGTTTTTTTCTGTGAATCGTATATTTTTCAGTATACATATTAACGGACATCAATAGATGTTTTGAAAACGTGCATTTTTTTAGGAGAATATTTACTAATTTATAGTTTAAAAATGTATGCGTTTAATTTACTGGAAAAATGAATAACGTACGGATTTAGTTTATATGGAAAATTAAAATCCCATACTCACAGTGTGTTGTTCTTAAATTTTTTTAAACATAAAGAGAAATAATAAATTTTAAGCTCGAAACGATTTTGATATAACCAGAATTTCTTTATGTAAAACAAAGCACTAACTACAGGCACTTGTCTAATATGGTATATTTCCCCTTTCAAAATGATCAGTAAAATAAGATAAATGCTCCTTTTTTTAGTTCTTTTACTTCATTTAAATAAAATATAATGTCATTAATCAGACAGAGCATTCCAAATGTGGAATAAATTATACTAAAGTAATATAGTGCCTAAGTTTTAGTTAGACAGTAATATATCACAGTACATGGGACATAGAATCACAACTTTTTAAGTGACCCCTTGCATATTTCTAATTTTTAACATATTTATGCATTTTCCACATAACATTCAATATGATAATAATAATAATTATTATTTATTCAAACTTAGTTTCGTATTCTGTTATATCCTGCAATATATTTTCATTCTCAGTATCTAGTCGAAATTTATTTACATTCATCCTGTATGGAACGGTAAGGCCGATTATGATTTTATGAGAAAAGATACCTCGAAGAAGTTTTCTTCCTAAGATAGCCTAATAAGTGGAGCATCTTTTAAATTTATTTCGTATTATACAGCATGTTCCATGACTTAGTGGCTAACCATAGTTGTATTTTTTTTAAACGGAATTTTCTGTATATTAAGTATTACATTTTTGTATTCCTCGTATAATTCCGTATAATTCTTAATCAATTCTTAGACTTAAAATCTAAAGTTTTTGATTTATTACCATTTTCCTGATAAATGTTTAAAAAAATATATATGTCTCGAAAACGACGTATCAGATGGCCACAAGTTCTGGTAGTGTTGTTAATAATGAAGAGACCTAATACAAGCATGTTTAGTTTTTTCTCAACTAACAATTGCATGCATAAAAGACTGGATTAAAATCACATAACATATACACTATGTTTGGTCATAGATAGACAGGATTTTGAGGTGACGTACTTCACAATAATTACAAAGTAATGGACAACAATTTTGTTTATCAATTTTTACAATTAAGACCGGAAAAAATATTGAAGTGCGGTCAATATTTTTGAGATGGTCTGTATTGAATGAGCTTGATCCCGCTATGCGTATATTTGTTTACAATTGGAGCGAGAGTTGGATTTCTCATATGCCATAATTTAGTCACAGCTGCCTCCCCTGGTGCCACGAATCCCTTTAGTACCTATGTTTCCTATTTTTAGAACTGTATTTGAAGTACTTATCATCATAATTGTAGGTCAATCGGCCAAAGATACGACTGTGTTATTGTCGCTGTCGTTGTGTTTAGTTAAGTGAATAATTTAGTTTTCTGTTGATTATCGTTGTTAATTATTGTTATGGCGTTTAATAATATGAATTGTTGGACATACTACTTATTTACGGTTAGAGCCAACAGAATAGGGCACTTGTTCGAAAGAGGTATGCGGATGTGTACTGTGATGTACGTCCTACAAACGTCACGTATATTTAAATAAAGAAAAAGGAATTAAAAAAAATTCTATGGAATTCGCAGTAACTAACGTAAGTGTACATATTTTTCTTATAAATTCTATCAATGACAAAACACACTGTATTTGTATAAAAATGATTCGCCTATATATCGCTCCATTTTTGAATTGCTTGATAAATTTTACTCCAAAAACGAATAAGACGTTATTACTTTAAAAGTGACTATTGCTGAGCTATTGTGATTTTTCGATATAATTTCTTCTTTTTCGGATATCACAAAATCAGATTTTTTTATAGGGCCATGTAAAAAAGCAAATATACAGAATACAGTAAACACAAAAGAAGCTATGCGGGAACGATCATTACGGTAGCGTGTTCAAGAATATTTAAATGTTTGATTTAAGAATGCGTTTAATGTAACAAATTCTACATATTTCATGAAATATATTGCTGGCATTCACTGTGTAGTGAATAAACCACACTCGACACTGTTTATAGTGAAACTCTATATAGTGAAAAACTCTTTGTAGTGCAATTTTTTCAAGCCCTACAATATTTTAATGAAATTTCATGTAAAAAGCCCTGCATATACTGAATCTGTAAAATAGTAGCACTCTATATAATAAAATATTTACCGGAATTATGCATTTTTTGAGATTTTGGCAAATTCGGGTTTCCCATTTCTACCTAACAATAGCACGAACTCCATTTTTATGATGCACTGTTTTGAAAACGTTCATAAAGCTAAATCTGGTACAATAGATTTCTGTGAGAATTTCGTATGTAGTATTTAGCCCTGTACATACATATGTAATGTGTGTGACAATTTTGTGATTTTTTTTCTATATAGTGAAAAACTCTTTATAGTGAAATTTCGGTCAACATTTTGGTATTTCGCTATATAGAGTGTCGACTCTATATTAATCAATTATGTGTATAAATACAGGTAGGTATAAATATGAGACACTCCCTAATATTATATAAGTAAAATAAAAGAAGAAGAGTAATGATATATTATATATTTTTGTTAAGCATTTTTATAAACAATTCAAACTCTCTAGCTAGTAAACAATTTTTTTGACATTGATCCAATACGTACAAAAATCGTAACTCTCCTCCTTTTTAGAAAAATTCTTTATAAAATCATGCTTGTAAACATAGAAGCAATATGTTAAATGTTATCCATTCGATGGTCAATTCCCCAGCAAATATAGCTCACTATAGAATAGAATAGAATAGAATAGAATAGAATAATTTATTGGTCCATAAAATTTTACAAAAATGTGTTGGACACGTCATGTTACAAAAATATGTGTTGTAAAAAACAGAAATACACAAACAAACAAATACATACAACTAAATAAATAAAAAGGCAAACAACAAATTATATACATATATAGAATTATCATGCGTGAACTTATCCAGAAGTATCACCGATCAGTAACATCAATAAACTCTTGCACCGAATAAATGCTGTATACTGTATTCAAATGAAAAACTTAAAGTTGTCAAAATTGTATTACAAATGCCAATAACTTGCTAATGATAATTTTTAAAGTAATAACGGTTCAATGTTTTTTGTGTGAAATTTAGTAAACAATTCATAAATGAAGATATATACAGGCTGTTCCATTTAAAAAAAATTACTTTTAGACGAAAATGTGTCATGTAATTTTAATCTAGTTTGCTGCACATGCAAATAGCAATTAAAAAAAGTTAAATATGCTTCTATTAGGACCTTTTATTATGAACAACACTACTAAATTCTGTCTATCTAATAAGTACGTCGCTTTCGAGAAGCATAATTTTATAAAAATGTTCAATTTTTCAGAAAAATGGTAACGGTATTACTTTTTGACAAAGAATTATACGGGGAATACAAAAATGTAATGATCTTTTAAAAAACTATAACTATATCAGCCACCAAATTATGTAAAACTCTGCATAATACAAAGTAAATTTAAAAGGTACTCCTAATGAGTGGCTATCTTAGCAAGTAAACCGCTTCGAAATATCTTTTCTCATAAAATCACGATCGGCCTTCCCGTTCCATACAGGATGAATGTAACAAAAATAATATTTTCGATTGGATACCAAGAATGAAAATATATTGCAGGATATAACACAATACGAAGCTAAGTTTGAATAAATAATAATAAATATTATTATTATTATATTGAATGTTATGTGGAAAATGCTTTGATAGGCAGCACATACTTTTTTAAGCTTTATCACCTTGTTAAGAAGATCCAGTGCTAGCCAGTGTTATGTATAGACAATATAATATCAAAAAAAAAACCTTTAGTTGATTCATAAAGAAGTGTTGTATTTAGTTATTAAATACAGAGAGGATATAGTTAATTTAAAAAATCAAATGTCTTATGCAACATAATAATGTTACATAAAACAACATTTCCAATGCAACCCATGTGAATTACAAAATGTAGCGACGGAAGTATAACATTGGACAAGAAGTGAAGAATTTATCGCCAGAAGTTTTGAGACAAAACATGGAAAATGCTGTGAAACGAGCCCGAATGTGACTGATATTGTCGTTTCTAATTAACAGATAAAATTTAAACGTCTAAATATATATATCATATAATATCGTGATCCTAAGATATATTGAAGAAACTGTAAACATCTATTTACTAACAGAAGGCGTATTTGACGCATATATGTGTTTACAAACACCACACAAATCAAAACACATTATTGTTTTAATTCTTTCAATGTTTGTAAGAACCACTAAAAGTGTTGTTAGATTCTATGAATAAATTTATAAACCATTTAATGAGCTAGTTAAATTACAAATTTCAATTTTATAGTAAAATAATTCAACGTTATTAATTGTTAAGTATTATAATTCGTTAAATGCTCATGAAATTAGTTACCATAAAAAGAAACGAGGATTTGTCACATATAAATACATGGGTAGCAGTTTCATACGGGCCTTTTCGAATTTTTAATTAAAAATTGCCTTTAAATTACGCGTAGGTATAAACACTTAAAATTTCATTAAAACTTACTTTGTTTGAGTTTAACGTGTCCATAAATCCCTGAATATATGATTAAAACTTTCATTTCCTTTTTAAGCCAATATTTTACTAACGAGTATCTTTTGATATGTATTAATAAATCTTTTATAATTCCTTACACAAAAAGTTAAAAGTAAAGTATTTATTATTTAATTAAAGTCTTTTAAGCTACAAGAAAATAAGTTGATTATTAACTAAAAAAGACCTTTAATTACGTCAAATTTATATTTGAATAGATAGTCTTTTCAAAATAATCAGTTTTGGTAGCCGGTTGCAAAATTAGGAAAACAACTTTAGTTACTTGTAAACTAGGTGTTTGCATTGAGTTAATATCGTCCTAGCTTTGCGTGGTGTTTAGGTCGATATTCGAAATTTTTGAACAATCAAATTATAGTTTCCCAGTTCTTTTGTTCATTATTTTGCAATGAAAATAAGTAAATATGCAATTAAGTGATGAAAACATGTTATATTCAGTGCATATTTAAACCTATCTATTTTTGGGTGAATGTATAAAAAAATTGTAGTCTTATGAACAGCAAAATTTTAATTTTGAACACTACATTGTACGCTTTTCACTTGCGCGTTTTCTTGTCGAAAAATTGTTGAAATATCTTAACGGAAATTTCGCAATTGGATGAAATTAAGCTGTTATTTCATGTGTTTAGATGAAATTTTATATGATATAGAGAAGAAAAAGTTATGTAGCAGAAACAAATGATCAAATATATTATTTTTGCAAACAGTGAAATAAATAAATTGAATTAGAAATCGATGAACTAGATAACTAATTAAATATTCAAATAAACAATTACAAACTAATTAAATTTTAAAACGCAAATAAGAAGTTACTGTAAATTAAGCGAGTCCTCAGTAACGCAATGCCAAAGAAATCGCATGCCATAACTTTTTTGAAGTATAAAGTTTTATAGAAGTAATAACTAAAACAATCGGATAGATCTTGATGTAAGTTACTTCATACTTTTAGAAACAAGTTAACAGAAATTTGAATTCCTGTCATGTTTAGTGACAGTCAATTCTAATAATTACTAGTATACTAAACATTAAAAAATGCATATTATTTTGCAATATTAATAACAACATTTTTTATAGAGTTTTGAAATCTCTGTAATTTATTGACGTATGTGTCATACAAGGAAGATTTTCCACAAAAAGTGAAGCCAGGAAGGATATGTTTACATCCGCAATTGATGAGTATGTATTTTGTACACTTTATTATACTGAATTACAAACTTCTTATGTATAAATATAATTTATTTTTTATTTAATACCTTCAATACTATCATTTGTTGTTAATTAGATTAAGGTTAGGTATACTGCATTAAGCTAAAAATTGAATAATCATTTTCTGTCTTATTTTTTTCCAAAGGATTTAGCTGATTTTTCTTTCATTTAATACTTAGTATTTAATATGGTTGAATGTGTCGCTTTTCATTGCACACATCAAAGCAGCAAGAGTAGTGCAAGACAATTAAAGACAAAGAATAGTAAAATACAAATTTTCCGCAAGTAGGCACATACGGTTGTTAATTTCATCTATAATTTGGTAAATATAAATATTTTATTGTAATATAGAAATTTGTTGATTATAGGCTACCAAAACAGCCCATTAGAAGGAATCTGTGGATAAAGAAAATACGTAGATCAAATTGGGTTCCAGACGAAAGTAGTAGATTTTAGCTTAAACATTTTCGTGAGGACTGTAATTAAAATAAACTTTAATTACTATATATCTTAGTGAATGCAAACATAAGTTCCGAAAGTTATCTTTGGAAATGACATTAATTTCAAATATGTATTAATAGTTTATTAGTAATTTATAGGCACTAGCAAATATTTATTTTCAGAAAAATCAACGATTTGTATTTCTAAAGTTTAATTATTAGAAAAGTAACATTAAATTGAGAAGAATTAATAATGAAATAGGAAATCTAATGAAATGATAATACTAATCAAATTATTTGAACAATTTATTAGCAAAAATGTTACCTTTATTTATAATTTTAGTAGGTATGTAATGGTAATATTTGTCCGTAAATACCTTATTAAGCAACAAACTCTTTTTCTGAGTTTATTTAAATAGTTCTAAAACTACGTTCAGTTCTTTAAATTTTTATTTCAGAAGCAATTACATTTGAAGTGATTAGAATAAATGTACAAGACGCGCAGCATATATTTTCATGGTGCTCTTTTGTGTGTTGCTTACAATCATTATTTTTCACGATTATAAGTAGTATGTCGCTTGATATTTATTTTCAATTGAAAAGAATGTATTTTACGTTTATAATACATCATGTAGATATAACGGCCACTCATATTTTTGGGAAATCAGTAAAAAGTGAACAAGACATTTTTGTTTTCCACCACAATTATCTAAAAAAAAACTTGTTTTCTGATAGAAAAAGTTTCTTAGGTTGTATTTAAGGGCTAACCAATATCCATATAAATTTTACCAAAAACAATATGTGTAAAAATAGAAAGAAAAGAATAATATTATAGAATGTTGTAAAAACTTTATCATATATAGTTATCGGTGTACCGTAAATAAAATCTAACATCATGTCCTATAATTTAAGTCCTTCTGATCAGCACGACAGACGTCAACGTTCAACAAACACATCGAACTCGAAAAGGGGGTTAAAGATAACGAGTACGCAACGTGCACACCGACCACGAACGAGAACGACAAACGCATGCAAGTTAGTCCGATCGTCTACGTGCTGTTCACGCGACGGTCCATGACGTCAGACTGAAAGTTATCCGACGGCGGACAAACTGAAAACCGAAATGTTTCGGCGAGAAACACTAGCGCCCTCTGGATGGAGCAGTGCGGAACTAAAAACGGATCAATGGGAAACGCATGTCGGGATTTTGACGATGCGGTTTTGTATATATCGGACGAGCGCTCCGCCGGAACATGACCAGGACAGGATTTAGTTGTTTATTACGTGACATGCAACCAAAAATATTGCATGTATTCGTACACAGTGCAGTATTTCTTTTTTTTTTAGACTTTTGAGGAAACGGAAAATACGTATATCCTGACGCACGCTTTCTTATGTGAAATATGTTTTGTATCGTAAGAATTTATCCTCTTAAGAATGTTTGCTGAGAGATGTCGCGCAGAAAAATTATACTTTGGCGTCAGATTATGCATTTCACTCTTTTTACATAATTTCAAAAACGAAATAACATTAACATAAGAATTTTATAAAATGATTATGCTTATATTAAATTATTAAATAAGGGCTAGGGAAAACACAAGCAAAATTTGATTAATCAAAATCAAGTCTTAGAAATACTACACGCGATGATAATAGGCGTGAAAATTTTCAGGATTAAATTTTAAAATTCAGGCATTGAGGTGCATTAAGTCACCATTACGACTATTTGAGTGCCAAATTTCACTGCTGCAAGTGCGATAGATTCGTCTCGACATTGCACAAGAGCATACAAGCACGCACGCACACAAATACCTTCCTTTTATAAGTATAGATTCCAGTTCAAGTTATTATATTCTTAATTGTACAACCGTTAGTCAAAAACCAAAAATACTATATGCAATGTGTTGCGACCTGACAGTCTTTAACGGTTCCACTGATGCTTTTAGTGGTGGCTCGTTTCTTGTTTTTTGTTGCTCAAAGGACCAGTATAACTTTGGGTATACACCATGTATTTGTCGTGGTTAGGAACACTTACACAAACAGTTCATCCTTGTTGAATTGATACTTTATTTTAAATATACAGATAACGTTCAAGTAATGTCTTATGTTTAACAAAAAATAAAACAGGCAAATCGCTATTGTAGGTATTAATTTCGTTGCTACCGAAAGGAATAGAATTTCGTGAACTTAAATGAACCCTTTCGTAAATGCTATCGACCGTCTTGTTTCACTTCCAAAATGTTAATAATTTTAATAAATATGTGTGTGTGGTCATTTCACTAGTTCCCACTTCCCACGT
This sequence comes from Amphimallon solstitiale, assembly GCA_963170755.1. Classification (NCBI taxonomy): domain Eukaryota; kingdom Metazoa; phylum Arthropoda; class Insecta; order Coleoptera; family Scarabaeidae; genus Amphimallon; species Amphimallon solstitiale. Next base: position 62,764,452 of record OY720679.1, on the reverse strand, counting down.
CTCTTCTTTGCACAGCTGCATATGCGAGCACGCAAAAATAAGATGTTAATATTAAAAGAAATACACCACTTAACCTGGCAGTGGTCGCGCCTAGTCTGAGAGACCCCTCCGAAATAAAATTTGCGGTAATTTACAAACAAACGCTATTATGTTAGCCCCGCTCACGCTAGCTTCCTAAATTAGTATCATTGGTAATTCTGATTAACAACTCGCCAATTACGTGGCGAGTTATCGAGATACGTGGTAGTGGGGTCTATCAGACTAAGCGCGACCTTTTATGCAACAGTTTAGAACTAGAAGTTCGAAGTGTGCTCGCGTTTTTTCTGTGCATTTGGGGTTGTTACAAAGTAAATATCTTTTTCTTTGAAAAATGAGTTGGTACGAAAAAGGCCAAGAACGTTTGCAGCGACTTTTTGCGGAAGTAGAGGCCGAAGAACAGGCCGATGATGACGACGAGGTTGGTGGTGCAGAAGAAGATGCAATTGAGATACAAGAAGAAGTTTCTGATACGGAGCAAGAAGGTGATTCCATTGAAGAGGAGGAAATAGCAGAGAAGAAGGGTAAATGTGTTTATTTTCTTGGTCGCTATAAAACATCACAGTGGAACAAACATTGTCCAAGTAAAAAAGTTCGTACGCGGAAAGGTAATATTGTAAAGCATTTACCTCGTGTAGTAAACTGCGCGAAACATACGAAATTTGGAGACCTAGGACTTATTTTTCCCCGAGGAAATATTGCGTATAATTGTAGAAAATACTAATAAATTCATTAGCAGTATTAGTGAAAATTACTCAAGAGAGAGAGGCGCTATGCCAACAGATAATGTATAAATAAAAGCTTTACTAGGCTTAGTGTACCTGAGTGGTGTTTTGGAAAGCAGTCGTCTAAATGTAGATGAACTATGGGACAAAAATGGCTGTGGGGTAGAAAGATTTCAGCTAACTATGTCAAAACAGCGATTCCTCTTTCTATTGAGAAGCCTTAGATTTGATGATCGATTAACTCGAGAAGAAAGAAAAGAAGTTGATAAATTGGCACCAATAAGAGATATATTGGACATTTTCGTAAAAAAATGCCAAGATATGTATCACGGTAGCGATTTTATCACAATTGACGAAATGTTGCCGGCATTTCGAGGGCGTTGCCAATTCAAACAGCCAAATAACTATGGAATCAAAATTTTCTCGTTAGTTGACGCAAAAATGCATTACACAAATAATTTAGAAGATTATGTAGGACAACAACCTGATGGTCCGTACAGGGTCCAAAATGGTGCTCAAGATGCCGTAGAAAGATTAATTCGCCCAATATCTAAAACATCTCGTAATGTAACGTGCGACAATTGGTTTACTTCCTTTGAATTGATAGTATCACTTTTGAGAAACCACCAACTCACCTTTGTTGGGACGGTAAGGAAGAACAAAAGAGAATTACGAACAGAGTTTGTGAACACTAAGAACCGACCAGTATTCTCAAGTATGTTTGGGTTTTCAAAAGATGTAACTATCGTATCTTATATACCGAAACAAGGAAAGAATGTCATCTTAGCTTCTTCTATGCACCATGATGATAAAATAGACATCGAAAGTGGCGATAACAAGATATTTTTGTGAAATTTGCAAAAAATTTCTGTGCCTAAAGCATTGCCATTTTAGATGCGTAAACTGTCAATAATAGTGTATATACTGCTAAAAATTGTTTGTATACCATTGCCTATATTTGTTTGAAATAAATTTCCAAATAATTTGTTACTTTTTCTTGTTAAATAAGATATGGGTCTAACAGACTAGGCGCGACCAGTCGCGTCACACTGAAAGGTGCGACTACTGCAGGGTTAAAGTCTGGTGTTTTTAAATGATTTATGATCGTGAGCGAATACGTCTGGTACACAAATAATGCATTCATGTTCAAATAGTTAAGCCTTAGTATGTTTTATAATTGTTTGGCGTTTCCGAATAATACCTACACTGTGCAATATAAATTGCATTTTACAAAATTGTGAAATTATGACAAATAATTATTGTTAAATTTGACTTGGCCTAAACACAATGACAATAAACAATTTTCTGATATGTATAATTATAGTACCTACATATAGTCCGGGAGGTAGCGTTGCATTTTAGGTAGTGATTTTACGCCGATCGACTTTTATCTTTTTCGATACGTATGTTATTACTAATAACTAAACCAAGCGTCAGCTGACGCACCCGCGGTGGGTGTCGTTGTAAGAGGCCGCGAAACGTGAAAAAAAAAAGAATTAAATAAAGTCATAGTACGCCGGCTGGTTTTTTTTTTTTTATAAATAGTTGACATCATAGTAAGTTGAAATAAAATCGTCAGCTGCATCGTGGAGGGGGGATTATGCGTCAGCTACGCGCATGAACTTGTATAAAAATCACTTCAAATAAAGTAATAGTACGCCGGCGGATTTATTTTTTTAAAAATAGTTGACATCATACTGAGTTCAAATAAAATCGTCAGCTGCATCTTGGAGGGGGGATTATGCGTCAGCTGCGTGCATGAACTTGTAAGAAAATAACGTCAAATTAGATAATAGTACGCCTGACGAAAATTAACTAGGATATTGTTTACATAATTAAAAGTAGGAAAAAAATCTGCTGTGTGTATAGTGGTGAAAAGACCTTCATCCGACGCAGTAAACAATGTTATTCGGACCCCCTTCATCAAATGTGCAGGGTGCATCTGCGTTTCATGTTGCTAGGTAGACCATAAGCGATGTACGCATCTCTTTCACATACCTGACAGTTTCGAGTGTACTCTTTAAAAGATCGGACGCAAGTGCAAATATGTTTAAAATTCAACCGTTTTGTGTATTCTGTGGCAAAAAGAAAGAATTATTATCTTTTACGGAAAAAACATTACAAATTAAATAAAAAACAACAAAAATAAGTTACGACCATCAATTTTTTTTTTTCAAATGGAAACATGTTTTTTATTTAATTTGTTAATTCTGCATCGAATTCTAAGTATGTTTCATGTACGATGTCCTATACCCAAACTCAACAGTTATCGAAAAATTTACAATTGAACATGCAGTTATTGATATGTTCAATTGTACATTTCTCTATAACTGTTGAGTTTGGGTATAGGAGATGGTACATGAAACATACTTAGAATTCGATGTAGAATTAACAAATTAAATAAAAAACATATATTTCCATTTGAAAAAAAAATTGATAGTCGTTACTTATTTTTGGACCAGCCTATGTACATCAATTTACCATCAAAAAAACGCAGCTAAAAATACAAATCGACCTATCCGAGTGTTTTTCCATAAAACAAAACCAAAAATTTTAAATGAATTTATTCCAACCAGCGCGTCCTCCCTGTATGTAAGTCACAGTATTTAGATATAGTTTTACACATATTACTTTTTTCCCGATATTGCCATTCATTTGTCACTACCCCGGTTGAAATTTGACAATACCATAGTTTAATAATTACGTCTGGGAAATTAGCAGTCAGCAGAGTGCGAGCAGGGGGGAGTACTGTCAGCTGGACCCTGAAAGATACCGTGCGTAGCTCGAATAATATTTGGTTTTACAGCGTCAGCTGATGGTCTTTCCACCACTACACACTCGGCTGATTCTTGTTTTCATATTTTTAATTATTTAAACAATCACCTAGTAAAATTTCATGCGGCGTACTATAACTTTATTTCACGTGTTTTCTTACAAGTTCATGCGAGCAGCTGACGCATAATCCCCCCTCCACGATGCAGCTGACGATTTGAATTCAACTCACTATGATGTCAACTATTTATAAAAAAAAATTTCAGCCGGCGTACTATTGCTTAAAATTTTAATTTTTTTTACAACTTTCATGGCCCCCCATACCCAGACCCACCGCTACTTGAGCTGCTGACGGTCGGTTGACTGATTAGTTGTACGAGATCAACTAACGATATCAAAATCAGCCGGCTTACTATGACTTTTTCATTTGCAACGCTACCTCCCGGACTAATAGTCACACGTTGGTTAGCTAAAAAATTTGTATAGGGCATAATAAAATTAAATACTCCACCTTAACTTGTGACAAAAAGTATTATATGGTATAATAGATTTGAATAGGCATACAAGTATTTTAGGACATCAAAATAAAAAGAAACTCTATTATGTTCTACTTTCATATAAATGAAATCATTATCTAAACACTTTATCTAGTTCTTAATATAGCTTTCTTTCTTTTTATGTCATCAAATACAGGTAATTGATTCTACTTTTTATAATAACATGGCACAACTTATAATCAGTGAAAATGTGTATTCTTCTATTTTATAGTGGTTTATAATGAGAACGGCCGTTTTATATATAGTTGTTGTTACATTTTAACATAAGACGCCATTATATGGGTACAAATTGCGTCAACCAATTAGTACGAATCACATCCGTGTCGCCACTCTGATTATAAAGGCACTCTACTTGTCATAAAATCTGTAAATTACTAAATTAGCTACTTATACTTTACCACCTTTATCTGCTTTTTAATTAGTTGATGTAGTGCGTCAACTTTAAATTGACATGTTTCGCATTTATTTAATATTTTGTTTTATTAAAGTAAAAGCTTTCGTATATTTTATATGACTTTTTTTTAGTAGTTAGTGTTACTTTTATTCGTATCGGTAAATTTGTTTCTTTTATATTTGCAGCTAATAGTGTTATATGATATAATTAAATATAGCCATATTATCTTATAGCTGTATCTGTATCCATAACTAGGTACATATTTTACCGTTTTTTAATACATTTGCATGCTTTATAGACTGTTCTGTGATATTTTCCGTGTCCAACGTTTATTGCAGATTCTTTTTTTTTTTTTTTTTTGGAGATAAGCCTTCATGCATCAACATTTTCTTATAAAATAATTGGCAGCAAACATTTTGCGGTGGTGTGGCCATGTTACTGTCAATGCTAACTGAAACAATCCAACAGACTTACACCGGCCACGTAGCCGTAAAAAACTTCGACGTACATTACTTTCTTAGTGAGTGTCATCTCATGTTAAGAAACAATAGGTTATATTTTTGCCAAAATCATGGCAATGGGGAAAAAAGCAGCAGCCGAGATTACAAGAATAAAATTTAAGCAGCGACAAGAAAATTCATAAGGTGAATATAGAAGACTGAGTAATCAAGAACACTGTAGCGAAAAGAGACATAGCAATAAATGGGACATGTATGGAGAGCAGGAGAATGTCTAAATAACTTATTCGATGATGAAGTGGAGATTTTACGATATGGCAAAATCTCCAAGGCCGAGATCGATTGAGGTGACGGAAGATCTCTATAGTATAGCTATTAAAAAGGAAGGAAAAGGCAAAATCCAGAAGGAAATGAAGAGGAATTCTTATATTACCTTACATCTAATAATTATTATTTCCGTATAGACATCTTCCAACTCCCTGAATCAATACTTTTTTAATAATTAATAACTTTTGTTTTATCTCCAAGATAAATATTTCTGAATTAGTCATCTTATTATCCAATTCAAATTTATTACATACTTTTTGTATCATTATTACTGATATAGCAATTTATATCATAAAAAAAGTCAAAATGATCTACCTTTAACTTTCATACTTATATTATTACTTTTATTCATACTATATCGCTATCTTAGAATTCATATCTTACTAATTTAAATCAAACTTCAATTCTAGAGAAATACAAAACCAAACATACATTTGTCTTCAAAAAAAAATTAAGATTAATAATATCCTATAACTTTCTGTTTTCGTTTAATAACATTGACAAATGATATGATAATAGTTATTTATGTACCAAGTCAGTAAAGTGATCCTTTATCGAACGAGTCGGGTTTATGAGCCAAGCGAGCGAAGCGAGCGAGGCAAATAAAAGACGAGTTCGATAAAGGCTCTTTATTGACGTGTTGCATACAAAATTTTATCGCCAACCGCAAAAATTCGAAATTTAAAAAATAAAGGTATAATGACTTATGACATTTCATGATAGCGACAAACGATTTCTGTTTAATGTCATACAATCGTGTTTGTGTTGACATATGTTAGCGGCAGGTAAAGTACTTTATTCTACAGTACGATAAATTGTTTATTTCTTTCCGTAAAACGCTATGGCAACGCGTCGCTTTATTGACGGTTGGCGATAATAGTTCTTTATTTATTAAGTCAGTAAAGTGATCCTTTATCGAACTAGTCTGATTTATGAGCCAAGCGAGCGCAGCGAGCGGGCGAATAACAGATGAGTTCGATAAAGGTACTTTACTGACGTGGTGCATACAAAATTTTATCGCCAACCCCGATTACTTATGACAGTTTATGACAGTGACAAACGATTTATGTTTAAAGTCATCAGTCATGGCTACGTTGACAGATATTAGCGACAGGTAAAGTACTTTATTGCACAATACGATAAAGTGTTTGTTTACCTCCCTAAAACGCTATGGTAACGCATCGCTTTATTGACGGTTGGCGATAAAATATTTTATACTATCACAGTATGTACAGTTCGAATTTTGAAGAAAGTTTATTTAAAATTGGTTCCAAATTAATATTAGAACTCATTTTTAGTTTTGTGTGTTATTTCGAGTTCGCATTATGTCATTTTTAATTATACAAACAACAGTCATTCAAATTATATGAGTGTTACTTCTGGTGTGGATTTTGAAACTTTTTATACAGAATGATTTTAAATACGTTTATATTATAAATAAATCTGTTTGGATGAATAATTCGCGACATATTCATAACAAACTTTTATCGATCAGAATAAAAGTGGCTCTTACGGTTCAAATTCTGGACCTTATATTATAAAATGTCATTCCAAACTGGGTAAGGTATACTTTTAAACTTGTAATAAATCTGTGTGGAATGAATAATTTTCGAGATATTCGTCAAAGGCTTTCTCTCGATTAATATTAATGTTAACTTCAGGTTTGAATATTGAAGATTTTTCTATACTAATGGTAAGTATTCCAAATTGAGCTTAAAATATGTTTATACTTAGTCTTATTTATAACTGGTGAGTATGTTTGGCAAAGTATTAGCAAAAATTAATTCTCGATGTTAGTAATAGTGTTAGACCTGTTCCCAAATTAAAACGTTTTTTTTTATACAAAAGTTGTTTCCAGCTGATTGTTATATAAAATTTATTGAAACTAATAATAATTGACCAGGTATTCAAAAAATATGATTTTCGCGCAGGTGCGTGAAGTTGGCACCACAACTTGCGGCGCAAATGTTCTTTTTAGTGCCAAAAGTTTGCGCCTAATATGCGCCGTCGATATCTGAAGAAAAAACACCGGCGCATTAATTTGTTGCAAAGTTATAAACAAAAACAGTTTTTTGGTGCCAACTTCACGCCAGCACCACAACTTGCGGCGCAAATGTTCTTTTTAGTGCAAAAATGTTGCGCCCAATATGCGCCGTCGATATCTGAAGAAAAAACACCGACGCATTAATTTGTTACAAAGTTATAAACAAAAACATTTTTTGGTGCCAACTTCACGCGTGAAGTTAGCACCACAACTTGCGGCGCAAATGTTGTTTTTAATGCCAAAAGTTTGCGCTTAATATGCGCCGTCGATATGTGAAGAAAAAACACCGGCGCATTAATTTGTTACAAAGTTATAAACAAAAATAGTTAATTAGTATCAACTTTTTACCTGACCAAAATTTCCGGCGCAAACTTTCAATATAGTGCAAATCGTTGGCACACAACATGCGCCGTCGATATCTGAAGAAAAAACACCGAAACACTTAATTGTTATAAAGTTATAAATTTTCATTAATTAATGTTGTATAACAAAAAGTACCAATTAATTTCTCAAAATAATTTTCGCGATATACCACTTACACCTTTAATCGTCAAATTATGTCAATCTGACTTACTTGACACGTGGTGATATTTATTGATGTTTAAAATGTTTACGAAGCTTACCTAAAATATAAATGTTGTAATAGTAAACGGGCTCCTCTATATTTTTATAAAGTAATGACACTTTACTGTTGTTAAGCGTAAACTTTTGGCACTAAAAGGAACATTGCTAACTTCACGCACCTATATAATTGTATTTGTTTATAACTTTATAACAATTAAGTGTTTCGGTGTTTTTTCTTCAGATATCGACGGCGCATGTTGTGAGCTAACGACTTGCACTAAATTGAAAGTTTGCGCCGGAAATTTTGGTCTGGTAAGTAGTTGATAATAAATAACTATTTTTGTTTATAACTTTGTAACAAATTAATGCGCCGGTGTTTTTTCTTCACATATCGACGGCGCATATTAAGCGCAAACTTTTGGCACTAAAAACAACATTTGCGCCGCAAGTTGTGGTGCTAACTTCACGCGTGAAGTTGGCACCAAAAAATGTTTTTGTTTATAACTTTGTAACAAATTAATGCGCCGGTGTTTTTTCTTCAGATGTCGACGGCGCATATTGGGCGCAACATTTTTGCACTAAAAAGAACATTTGCGCCGCAAGTTGTGGTGCCAACTTCACGCACCCTTTTCGCGCCGATTTACCGACATGGACTCTAATCAGCTCTTTCGATTAAATTTACAGACTTGAGTTTATAATATACTGTAGATATCTTGAGATCGTGAGAGATTATTAGAAAACACTTTTTCGTAATCAAGAGGAAATACAACATAAAGATCTGCGCCAGAAAGTCAAAAATTTCAGCGATCACAATGCTTTATGTACAACGTATATGAAACACATATGAACAATTTTTGTATTTGTACACTAGATTTGGCTTTCGTTTTGTTTGTCTGTGTTATGTCTGTTGTCGTTTGTCTTTAAAATTATAGGACTACACATTCGTTGTCATATATCATATGCAATGATCAGATCCAAAAATTAATATGGAAGATTATACGTTGTCGCATGGTATCGAATTATGCTACAATATATTGTTCGTTTACTAATATTATCATGTTATGTATTTGGTATATAATCATATTAATATTTTATCAGGTCGGTTTGATCATTGCATATCTAGTTTACAAATACATAAATTGTTCATATGTGTTTCATATACCTAGTACATATAGCATTGAGACCGCTGAGATTTTTGACTTTCTGGCAGATCTTTACGTTGTATTTACTTACACCGTTGATTGAAGGAATACATAAAGATGCGCAACTACATAGCACTGAGTGTAGCCAAAACTGGGTCAGAGATCTATAGCGATGCATCAATCGTTTAGGTCCGAGATTCGAAACAGCCCGAGACAGCCATGATGTTTCTCGGCAAGGGGTTTGCGGGACGACTTAACGGAAAGACACGCAATTTTACTATAGCGTTGCACATCTTTATATATTCCTTCAATCAACGCTTATACTCTTGATGAAATTCCAGCAAGATGCAGACACACAATGGTACACAGTTGCAAGGACTGCAAAATTGAGCAATCCTCCATATATGGTAAGAGAAATGGACTACACTCAATTTCAAGATTTTAAAACGTATAGCCAGAAATTAATAACAAATAGTTGCAATTCCGAAAAGATTCACCGTTGTTTATTTTTAACAAAAACCAGTTGAGCAACAACGAATTCAACCAATTGTGCATTAGAAGAGCTCCGCGTAAAGAAAATAATGTAAATAATGTTAGCCAACTATACCAATACCGCCTTTCAATTGATGAAAGTGAGTGTACTAATAATTCTGATGATTCTGAGTAGATTCAGTAAAATAACTATAATACAGTATTAAGTAATATGTTTTTAAATTTTAGTATTATGTAATATTATTATCAATCACTTAGCTCTTTTCACCATTAAAATTACCATATTATGTGGTTTTAGTTATATTTAAGTGGTGAAAGAAGCTAAGCGCTAATTAGCTAATTATCACAAATCATTTAATGTTTTTGCAACTTTTTGTAAATCAATGTCAGAGTAAGCTGTCTTATTTCGTCTGTATCAAATTTCATTGTAATTATTAAATAAACAACGTTGGTACAAATGAAACATTGTTTTAACATAACACTTCAAAACTTTATTGCCGATTTTCTCGAAATAGCAAGTGTGTGGCTTAGCTGGTTTCACCACCAAGACGACAATATATATTTTTTTTAATTTACAATTAAGAAGAAGTTTAAAAAATCGATTTGCCTTTGTTAATATTATCTTTCGCATAACTGCCTTCAGGCAATTTCCCTAAAATGCGCACATATTTGTATAGCAGTAAATCCGGCTCTGCTTTTAAGAAGATATTCATAACGGCCCTTCATATAACGTGTTTCCCTGACCATATCGTTGTATTTTGTCGTATATTTCGTAGGAATTGGCATTATCGTCCGTTGACAGATTCGTTGGCCGTTATGACCGATTAAAAGCGCGCTCCCCGATTATATATTCATGTATGGGGGCGGAATCGATTGTCAGATTTTTTTTCAGTTGAGCCGTTCGTGCTTAAAAGAGCTTGTATGTATATTGTCAGTTTATTGAATTTTATCCACATTTACATATGTATAGGGCAATGCCTCGGAAAAAATTTGATGTTCAACGCTAGGTATATAGTCCATTGTTAGCCCAGATGTGAAAAAATGCTTGTAGTGTAGAAAGTGTGTATATAAAAAAAATTATAGTGACTTTCTTTATCTTTCTATGTTTTACTTCCGACATGGCGAGTGATAATAATAAATAAGCTGTCTATGGAAATAATTGATTAACAAAGTAGGATAGATTGGAGTAACTTTTTCAAAATGAAGATAAATTAAGCAAGTAATATTAGTGGTAAATTACCACAAAAAAAATTTGAAGAGAAATCTTTAATTACACAGTATCGATGTTTTAGAAAAGTATTACTAATAGGTGCACTAACATTGTCAAAAATTATTCAGAAATTTAATGGAGCGAGGATAAAACGGATTGGAAATTTATTTCTCTCTGCACTGCTTTTATGGAGCCTTTGAGGTGTTTTCATATCTGCAAAGGTGCACATATTAAAATAATCGCGTGGCCACAGTCTTCAGGATCTAGATCGAAAACGGAATTGTTGTGGATTGCAAAATTCGATTAATTGTATATATAGAATGGTACTAAATGTATTTCTACTATTATATATACTAAAAGCCGAGTAGCCAATGGCAACCAAACCCGGTCAAAATCGACGAAAATTGGGTACGCGGGGCGCAGAACTCGTCTCTGGATACGCGAAATTGAAAGCTGCCCTTTGGCGTAAAGTTACCGACGACCTTGAATTGTTCCTCGACGGAGAGTTTTTCTTCCCAAGTGGAGCGTGTGCAGAGATATCGGCCGTTGAAGAGGAGCGTGCATTCGGTGTTTTAACAGAAAAATGGCTTACGTCATGACCGATTCCCAGGACAACCGATCAAAATCGTAAAAATGTCAGGGATGACAGGCACGCGCGAAAGAATTGTAAAAGTTTCACATTGACGAAGAAATTTCAGGCCGTCGAGGTTTAGAGTGCGGAAAGAGGGTTGGAAACCAAAAGAGTGGACTCTTCCGCGACGATCGAGTGCACTGTCCACGTGCCAAATCTGTCGCTGTCGAAGGTGCGATTCATTTAAAGCTTTTCTGCAGGGTAAAAAAATCTCGCGATGACGAGTTTGCGTGTCTTTAATGACTATATATATTCACGTTCATCCATCGGTTGTCAAGTTTAAATGTCAGAAGGCCGACAAATATTACGAAGAAGAAGTGTATTTTTAATTGAAACGTGGTACCTTTCAGATACGTAGTAGTGTTATTATTATCAATCGTTACTATTTCCTTTCTATATGAATATACGAACAAAATGCCGACGGATATGATAAAATAAACTTAAAGTGTATTGTCGCACGTAAGTACAGTAATAAATATAACGATTTTGCTATCTTTTATGAAGATATATTAATAAATACAATGACACTCTATTCATTATATATGTCATCAAAATGTAAATTTCATACAACGAAGAACTTGAAGCAAGCTTAAATAAAGAAGAACCGTCTGAGTTTTGCCATTTGGGCCTGTCAAATTACGTTAGATGCACACGAATTATACAAAACCTAAATGTCAACAGAATGTTGGAAATGTATCAGTCTTCAAGTTATAATTATATAAATTTAAGCCATTTTACGAATGGGATCATTTAATAACATTTCTCATCGATCTCTCTACGTACAAATAATAGGGCGACTTTTCTTTATTTGGCAGATGTGTCCGAAGCACTTCGAAATAAAATAAATACATCAAATAAGATTCCCATAAGCATGTGTGTCATTTCGTTTACCAATTCAGTTATAAAAGCAAGTATTTAAAGTGTGCGACTGCTGGTTGGCACCAACTAATCAGAAGTACATTTTTGGTTAAATGGTACGACAGTGTCTAGCATCAACCGTATAGGAGCTAGCAAGATTTTCGATTGCGTTTTAGAAAGTATATTACTAAAGCGTAATATGAAAATTAATTAATTCTCTCAATGACCTGTAAGTTTAAAACATGTTTTATTAAGTTAGCCTGACATTTCGTTCTCACAAGCTTATGTGTGAACAAATACAGTTCAACGAACTATTGTCACGATGACAGGTGGAACGACAATTTTGGTTAAACATCTTCATGTCAGCTGTCTGACTTTTCATTGTCATAGGTATGTGTCATCGAAATATCGTTACGATGACAGTCTGTCAGAAAATTTGAATTATACACTATTTCAATCGTAAACTTGACACAAAGCGTAGTACCAATTTTATAGAACTAATAACGTGAAACAACATTCAATTAATTTTTTTTTTTGATCTGTCGACGTTCACCATGGACTAGATGTACACAACTGATACAAAACCTGAATGTCAATAAAAAAAATTTAAATATCAGCGTTCATTAAATTATATAGGAATATTGTTCGCTTTGTGGGCAAAGTCTTAATAAATAAATTCATTTGCCACCATAATGTATAATCCATTTCTAGAGATATTTCTTTAAATTTAATCTTCATTCATTACAATAGCAAAGTTAACTACATAATTATCCTCCACTGTCATTCATTCATATAGAAATTAAAATACCGTAAATAGTATAGGTAATAGTGAATAGGTACAACCTAACCAACTAAAAAGAAGAAGCGTATGCGGTATCATAAAAATTAAATTAACATTATGAATGACATAGGTACTCCGACAATTTTATGTATTATGGTTAGAGTTGTTGCCGATATGCCATACGATTTTTTAACGCATACACATAATCTGACATTACGTCAAACCAGTGAGCTGTAGCAATGAAATCAACTGTTCACAGGGACAAATATTATACGGATCTAAATTCTAATTAGCTCCCTTATTTTCAGAAATAGCGTACCGAAAATAGTTATACCGTATTTAGTTGTTTTTTAATGAAATCTGCCTTATGAATTTTAACTAACATTTTTATAGGGGAAATGATTATTAACATTTAACATTCATTAAAACAGCATGCGACCAGCATTAATCGCATTACCAATGAGATGCCCTTACAGCCTTAGATATAATATTAAAAAGATATAAGTACAAGCGAAGAGGCGAATCAACCTCGAAGAGCTCCATACATCACTATATCTAACAATGGTTGCTTTCTGCAAACACGAGAGTTGCGAAATTGTTCACATAATTCTAACTTCTCTTTATTGAAATTTAAACGTTCTTTATCATAAAAATTAACACAAAAACATTCATAAATTTACAAACTATATTCAAAGTAATGACTATAAAAACATCATCAAAAATAATAATGAGTAGTATAAATACATATACTTGCCCATACTTAATTCAATATAATGATTCCTTTCTATAATTGCTTCCTTTGCGACGAGAAATCATAACAGAATTTGAATTTTGAAAAAAATTATCAACATACAAACTGACATCGAAAGTCGAAATTTTTAAATATTGTACTAAATTTTTCTATTATATAAATGCTTTAAAAAAGTGTAATTTCCGGTACGTTAGATTTATGTTATTAAATTTTGACAATTTTTTAATTGAATAAAATTGATGATAATTATAACAAACGTCAAAATATAATTATTTTATAGGTTATGAAGATAACTGACATAGAGGTGGGCAAAACGGCTCATTTCCTTGACTCGGTTCAGCTCCTCATTGTGAGCCGGGTCACGGAACCGGCTCATTTGAACCGTGTGGATCCGTAATAGCATACCGTTCATGAACGTGTAGTACACATATAATACTCGGCGCCGCGCGCCGTCGTCGACTCAAACGAACCGGGATGATAATTTCGGCTGCGCGCACACCAATTGTACAAAATGTTTGACAAACAATTTATTTGAAGCTAAAATGCACACAAATTTGACAAATTATTAGGTTGTTGTACACAAATTAAACAAAATATATGTAAAACTAAATTATCAATTATCGGCATCTCAATCTCGACATAATACATCCGCTTGACTTAACATTTTTATAGATATACAGGTTGATTATTGTTCTTTTAATGATTATATATTTGCATTATTAAAATACTTTAATTCCAGAACGCGTACGCCTTAATGGGGAAAAAGATAGCTTTTAACATTTATGTGCCCTTATGACAACGATTAGGCATACATGCAGAGTGGGCGGAGCTATCTGAAATTAATTTCTCTCTTCTGATTAAAGTAAAATTCGGCACTTGGGAGTCTTTGTGGTATCATTGGTCACGTATCCAAAGTCGAAATGTCAAAAAAAAAAAAAATGGCTGAAGGATTTTTTGAAAATTGACGTATAAATGTGAAATTTTAGATACGAGGGTGTCTTAAGTCGCCGATCACAAATCCAAAATCAGAATGTCATAAAAAAACAAAATGGCGGATGATTTTTTTGAAAATTGACGTATGAATATAAAATTATGGATACGGGGGTTTTGGGGGTCGCCGATCACAATTCCAAAGTGAAAATGTCAAAAAAAAACAAAATGGCGGAATATTTTTTGAAAATTGACGTATGAATGTAAAATTTTAGATATGGGGGTTTTGGGGGCGCCGATCACAATTCCAAAGTCAAAATGTCAAAAAAAAACAAAAAGGCGGAAGATTTTTTTGAAAATTAACGTGTCAATGTGAAATTTTAGATACGGGGGTTTTGGGGGTCGCCGATCACGATTCCAAAGTCAAAATGTCATAAAAAACAAAATGGCGGAAGAATTTTTTGAAAATTGACGTATGAATGTAAAATTTTAGATACGGGGGTTTTGGGGGTCGCCGATCACGATCCCAAAGTCAAAATGTCAAAAAAAACAAAATGACGGAAGATTTTTTGAAAATTGACGTATGAATGTAAAATTTTAGATACGGGGGTTTTGGGGGTCGCCGATCACGATTCCAAAGTCAAAATGTCAAAATAAGCAAAATGGCGAAAGATTTTTTTGAAAAGTGGCGTATGAGTGTGAAATTTTAGATACAGGGGTGTGTTAGGTCGCCGATCACAAACCCAAAATCAAAATGTCATAAAAAAACAAAATCGTGGAAGAATTTTTTGAAAATTGACATATGAATGTAAAATTTTAGATAAGGGGGTTTGGGGGTCGCCGATCACGATTCCAAAGTCAAAATGTCAAAAAACAAAATGACGGAAGATTTTTTGAAAATTGACGTATGAATGTAAAATTTTAGATACGGGAGTTTTGGGGGTCGCCGATCACGATTCCAAAGTCAAAATGTCAAAAAAAAACAAAATGGCGAAAGATTTTTTTGAAAATTCACGTATGAATGTGAAATTTTAGATACGGGGGTTTTGGGGGTCGCCGATCACGATTCCAAAGCCAAAATGTCAAAAAAAAACAAAATGGCGGAAGATTTTTTGAAAATTGAGTCATGAATGTAAAATTTTAGATACGGGGGTTTTGGGGATCGCCGATCACGATTCCAAAGTCAAGATGTCAAAAAAAACAAAATGACGGAAGATTTTTTGAAAATTGACGTATGAATGTAAAATTTTAGATACGGGAGTTTTGGGGGTCGCCGATCACGATTCCAAAGTCAAAATGTCAAAAGAAAACAAAATGGCGGAAGATTTTTTTGAAAATTGACTTATGAATGTAAAATTTTAGATACGGGGGTTTTGGGGGTCGTCGATCACGATTCCAAAGTCAAAATGTCAAAAAAACAAAATGGCGAAAGGTTTTTTAGAAAATTGACGTATTAATGTAAAATTTTAGATACGGGGGTTTTTGGGAGTCGCCGATCACGATTCCAAAGTCAAAATGTCAAAAAAAGCAAAATGGCGAAAGATTTTTTTGAAAATTGACGTATGAGTGTGAAATTTTAGATACGGGGGTGTGTTAGGTCGCTGATCACAAATCCAAAATCAAAATGTCATAAAAAAACAAAATCGTGGAAGAATTTTTTGAAAATTGACATATGAATGTAAAATTTTAGATACAGGGGTTTTGGGGGTCGCCGATCACGATTCCAAAGTCAAAATGTCAAAAAAAACAAAATAGCGAAAGATTTTTTGGAAAATTGACGTATTAATGTAAAATTTTAGATACGGGAGTTTTGGGGGTCGCCGATCACGATTCCAAAGTCAGAATGTCAAAAAAAGCAAAACGGCGGAAGATTTTTTTGAAAATTGACGTATGAATGTAAAATTTTAGATACGGGGGTTTTGGGGGTCGCCGATCACGATTCCAAAGTCAAAATGTCAAAAAAACAAAATAGCGAAAGATTTTTTAGAAAATTGACGTATTAATGTAAAATTTTAGATACGGGAGTTTTGGGGGTCGCCGATCACGATTCCAAAGTCAGAATGTCAAAAAAAGCAAAACGGCGGAAGATTTTTTTGAAAATTGACGTATGAATGTAAAATTTTAGATACGGGGGTTTTGGGGGTCGCCGATCACGAATCCAAAGTCAAAATGTCAAAATAAGCAAAACGGCGAAAGATTTTTTTGAAAATTGACGTATGAGTGTGAAATTTTAGATACAGGGGTGTTAGGTCGCCGATCACAAATCCAAAATCAAAATGTCATAAAAAAACAAAATCGTGGAAATTTTGTTTGAAAATTGACATGTGAATGTAAAATTTAGATAAGGGGGTTTTGGGGGTCGCCGATCACGATTCCAAAGCCAAAATGTCAAAAAAAACAAAATGGCGGAAAATTTTTTGAAAATTGAGTCATGAATGTAAAATTTTAGATACGGGGGTTTTGGGGGTCGCCGATCACGATTCCAAAGTCAAGATGTCAAAAAAAACAAAATGACGGAAGATTTTTTGAAAATTGACGTATGAATGTAAAATTTTAGATACGGGGGTTTTGGGGGTCGCCGATCACGATTCCAAAGTCAAAATGTCAAAAAAAAACGACGGAAGATTTTTTTGAAAATTGACTTATGAATGTAAAATTTTAGATACGGGGGTTTTGGGGGTCGCCGATCACGATTCCAACGTCAAAATGTCAAAAAAACAAAATGGCGAAAGATTTTTTTAGAAAATTGACGTATTAATGTAAAATTTTAGATACGGGGGTTTTGGGGGTCGCCGATCACGATTCCAAAGTCAAAATGTCAAAAAAAGCAAAATGTCGAAAGATTTTTTTGAAAATTGACGTATGAGTGTGAAATTTTAGATACGGGGGTGTGTTAGGTCGCCGATCACAAATCCAAAATCAAAATGTCATAAAAAAACAAAATCGTGGAAGAATTTTTTGAAAATTGACATATGAATGTAAAATTTTAGATACGGGGGTTTTGGGGGTCGCCGATCACGATTCCAAAGTCAAAATGTCAAAAAAAGCAAAATGGCGGAAGATTTTTTTGAAAATTGACGTATGAATGTAAAATTTTAGATACGGGGGTTTTGGGGGGTCGCCGATCACGATTCCAAAGTCAAAATGTCAAAAATAACAAAATAGCGAAAGATTTTTTAGAAAATTGACGTATTAATGTAAAATTTTAGATACGGGGGTTTTGGGGGTCGCCGATCACGATACCAAAGTCAAAATGTCAAAAAAAGCAAAACGGCGAAAGATTTTTTTGAAAATTGACGTATGAATGTGAAATTTTAGATACGGGGGTTTTGGGGGTCGCCGATAACGATTCCAAAGCCAAACTGAAAAAAAAAAACAAAAGGGCGGAAGATTTTTTTGAAAATTGACGTATGAATGTGAAATTTCAAATACGGGTGTTTTGGGGGTCGCCGATCACGATTCCAAAGCCAAAATGTCAAAAAAAACAAAATGGCGGAAGATTTTTTGAAAATTGAGTCATGAATGTAAAATTTTAGATACGGGGGTTTTGGAGGTCGCCGATCACGATTCCAAAGTCAAAATGTCAAAAAAAACAAACTGACGGAAGATTTTTTGAAAATTGACATATGAATGTAAAATTTTAGATACGGGGGTTTTGGGGGTCGCCGATCACGATTCCAAAGTCAAAATGCCAAATAAGCAAAATGGCGACAGATTTTTTTGAAAATTGACGTATGTGTGAAATTTTAGATACAGGGGTGTTAGGTCGCCGATCACAAATCCAAAATCAAAATGTCATAAAAAAACAAAATCGTGGAAGAATTTTTTGAAAATTGACATGAATGTAAGATTTTAGATACGGAGGTTTTGGGGGTCGCCGATCACGATTCCAAAGTCAAAATGTCAAAAAAAACAAAATGACGGAAGATTTTTTTGAAAATTGACGTATGAATGTGAAATTTCAGATACGGGGGTTTTGGGGGTCGTCGATCACGATTCCAAAGTCAAAATGTCAAAAAAAGCAAAATGGCGGATCATTTTTTTGAAAATTGACGTATGAATGTAAAATTTTAGAAACGGGGGTTTTGGGGGTCGCCGATCACGTTTCCAAAGTCAAAATGTCAAAAAAAACAATATGGCGGAAGATTTTTTGAAAATTGACGTGTGAATGTAAAATTTTAGATGCGGGGGTTTTGGGGGTCGCCGATCACGATTTTAAAGCAAAATGTCAAAAGAAACAAAATGGCGAAAGATTTTTTGAAAATTGACGTAAAATTTTAGATACGGGGATTTTGGGGGTCGCCGATCACGATTCCAAAGTCAAAATGTCAAAAAAAAAACAAAAGGGCGGAAGATTTTTTTGAAAATTGACGTATGAATGTGAAATTTCAAATACGGGTGTTTTGGGGGTCGCCGATCACGATTCCAAAGCCAAAATGTCAAAAAAAACAAAATGGCCGAAGATTTTTTGAAAATTGAGTCATGAATGTAAAATTTTAGATACGGGGGTTTTGGAGGTCGCCGATCACGATTCCAAAGTCAAAATGTCAAAAAAAAAAAAAACTGACGGAAGATTTTTTGAAAATTGACATATGAATGTAAAATTTTAGATACGGGGGTTTTGGGGGTCGCCGATCACGATTCCAAAGTCAAAATGCCAAATAAGCAAAATGGCGACAGATTTTTTTGAAAATTGACGTATGTGTGAAATTTTAGATACAGGGGTGTTAGGTCGCCGATCACAAATCCAAAATCAAAATGTCATAAAAAAACAAAATCGTGGAAGAATTTTTTGAAAATTGACATGAATGTAAGATTTTAGATACGGAGGTTTTGGGGGTCGCCGATCACGATTCCAAAGTCAAAATGTCAAAAAAAACAAAATGACGGAAGATTTTTTTGAAAATTGACGTATGAATGTGAAATTTCAGATACGGGGGTTTTGGGGGTCGCCGATCACGATTCCAAAGTCAAAATGTCAAAAAAAGCAAAATGGCGGATAATTTTTTTGAAAATTGACGTATGAATGTAAAATTTTAGAAACGGGGGTTTTGGGGGTCGCCGATCACGTTTCCAAAGTCAAAATGTCAAAAAAAACAATATGGCGGAAGATTTTTTGAAAATTGACGTGTGAATGTAAAATTTTAGATGCGGGGGTTTTGGGGGTCGCCGATCACGATTTTAAAGCAAAATGTCAAAAGAAACAAAATGGCGAAAGATTTTTTGAAAATTGACGTAAAATTTTAGATAAGGGGATTTTGGGGGTCGCCGATCACGATTCCAAAGTCAAAATGTCAAAAAAAAGCAAAACGGCGAAAGATTTTTTTGAAAATTGACGTATGAGTGTGAAATTTGAGATACAGGGCTGTGTTAGGTCGCCGATCACAAATCCAAAATCAAAATGTCATAAAAAAACAAAATCGTGGAAGAATTTTTTGAAAATTGACATATGAATGTAAAATTTTAGATACGGGGGTTTTGGGGGTCGCCGATCACGATTCCAAAGTCAAAATGTCAAAAAAAACAAAATGACGGAAGATTTTTTTGAAAATTGACGTATGAATGTGAAATTTCAGATACGGGGGTTTTGGGGGTCGCCGATCACGATTCCAAAGCCAAAATGTCAAAAAAAAAATGGCGGAAGATTTTTTGAAAATTGAGTCATGAATGTAAAATTTTAGATACGGGGGTTTTGGGGGTCGCCGATCACGATTCCAAAGTCAAAATGTCAAAAAAAACAAAATGACGGAAGATTTTTTTGAAAATTGACGTATGAATGTGAAATTTCATTTCATTTTTTTTGGGGGGTCGCCGATCACAATCCCAAAGTCAAAATGTCAAAAAAAACAAAACGGCGGAAGATTTTATTGAAAGTTGACGTATGAAAGTGAAATTTTAGACACGGGGGTTTTGGGCGTCGCCGATCACGATTCCAAAGTCAAAATGTCAAAAAACAACAAAATGGCGGGAGATTTTTTTGAAAGTTGACGTATGAATGTGAAATTTTAAATACGGGGGTTTTGGGGGTCGCCGATCACGATTCCAAAGTCAAAATGTCAAAAAAAACAAAATGGCGGAATATGTTTTTGAAAATTGACGTATGAGTGTGAAATTTTAGATACGGGGGTTTTGAGGGTCGCCGATCACGATTCCAAAGTCAAAATGTCAAAAAAAAACAAAATGGCGAAAGATTTTTTTGGAAATTATGTATGAGTGTGAAATTTTAGATACAGGGGTGTGTTAGGTCGCCGATCACAAATCCAAAATCAAAATGTCATAAAAAAACAAAATCGTGGAAGAATTTTTTGAAAATTGACATATGAATGTAAAATTTTAGATAAGGGGGTTTTGGGGGACGCCGATCACGATTCCAAAGTCAAAATGTCAAAAAAAACAAAATGTCGGAAGATTTCTTGAAAATTGTCGTATGAATGTAAAATTTTAGGTACGGGGGTTTTGGGGGTCGCCGATCACGATTCCAAAGTCAAAATGTCAAAAAAACAAAATGGCGGAATTTTTTTTTGAAAATTGACGTATGGATGTGAAATTTCAGATACGGGGGTTTTGGGGGTCGCCGATCACGATTCCAAAGCCAAAATGTCCAAAAAAAAAAAAAATGGCGGAAGATTTTTTGAAAATTGAGTCATGAATGTAAAATTTTAGATGCGAGGGTTTTGGGGGTCGCCGATCACGATTCCAAAGTCAAAATGTCAAAAAAAGCAAAATGGCGGATCATTTTTTTGAAAATTGACGTATGATTGTGAAATTTCAGATACGGGGGTTTTGGGGGTCGCCGATCACAATCCCAAAGTCAAAATGTCAAAAAAACAAAACGGCGGAAGATTTTTTTGAAAGTTGACGTATGAATGTGAAATTTTAGATACGGGGGTTTTGGGGGTCGCCGATCACGATTTCAAAGCAAAATGTCAAAAGAAACAAAATGGCGAAAGATTTTTTGAAAATTGACGTAAAATTTTAGATACGGGGATTTTGGGGGTCGCCGATCACGATTCCAAAGTCAAAATGTCAAAAAAAAGCAAAATGGCGAAAGATTTTTTTGAAAATTGACGTATGAGTGTGAAATTTGAGATATGGGGGTGTTAGGTCGCCGATCACAAATCCAAAATCAAAATGTCATAAAAAAACAAAATCGTTGAAGAATTTTTTGAAAATTGACATATGAATGTAAAATTTTAGATACGGGGGTTTTGGGGGTCGCCGATCACGATTCCAAAGTCAAAATGTCAAAAAAAACAAAATGACGGAAGATTTTTTTTGAAAATTGACGTATGAATGTGAAATTTCAGATACGGGGGTTTTGGGGGTCGCCGATCACGATTCCAAAGCCAAAATGTCAAAAAAAAATGGCGGAAGATTTTTTGAAAATTAAGTCATGAATGTAAAATTTTAGATACAGGGGTTTTGGGGGTCGCCGATCACGATTCCAAAGTCAAAATGTCAAAAAAAACAAAATGACGGAAGATTTTTTTGAAAATTGACGTATGAATGTGAAATTTCATTTCATTTTTTTTGGGGGTCGCCGATCACAATCCCAAAGTCAAAATGTCAAAAAAAACAAAACGGCGGAAGATTTTTTTGAAAGTTGACATATGAAAGTGAAATTTTAGACACGGGGGTTTTGGGCGTCGCCGATCACGATTCCAAAGTCAAAATGTCAAAAAACAACAAAATGGCGGGAGATTTTTTTTAAAGTTGACGTATGAATGTGAAATTTTAAATACGGGGGTTTTGGGGGTCGCCGATCACGATTCCAAAGTCAAAATGTCAAAAAAAAACAAAATGGCGGAAGATGTTTTTGAAAATTGACGTATGAGTGTGAAATTTTAGATACGGGGGTTTTGAGGGTCGCCGATCACGATTCCAAAGTCAAAATGTCAAAAAAAAACAAAATGGCGAAAGATTTTTTTGGAAATTTACGTATGAGTGTGAAATTTTAGATACAGGGGTGTGTTAGGTCGCCGATCACAAATCCAAAATCAAAATGTCATAAAAAAACAAAATCGTGGAAGAATTTTTTGAAAATTGACATATGAATGTAAAATTTTAGATAAGGGGGTTTTGGGGGACGCCGATCACGATTCCAAAGTCAAAATGTCAAAAAAAACAAAATGTCGGAAGATTTTTTGAAAATTGACGTATGAATGTAAAATTTTAGGTACGGGGGTTTTGGGGGTCGCCGATCACGATTCCAAAGTCAAAATGTCAAAAACAAAAAAATGACGGACGATTTTTTTGAAAATTGACGTATGAATGTGAAATTTCAGATACGGGGGTTTTGGGGGTCGCCGATCACGATTCCAAAGCCAAAATGTCAAAAAAAAACAAAATGGCGGAAGATTTTTTGAAAATTGAGTCATGAATGTAAAATTTTAGATGCGAGGGTTTTGGGGGTCGCCGATCACGATTCCAAAGTCAAAATGTCAAAAAAAACAAAATGACGGAAGATTTTTTTGAAAATTGACGTATGATTGTGAAATTTCAGATACGGGGGTTTTGGGGGTCGCCGATCACAATCCCAAAGTCAAAATGTCAAAAAAAAAACGGCGGAAGATTTTTTTGAAAGTTGACGTATGAATGTGAAATTTTAGATACGGGGGTTTTGGGGGTCGCCGATCACGATTCCAAAGTCAAAATGTCAAAAAAAAAACAAAATGGCGGGAGATTTTTTTGAAAGTTGACGTATGAATGTGAAATTTTAAATACGGGGGTTTTGGGGGTCGCCGATCACGATTCCAAAGTCAAAATGTCAAAAAAAAACAAAATGGCGGAAGATGTTTTTGAACATTGACGTATGAGTGTGAAATTTTAGATACGGGGGTTTTGAGGGTCGCCGATCACGATTCCAAAGTCAAAAAAAACAAAATGGC
Organism: Amphimallon solstitiale; assembly: GCA_963170755.1. Taxonomy (NCBI): domain Eukaryota; kingdom Metazoa; phylum Arthropoda; class Insecta; order Coleoptera; family Scarabaeidae; genus Amphimallon; species Amphimallon solstitiale. The sequence continues at coordinate 62,740,892 of OY720679.1, read as the reverse complement.
GGAAGATTTTTTTGGAAATTGACGTATGAATGAAAAATTTTAGATACGGGGGTTTTGGGGGTCGCCGATCACGATTCCAAAGTCAAAATGACAAAAAAAGCAAAATGGCGAAAGATTTTTTTGAAAATTGACGTATGAGTGTGAAATTTTAGATACGGGGGGTTTTGGGGTTCGCCGATCACGATTCCAAAGTTAAAATGTCAAAAAAAAACAAAATGGCGGAAGATGTTTTTGAAAATTGACGTATGAATGCGAAATTTTAGATACGGGGGTGTCTTAGGTCGCCGATCACGAATCCAAAGTCAAAATGTCAACAAAAAAACAAAATGGCGGAAGAGTTCTTTGAAAATTGACGTATGAATGTGAAATTTTAGGTACGGCTTATTACATCTTCAATTCGGTGATTCTTCGAAACGTGATTCAACAGGGTTTAAATTTAATACTTAATTTTTTCTTATCAATAGTAGATTCGAAAACAGAATCGTATTGTACACTGTCCCATTGAAAATGTTGCGCTCACTGAGCTCATTGTTTCTTTCGATACTTTAACATGACTTTTGTTTAACATTAAATTACGTTTCTCGCTCTTGAGTGTGAACCGGTTTGTGTAAAAAAACACTTCGAGTAGAATTTCAAATAAAATATACTATCGGCTTAACAAAATGTATATAGGGGTGCTTTAAAAGTTTATAAAAGTGGACATTCTAAAAACGTCATGCCAGTGAACGCTTTTTACAGGAAAGGCGCTTCAATGGGGCTTCAATTTAAAACTTGGGCTTTTTACTTTTATTATTATTTCGTGCTCCTTTATTAACGATAGTAGATTTTGAAAAGGTTGACAGGCTTTCACACTTTCGCATCAAAATAGTATTGTACACTGTCTTAATAAAAATGTTGCGCTTCTTGATCTCATTGTGCCTTTACATACTTTAACACGACTTATGTTTAACATTAAATTACCTTTCTCGCTCTTGAGTGTGTACCGGTTTGTGTAAAAAACAATTCGAGAAAAATTTTAAATACAATAAAATATTGGCTTCACAAAATATATGTATATACCGGGATGCTTTAAAAGTTTATAAAACTGGACATTCTAAAAAGCATTTTTTTACAGGAAAGGCGCTTTAATAGGGCTTAAATTTAAAACTTGGGCTTTTTACTTTTATTATTATTTTGTGCTTTTTTCTTAACGAGAGTAGACTTCGAAAAGATTGACAGGCTCTTATACGTTCACATCAAAATAGTATTGTAAACTGTCTTAATGAAAATGTTACGCTTTTTGAGAGCTCATTGTTCCTTTGGATATTTTAACATGACTTATGTTTAACATTAAATTACCTTTCTCGCTCTTGAGTGTGTACCGGTTTGTGTAAGATACAATTCGAGAAAAATTTTAAATAAAATAAAAGGCACTTCAATTTAAAACTTGGGGTTTTTATTTTTATTTTCATTTTGTGCTCCTTTATTAATGATAATGGATTTCAAAAAGGTCACACTTTACATCAAAATAGTATTGTACACTGTCTTAATAAAAATGTTGCGCTGTTTGATCTCAATGTGTCTTTGGATACTTCAATACGACTTATGTTTAACATTAAATTACCTTTCTCGCTCTTGAGTGTGTACCGGTTTATGTCAAAAACAGTTCGAGAAGAATTTTAAATAAAATATCCTATTGGTTCAACAAAGTATATGTATATACAGGGGCGCTTCAACAGTTAATAAAACCGGACATTCTAAAAAGTCATGCCAGTTATAGCTTTTTACAGGAAAAGCGCTTCAATAGGGCTTACATTTAAAACTTGAGCTTTTTACTTTTATTATTATTTTGTACTTTTTCATTAACGATAGTGGATTTCGAAAAGATTGATAGGCTATTACACGTTCATATCAAAATAGTATTGTAAACTGTCTTAATGAAAATGTTGCTTTTTTTGTCTTTGAATACTTTAACATGACTTATGTTTAACATTAAATTACCTTTCTCGCGCTTGGGTGTGTACCGGTTTGTGTAAAAAATAATTCGAGAAAAATTTCAAAAAAATATACTATTGGCTTAACAAAATATATCTAGGGGTGCTTCAAAAGTTTATAAAAGTGGACATTCTAAAAAGCGTCATGCCAGTGATCGCTTTTACAGGAAAGGCGCTTCAATAGGGCTTCAATTTAAAACTTGGGCTTTTTACTTTTATTAATATTTCGTGCTTCGTGCTCCTTTATTAACGATAGTGGATTTTGAACAGGTTGACAGGCTTTTACACTTTCTCGCTGTTGAGTGTGTACCGGTTTGTGTTAAAAACAATTCGAGAAGAATTTTAAATAAAACGTCCTATTGGCTTAACAAAATATATGTATATGCACGGTTGCTTCAAAAGTTAGTAAAATCCTACATTCTAAAAAGTCATGACAGTCATTGCTTTTACAGGAAAGGCGCTTCAATTTAAAACTTGGGCTTTCTACTTTTATTATTATTTCGTGCTTCGTGCTCCTTTATTAACGATAGTGGATTTCAAAAAGGTTGACAGGCTTTTACACTTTCACATCAAAATAGCTTTGTACACTGTCTTAATAAAAATATTGCGCTTCTTGATCTCATTGTGTCTTTGCATACTTTAACACGACTTATGTTTAACATTAAATTACCTTTCTCGCTCTTGAGTGTGTACCGATTTATGTCAAAAACAGTTCGAGAAGAATTTTAAATGAAATATCCTATTGGCCTAACAAAATATATGTATATACAGGGGTGCTTCAAAAGTTTATAAAAGTGGATATTCTAAAAAAACGTTTTTTACAGGAAAGGCGCTTCAATAGGGCTTAAATTTAAAACTTGGGCTTTTTACTGTTATTATTATTTTGTGCTTTTTTCTTAACGAGAGTAGACTTCGAAAAGATTGACAGGCTTTTACACGTTCACATCAAAATAGTATAGTAAACTGTCTTAATAAAAATGCTGCGCTTTTTGATCTCATTGTGTCTTTGGATACTTTAACACGACTTATGTTTAACATTAAATTACCTTTCTCACTCTTGAGTGTGTACCGATTTGCGTAAAAAACGATTCGAGAAACTTTTTAAATAAAATATACTATTGGCTTCACAAAATATATGTATATACCGGGATGCTTTAAAAGTTTATAAAACCGGACATTCTAAAAAGCGTCATGCCAGTAATCGCTTTTTACAGGAAAGCTTCAATTTAAAACTTGCGCTTTTTACTTTTACTTTTATTTTGTGCTCCTTTATTAACGACAGTGGATTTCAAAAAGGTCACACTTTACATCAAAATAGTATTGTACACTGTCTTAATAAAAATGTTGTGCGTTTTGATCTCATTGTGTCTTTGCATACTTTAACACGACTTATGTTTAACATTAAATTACCTTTCTCGCTCTTGAGTGTGTACCGGTTTGTGTTAAAAACATTTCGAGAAAATTTTTAATAAGATATCCTATTGGCTTAACAAAATAAATGTATATACAGGGGTGCTTCAAATATTTATAAAAATGGACATTCTAGAAAGCGCTGTTTACAGGAAAGGCGCTTGAAAAGAGCTTAAATTTAAAACTTGGGTTTTTTACTTTTATTATTATTTTGTGCTCCTTTATTAATGATAGTGGATTTCAAAAGGGTCTCACTTTACATCAAAGTAGTATTGTAAACTGTTTTAATAAAAATGTTGCCCTTTTTGAGCTCATTCTGTCTTTGGATACTTTAACATTGCTTATGATTAACTTTAAATTACCTTTCTCGCTCTTGAGTGTGTACCGATTTGTGTCAAAAACAGATCGAGAATAATTTGAAATAAAATATACTCTGCTCTTTTATTAACGATAGTGGACTTCGAAAAGGTAGTAAGAAAGTAATATACTTTATAAATTAAATTTACTTTACCCATTCACATACATATGTTTGCAAGCTATATATTTGAAGTTCATCAGCATTCATTAGCATTCTATAAGAATGTTTGAAAACGACGCCCATTTACCAAACAAAATTTGTTGTAAACATGTTAAACACTATGGAGATACTACGTATATTTGAGCATGTCAATTAAAATGACGAGCCCGCGATAGCGGGCGAGTAGTATATATGTAATTCATTGAAATTTTAAAATGTCCTTCAATTAAGTCCTTCATTTTTAAATGACGTGCGAACTAATTTTGAGTATGTGACAGACGAATATTTCAATTATGCTGACCAAAATTTCATAATGAAAGCGCTGTTCCACTTCAAATAATTTGGGTGAAAATATCTCAGTGTCAAAATGATTATTAGGTTCTTTTTTATTAATATTGTGCATGCCTATCTTAAATTGTTTCTGAGCAATTGACATACTTTTTGTTAATATACTACATTTTTCCACTGTTATTTCAATAGCGTATTATCCCGATTGTCTCAATGAAAATGATGCACTTATTGAGCATATTGGTTCTTCGGATACTTTAACATCATTCTTATGTTTAACATTAAATTATCTTTCTCGCTCTTCATTGTGTAACAGTTTGTGTAAAAAAAAATCTAGAAGAATTCTAAATAAAATATACAATTGGCTTTACAAAATATATGTATATACAGAGTGTGCCACAAGTCTATTAAATCTTACATTCTAAAAACCACCACGAGAGTGATCGCGTTTTACAGGAAACTGTAAAAAGCTGTAAGCGGACGCGCAAAAGGCGAATTCAAGCTCGAAAAGATTGAAGCCATAGCTCACAAACATTCAACACAATAAATATTGCAATATATAATAATAGGCCCAATGATAATAGTGTATAGGTAAGAAATTTATAAATTCGATTCCTTATCTGTTTATAAATACTTTCTACTTATTTTTAGCAATTATCGTTACATGACTGGAGTCATTTCGTCCATGAATTCAGTTGTAAAAATACTTCAAAATATTATAAGATATTGTAAATAGAAAAAAGAAACTAAAATATATTCCTACCAGATTAAACAAGCACTTAATCATGTTGTTACTGTGCCAGGCAAATTGAGAAGTAATATCATACGTATTCAAAAAAGATTGTTTAATTATCATTGATGAAAATGAACTTCCCGCGACATCGTCAATTAGAATAATTCAAAATAGCGATTCTAAAAGGATGTTTTACAGTATTTTCGAATATAACAATAAGTAATCAATATTACCATAATACATACATATATTATATCTATATATTCCTTAAATTGTAGGTGTACAATGCACAAGAAAATAATTATGTACAGTGGAACAAGGCTTTACCAACATTATTAAGCATCATACATAACTGACAGTTGTAATACAAAGAAACACTGCAAATTATAAGAGTATAGGAATGGAAATCAGTATCAAAAATGCCAATGAAGTAAATATTATTTGTTATAGAACAATGATTAAATGAATTATTTAAAAGTATACATTCGCGTCAACAAAACATAATTCTAATAAAGCTATCTACAAGTTTGTATAAAATAAAATGTTTTTTTAAAATTCTAATGAATTTTCATTTAAACCAAAAAGACCAATGGAATCGACATATGTATATAGACTGAAACACTATTAACAAAAACTATCAAACCACATTTTCCAACTGATGCAAAAAAAAACAGATTTCGAGATTATTCTAATTTTATACCCACAAACAAAATTCAAACTACAGATAAATTAGGCAAACGTGAAATAAATCATCGGCAAGTCAAGGCACAAAACCAATAATAGTAGAATAATTATAAATAGAGTGAAAACTACCGTCTGTGTGGCACAGGAAAAGTATGTGAAAAATGTCAATATAACTTTAAACGATAAAATACATCTTATTTCATGGACAGCCGTTAAACATTTTCAATTTAAAAACTGCTGTTATCACTAAATCTATTATTAATCATTTCATCCGATAAGCATTCTGAATAAAATATTGCATAGTTGTAAACTATATACAGGGGTGTATAAAAACAACTAAGCAATATTGAACACCTAAAACACAATTATATTTAGTTATTCGCTATATATCGGAATTATATGGTGTTTCAAAAACTGAAACGCAATAAAGACAAAATCCGCAATAAATTTAGAAGAATAAGGGGGAGCGGTACCTCAACTGTAAGCGGAATAAGAGGCGATAGCGGGCCTTCAAGGCCTGCCGTATTAGCTAGTATTACTTATATTGGCTGATGGTAGTTCCAAAATTTAATTTACTGACAAATGATAAATAGAAATGTTGTTTTTTTTTTACTTTCTTATACGTAGTATAAGGAAGTATTGTGATGAACATTTTGGAATATAAAATGTTTGCAATGTCTGCGTCCCCTGATATCGAAAAGAGGTTTTCAGAAGATTTCTTTCTCTCTTTCTTTTTGTGCATGTGTATGTCTCTTCCTGTCTCTGTGTATCTATGTGACCACGAAAGCGGCCAAATGATTTAAGCTGTCAATACCCAACTTTATATTTACGAGTATCTGCTTTTCTTGAGATCTGATTAGATTCTTGTCGCAAGTAATTGTTTCTAAACAGATATATAGTGAGTATAAAAGTATCTAAAACTTAATTTTGAATAATTAAAAATTCAAATTTCGGACCGGAAGTTACACTTTTACACATATTGCTGTGGTTGCATCGTTACAAGAATTGTATTAATTTTTAAATTAATGCTATGAATGCATTGAAAATTATTATATTCTACCTACAAACCTATTCCTTAACAGGATATATTTTATAAGTTATTATGAGTTCTTGCAGTGTTTTTAGCTTCTTCGTATTCTGGTTTACTTCTTATTTAGTATAGTTTTGGGATGAGGTTATAAATTTTTAAAGAAAAGTCTAGGTTTTTATATAAAAATCATGTTTATCTTTTTTATTAAAACATTAACCATAAATACCATTGCTATACTGTATCTATGTTAATTTTTTTTATATTATAAGTAATTAAAAGAAAACATTTCTACTCATCTTTTGGTGATAATGTTTCTGTAAAGCTAATATATCTATAATGATGGTCAATAAATATTTATCCTGTTTTTAAATATAAAAGAAACTTGAATTCCTAATAAGCAATTACATATAATATTTAAGCTGATTCTATTTTACCAAAAACATACATTTTCACGTAGTGCCTTGGTAATCTAGAATTTTGTAATGGTGAATGCTCGGAAATTGGCCTATATTAAGGTGGCCATCTAATAGAAAGAGAATCGCCACATTGCTCTGTCCTCTTCTAACCATTAGGCGTGTATTATGTGTTGCATACGTGACTGCATTTATATTAGCCATCTGGTTGAAAGTAGCAGCGATATAATTTGTAAAATAAATTTATTTGATAAAAGATGACACTACTAACGCAACGTATGTCTTACATTGAACCAAATTATATAGAGACTGACAGACCAGACCGTTTTTTTTGTATGAGACAAAAAAGAGAGTTTTTGTCTCATACATACACGATTTAATAGAATATGTGTCTATTTTGAAATCCTTGATATTTACCCTAAATTGTAAAAATGCAAATAACGTCCTTACAAGAATAATAGGAACATACTTACATATAATGTTTGTTTTGTAAATACCTATGTAGTTCTATGTCCTTTACCTATTTGATTTAGATAATAAACAGGTATTTTTAGTGATTATTGCATTTCTGATAAAGGAATATATAGGCTGATTCAATTTTGACGGTCACCATGTATTTATTCAAATTCGTTTTTGACCATTAATAATAAAAAGAACAGAACTCTTTGCTCAAGAAAACCCGTAAGTAGTGAACCTGTCAGTGTAAGAAACACAAGGCCTATAATGTGTGTAAAAGTAAGAAAAAGAGAAACAATCAATATATATCACATACCTACAACAGTCTAATTAAATAAGTTAAATACACATGTGTGCTCAGACAGTTGTCTTGAATATTATAAAATGCCTTCCTTGTCATCAAGTGTTTTATTAAGTTCTGATACCGTATCAACTATTAGAATGACCAATTCAATTGGAAAAAAATTTCAAAGACCGCCATGAAATTTATCCGACAGTGTGCATTTCGCACGTTAATAATAAATTACTAAATATAATTAAAAACAAGATCTGAAGAATATTAAAAAAATTAAATTTCTTACATGCCTATGTAAGTAATTTTTATTACAGAATTAAAGAAAATAGTTTAAAAATTTTGTATAAGTACCTAAATAACTTGCCTAATAATTAATACCAGTGGTCGATCAGTGGCCGAAATTCGACTTTAATTCATTAATTTTTTAAGTTTGAGTTATTCAGGTTCTTTTCTCAAAAAGTATACTTCTATAACCGTTGCATATAATTTTTTTTGAATTTTCTATTACGTTAGCTGCGAACGTGTAGAAATACGTCGTTATCCATTAATTTTCGAGTTAATTAATTAATGTATTTATTTGTAACACATATTATACATAAATTTTATCTTTCTGCACTCCTTATTCATATGAACTTTAACTATCTATGCCAGAGTACAAAGCTTTTCCGTCATGTATTAATATATATCTAGACAGTTGTATTATTTATTCATTTCAATTTTATTAGGGTTTCACAAAAATGAAATAGTATGCTAGTTTTCATATACAAACTAAAGAATATATTTTGTCATATTAAGATGGCTACCTCACCAATTTCAATTACATTGCAAACATGCTGCTAACATATCGCACCACAATCCGTTGATAACCAAAAAAATTCCGGCTTATCCGCACACTTGTCTCCAACTGAAGTTTGTCCGAATAATATGGGAAAAATTGTTAAAAAACAGGAAGTTTTTGTACTAAAAATGTGCTTACTTCGAATATATAAATACTTGTAAGATATTAGTAGCTTAGCCTATAGAGAAATAAATTCTCTTTCTTTTGATGCTTGATCCAAAGCAATTAAGAGTATTCCTTCGCTGCCTTTTACATCTAAGTCTCTCCACCCAGCATTCTGATTTAACAAGGAATGGTTTTAGCAGAAAATCAGATTCTGCCCCTCACATTCTGGATAATTCCGCTAGTGTACGATATAATATAAAAAATAACCCCTGTGATCTCACTATTTCCTCTAATTTAATTCTATAGGAAAAGGTAATCAAAGAATTTCCAAATTTTTCCAATTTTTATTAAGGAAACGCTAAGAAAAAAATAATGAAAAATTATCATTACACCTCTGTCAGAACATTCTGTAAAACACAACAATATACAGATCAGGGCATAAATTTACATAATACATATATACATGCACAACAAATATTAAAAAAAAATTATAAATGAGATACACTTTAACATGTATTCGTAAATTTAACCCAAAATTGTCTAGACTTATTTTAGGTAATTTTTATTTCATAAATAAAATTCCTTTTTGACTTTCTTATACCTACGTAGTAAAAGGAAGTATTTTGATGACAAAAATTCTTGACCTCGAGATTTTGCAGATTTCCACGTTTACAAAAAGTCTCTCGCGCGTTCTCTCTCTCTCTCTCTCTCTCTCTCTCTGTCCCTCTCTTTGTGACCACGATAGCGGCCAACCGGTAAAGTCCATCAATACCGAAATGTATATTTAGGAATATAATCTCTCTCGGAAATCTAATTAGATTTTCAGTGAAATCGATAAATCGGGAGTAGTACTTTATTTCAGTGAAGAAATCAAATAATAGCAATATCTCGTCAACTACTAATTTTAGAATGTAAAGTATACCAAAGCGATCAAGACTAAATTAGAAAACAATTTAAAAAAAAAAAAATTGAAATTCCTACTGGTACATACTCTTATCGTAAAACAGGTTTTTGCGAATATATCGCAAGTCATGCATTTTAGATAGATATATCACGGGTATGGACATATTTAAAGCTCGATTTTGAATAATTTTTGTATAAAAAAATTTCCAATATTCGGACTGAGATAAATAATAAAATTCCTTTTACCTCCTTATACGTAGTATAAGGAAGTATAGTGATGATGAAAATTTTCGACCTCGTGATTTTTGCAGATGTCCACGTTTTGAAGTCCCCTGATACCGAAAAAGTGGTTTTTAAAAAATGTCTGTGTGTGTCAGTGTGAGTCTGGCTATGTGTGACCACGATAGCGGTCAAACCGCTACAACGATCAATTCCAAATTTTGTATTTACGTGTATAATCTGCCTCTTGAGATCTGATTAGATTTTCAGTAAAATCGGCAGACCGAAAGTAATAGTTTACTTCAGTAAAAAGATTTAGGCAATTTAGGCAATATTTCGTCAACTACTAAGTTTAAACAATTTTAAAAAGAATTCATATGTACTCAAAATAAAATTTGAAAAGAATTTTATTAAAAAAGTTCCACCGGAAGTGCGTGAAACTTAATTTTTTTAAATAACTGATCCTATATATTTTTGGATTTTCTAGAACTGCTTTAAATTATCTGTTCAACTGTTTTTTCTTTTTCAAAATTGAGCCAATAGTTTTTGAGTTATTTATTTTTTTTGAAAATATTTGACCAAAACACTTGTTTAGAAGTAGAACTAGTACAGTATGCGAATCTGGAAATACTTTCTCATTTAGTTTCCATAGATTTGCATTTAATTTGAAATATAAGTCGAAAATATGTTGCAATATATGTACAACGGTGGACTTTTTAAAGTGGACACCTTTTAGTTGCTATAGTATTTTTTTTATTTTTATGTATTGTAAATATGGTTTCAATTAGTGGCGTTTCAGTCAGTTGTGTCACTTTGACTTATACCAATGTAATGTACTAAGTACTTGTTACACAGGGTACATTAGGTGTCCACCTTGGGGAGTCCACCATAGTACATTAGGGTGACCATTATGTGTTAGGAAAAATTGTTTTTTCAGCATTCTCTTTGGCTACTAATGTTTTGTCGAAAGACGAATGACAAAAGCAATATATTCTACAAGTAGTTAGTCAATACCGTAAAGAATTTCCGGACGCATACAAATCGACTGTTGTTAGGACAACTACTGAGCCATAGCTAAACCTAAGGCTGGGAATTTGTCAAACGTTTTACTCATTAGCTATTGCTATTCTAGAAAAAATCAAGGTATGTACTTTTTTACATTGAATTTCAAATCTATCTATTCATGTATAATAAGTTGCACTTTAATTCAACAGAAGAAAAAGCGAAAAAGTTGATTTTTTCCAGAATGGGGGAGGGAACATTAACCCCTGCGGTACCCCTTAATATGAATCAAATAAGTAGTGTGGTATATTTTTACATTTAACGAAGAAAAAATAGGGGGGTACCCGAAAGAAATCTCAAATTTGAAAAATAACGACCACCCTAATGTAGACTATGTTGCAGATTATTTGCCAATTAAATGAGAACATATTTTCAGATTTGCATTTAAGGGGGCGTTTGAATCATAGAATACAACATAATTTTATAATTATGCAAATGTCGGTTATAAAATCATTAATTGTTTATTTTATTGTGTGTAATAAGTCATAATATCCTCCTACGTATGGTATAGGGGTTTAATTTACATAAATTCTTTTTATAAAATTTTTATTTCAATTTTATCAAAAGAACCCCTTAACCCTATGACGCGTGTTTCGTAGAAGAGAAATATAACAGAAATTTCGGCAATGATGTATTAGTTTGGTTTATTTGCATATTTTAAATAATTGTTAAAGAACGGCCATATTTGTATTTTGTACCTTGTAGGATTCCCTAAGAGAGGGCGCGAGATCCGAAAATATTGTAGTGTAACTGGTTATCTAAAGAAATTACAGATAATCATAAATATCTAAGTTATTTAAAATGATTTAATAGTGATCGTATACCTATTTGTTATTTCAAACAAATTCTGCCAATTCAATTATTTGTATATTTGAGATGATGAGTTTTGATACAGCGCGCGACATCTTTAGGAGTAAAATGTTGTTATTTTTTGACAGTAACGAAAGTACTTATGTTTTCTATGATTCAAACGCCCCCTTAATTTGAAACATAGTGTTACGCTGTGTTTCAAAGTAAATGCGAATCTGAAAATGTTTTCTCATTTCATTTTTATTTAATTTATACATAATTTGCAACATAGTGTAGATATGTTACAAATTAAATGGAAATTAAATCCAAAAGTATTTTCAGATTCGCTTTAATTTGTAAGACTCTGTGTATGATCACTTTGATCACCAAAACATAAATACTTTTTGTAAAATACTCTGTGGGCTAGATATTTTCGGTAGATATATTACTAAATAAGAATACGAGATGCATCAGTTCTATTTTCGGCTTTTTGTACGAATAGTATTATATCAGTTCAATTTAATGTTATTTGTATATATGCGATTGCGATTTCTTTCTTTAAACGTTACTCTTTTGGTGTCTGACAGAAAGACATATATAACGTCATTGTATGACTGAGTAAGATACACAATAAGTTTGTCTGCTCTTCGTGCGGACACTATATTTCCAGAATAATTTTAAAAACTAATATTATTGTCGGCAGCGCCCTCTGTTTAAGAATTACTGCACCCATCACTCTGATTATGATATATGGAATCTACTTTTCTTAATAAAGAATGTCCAGATATGTCCGAATCAATCCCAATGCCGTGTAAAAACAATTAAAAGCACAAGACAGCTATAAAATACGCTTAATTGCTTTGTATCAAGCATCAAAAGAAAGAGAATTTATTTCTCTAGGGGGTAAGCTACCTAATATCTGGCAATTATCTATATATTCCAAGTAAATACGAAACAAACTAGCAGATTTTTGGTATAAAAACTTCCTGTTTTTTAACATTTTTTTCCACATTAATCGAACAAACTTCCGTTATTAAAATTACCCAGTCCCCTGGAGATAAGTTTGTAGATTATGCTCGTGTTTTTTAATTTTTAATTTATTGCGTACTAACGGTTTCTGGTGCGATATGTTCGCAACATGTTTGCAATGTAATTGAGATGGGCGAGATGGCCACCTTAATCACTAGCTGCAAACATTCGCACGTACTACCGCTAGCGTCTTAATACCTGCTCACCAAAAACATTCCCTTTCTGTATATACTATTTGGTTTGAAAATTTAAATCAAAAAATTTTTTTAATACAATAATTAATGATTCCTAATTAATTTACTGAGAGTAAATGATCCACATTGTCAAACGTCTAATAAAGTTAGTATCGTAATAAGGTCCTCATCAGAAGCTGTAATATCATCATCCATTACATTTAACAATGCAGTTTCGCAACTGTAGCCACTTCTAAACCCAGATTGAAATGCTGGAAGTATGCTGTTATTGCTAACAAAAATGAATAACTGGTTAAAAAATATTTTCTCCAAAATCTTCGACAAAGTAGGAAGGATACTAATTGGCCTCAAATTCTTGAATTCCATCGGATTCTGAATCTTAGGCAAAGGAATCACGGAGGCATATTTTCATTTGGCCGGAAATCTATTCGAAAGACTGCATTCGTTTATTATATGTGTTAAGTAAGGTAGGATGTAAGGACCACACAGTTTAATCATAGTAATATTGAGACCATCCTGACCAACAGAGGTCGATTATAATTATTAATTATTTTACAGATTTCTGCTGTGTCAACAGTACTGAAAGGAAAGTTAGGTGGTGCCGTATGAGATCGTGGAATGTGCTGCGACGAATAATTTAAATGTGCAACACTACTCATAAAGAAATCGTTGATTTGGTCTACGTCAGCGATATGAGCTGGAATGCTTGTTGCATTGTTGTGTTTAGATCTTAATTCGAGGAATTGTAAATGTTTGAAGAGTGATTTATTATATCTGTCACGCGAGATGAACTCAATGCCTTCTTTTCATTCCTCAAGCAGGAAGTCGCGAAATTGCGAAGCGACTTGTAATAATCCCAGTGCTCGCGGCCTCGAGTTCGTCGATATTTTGACTTAGCACGATTTCTTAGTTCCATTAGAAGTCTGACATTGTCAGTTAACCAAGGAGCTGGTTTCTTAGTGAATTTCCGGGTTGCATAAGACGCGTGTATATCAAAAAGCAACAATGAATTTTCTGTGAAGAAATCAACCTTCTCATACACATCAGCAATAATGTAAATTCTATGTAAAGGTAGAGACTGCAGATCCAGCAAAAACGCCTCCGAATTTAAGTTCTTGTAGTCACGGACGTGTGCAAAGTAGCGATGTTATGATCCGAAATATCACAATTAGTTACCCGCGAAGACTTGACAAATGTCACTATTAGTGCAAATTTGATCAATCAAACTAGCAGAAGTAGCAGTAACACGTGTTGGTTGACTAATTAAACAAGAGAAATCTATATATTCAAGAAAGCTACTGAAGTAAGATGTTGAGGCATTATCAAATTTTAAGAAATCTAGGTTAAAATCTCCGCAAAAGAAAGTAGATTGCGATAGCAGAGAACACCGACAAATAGAATCCTCCAATCCATCCAAAAATTTCCTGTAATCCACTCCCGGTGCTCTATATAACACTCACAAAGCAATTTTACACCTATTAACTTGCAAGCTAACCCACAGTTGTTCTATGGAATTATTAACATCAATAACACTATTTATTTTATTGTCCAACAGTATAAACCATTTATAGGACATAAAAAATATGACGAATTACAAAATAGTTAAATATTAAACATTTAAAACATATCTCTATATAATTTGTTATAATTAGCTGACATGTGAGAAACAGGAGACCTAATTAGTATGTTGGTTCTAGCTCTTGGAGTAGCAATGAAAGTGAAATGGTGAGTATCTCGAGCCGGCACGTTGAAGTTGATTTGAGTAAGTAGAGAAGGGGAATCAGTTCTATTTGTTAACAAGTTTAAAAGAAATTTCGCACTGTAACAGTCACAGCAACACCACTGGGATTGAAAACCATGTTATGCTAATGAACTTATATAATCAACACCATGACCAGGGTAGGTGTTATTTATTTTATATGACAAATATTTTAAGAACCTCCTTTGAACGCGTTCTATCGAAATCTGCTGATGTAAGTAATGTGGATACCAGACAACGGATGCATATTCCAACTTACTATGCACTAGGGCGTAATATAATACTTTAACACTGTTTAAGTTACTAAATGTACGACATGATCTCAAAAGAAATCCCAGAGATTTAGAGCCTAAAGATGAAATTGTCGATATGTGTTGCATGAAGGTTAGTTTATCGTCGAAGAAAACTCCTATATCCTTGATTACAGACTTTCTAACAATAGGTGTGGAATTCGATGTATATTGATACAGTAATGGATTGGAGCTCCTTGTGTAAGAAACAATTGCACATTTCTCCACATTTAAAGAAATTAAATTTAGATTATACCATTCTTTGATTATGTTAAAGTTAGTCTGGAGTTTGAAACAGTCAGCACAATTGTAAACCACATTATAAATTTTTAAGTTATCTGCATAACCCAAAAATTCGCAGTTTAGCTTTTTCTGTAAATCATTAATATATATATTGAAGAGTAAAGGCCCAAGATTCGAACCTTGGGGGAAATGGAAATGATAATGGATGAATGGCCATTATAAAAAACATAACCCGTTCTATGTGATAAGTATGACGCCATTAATTGTACAAGGGACGAAGAGAAGCCAACCTGATCCAATTTGGCAAGAAGCAAGTTGTGATCTATAGAGTCAACCCTTGTCTTGGAGAACTCGAGAGATATTCCGCAATATTATCATTTATAGTGCTATCGAGCCAAGTCTCACATATGCAAAATATATCAAAATTGTAAGAGGAAATTATAACACGCAAATCATTAATTTTAGGCAGCAGTGACCTGACATTCAAATGGCGCAACTTAATTATATTATTCAATACAATCAATATACATAGGTAAATGCAATTAAAATAACATATCCAAAAACAGAAAAAAAAAGTTTAAACAATGTGTTATCATATTTGTTGTTCTATTATACCTTCTGTTGCCTCGCTTTATGATCTGGACATGATTTCGACTTTTGTAGAATATATCAATTCTCTAGTAGCAAAATGCCAAAGCAAAGATTTTGAATACGCTTAAATTGTTCTTTAACAAGTTACCTAGATTTACATAAATTATTAAAATCTTTCTTTATGTTCCAAATTAAAAGTATTCATGTATTTAAACACATTTGTAAATTTAATTATTAAATACAGTGGTATTATTTTATAAAAACTCATATTTTATGCAAACATTTAAAAATTAACAAATTGATATGCATATATCATATTGAACATGTGGAGTAAAATTATGTATTGTCAAAGTCAATCGGCAACAAAATATCATGATAATTTTACAACTGGTTCGGCAAATACCGCCATTGGTCTAAAAATAGCGTCGCAGCGAAACAAATCCATAATATTTGATAGGGACATCAATGTCAGAAACATATAACTTCGCATTCAATGAAATGACTTTTCGATAATTAGAATTGTTTTTGTGGTACTTCAAAAGTGCAGAATTGTAGTTGAATTAAAAATTAGTATTTTTCTTTTACTATGGAGTGTATTGTGAAATTATAAAACCTATTTTATTCATAAACCCTCCATTTCAAGGAGACACTTTAGAAAATAATTCTTGCTTATATATGCTTAATGCAAGGAAATCTTAACAGATTACTTAAGGAGCTAATAGTGAAATAGTCGACACGAAATTCCTTAAATAATAAGCAGTTATGAGATTAATTATACAGTAGGAAAGTATAATCATACGGAATACGGGATATAACAAACAAAAATCGCAAAAGAATCAGAAAAATACAAGAAGAAAAGAGGGGAAGCAGAGGAGATGAATTAGAGAAGAATTAGTAAAAAACATAGAAGAAGATACGAAGAAGAAAAAGAAAAGAACATGGAAAGGAAGAAAACATAATTTCGAAATAGAAAAATAAACTTAAAAAAAAGTGTAATTTTAAAATCGGATGCAAGAAAATCTTTAACCAGAAAAATAGAAACAAGAACAACTTGACAGAGACGAAAGAATGTTGGAAAAGTCAAATATATAAAACGGTTTAATTTAAATAATAATCGAGCTCTTGTAGTAAAAAAAAAGAATTTTGGGTGTGCTTAAGACCACACGGCAGAAGTGAAAACTTCATCAAGGCGAGGTTAATAATACGAAATACAACTTTTTTTTCGTTCTATATTCATTTACATTTACATTTTACATTTTCCATTTTCGTTCTATATTACATTTTAAAAATATATAGTTATTATTATTGTGTATACATTATTCTTATACATTTCGCTCGGTCTGATCATGTTTTCACTTCAAAAATTCATACGTACGCATGTATATATACAAACATTATAATTCTCATACGAGTACCCGCGCTTGTCTTATGGTAACGTGCCGGTAACGCCCGTACGGCTCGGGTTCACATCTGCACGCGGACAAGAATTTTTCAGAAAATAAAAATACAATATTTCGCGTATTTATTCTAAATTTCAATTTAATTGAAATTAAATACCGCTAGTTAGTATTATTATACAAAGCCGAGCGTCGAGCCGACTTTACCCGAACTAGCGTTTCATTCCGAGCGTGACGACTCAGTGTCGTTCAGAGCCCAACAATCAATCCATCAACGCGCCCATAGAAGTTTTCACTTCAAAAAAAACTTTGCATGACGAGAGACATCACAAGAACTGGCCTAAAGTAAAGAAGCAAAATGTCTATGTAAAATGTTAGAACAGCTAAACGTAGACCAGCGTTTCTAAATTTGATAATAGTATATTAAGATACAAGTTTCGAAGACACGATTTTTGCGCACGCGTTCAAGTTTAGAAAACGAGCCGCTAGGTGAATTTTCTAAAGAACAAGTGCGCAAAAATGTCTTATGAAACGCGTATTTTATACTATTTTTTCTATTTCGGTTATTGAAAGTTCAAAAAAGATGAAAATGAGAGACGTGTTTTGTTTGAACATTTTAGAAATTTTGTTTTTTTGAAGTTGGTTACTCTGATTTTTAAGTAAAACAATTTAAATATTTGTATATCGGCGGACTTGTCATTTTGTTTAAAATTAGTCTGATTTATGCAATAAATTATCACAAATTATCAACAAAATGGAAGAAATAAATAACTGCACGCCCCCAGAGATTCGCAAAATAGCAGAAGATAATTTAGAAAATATTTTGCCAACAAAGTCTCGACATATTTATGAAAAGAAATGCCAGCTCCTTTTAAGTTGGTGTAAAGAAGATAATATTGTGAATATTACGGAAAATGTAGTAATTGCTTATTTTGACAAAGAAAGAAAGATAAAAAAGGCATCGTCCTTGTGGTCTACATATTCAATGTTACGTTGTTGTTTAAATATTTATAGAAGTACAGATATCTCAAAATTTTCTAAGCTTCTTGCATTTTTAAAAAGAACATCTGAAAGCTACGAGCCTAAGAAATCCAAGATTTTAGAAATAGTCCATATTAATCAGTTTATAATAGAAGCTGATAATAAACCATATTTAGCGATGAAAGTAAGTAATAAGAACATCATTGTAATTGTATTTTACTAATTTTCTACATTATTTTGTTATAATAGTCATATTAATATTCTGTTAGATTACCCTTATAATGGGCTATAATGGAGCTTGTCGTCGTTAAGAAATAACGAACATGACTTTAGATGATATACAGTTTAAAAATGATGTCATAATGGTTGCAGTGCCAAAAACTAAAACTTATG
This sequence comes from Amphimallon solstitiale, assembly GCA_963170755.1. Lineage (NCBI taxonomy): Eukaryota > Metazoa > Arthropoda > Insecta > Coleoptera > Scarabaeidae > Amphimallon > Amphimallon solstitiale. Next base: position 62,722,300 of record OY720679.1, on the reverse strand, counting down.
TTCCAAGACAATTTTTTATAACACAAAGATTATGGATTGAATTGGTTAAAAAATATTATTCACTTCGTCCCAGCCATGTTACACATAAACGCATCTTCCTGCAATATAGAAATGGATCTTGCGTGAATAGTCCAATTGGTATTAATACCATAGGAAAAGTACCAAAAAATATTGCTACTTACTTAAATTTACCTAATCCTTAGCTCTTCACTGGACATTGCTTTAGACGTTCCAGTGTGACACACTTGGCTAATAGTGGAGGTGACTTAATTAAGCGCCATGGAGGATAGAAATCCTCAGCAGTGGCCGAAGGTTACATTGATAATTTCACCATGAAAAAAGTTGAGGTTGCTCAAATACTGTCTAGTGTATCTAAAACATCCACTAAAATCATTCGCAATCCATCGACTTCTGATACAATGGCAGTAATGTGTCAGTCAATATGAATCAACAGGAATGTACACAAAACAGAAAATCTGCCTGGATTCTCTATTAATGCATACGAATTTTCTAGTGTTACAGTAAACGTTTATAACAGTTGTACTATTCAACATGGGAAGTAAATTTCAATAGTAGCATCAAAAAACTTATCATCCCATTTATATTGTTAATTAGCGTAAATAAAATGTTTGTAACTATGTTTTTTATTCTCTGTACAACTTCCTATACATGTTTGTTAGATTAAAGGCTTATATTTTGATATTTAAATATGATTTGGTTCCATTTTTTTGTTACCAACTTCAAAAAAATAAAATTAGCGTGCGATAAAGCAATACTTTATGCAACCAAAACGGGTGTCGTAAAGTGAACTTTATATGGGTCGATTACCCAAACAGACGATACACGTCATAAAGAATAATTTCGGTCCAAGTAACATTAAAGTACAATAATACCTACTAATCCTAATATTATTCTAGCTTTCGGTAACGTTTTATGTTACCAGAACTGTACGCCGTTGCAACATATAAAATGGTAACATTTTATTCTGTCAAATGTCATACTGTCATAGTTATTTACATTTTTCAGTCACTTCATTATCATACGTATTTCTTCCATTTTTACTATATTTATACGCCGATTTCATTTTTAACAATCAGTTGTTTTCACAACTAAATCATGCCTAAACCGTTATGTAAGCAAGCTAAAGAAATAATTCTCTCTTTAATCGGGTATTTTGAAAAATAACGCGATAATAATGCGCCATTGCTACCCCTAACAGCAGTTCGAGAGGTAATATTTTCTGTTATTTATAGTTTATACAATAAACGTTTTAATAATAATATTTTTCATTTAGAGAGTAGCAAGTGCTTTAAATATTCACATTGCAACTGTAAATAAAATATCATCTACATCAAAATAGGGGGTTGGACCATCTAGCCCAAAGCGAAAACGGCCTAGAAGTAAGCCTGTTGTAAATGTTGATGACTTTACTCAGTGTGCAATACGAAATACAGTATATGACATGTATAGAAACAGTAAGTTCTTAAGGATTTACGTTTATAAAATTAATATTTGAGTTTTTTACAGAACGACATATCACGCTTCATTCACTGAATATTATCTAAAAGAAAAGGAACTCTTTTCTGGTGGCAAGTCATCTTTACGGACAGTATTACACAATATTGGTTTTAATTACAAGAAGGATGATCCTAAACGAGCTTTAATGGAACTACCACAAATTGTATTAAAACGTGTTACATTCTTGCAACAATATGTTCGTATGAAACATGAAAATGTTCGCCAGTTTGTGTTCCTTGATGAAACCTGGGTTTTCGAAGATGGAACAATTCGTAAATCTTGGCAAAATGAATCTATAGAAACCACAAAAGCTTCAAAAGTAGGTGGAAAAAGGTACATTATATTTCTAAGAATAACATATTCTTATCTTATGTATATTTATTATATTATCTTGTTTTAGATATATTGTATTACATGCAGGTAGTTCTAATGGATTTATTCCTGGAGCAGACCTAATATTTCCGACAAATAGTCAGTATTTAGATTATCACGGTGATATGAACAGAGATAACTTTTTATACTGGTTTGAACACCAACTTCTTATAGGTTTAAAAGAGCCGTCCATAATTGTTTTGGATAATGCCAGTTACTACAGTACTATTAAAAATAAAAGTCCAACATCATCTGCCACTAAAAATGAAATTCAGACATGGCTCACCAATAATAACATTGACTATGACGGAGCTGCTTTAAAAATACAATTACTGGATTTATTTAAACGGTTAGTACATATACAGGGTCGGGCAAAAAGAGCGGAACACCGAATTTATGGCTTAACTAGCACTTTTTCGAAAATTTAACCTAAATTAAAGTTTTTGTATACTTTATGTATTATTTATTGGTGTTTGCAGATTTTCCGTTTTTGTCACATTTTTGTAGATATGATGTCACCGGATAGTATTTTAAATGAATCACCCTGTATTTATATTTTTTTTTGAGTAGATATTTTTTTCCTGAATTCACTAATACCAGGTTTAGTGAGTCTCTGACTTATGGTTTCATAAGAAAAAAATAAAATGTAATGGCACCTAAATATTTATTTAATAAAAAACGAACACAGTTAAGTAATAACAAAAATAGGAAGACCAGCTGCCTATAAATAAGTTTTATACGTTTCTTTATATAACATATATATCTAGCAAAATACAATATTTTTTATCATACTTATGTATATACGTAGATATGTACTTATTTCTTGAATATTTACCATCATTTATTTTAATGAGAAACTGATTTTTTTTTTAAAACAATACAATTATGGGAACATCTAAGTCCATTTAGAATTTCAGGGGATTTATTATGGCACACTCGGTTGATTCCTCCACGAGAGCAAATAAAATAGAAAAGAAGTAGACGAAACAAGAGAAAGAACTTGCGAAACAAATATCATAGAATATAATTGGAGAACACTTGATATGAGAGCGCTACTATAGTGGCCATCAGTAACCTCTCATAAGTTTTTCATTTCTTCTCTCTCATCTGATCCTCTAGTGGGAAAGGAAAAAAGCCATACGTGCGGAAATTTATAAATGAGATTGTGGAAATTTAATGAAAATTTTACTGCCTATTGCTCTTTGTTTTATCGAAGCAATTAATATCACGCGATAGGGGTGACCGGTTTTATTTTTACCCATTCATTTTATGCGCGTTTTCTACATTAGTTACCCGGTGATTGATTATTCTCGGAACAATTTGTTTCAAAATTTCTGTTCCCCTTTTTTTTATATAATATAGCGCGAAGATCAGTTCAACATGGTTTTTATCGATAATCTGGACGAAAAGTGGATAAAAAGAAGGAAATAGTAATTTTAGAACACGATCCCAATAATCCCCTTCTAAAGTATCATTAATTTTCCGCATTGTTTTATCAATTTAATGTAATGGCTACCTTACATTTACAGCTGGGTTCCTTTGATAAATTTAGTGAAATACAATAATGTTCATTGTGACTCTGATATAAAATGATTTTTCAAGATTTATACAGTATAGAAGTTTGTCAAGTATATTAAATATAGATACATTTTTAGAAACAGCAATTGTAGGGATTTTAAAATCCCCGATTCAGCATACTTGAAACGGACTGTTCAAGATAGTACCATAAAATTGCAAATTATGCTGCTAAACGTATATATACAGTACCTATATATTTTTAAGCTTCACCATAACATATGTTTCACTAGAAAAACGCATCTTGGTCTGGGATAAAGAAATTCCCAAATTTAATATCAAATTGTCTATATACATCTGGTAAAAGCATGAAACGTATTTAATAGATATAAAAAAAAATGAGGTGTGGCCACCACACGACTTTCTTATGCGTATGAGCGTTAACTATACAATTTTATTAATTTTTTTATACAAAACTTATTGAAAATCCTATTCGAAGTACTTTCATTCTCTTAATAAATCGCTATAGAATGCATACTTTGCAAGATATTATCAAACAAGTGCTACTCGCTAAGAGTAAAAGTGCTACTTCCGGTCCGAATTTTGAAATTTTATGTATACAAAAAATATTGCAAATCCAGTTCTAAATACTTTTGTACTCTTGATAAATATATATAGAATGCATAACTTACGACATATTTGCAAAAAACCGCTATTCGATAAGAGTAAAAGTGGTACTTCCGGTCTGAATTTTGAAATTTTTTTCATACAAAATATATTGAAAATTATGATTTAAATACTTTCATACTCGTAATGTACTTCTCTGAAAAGCATTACTTGCGAGGTATTCGCAAAAAACTGATTTTCGATAAGAGTAAAAGACCTACTTCCGGTTGAAATTTCGAAAAACTTTTTTAAGACAATTTGTATCAAACTTAATTTTAAGTACATATGAATTCTTTATAAATTTGTTTAAACTTAGTAGTTGACGAATAATTGGCAAAATTCGATTTTTTAAAAACAACTTTTTCGGTATCAATTTCTCTCAAATTCAATTTTGAGTATCAGCAAAAATCTCGCGGTCGAAAATTTTCGTCATCACAATACTTCCTTATACTACGTATAAGAAAGTAATAGGTCGACTTCTTAATTGTTTGGTGATTTAGTTACCACAAGATAATATCAATTAATCAATTTAAATTATTGTCATACATGTTAACATTATACACATCTTTGTTATTCCTTTCAACAGTTGTAATAGCTTGATTATAGTTGTTCATATCCTAAACTCGCTAACTGGATGGTGCCCTATTCGGTCACTAAAATTCTAAAGTACGAATACAAGTGAAAAAGTACATATTTCGACAAGTAAGGTACAGGGTGAGTCATTAGTAGCCGCATCTTCGATTGCTCTTTTGTGTTTTAGATAAAAGAAAAAACAATTAGTGGAAGATTCATGGTTGCTTGTGGCGCATATTGTAAAGATACTTTAAGTTGCAACGCACTTCCGGTTTCACCGGAAATGCACGGAACTTAAGTTGTTTAAATGACTCACCCCATATATTTTTGGATTTTCTTGTACTTATTTAAATTGTCTGTTCAACTGTTTTTTCTTTTTCAAAATTGAGCCAATAGTTTCTGAGTTATTAATTGTTTTTGAAAATATTTGAGCAAAACACGTGTTCAGAAAAAAATCATTTTCACATTGTTTTTAAAAGTAAAAACATTAACTTTGATGATGCTCGTAGCCAAGAAAATTCTGCACCATTTGGTAAAGTTGCACTGGACAATACCTCAAACAACTTTGTTTTTTCAAAGCCTACTTTCTGAAATTTTCACGGTGTTCGATTTAAAAAAAATAAGTTTTTGGTATGTGAAAATTTCAGGAAGTAGGCTTTGAAAAAACAAAGTTTTTTAAGGTATTGTCGAGTGCAACTACTAACAAATGATGCAGAATTTTTTTGGCTACAAGAACCACCAAACTTAATGTTTTTACTTTTAAGAACAATGTGAAAATGTTTTTTTTTCTGAACACGTGTTTTGGTCAAATATTTTCAAAAAAAATTAATAACTCAAAAACTATTTGGTCAATTTTGAAAAACAAAAAACAGTTGAACAGAGAATTTAGGGCAGTATAAGAAAAACCAAAAATATATATGATGAGTCATTTAAAAAAATTAAGTTCCGTGCATTGCTGGTGAAACCGGAAGTGCGTCAGAGCTTAAAGTATTTTTACAATATGCGCCACAAGCAACCATGGATCTTCCACTAATTGTTTTTTCTTTTATTTGAAACACAAAAGAGCAATCGAAGAAGCCGCTACTAATGACTCACCCTGTATATTATTTTTTGTGCATTATTATTATTAACGTAATTCCGGTATTATGAAGGAGACAATACAGTCTGTAAAAATTTTTTATATGCTTATTGAAATGCTGAAGAAACCAATGTTATTTAAGCAAACAACGACGTCCATATTAGACCAGGAAATGTTTGTTTAAATAAGGGTTTCATACAGTGTGGAACGATGAAGATATATCTGAACTCGGAATAATATTTTGTATAAAAGTGAATAAGCATATTTAATAAGAATATATTTGAAACTCTGATTTAACTGGAAGTCCTACTCTTTTGCTTTACATAAAACATTGTGTGCATTTTATATATTTTAATTTAGTGAAGTAAAGCATGTATATAAATCTAACATTGTTAATACTGAAAGTGGTGTAGCACAGGAATCTGTTTTATATTAATGATATATTAATGAATTTCCACCTTTATTGATAATAACATCTGTATTTTATTTTGTATTTAATAATTTGTATATTCATTGCCAATAGTAACAGAATAAACAAATTTATCTATATATTTCTTACTACAATTCTTGAATTTGCAAACGTATTATTTCTTGACTATTTACTAATCTGTCAACAAATTCTTCAGTTACATTTGCTTAAATTCTAGTAAATTATTTGGTGGAAGTTCCACACAAACAAACAACTGACTTTAAGTATCATTAATAAAAAAAATCATAAGGTTAAGATAAGGGCAATGTCAATCTCAGAAAACCTTTACATTCAATCCATCAACGAAAAAGTTGTACATAAATATCTTATTTGTTAAACATGCATCATGGGCATTTCCTATACAAAATTATAAATCACAAATATATCTGAGGTCTTTACCTCTTGAGAATTGTGTGTATATGTTATACTCATTAAAATGCCAGCACTCTATTATGTTTTAGTATATTTCTTTATATAATATGCAGCTGGGCTGGAGAAAAGCGATATATGTACGATATTATTTCTCTCTTGAGTTAGTTCTACAGACACGTTAATATTGAATACACACATATTCAAGTACACTGTGTTTTATCTTAATACCTATACCCCTATAGGTTATGGGCCCAGTTTACGCGATTAAACCTGTAATTCATTTCAATATGCATTGTGTGGTATCTATCTCAAATTTTTTTAAATTAACTATCAGGTGTGTACATATTGTGTTTAAAATTGAAAACATTACAACAAACGGAATATTGAACAATTTTGTGGTGAACGCTATAGTGTATGGAAATTCAGTGTCAAGACATTGCTTACAGAATTAAATGTTTTAAATATCATCGAAGAAGAAATACTAGATGAACACCCTGCAGAATGGAAAAAGCAAAATTTAACCGCAAAAGGTATCCTAGTAAAATATTTAAATGACTTTTTTTGGGTCTTGCCAAAGAAAATTTTGCAAAACAGATTTTGGCAAATCTTGATAAAATTTATGAAAAACGTAGTTTAGCAACACAACTCGCACTACGAAAGAAATTCCTAAACATTGAAATTAAAAGATGATGTAAGCTTAATCCAGTATTTCACCATTTTTAAGGACATCATTACTGAACTTATTGCCGCTGGAGCAAAATTGGATGAAATGGATAAAGTATTCCATCTATTATTAACTTTGCCTCCATCCTACCATGGAGTAATAACAGCGCTTGAGAAATTAAATGATGATTTAAATCTAAGTTTTGTAAAAACAAGGCTTCCAGATCATGAAGTTAAACTTCAAACTAATACTGACACAAGTTTAAAGGTTTTATGCTTCAATAAGTTTGCGAATTTTAAAAACATTGATTTTACGATTATAAAAAGGTTTGTTTTTCTTTCCTGATACATGGTTTCTTTCAAGTGTATTTCCTTCACGATGATTAGATGATGATGAAAAGGTCATCCCACGCCAGATACAAAGCTTCACATCTCAAATGTGAACATTGTGGTCGACGTAATCATCAGCAACAAAGAAGGGTACCATCAATATTACAACAAATTATGGAATTCAAGGCTGCTTGGAGAATGTTTTGTACTGCCCTGAAGTTTCGTACAACATATTATCAGTCAGCCGCATGCAGAACAAAGAAATGACGATAATTTTCCACCCAGATGGAGTAGAGGTGAAACAGAATAAAAGTACAAAAATAATGACGAAGTATGTAAACTACATAAGTCATTATATGGTTTAAAATAATCTTCAAGGTGCTGGTTGACCGTTTTGACAAAATGCTAAAAGAAGTGAATTTAAAAAAAAAAACGCAAGTAGATCTTGTTTATACTATTTGGATAAGGGAAATGTAAAAAAATATTACATATGTTATATTATATTTAGGTGACTTGTTGATAGCAACACAAAATGTAAATACTATAAAAAGCTTTAAACGTTATCTTAAGCAACGCTTTTCAGTGGCAGATTCAGAAGAAGTAAATATATTCTTAGGAATAAAAATTACGAGAACTGAAACAAAAATAAGCATAGATCATCGTTTATATTTAAAAAGGAATCTAAATAAATTTAATATGTGAGAGTGTAATCTTGTAGATACATCTCCTGCAACTAAATTAAATTATGATGCATTAAACTCAGATATTCATTTTGATGCACTCTGGAAAAATTTAATTGGATGTTTGATGTTATGCACACGTCCAGGTCTTTATGTTGCTATTAATATATTAAGCCGTAACCAAAAGAAAAATAATGTGGAACTTTGGAAATCTTTTAAAAGGGTATTAAGATATATAAAGGGCACAATAATCTCAAGTTAATATATGAAAGAGGTAAATATTTACCTCTTTCATATCAAGTTATAACCAAGCGCATTGTAGTTCCAGTTGATACATTATTTTTAAAATAGCTTTAAATTAACTTTTTTGTATCATGAGTTATAGGTACATATATTTACATAGTTTAGGGAAAAGGAAATTTGTCCGTTATTTACTGATATAAAAATTATTTGTTTGAATTTAGACATGTTTTAGGAAGGATATATTTTCCATTTATTTGTTGCAATAAAAAAAACAAATGAAGAAAAAGTAATATTTATTGCGCGATATCTACTTAAGCCATAAATCGTCCAAATAGACGCGAATTCCCATTACAGAGATAATAAGTAACTTTGTATTCCCAACACTAAATCAATTTGATGTATTGTACGGTATTGCAAAATTCGCAGATATTTTTGCCACACCACCAATACATGACAAACACACACCTTTCCATTGCAGTTTAGCCGTACTTCTTTTACATTTCTCCCACACGTCCCCAACATACATACAACATAAAAACGACAATTTAAATTTCCCAGAGAAGAGGAAGTGAATGTAAAATATGCATGAAAATAAGTTATATAAGTAGTTCTAGTAGTGGCGCAAATAAATTTATTGGCTGTGCCAGTCTTCGAGCAATAAATTTTATTTGTTTATGCCGCAACCAGAAGGATGGGTAGAGACAAAAATGAAGCGTCCCCTTTTGCTGGTATATCTTGCATAACAGCGTAATATACAAGTTTTGAAATCTCGGGATGACGATGTTTTTCATTCATAAATTTTGGGGTGTAAAAAGTGTGCTTTTTATGGATTAGACGAGAAACGTAAGCTCCAGCACAGGAAATTTATAATATCTGAAACGTTAAATTGCTAAAGAGGAAATCGGGGCTCTGGATTAAAGAATTCTAATTAGTTCTAATAGTTATAAATTGTAAAAAATAAACACGGTAAATGGTATAAACTATATGCAGTAAAAATTTTAATTAAAGATTGTATGTTCGGGAAAAAACTAATTGTACCAGAAGATTATCCTTCGAGAGCTTGCTAGATCTTGTTATAGCATCACCATTGTACAATACAAATGGTGTATGCTTCTGACTCAGCGAGTTTATCTGTGTTTATGTTTATGTCGGTAATTTGAAGAAATTGTAACCCATATAAAGAAAGCTCAATGTTAAAATAAATTACTATGATTACATGATTATTTTCTTTCATCAAAATAAAAACACAATTCCATGATTAAAATAGATTAAGTTGATGGATATGTTCGGTGTCTTTATATTTAAATCAAGCGAGTGATTTAACTGGAAAATAGTTTAAACGCAACTATATTTTTAAGGATTCTAATGGAGGTGCCTAGTAACATAAGGATCGGTACATATAGTGAGATATACCGTAGTCGTCAAATTTTAATTTCGGTTTACACTTCTATCCCATGCAGAAGATGACCTAATATACAGCGATGCTAACAGTGGTGGGAGAGCAATGCAGTGTCATGGGACCCTCGCGCCTTACATTTCATAGGAAACGTTTGTCGAGTGTACTGTCTTGGCAGCCTCGCTTATGTTTATCTTCAGTTTATTTCGTCGCGCTCTTTTCCTCTTTCTACTTTCGTATCAGAAATTAAAATATGTCGACTGCGGTATATGTAATCCTTATAAATTGCATTCCATTAAATAAATCTAAAAAAACAACAATTAATGCGCAGTTCAAATGATGGCGGTTCACTTCCAAAAATTGCGCAAGTCTGTTAGCAATTCTTGAGATTATTTGTCAAAGACTTGTAGCAAATTATTTTCATGAACTGATCTCCGCCTTACCTTCTCCAGAGTGTCTGGTCGTCTACTACAAGAAATATAAACGGCTCCAAAGAAAAAATTCTAACTGGTTTAGGCGTGGTGGTCGTACAGAAGTTCCTAATGTCAAATTCATCTATATAGCAACATTTATTTAGAATAATACTCACCATTTCGAGCATAGTGATAGAACCTAACGACTTGTTAGAGCCAAGTATTTTCATCATTAGCTATTTCCAAAAGAAGAACCTGGTTACACCATGGGTGTAATTATCTACACTTGTTAGTTTATTATACACTTCTTGACAATTAATAAGCAGTTCAAAGGGACGGCCATTCACATCCAGAAATTGCGCAAGTCTGTTAGCAAATTCGTGACATTATTTGTCAAAGACTTGCTGCAAATTATTTTCATGAACTGATTTCGGCCTTATCTTCTCCAGAGTGTCTGGTCGTCTACTACAAGAAATATAAACGGCTCCAAAAAAATTGTAATTGATTTAGGCGTGGTGGTCGTACATAAGTTCCTCATGTCAAATTCATCGTTATAGCAATATTTATTTAAAATAATACCCACCACTTCGAGCATAGTGATGAAACCTAACGATTTGTTAGAACCAAGTATTTTGATCATTACGTATTTTCCAGATCTTGAAAATAACCTATATACACCTAAAAATCAAGGTTTCTCCAAACAGAAATTAAGAGGGGTTTAATTACAAATATCCGTTTATTAGCGAATCATAGAGCATTTGCCAAAACCTAATATCGGGAACATGACAAATGCATGTACATAGAGATAATTATGCTCTGTATTAGAATGGCAAATAGGACAGAAATATTTAGGTTATGAATGAGTAATAATCGAAGATGAGGTATTTAGTAGCATTCTTCCCACGCGAGATGTCTTTAAAATCAGTTAAATGTCTAATTTATCGAAACTGTCATACTGTCTACTCAATTCTTTTACCATTCTTTCGTTAATTTATGTAACAAATAAACAAACGTCGCTCAGCCCATATCAAATCACTTAGATGCGAGAGAGAATGATAAGAAGATAGGAGGTAGGCGCCATAAATTCTCGGCCTGACAAGCTTATACAGATTCAAACGTGGTCAAACTCCGTCACGTCATGCATGGACATACGCGAGGTGTACACTATAAATATGACAGTTCGAAGCCTAGTAGTTTTTATTAACCAGCCAACCAACGTGACTAGTGCACGAAAATGTCTGAACTAACGAAAATTGAGTACCACGCGGTCATTAAATTTTTAACAAAAGAAAGCCGTACACCTTATCACATTAAACAAAGTTTAGACGGCGTTTTCAGTGATTCATCTCCTTCGTATTCAATTGCAAAAAAGTGGACAAAATGTTTCCGTTTGGGACAACAATCCCTGGAAGATGCTGATCGGTCGAGTCGACCAATTAACCTTATAACGCCTCAACAAATTTCAATTATTGCATACATTTAGTGCTAGAAGATCGCCGTTTGAAAGTGAAGGAATTAGCAGTGATAACAAACATTTCCGAAACAAGTGTTCGCCGAATTCTCCATGACCATTTGGGTATGAATAAAATTAGTGCTGAATAGGTACCGCGACTTCTCTCTGCTCTCCAACGTGAACGTCGAGTCGAATGTGCGCAGTAGTTTTAAACATGTGTGGAGACGACCAAAAACCTATTTTGGAGTCCATTGTCACAGGGGATGAAACAGTGGTTCTGTTTTACGATCCACTATCGAAAAGGGAGTTCATGGAATGGCGCGGGCCTGATGAACCTCGTCCTAGAAAAGCGAAAGTCGTTCCATCAACGAAAAAGGTTATGGCCACAATATTCTGGGATTGTGAGGGCATTTTGCTAATTGACTTTTCAGAGTGCAAAACAAGTGTGAACGGCATATATTATTCGTCTTTATTGCATAAATTAAGGGATAGTATTCTTGCAAAACGTCGTAGAAAATTGACAAAAGGTGTGCGATTATTGCACGACAATGCTCCCGTCCATACTGCCGCTAATTGGAACATCCACCGTACAGTCCGGATATAGTTCCTTGTGATTTTTTGTTTGTTTTTTAATTTAAAAAAAGACCTTAGTGGACGTAGTTTGAAGAACGACAGTAAGTTGCAAGCAGCTGTTATAACATTTTGACGGAAAAACTTCAGATTATTTTTGCAAGGGTATCGCATTATCAATTAATCGTTGTAATAAATGTATAGAAGTTAGGGGAGATTACATTGAAAAATAAAAATTCTTATATTGTTCCAAGTTTCTTTTTTGTATATCAGGCCGAGAATTTATGGCGCCTACCTCGTACGTATACTAATTAACACAATTGTCTATTTAGTTTATGAAACAAGTACCTAAATTCTTGTTTTATTTAACTATGATCCATCATATTGTGGAAATAATATGATAATGAAGGAATTAACCGACATATGAAATTTTTCGAATGAAATTGAAAATATTTAACTTTTTGCGTAATTCTAGCGGGTAAAACATTTTTAATGGAAGCTTTAGCTAAAGAAAGCTAAAAATATATTTATGTAATAAGTAAGTGATGTGTTTGAAACTAATAATATTGTAAGCGATATATATATATATATATAATATTTTTGAACATAAACTAGTATATGTAATTGACTGACAAACAATATCATTACACCAAGGCATGGTCAACAAAGAAATACTTGCTTATAAATGTATATTACTTGGCCCCAAATTTAGCCATATGATGATCTATTTACACATTTATAAAATTATATCGCACAGATGCTAGTAACCTGTAACATGATTTCAAACGTATAAGTAACAGTACATGTTTAATCTTGCTTCACGTAAGCAGTGCTTTTTTTCTGTTTATTATATAGTGCAGTTTGTATTAAATAATAAAGTCAAAGGGATGAGTACCGATTACTTTGACTATTCAAGAGTATATTAGAAAAAATTATAAATAAGTGTAACATATTGTAAATGTAAAAAAGCAATTGAATTTAAATTATGTGTTTAGTATATTATCAAATTCCAATTAATATTTTGTTGAGTTCAAACTATTAATTTTAACAATTTACAAATACTTTCAAAAGAATGCTATTAATTCAGCGTGCAAGTTGACTAGAAAGTACTGTTTTGATTCGTACTTATAAAATTCTTATTGAGAATTAAAGAAAAGGGACGGAGAGTATCATTTCCTGATGTTTCTTGATATATGTTAAAGATTGATCAAATAATGTCGCAATTTTTTAATGTATCATATTTGCGCTGAAAGTGTAACTGAATTTTGTCCTCCCTCATGCAAGTGACAATACGCATTGAGGAAATAATATTACATGTTTTATAAATAATTATTTTAGACTTTTAGTTGATACATAAATAATCTTTACACTTATACATCAACAGCAAGTAATAGAAAGAGTTAGAAAATAAGAAAATTCTTATTCAGATCTGGTCATCTTCTTTATCCTTATCACAACTGAGTGGCATTTTGTGCATAATGGTTTACGCTGCTCGATATCTGGGTACCTACTCGAAAGCAATTGATCGTTTACCGTTTACTTTTTGCTATTTGCACTTTATGTGCGCATTTGTCGGTAGTGAATAACTGGTTATATTCCAAGGCGCGGGTGCTATACAGAGCTTTTTTAATTATACAGAAAATTTTGATAATTTTATCTATGTATAATATTTTATATAGTGGTGTGTAATTGTAGAACACTAAGTATACGCTTTTATCTCATTTAATTCAAAGCAATATGTTGCGTAATACATTATTGCTTATCTAGTTGTTTTACTTACATGAAGCTCGGATGCATAAGGGAGGCATATTCAGAGATATTCATCCAGTTTTAAATATCTATTTACACATAATTGCTTTGGGCAAGCACTCGTTTAATAATATATCTATTAATAATATATAGGAATAGCACTTTTGCAACAAATAAGTCTGTTTTGTGTTTTGGGGACATCATTGACCAAGTGTGAAAATGCATCTAGCTTTGGCAAGTGGCTCTATGAATAAGGTGCGTGCTTACTTGATTCGCAGAGGGTAGGCGTCTAATTTACTAGTCAGCTTGAACCAGAAATGATATGGTTGATCATGTCACTAGGATGACTTGCATAACTGGAGTAACACCCAATGTTATTATTTTATTAATTATCTAAATACATATTTATTACCCATATTTCATGCAAATTGTACCTTCTCTATAATTTTCAAAGTAGCTAATTTTTGAAAAGTTACTTTACATCAAGGATCATACGAACTTAAATATGTATAGATTTTTGTTTTCCTTTGTATCAATTTTGAATCTAAATTCATTTACGAGTGTCTTAATGAATTTGAAAATTTTCAAATATCTGTTTTCTTTTACCTTTTCCATAAAACAAAGAATATTTCAGTATGAAGAAAGTATATATATTGCATCTGACAGTAAGAGATTGAGTGGATAAGGACCGCCATGGGTAAGCCGCAGCAAAACTCACCATATGCAGTAATATCTGTGCGGCCCGGTGCATTGTGTTTCATGTATCACGTTCAGTACGCCATGCATTGTAAATAGTAAGGATCACAGCAAATGCAGCTGTTACAATATTTTTAAAATTAGTATTGTACCGTATTAGTTTAAACAAGTAATTTTCCAGTAAATAAAGGTTTAAAGAATCTTTAACTTTAATAGATGTTTAACAATAAGATAATGCATATATCTTCTACTTAAAAATATATCCCTTAAATGTTAATAAACTCTAGTTCATCATACGTATCTTGCCTATTTCAAAATACTTTAATACATTACATAAATACACGTGAGGTTTGTCTCACAAAAATGATAATTAATTTTTTATTTACTCTTTATAAGACACAAGTGCATCACTACGAAGTAACAAGTTAAGCACATAAGCAGACAAGATGTGTTTTGAGTAGCAATAAGTCCCCCATGGTTGCAGTACTATTGTTGTTATATATGTATAGTTTATTGAACCCTGGCGATGATGTGCGTAAGAAGTTTCCAATCCGCACATGGTTTTAAACAAGACAAGAATAGGTTAAATATCGTTATCGTCGTCGTCAGGTTGCCATCGAAATTGCACAAAATCCTGCTAGACGTGGTCATTGCTGACGACTGATACTCAGGACGCAGACGAATGACCAAAGGCTCGATAGTATTTTGAATGGCTTGCTATGCATGAGAAAAGGTTTGTCCAGACTGGTGTTCAAAACTTAGTCTATTGCGCAAAATGAAACTCTCTTGCCCATTACCAAAGAAATGTTGGATGCGAACTAAGCTTTACGTATAAAAAAAAAATAAAGAATTTTGGAATTCAATGTAGAAGCAAAAAGCAGAATAGAGAATTGCACATATAATCATTGTCACTACCAGTAGATGTACTTAAATCCTTAGGAAAATATTTTTTTGTATTTTCTACCACAGAATACCGTTTTTTAGATTTTGAAATGCTTCATGTTACATCTAGCTTTCGCGTTTAAAGATTTAAAAAAAAATTCATCCATGTATGGTTCCTTCAGACTTCCTTTTCACCAAAATTCAACTGTTGATAGTGGGTGATGGGATTTACATGATTTAAGAATAAATATAAAAAAATGAGGTGTGGCCACCACGCGACTTTCTTATACGTATGAGCGTTTCAAATAATAGAATTTTAAGAATTTTTTTATACAAAAATTATTCAAAATCCTATTCTAAGTACTTCTATTCTCTTAATAAATCTCTATAGAATGCATACTTTGCAAGATATTATCAAAAAAGTGCTACTCGCTAAGAGTAAAAGTGCTACTTCCGGTCCGAATTTTGAAATTTCATATATACAAAAAATATTGCAAATTCAGTTCTAAATACTTTTGTACTCTTGATAAATATATATAGAATGCATAACTTACGACATATTTGCAAAAAATCGTTATCCGATAAGAGTAAAAGTGGTACTTCCGGTCTGAATTTTGAAATTTATTTTATACAAAAGATATTGAAAATTATGTTTTAAATACTTTTATACCCGTTACGTACTTGTCTAAAAAGCATGACTTGCGAAATATTCGCAAAAAACTGATTTTCGATAAGAGTAAAAGATCTACTTCCGGTAGGAATTTCGAAAAACTTTTTAAATAAAATTATTTTCAATTTCAATTTTAAGTATATATGAATTCTTTATAAATTTGTTTAAACTTAATAGTTCACGAAATATTGTCAAAATTCTATTTTTTCGCTGAAGTAAACTGCTACTTCCGGTCTACCGATTTTACTGAAAAACTAATCAGATCTCAAGAGGGAGATTATACACGTAAATACAAAATTTGGAATTGATATCTACAGCGGTTTGACCGCTATCGTGGTCACACACACACACACAGACACACAGACACACAGACACACAGACACACACACACACACACAGACACACAGACATTTTTTAAAAACCACTTTTTTGGTATCAGGGGACTTCAAAACGTGGACATCTGCAAAAATCTCGAGGTCGAAAATTTTCATCATCACAATACTTCCTTATACTACGTATAAGAAAGTAAAAACACTATATAGGAGGAAATGAATAAAAGAATGAAATTTCATTTAGAAGTAATGAGTAGATTCGCAAGGAAATAATACTAAGAGGGAAAATAATATTGTAAATAAAGTTAATTGTATAAGATAAAAATGAAAAATTCTGGGACTATTAGAAATATGAAAGACAAAAATTGTCATATCTGTGGTAGTAACATTGATTCTTAATATGGGATAGAATATATAAAGAGGAGAACTGAAAAAGATAACTTACTCAAGGGAATCCAATGTGCGATAATTATTTACCTCTTCATTATTGTTTACTGAATTAGTAATTGATTTCTCCCGAGAGTCTAATTAGAACAGATGTAGAACGCACTCGATGCGTGCACGGTCTGGAACTCGACTTGCTTCTTCCTGAATTAGAAAAGGTTACAGTTCGCTCGGGGGTGCCGCGATAGCCTTTAATTACATCCGCTCCGATGAATGTAAACTCAACTCGCGCGTCATTACAGCCATCTAATGGACAGGCTAGACCTTAATACCATTTGGAACTGTTCCCGACCAATTTTAGCTAATAGCACTGGCTTACGCATCCATCACGTTGGAATTAACTTTGAACTATTGACGTATGTAGGAACGTATGTATGTCAAAACTATTTTTAAAATTACGCACTGACCTTTCAATAATTAATGTAGGAAACTTTATAAATACAATACATATATTACGCTGTTTCCAGTGTCCTCAGGTATAATGAGGGTGGAACAGTAATTAATCATCCTACATATAGGTGGCGCTAGCATTTAAATTATTTTCAGTTTTACAGTTTCATTGTTAGGTGATAATATTGAAAATGTAAACTCTGACTGTCATGTACTTCGTTGTTAGCAGATGTGCAAAATAAACATATTTTAAATTGTCTTATTTGTAAGACTGAATGCATATCTAGGCTAGTGTATAAGTGAAGAGTATATTTATTATTAAAAGTAAAAACTGTTATAAATAATTAATTTATAGCAGTTTTCATTTTTGAAGATGTAATTACTGAAATATTGGTGGAGACATTAACGTCAATTTTACAGTGGCATTAGCAAATTTGCAAGCTTCAAATGATGTAGTAAAATTGTAAAAACCTGCTCATTCGATGTGAGTAAAAGTGTTACATCCGGTCCAAATTTTGAAATTTTGTATAAACAAAATTTTCCAATTGGGGCTCTAAATAATTGTGTACTCCAGATAATAGAATGCATAATTTGCAAGATATTTGTAAAAAACTGTTTTTCGATAAGAAAAAAGGAGGACCTACCCCGGTATAGGAATTTTAATTTTTTTTTGAACTTTATCTCAAATTTACTTCTGAATATTTTTGTATTCGATAAAAATTTGTTTAAACTTAGTAGTTGACGAAATATTAGTAAAATTTGATTTTTTTTACTGAAGTAAAACTATCAGTAAAAATAAATTTTAGGATCAAAGGATCAATATTAGAGCAACAAACAATATATTTTTTATATTGATAGCGTATGATAAATTGCTGAAAAATAAAACCACGCGACTTTCTTATACGTATGTGCGTTCGGAAATGTGTGTGCAAAAGTTGTTCCAAATTAATTTTTAAATTAATAAATTATAATAAGAAACCTCTGTATAAAAGGAAAGTTCAGGTCTGAATTTTGAAATTTTTTATATACAGAAGTTATTCCAAATCAACCATTGACCAAATTTTCACCACTTGGCAAATATTGGAGAAAGCATGGAAATATAATGTACCAATCTATGAGTTATTCATTGACTTCAAGGAGGCCTACGATAGTATAGACAGGTATATGCTATATGATATAATGGAAGCTTTTGGCATATCAAGCAAGTTGGTAAGATTAACCAGAACATCAATGACAGACCCGAAGGCCGTAGTGAGAATACAAGACCAAATGACGGAAAAGTTTCCAACTACCAAAGGTGTGAGGCAGGGAGATACACTTGCACCGATCCTGTTCAACATTGTGCTGGAGAATGCAATAAAAAATGCCAGTGAGAACCTTGACAGCACAATAATGCGCACGTCACATCAGATAATCTCCTATGCGGATGATATTAATCTAGTGGCCAGAACAGAACGAGAAATCAATGTAGTGTTTAACAAACTAGAAACACAAGCCAGTAAGATCAGGCTGAAGGTCAATGAAACAAAGACCAAACTACTACCAGTGATAGCAAGAAGAAGGATTGGCCAGAATTACGCAATAGAAAATAATAACTTCGAAGTGATGCAGCGCTTTAAATATCTGGGATCCCAAATTAACAGTGAAAACGACATCAAACAGGAAATACAACAACGCATACTAGCTGGAAACAGAGCCTACTTCTCACTCGCACATATATTCAAGTCCAAATCAGCCACAAGAAAAACAAAAATGATAATCTACAAGGCCATGATAAGACCCGTGGTGACATACGGAAGCGAGACGTGGACAATCACTAAGCACTCAGAGGAGCTACTAGCAAGATGGGAATGGCGTATCCTAAGGAAAATATATGGGTCAGATGGAGGGCGCCAGGGGAAGAGGACGACCAAGACAGAGATGGGTGGACAACATTGAGGAGGACGCTAAACAATTACTGAGAGTGCGCAATTGGAAGACAACAGCAAGGCAGCGAGATGTCTGGAGGCAGAAAATATGGGAGGCCCAGGTCCAAATGGGACTGTAGTGCCACGAAGAAGAAGAAGAAGTTATTCCAAATCCAGTTCAAAGTACTTTTTTTCATTTAATAAGTCTATAGAATGCATAATTTGAGAAATATTTGCAAGAAACGTCTTTCGATGAACAAAAGTGTTACTTGCTGTCCGAATTTTGAAACTGCAGCTTTGAATGCAAGATTTGCGAGATATTTTCAAAAAACTGCTATTCGAATAAGAGTAAAAGTGTTACTTCCAAATCGAGAATTGGTGATTTAGGAAATCTTCCTTCCACATTGTGTTGTGCTGTGCTGCAGACATCTAGTTTCTGCTGTACCTGTAGCACATTCGTAATTATTACAGAAAGTTAGTCAAAGAAAAGGCGTATGAAAACAAATTATTGTGAGATATGTAAGCGTCCAATTTGCTCGGAACACCGAGCAAGTATTTGCTTTGACTGTTCTTGTTAATGAATTTAAAACTACTTTTGTTTATTGTAGCATGTCAATAAAGTTTATTCACGCTCGTAATGTAGCTGCTTTGTTATAATTCTAAATTTTTTGAAAATTATAACACTTTTAATATAAAAAATTTGAAAATAGTTAGTTTTCATGTATTTTGAATTAAGGTTAGCTCTCAAGAGTTAATTTGCAAAGGTTAAAAATGTGTATTGACTTGTCACGACTGGATGAAGCCTAATTCTAAAGTAGGTGTTTGTAATGACTACCGATAATACCTGTATATGTATGCATGTATCTACAGTCTTGCTCTTTATCTACGAGCACATCACATTTGGAATCTCTATAAGTTTTACTATACATTTTTGTTAATATCGCAAATCCAAGTAAAGGAATCAGGTTACTTACAACCAAATTATTTTTACTACTTTATTAATAATAATAATAATAATAATAATAATAATAATAATATTCCAATAAACAAGTATGCAAGTATCGATACACTAGTAAAATTTGATCCTTTATACCCACAGCACAAATTACTTAATTTTATTACGAAGTATCGAGTTCTGGATATAGTACTAGACCTATAGATCAGATTAGACCCTCAAGGAGTTTCGCGAAACTCTCGGCTACAACCGACGACGTAAAATTTCCAATTAGGTGAGGTAAATTAAAACGCACATCCATAAAACACGATATACCTAGCGAGCTCAAATTAATACCGAATATGATTCTATATCAAATAGAGAATCGTTACATAATATGTACGTAAAACAATCGCGTGTGTTGTGGTGATGGAAGTTTAATGCTGTTATTACAGACATATTCACGCGAGCAGTCGAAGTAAGTATCTGCAAAATTGATCTGGAAGCTTCGCGAATACACGTGTTTAAATATATTCTGAGTTAATTACGTTATAATGGTAGACTACTGATGTTACAATGTTACAATTGCGACAGTTAGTTAAACGAAATAAGGAGCAGACGGTGTTACAAATAATATAGACATTTCTTATTTCTTTTGAAGATTACGATGTATGGAAAATAACTTTCCACGATTTATCCATGTATCCTGACATGGTTTACTTTACTTGGAAATATATATTATTTACACAGTTTTTCCGACAGCTGAAATATGTTCTACTGCCTCTAAATTAGATATTACTTGTAATCTTAGCCATAAAATAAGTTTATATAACCCAAGAAGTATAGCTTTTTCATATATAAATCACTTAAAGTAACATTTGCTTATTGACAAGAAGTGCACTTTTCAGTACTGTTATATTAATTCAGTTAATTTCAGGTAAAACGTTATCTATTTAGACATTGAACAATTGGTTGTAGGAATTATTACTCAACTTGACATGTAAGCAATTATAAAGCATTAAATGTAATGAATTTAAAGGACCACTATAATTCTGTTTGACTTTATAATTTCAATCTTATGAAATTGACAATCTAAATGGATCATGTTTTAGTATGCAGAGCATTTCAAATCGCAGTGTCACACTTTTATATATTTGTATATAAATTGTTATTGTTAAATATAGTTTTACTTTTGTTATATAATTTATGTATGTTTCTTTTTTTGTACCTGTCATGTACTTTCATACGAATAAGAAAACTATTCCTAATGGGCATTTCTGTTGAGTTAGCACATAATTGTTTTGATAAATCCTTTATACACCTGTTTAAGAAAAGTTCTAATAAATTGCTTCCTCGATCTATCAACCAATCATCAACTCTTCATGTATGTCGTGGTATCTTCAAATATTTCCGCGAGCCTACAGCTAATCATAAACATTTTTGTTAAAATATCGCAAGTGAAAAACAAGGCTTCCGAAAAAACCATAAACTTATCAAGATCGTCCTCATCCAAAAACCTGTTCTCATACGAATCTTACATTTTCGATATATACCGGGTGTAGAATGGGTTTTCGTACATAGGGATTTTACATGCAAAACTAATAATTTGCGAATATTCCCTCCCCTAATTATTTTATAGGAAAATGTTAAACACAAAAATTATAGAGCTTTAAAAATAGGTCCCATTTTTTTTCTTCTTTGCTTACTATCACCCTCCGGGTCATTAAAGGAAAAAGAATTGAAGAAATGATACAAAATAGCAACAGCCGTGACATGTGACAACAAAAGTAACAAAATTCATTCATTTAACACAACAATGTGACAATTTTAGTAGAGGCGTTTAAATCTGTTTTAAGCATAGGTTTTAAGTCGTTTGCAGAAAATAAAAAACGTGCTGAAGAGATTTTAAAATTTTACTGAACGTGGTAATAAAGGTACTTGGAGTAATAACTAAATTAAATGCTCAAACAAATCTCCGTTGACAGCTGAGCAGCACCCCAATCTGTCGTAAAAATTTCTTCTAGTTGCGGCCAGTTGATAGTGTGATATTTGACGACATTCTGCAAGTATTGCAGCTCTTAAAGCGTCGACATTTTGATACGTCCTTCCATTGTATAGCCGATCATGCAATGTGCCCCACAGAAAAAAATCATTTGGCGAAAGATCCGGAGATCTTGGAGGCCAATTAATTTCTCCACCTCGACCTATCCAGCGATTTGGGAATACATGATTTAAGTACTCTAAAACATCGCGCTGGTAATGCGCCGGACATCCATCATGTTGGTACCAAAATTCGTAATTAATTCCCAATTCGTCGAAAGCTGGCCCGACTTCTTCTTGCAAAAAATTTAAATACGCAGCACCAGTTAAGCGGTCTGCAATAAAGAACGGTCCAATTATGTGAGGACCTAGTATGCCAGCCCAAACATTGACACTACCCCGGTATTGCGTATGAGTCTGCAACATTAAATGTTCATTTTGTGTGCTCCAGTAGCGATAATTTTGTTGATTTGGTTCACCAGTTAACTGAAATCGACACTCATCGCTGAATAAAATCCTAGATAAAAAGTTTGGGTCATCATTGGCCATCTCCATCATTATTTCACAAAACTGCATTCTTTTTTCTTTATCCTCCTCGAATATTTTTTGGTGCTTTTCGTATTTATAAGACCGAAACCGCGGATCTTGACCCTTTAAAATTTTCTGAGCAGTAGTAAAATGAATTCCCAAATTATTACCTATTTGTCTTAAGGAGACATTTTTGTTCTCTACAACGCTCAAGAGAACGGCATCTACCTTCTCTCTACTTGCACCAGCTGTTACATTCTGGCACTTACAGTTCTTATTAACAGTGCCGTTGGTCTCAAAGTGCCTGACAATTCTATTCAGGGTGTTCAAATTTAGAATTGGTCGCTCCGGGTAGAATCCAGCAAAAGTTGCTTGTATGTCCCTAAAAGACAATCCAGAGTAGTACCATTTAATAAAGTTGACTTTCTCTTCTTGGCTATAGCAATTCATTTTAAGAATCAGCAAACTTATTTTGATTGTCAAAACGTGACATTTATTGCTGACAGGATTCATGGCTAGTACTAATCGGTTCATTCCTAATACTTTTTCTTCAAGTCTAGCAGGAGCAGAAGGTGTTAGAAAATAAATATCAAAGAATTTAGATACATTTTTTTTGTCTACAACTTTTGTGTTTAACATTTTCCTATAAAAAAATTAAGGGAGGGAATATTCGCAAATTATTAGTTTTGCATGTAAAATCCCTATGTACGAAAATCCATTCTACACCCGGTATAATCTTAAGTCTCTTTTGATAAATATCTGAGCTTCTTGTGACAGATTCGGAATGGATTTCTTAAAGGAATTTTGAATTTAATATCGAGCATGACAGTCTTCAGCGCAGTTCATTGTTTAGTTGCTCCTTTCCCAGATTTACGAATTAATGTCTCCATTAGAGGAGGATATTTGTGCGATTATTAATTGTCGACAATACAAATTTCGCAATTCTAATGTGATAATAAAGATATAATTGATTTATGCATAGAGATTTACATGTTTTCATACTTTTAAATCGGCAACTTGGAAACATCTTCCTTCATTTGTTCTACCACCAAACTCAAGCACAAATATTTAACTTACAAAATAAACATTTTGTAGTCATGTTCATGGTTTCACGCTAGTATAACATTGCCAATATGATACAATAGCATTAATAACTACTAATTCTAATTTCATATTATGTTAAAATTAAAAAGTATGATGATTTTTAAAATCTATGTTATAAACCACATAGATGCAATGACCGATCAGAAAATCAATTATTCATTTATTTGTTCTACGGACAGACTCTAGCATAAATATCTAACTTACAAAATAAGTATTTTATAATCATATATTCATGGTTTCATGCTAGTATAACATTGCCGATACAGTAGAATAACTTTAATATCTAGTAATTCTAAATTCATATCCACCACCCCTCAATTTGGTGGCTGAAGGGAGGTTTGTGTAATCCACAAAGAAGTCAAGGGAGAATAGTGGAAGAAGCTAAACAGAAAAAGTAAGGTTAGACCGCTATGAATGGCATCGAAAGTTATGCTGTGACGCTACTGAAAACGAGGACAGTATAAGTGACGGTAATGTAATTAATTGCGAAAAGTATAGTGACCAAGAAAGTCGGTAGTGCTGAGCATTTAGGAATGGGGTTCGCGTGTGCAAAAGCCAGGAAAGGTGGTAAAGTGGGAGAAACAATAACGCTAATAGCAGATAGTTAAAGACTGACAGTCTCTGGTGAGCTTTAAAATAAACGACATTTTCTTTAACACTGCTCATAGAAATATTGGGTGGTACTAGAGCAAAAACATAAGAACGCTGTATGCGCTAACGAACCAGCTATCCGATGACGTAGCAAAGAAGTCACAAAAGTCCTGGAGGCAGATAACATTAGAAGAGTGCGGTGACAAGGAATGAACAAACAAATGGCGAGAAAAATGAATCCCGGGAATGACATGGAAGAGTATATGGATGCTGTTTTCCATGGTCAAAGGAAAAAACGGACTTCAGATCAAATATGATACAATTAATAATTGAGCGCATCATGTCTAGGATCTTGGTTATGAAGGATGAGGAATAGAGATGAGAACGAATGCTGGAAGATGGAAATAGTTGGAGTTTGGCCATGAATAACAGCAGCTCGCGGAAAATGAAGGTATAGAAAGCACTGGGTTCTGGGAGCAACTATCTATGACTTCGGTCTAGTGATTGATCCTATTTGGGGGAGAGCAAATCATTATATGCCTTTTGCCTGAGTACCAAAAATTCTTGCGAATGAGCTTATCTTCAGCACATTACAGTGTACAAACAAATTGGGGATGATGTTTTCTTATCAATAATTGCTGGTTGTGAAATTTGGTGTCATTACTTTGAATCGGCTAGTAAGTTCTCATCGGTACGATGAAAACATTCTTATTTACCACCACTAAGGGCGACTAAACACATTCTTCTGCAGGTAGGATAATGTTTACATACTTTTTCACCATGAATGCCCCTCGCTGATGAAGCTTAAATAAGGTAGAGTGAGTGAGAATGCAAAACTATATAATAAAGCTTTGAATAAGTCTCATCAAGTAATAAGCCGAAAACGTCGAAAGAAGCTTTCACATAATGACATTTTGCTTTAGAACAATTAAAGGCTTTATTTCGCCAGTGCAGTATAAACATGATAAAACAAAAGAACTGAAAAATTTTGGAGCGTACACTCCATGAAAGTAGATTAAAGGGTAATCGCTTCAATTGGACGCAGAAGTACAACACTCTGTAAAATACTTCTTGAATCGCCAGTCACAAGAATGGAGAACGTCTACATACTAAAATGGGATAATATGTGTTTTAATTGTGCTGATAATTTAATGCATGTGTAAAAAAGCCATAAGTCGGGATTGTTTTGTCACTTTGACAACGATAAAAGTTTACTCTAACTTTTATATCGGCAAAAAAGTTGTTTACCTTTGGTTGCCCCGACAACGATTTGTGTTATGTCATAAAATCAACTAACACATTGTCAAAATGAAATGTCAAAGTCGACGCAACCGTAAGCTTTGCGTATTGTCTTTGGTTGACCCAACATCAATTTGTTTACTTTACCTTCATAGTGTTCGTTGTGAAGTGTTGTTATGACATAAAATCGACGAAATTGTAAGTACTTAATAATCCTCACGAAGTGAATAAGAACTGTGATTTCAATAACTGTATTTTTAAATAATATAGTTACTATACAATAAATGTTTTAATAATTGTTTACACATTTAGTAAATTATCTTACTGAATTACATTCGAGCTTCCTTTTTATTTCCGAATAAATTTTCTGTTTTCCACTCAAATTTAGTTGCTAAATGATAACTGAACTAAACAAATTGCCTTCTCGATAAAACGACTCGTCCTTCGGACTCATCGTTTCGTTTAAAGCTGAAAATTTATTCGGAAAAAAGAAAGCTCTCGTGTAATTATAAGTGATAATTATTTACAAATATGATTCTTATTCAATTCGTTAAGGACCAAATATATGTTTCAACTGAACATACGTCGTACATGATTATCATATATTCATTTACATTTTATAGTGAGTGCTTATTGAGGGGACCGTTTCCTACATTATCTATTTGTGATTGCCGATCTTATTGAAACTACTCACTTCATATACCTGACGTGAATCGCAAAAATTTTTCCATGGCATTTTTGGAGTTTTCTTTGTAGGTTGGTATTTCATAACATTTGTATGTACATATGATATTAGTGATTACGCTAAGGTAATAATGCACAGCACAAACTACCAGTTAAAAAAGTTGTATCGAAATGGAAAACTGTTCAGCCCGGAAATATGTAACAATCTCTCAAAATTGTACGCCTGGAAGGCCCAGAGCATTCCAACGTCCATATGTTTAAAAAGGGGGTGTAACTTCCATCCTCGGTCAAAAGCAAAATCGCCTTTACATATAATATGTAATTGAAAGAGTATAACATAATAAATTAACTAAAAGTAGGTATATTTTCGCAGGCAGCTTTAAATGGTAAATGCTTGAAACTCTTTTTTAAATTCTCTTGATTAAAAACTTAATAATATAGTAACAATATGTAGATACGTTATAACAATAATAGTATTTTGAAAGATTCTCTTTAATGTAAAAACTATTAATTTTGATTCATGTTTTATAACCTATTTTAGCGTTGATTCTTGTATGTTGTGTCATAATTAAAACCACTAAAGAGAAAGCTTTATTTGAACTTACCAGTTTATAAACATTCGTTTAACAACGCGCAAACTCTCTTTATCAAAAAACAAAGTATGTGACCGCATTTCCATCCCTACTTTCGACACACTCTATCTACCCTGTCCAGTTCAGTTCGTTATGTACCTCATCCTTTCCGAGTTGTATTTTTCGACGTGAACATGATCCGGATATGCCAAGACGAAAAAGAAATCGAAGTCATATAATGAATCAGCACAGTTACTACACACGAAAAATCAACAGGTAAAACGGGTGATTACGAGTTGCATGTATTTTCAAATAATCTTATTTATGTTACGTCATAATGTGTACCATTTCATTGATAATCCTTTTGATTATGCTAACATCCGGTATCTGGTACGAATTAATCGATAAACCTCCCTGTTCCACTGGTGTGCGGGTCCTGGGACGCTTCGAACACATTGCAGTCATTGCAGAA
Source organism: Amphimallon solstitiale (assembly GCA_963170755.1). Classification (NCBI taxonomy): domain Eukaryota; kingdom Metazoa; phylum Arthropoda; class Insecta; order Coleoptera; family Scarabaeidae; genus Amphimallon; species Amphimallon solstitiale. The sequence goes on along the minus strand of OY720679.1, from coordinate 62,694,755 downwards.
TGCAAATATAACGGTCATTCTATGCAAGATCCTCGTCAAGAACGCACATATTTCTGCACAAGTTGCACGCGCACTACACGATAGTGAACTTCTCGGGTGGGGAGCTGCGCAAACTCCGGCAACCCGGAAACGTAAACAGGACAAGGCCGGGCAGAACTAAAGCTGCGATTTCTTTGCCTTGAATCAATTTAGGGTGCTGAAAACTCGTTTACACGAAGTTGAATATATATATATATTTGTATGTGTGAGTGTGCTTGCGTATGTATGTATATTTGAAGAAGGAATAGGTTAAAAGCAAAAGCACAATATCAGATGGAATAGATCCATTGTATAATATCTCCTCGTTATTTCATTTATTTATATTTATAGTTTTGGGATATTTTATATTATATACATATGTCTATTTTTGAGTTAGTTTTTCGGCGCAGGTAGTATATCAAAACTGAATTGGACTAGGAAAATATGACAAATTAAGAGACTTAGCACAGCATAACTATTTTAAATAAAAATAGAAATAAAACACTTGAAAACTTTCCACAGTTTTTATTCAGTCTTTGCGACATATGTTTCGGTATCCTCATACCATTTTCGAGCTTAACTATCAGATCAATTTGTGTGAAGGAATTAGTCAAACAATAAGAAAATATTGTAATCAATATCGGTATAAAACTAATTTCTTTTGATATAAAAAGCTTATTCACATCAATTCCAGTAAATGAAATAAAAGAAATCTTAGAAAACCTTATTAATAGCAGCCATTTAGAAGATAGTTCACACATATTCTGGAAATTCTTAATTTATGTATAAAACAAAACTACTTTAAATTCAATGACAGGGTCTATACACAAATAAATGGTTTACCGAGGGGAGTTCATTAAGCCCCCTTCTAGCTGAAATATTCATGGCAGATTATGAAGAAAAGTTGTTCAAAACTAATAATAAATACATCAAACAAATAGAACATTGGGTCAGGTATGTAGTTGACATTTTCTGTATATGGTCAGGTACTGAAAAAAGGCACACGACTTCCTAACATATCTAAACACCACTCATGAAAAGATCCAATTTACTATAGAAATAGAAAAAGAAACAAAATTAAACTTTCTAGGTTTAACCATCAAAAAGGACAATAAAAGGTTAAAATTCAGTATACAGTGTGTAAATAAAGTAAGGAATAATATTCATATTTTGTTTATTATCGCTGTTTGGGACAAAAGCTGGGACAGGTCGATTTTATTTTGTTCCTCCGGATTTTATGGATGCCAATTTTTTTTCTTTGGTTTACTACTCTGGGACCTATGATGTCATCGACTTCTTTATCAAATGGAACCTCCTCATTTTTTTGTTAGAAATAAGAAGTATATTATTTTCTGAATTCAGCAATACCGCATTTGTGGTATTTAAAATTAGTAGTTTAAGAGATACGGAGGATCATAGGTAAATGACAACAATAAGTAAACTTGAAAATCAAAAGAGTAAATAATAATAATTTATTCTTGGGACGATTAAAACAATAGAAATTTTACATTAATAAATGTTCAAAGTGCCACACATTTTCCATTTCTTGGTCGATATTTCTGCACTCTGACATGTCAATGTCATTATTAGCACGCTTAATACTCTAAAACTACTAATTTTAAATACCACATATGGGGTATTGCTGAATTCAGAAAAAAATATACTTCTTATTTCTAGCAAAAAAATAAGGAGGTTCCATTTGATAAAGAAATCGATGACATCATAGGTCCCAGAGTAATAAACCAAAGGAAAAAAAATGGCATCCATAAAATCCGGAGGAACAAAATAAAATCGACCTGTCCGAGTTTTTCTCCCATACAGCGATAATAAACAAAATATGAATATTATTCCTTACTTTATTTACACACTGTATACAGGAAACCCACATACACTGATACGATCATACCAGCTAATTCGAAACAATCTTGGCGCACAAAAACAGTAGCTCTACATAGTTTCGCTTATAGAAGAATTAACAAACCACTAAGTGAAGAAGATTTCAACACAGAATTATGCACAATTAAAACTAAAGCTAGAAATAATGGATTTAAAGAGAAAACAGTAGACGACATTATCAAACATAAACAAAGAGAAAGACTCAAAATACACTTTTACCATAAAATAATAGAAAAAGACAACACGAAATGGCACATTATACAATACATTCCACAGATTAATTATAAAATTAACAGAAAAGAGGAATCAAAACACTTAATATAAATAAAAACAATTTAGGTACTATGTTAGTCAATAACAAGGAAAGAACTAAGCTTACCTACAAATCAGGTGTATATAAAATTAGTTGCACAGACTGTAAAGCTATCTATGTCGGACAAAGTGGCAGAAAGATCGAAATTAGATTAAAAGAACATAAAAGATCAGTATTGCGTAATATTAGGTAAATACAGACCTTGCCGAACATTGTATAGATAATCTCCATTTTCCCGATATAGATAGTTGTAAACTTTTACATAATGTGAAAATTAAAATTAAATTTGTTGGTAATATTAGAAATTAAAAAATCAATTCATAGAAAAGAAAAAGTAACGAACACACACACACAGATTTTACAAACACACACCCATAATAGACATCTATGTACAAACAGGCAATAAACACAACGGCATATTCTACCCTTCACACAAATTGACCTGTTAGTTAAGCTCGAAAATGGTATGAAGATACCGAAACCGTCTGCTAACTGAGTTAATAGAATTTTATTAACATACACTAAAATCGAACTCTTATGTTTACTACAAATGTGTTTATATCTGAACTATTCTAAATTGGATACATTTTATAAATATACAAAGATTTAAGTATTGAGAAATCTTTTCAATGTTTTACTAGGCAAAATATTTATGAATAATTTTGAAAATATGATATACAAACACTCATGTGAATAATATATTATTTTGTTTTACTTGTATAGATAAGTAGTAAAAATAGTTCGCAATTATATTAAAATTTGTATACTATTTTATAAATTTTTATAAAGTATTTTATAGATTTTGACATATCGAGCTGAAAGTTTTGTGATGTTATAGCGTAAACGTCAAATAAATAAATGTCAGTTTTTTTGGTGAAAGGATTATAAAAGAAGTGTCGTGTAATGAAACATTCACGAGTCCACTGGAATTGAGGGAAGCAGCAGGAAAGGCAGAGCAAAGCTTGCAAAGCGAGAAAAGCAAGGGAATGTTCGATAAAGCGTGCAAAGTATACGAAAGCTGGTGTGCAGACAAAAATGCAAATAGCATCGTTTCATATACTGTCTTGATAGAGTCTTTTAGTGAGATGGCATAGGAAAAACAACCACCAACCTTGTGGGCAACATACAGCATCATAAGAACTATGTTAGAACTTAGGAAAAAGGATTTCAAAGTATTTTTTGAAATGGCAAAATGTAAGGTTTAGACCAAAAAAGGCTAATGCTTTGAGAAATCAAAATATAGAAGATTTAATATATTTTAGTTATCTATATAAGTAAATAAAAACGAAATGCTGTTCTTTGGTAAGCGTCATCTTTTGAGAACGGCTAGACCGATATGGATATTTTTTTTAAAAAAAAATCGTAATAGTTGGAATACGGTTTTTAGGGAAAGAACTAGTTGTATTTGCAATCTCTTCGAGCTTCAATCGCCTTTTAGGCGTCCGCTTAAAGCTTTATTACAGTTTCCTGTAAAACGCAAAAAAGAAACTGCTCTTCTAAACTTTTGACACACCTTGTATGGACGCATACCTCTTTTTAAACGAAAAGCTGTCACGATGACAGGTGGAACGACAACATAATTAAGAATATTTACGTCAGTCTGACTTTTTATTGTTGAAGTTTTAAATTTGGGCTCTATTTAGCGTAAAGCTAAGACTTGACACTAAAAGATTCATACAGACTGACGTGGGAATATCTGTGTTAATATTTTGCTTAGATACATTGCAAAAAAGCACTCTATAATTCCTATTTGTTGGATTATTTTGCGATTCTTATGAAATATTTTATAAAAAATAACACAAAAGGGGAGATTTCATGATTAAAACGAAACTACAAATAATAATTGAATCGATCGAAATAAGATCGCGACACCAGCCTGGTACACGATCATCATAAATCATAGTTGATCCATAATGTTTGTCATACAATATTGGTATAAGTAATGTTGATTACTCAATTTATTTTTTATTTTTTTTTAATTTAAGACAGTAATTCTATAGAACACTCGCTCTTATTGTTATTATAGTGGTTCATCAAACTTTTCGAGTTAGAATTGCCTCTTCGCGTTCACTTCTTCTCTATAAGTTTATCTATGAATGTACCTCTTGGGAAATGTGACCACTGGCAGTCACAAGGGTACATGAATATTAACACATTTTTCTTTTAATGTAAGTAAAATGTAATTAATCACTTCTTTTGACGCCTTTGCCTTATTTTATATAACTATGATATTGGAATCTATATATGAGTTACTGTCAATGGATATATAGTAATTGCAAATGTAGTTCACTTTGCTCTTGCTTATGAATAAAGATGCAACTTAACCAATATATGTCTAAAAATTAATTATACATTATTTGACATTTAAAATTTGTTGCAAATAAATTTATTTATTAAGTATTTGCCTATAAAATGTATAATATTTCTATATAATTTACTAAACGTTTACGACATTTAGAACATTTCGTTGAGTCAGGTTTTGTATAAATCGTATGCATTTAGCCTAAGACAGTCATAGTGATAACATTTTTATGGTATTTATTCGATAATGAAGAAAAGTCAGATTGACGTCAAGATGTTTAACCAAATTGTCATTCCACCTGTCATCGTGACAATAGTTCGTTGAAATGTATTCGTTCACACATAAACTTGTGAAAACGAAATGTCAGACTGACAGTGCGTAACCAAATTGTCTTTCCAATTGTCAAATGAAATTAACAACATAACATGATGAACGTTAACAAAACATGTTTTAAACTTACTGGTCATTGAGAGGATTAATTAATTTTCGTATTACGCTTTAATAATATAGTTTCTAAATCTTGCTGCTCCTAAGTAGTTTATGCTAAACACTGTGTCGTATCATTTAACCGAAAATGTACTTCTGATTAGTTGGTGCCAACCAGCAGTCGCATACTTTAAATGCTTGCTTTTATAACTGAATTGGTAAACGAAATTACATAAATGCTTATGGGAATTTTATTTGATGTATTTATTTTATTTCGAAGTGTTTCGGACACATCTGACAAATGAAGTAAACTCACCCTATTATTTTTATGTAGAAAGATGATAGATATGTATCCAAGCTGTTTAATATATGTATCGATGAGGAATGTTATTAAATGATCCCATTCGTAAAATGGCTTAAATGTATACAATTATATCTTGAACACTGATATGTTTCCAACATTCTGTTGACATTTGGGTTTTGTATAATTCGTGTGCATCTAACGTAATTTGGCAGGCCCAAAAGGCAAAACGCAGATGGTTCTGTATTTAGTCTTGCTTCAAGTTCTTCGTTGTATGAAATTGGTAGTTACCTGACTTTTTTGCGTCCAGCTTTAAGCAAAAAAAAGGTCGTACTTCTATCGCGAGCTGTCATAGATGACATTTATAAGGAATAGAGTGTCATTGTATTTAATATATCTTAATAAAATATAGAAATATCGTTATATTTATTACTGTACTTCCGTGCGATAAAGCATTTTAAGTTTATTTAATCATATCCATCGGCTTGTTTATATATTTATATAGAAAAGAAAAAGTAATAACAATTGATAATAATAAGTAACACTAATACATATCTGAAAGGTACCACATTTCAATTAAAAATGCACTTTTCCTTCGTGGTCTCTTTATTTGTCGGCTTTCTGAGGTTTAAACTTGACAACCGATCGATTAACATGTATATTCTTACTCGTTAATTTATCGTATTCCATATATTAATCAACGTTAATCATACGTCAAGTGTAATTCTGACATTTAGTGTATTACATTAAAGTCAACCTAACGCGGATATTTGATTGTCAATGTCATCTGTGCCGATGGACGACCATATTGAATTATTTCTACAGTCATTATGTGTATTGCACGACTGGCGCCATATGCTATATGTTTTCCGTCACTTTTGACGTTTCCGGGCAAATGCCATATCGCGAACTCAAAATGATTGATTGTTTTGATAATTAATAACCTGATAAGCACATACAATTCTATATTCATTGATAAAACTCCAGATCAAACTTCGCAAGTTTTTGTTAAAGGTATGAACATTAATCAAACCTCGGAATATTTGACAAGTCTGATTTGCAGCTTTATCAGTTTACACAGATTGCTCTGTGCTTATTAGGGCAATGCAAGTAACGCATAAGAAAGTAACTTGTCTTAAGGTGCCAGTCCACAATGAGAATATCTCATGAGATTTGTGTCTCATGCAATAAAAATCGCAGGACAACTCGAATTTCATTGGTCTTTCGACCGTTTCCACAATGAAATTGAAGCGATTTTTATTGCATGAGACACAAATCTCATGAGATATTCTCATTGTGGACTGGTACCTATAGTGAGATTTCAGTTATTTTTTTAAGATAACTTGGGAGAAGTTGGTATATTTATTTTTACATGTATGTATTGGTGGAATTAATATTTCTAGCTATATTATTATAGTCAAGAAGTATGTCTAACAGAAATTATAACGTAACACTATGAAACAGGTTTTAATTTTATCAAGACGCTCACGAGATAAATTTTTATTCAAATATAAAAAACAAATTAGTGCGATTCGTGTTCGAAGTAAAAAATAATTCATATTTATATATCTATTGGATTATTTAATATTAAATTTAATTATCTAGATTCTTCCGTGTAATTTAACTTAAATTCATGCTTTAGAGTCTTCACTAGTTTAAAGGTAAACCATTAAACAACTGAAGTGTTAGTTATAGAAACTATATTTTCCTCTATGTCAGTTATTTTTATATTTTAATAGATACAGTGATTTTGAGAAATTATCTTAATAGTGTGCACCTAGTTCTTCAGCTAAGATTTTTTTATAAATATAGTAAGTAGTTAATTTTTAGTTTGCCAAGATAATTTTTATTTTATGTCAAAATAAATAAAATCAATAATTTAAAACAATCTTTGTGCAAATTGGTACAAAAGCGTTATTGCGATGAACCCATAATATTGGTTTTGAGAAAAATCTTTTGAATGTTGGATCTTTATCCTTTGAGTGGGCATCTATGAAGAAATCTGAAATTCACAAAATACGTCCTAATGTATAGAAAAATAACAACTTTCTCCAGAGGTTTCAGCATCAGTATTTAAAGATACACCAAAAATATGACAGGAGTTATTTTTCCAATACTAGTCACATCTACACATTTACATACAGACATTTTTCATATAAAAAGTCATAAAACTTTTCTGTGTCTCTAACTGGATTTTAACCCGCTAATTATTATTCACAGATTACTCCTTTCATTTGGAAAATATTGTTATAACAAATTAAACATGTGTCTGAAATTCTCAAAACTTTTATTTTATAGTTCTATAGGTGTTGTTTCTGCTTCTTCAATTTTTTACTTTCTTATACGTAGTATAAGGAAGTATTGTGATGAAGAAAATTTTCGACCTCGAGATTTGTGCAGATGTCCACGTTTTGAAGTCCCCTGATACCAAAAAAGTGGTTTTTAAAAAATGTCTGTGTGTCTGTGTGTCTGTGTGTCTCTCTCTGTGTGTGTGTGTGTGTGTGTGTGTGTCTGTGTGTCTGTGTGTCTGTGTGTCTCTCTGTGTGTGTGTGACCACGATAGCGTTCACACCGCTGTAGATATCAATTCCAAATTTTGTATTTACGTGTATAATCTCCCTCTTGAGAACTGATTAGATTTTGAGCAAAATCGGCAGACCGGAAGTAGTAGTTTACTTCAGTGAAAAAATCGAAATTTGCAAATATTTCGTCAATTACTAAGTTTAAACAAATTTATAAAGAATTCATATGTACTTAGAATTAAGTTTGAAACAAATTGTCTTAAAAAAGTTTTTCGAAATTCCAACCGGAAGTAGGTCTTTTACTCTTATCGAAAATCAGTTTTTTGCGAATATCTCGCAAGTCATGCTTTTAAGACAAATACGTTACGAATATAAAAGTATTTAGAACATACTTTTAAATATCTTTTGTATAAAAAAAATTTCAAAATTCAGACCGGAAGTACCACTTTTACTCTTATCGAATAGCGATTTTTTGCAAATATGTCGTAAATTATGCATTCTATATATATTTATGAAGAGTACAAAAGTAGTTAGAGTTGGATTTGGAATATTTTTTGTATAAATGAAATTTCAAAATTCGGACCGGAAGTAACACTTTCATACGTATAAGAAAGTCGTGTGGTGGCCACACCTCATTTTTACTATTGGTATCAGTCTGTATCTTCGGATGCTAGTAGAAAAAATATTAATGCTATTGCTAGTTCATTGTTATCAATTTGCAAACCTTCTACCATTACCAAGCAAGATTTTGGGTGACTTTATTTAAAATATCGAAATCCAAAATGAAAACATAAATATATCGGATAAAAGTAATAAGTATAGAAAAGAATACAAACATTTAAAAGGGTATAGTACAAAAGAGAGTTCAAGCTAAAAATTTATACATGTATCAACAATGTGTCTTTCCAATATTTCGCTTTTACTAAAAATTAGTTTCTGTACATTACTAAACCATAAACGGAAACAAAACAAAAAAGGCGAAATAATTACCAAACACAACAAATACTTAATATTGTTTTACAACCGTAAATCGTTGTAAAATAACTTATTCCGATTTCAAAGCAAAACGCAACAATTCTGTACTAAGTGGCTAATCTCGACAAATTACCATATTTTTTCCCAATCCCTCTTTACTAGGATCTACTTTTTTGCCATACATATTTCGTTTTGTTTCGGGGAACATTATTTTTCATAAGCATCACCGTGGATTTTTCCACGTCGCAACAACACATCGGATCATTTTGTTATCCCCCTTTCTTTATTTATTTATTTTTAAACGATGATCTGCGTTTGCGAAGGATACATTTTCCTTGCATTCGCCATTCGATGTAGGCGTCCCTAAACTCGCAAATTCCGGGATTTGTGACCTAATTTTCCTGCAAGAAGCACGTCCATAGGATTACTATACAGTAACCCATACAAAGAATGTTAAATAACTCAAGCAAATAATTGTTGTAACGTATCAGACACGTTAATGAAAAAACAAAAAACTATTGATGTTTGCAAAACTTAGCACACTTTATTGGAATTATTGTTTTGCAATGAAATGAGTAGCTTTTAAAGCGCCTCACTAAAATACAAAAGATAACAAGGAGGTGTGGTCACCACACGACTTTCTTATACGTATGAGCGTTTCAAATTATAGAATTAAAAAAAATATATATAAAAAATATTGAAAATCCTATTCTAAGTACTTCTATTCTCTTTATAAACCTCTACAGAATGCATGCTTTGCAAGATATTCAAAAAAAAGTGCTAACCGCTAAGAGTAAAAGTGTTTTTTCGGACCGAATTTTGAGTTTGTTTTAAGTTTTTAAGTTATTACAAATTATGTTTTAAATACTTTTACACTCGTAATGTACCTGCCTAGGAAGTATGACTTGCGAGATATTCGCAAAAAACTGATTTTCGATAAGAGTAAAAGACCTACTTGCGGTAGGAATTTCGAAAAACCTTTTTAACACAATTTTTCTCAAATATAATTTGAATTCTTCATAAATTTGCTTAAACGTATGTAATAAACGAAATATTGGCAAAACTCTTTTTCGTGGTCACACACAGAAACAGAGAGAGAGAGAGAGAGAGAGAGAGAGGGAGGGAGGGGGAGGAGGAGGGGGAGGGGGGAGAGAGAGAGAGAAAGATTCTTTAAAAACCACGTTATCAGGGAACATCAGCAAAAATCTCGAGGTCGAAAAGAATGTAAAAACCGAAGACTTACTGCTTGTTGCCATACTTGACGACCAGTACGTTAACCAACAAATTGCTTCTATATAATGAGTGTTATAAGAACTTTTTTTCCAGCAATGTCAGCAAAAATAAATTTGAGTATCAAAGGATTAATATTAGAACAACACACTGTTTTTATATATTGATAGAGCATAACAATAGTGTTGCTGAAAAAGATTTCTTGTCTTCATAAGATGATTAATTTTATAAAAGAGATTGTCCATGTTAGAATTTTAAAATTTTTTTAACAACATATCTGATGAAAGGTTATAATTATTTATAAACGAAAATCTATGTCCTTTTTTCAGAATTAGAAAATTACTTAACATTAAAAGGACTGATTCTTAATTCGTTCTAAATATTATATCTTCATACATATTCTGTTATTAGTAGGTATATACTATTTTTTCTTGGTTAAGATCATTTTTAACTTTTCTTGGACTCCAAAAATAATGAATACTCAATATGGATGATTTATTTTTCTCATCTTTTCAGTTGTGGTATTATTACATTATTTTTATGAACTCTATTAAATTCAAATTTATAGCAGTTTATATTTTGTGTTCACGTACAGGGTTTTCCGATTGCTTTTCACCATTTCTCAATTGTATTTCACTATTTATCAAATCACATTCACGTTTGTCAAATACCTTTCACCTTTTATCAAGTAGTTTCCCCATTTGTCAAAATAAATTCCCGATATGTCAATTGAAAGTCACTGTCAGTCACTGTAAGTTAAGTATGCAGAACCGCGAAAGAAGACAAAATAGTAAAATTAGCAACGAAGTTCGCGGCTTAATTATTAATGCCATGCATCGCGGATTATCTTCTGTTGATGTAGGGAGACAGTTCAATGTTAAACCAAATACGATTAGAAAGATTTATGGGAAAAATTTACGAACTGGGCAAATCAACAAACAATCGGCTGGCCACAGAAGGAACTTATTAACTCCACAGCAAAAAGAAATTATTTGTGACTGGATTGACGAAGACTGTACTTTAACACTTAGCTCAATAAAACAGAAATGCTTGAACCAGTGGCCAGGCATACAAATTTCTATATCAACTGTTAACAGGGCATTGAAAGAATTTCATTATTCTATGAAAAGGGTGACGTGCTTGCCAGAAAGAAGGAACACCCCGGAAGTGATTCAAAGCCGCTTTAACTTTGCAATACAATACAATAGGATCATGCATGAACGAGAATAGATATTTTTCATTGATGAATTTGGAGTACAAGTTTTCTCTAGAGTATCGTCCGGCAGATCAGTTAGAAATACGCCAGCACATGTTACAAAAGCGCAAGTAAGAGGTCGAAATCACTCTATTGCTGCCGCAATGAATTGCAATTCTTTGTACTTATTTCAAATACAAGATGTACCATACAATGTCAATCATTTTTCTGAATATTTGATAACTTTAATTAATCACGGGGCATATTTTCTAATGGATAACGTATCGTTTCATAGAAGTGTTGAAATTGTAAACCTCATAGAAAATCATGGCCATCACTGCGTATTTATTCCTCCATACAGTCCATTTCTAAATCCAATAGAGGAGTTATTTAGTCAATGGAAGAACTACATTAGAAGATCAGCGCCAAGAAATGAGGATGAATTGTACGAGTCTGTTCACACATCATCCACACATATTAGCCCTGCGAATTGCCTTAATTACGTACAACACATGGAAACGTACCTCGCAGACTGTTTACAAAGTAGAGAAATTCTCTCCTAATTTTTATTACATAAAATCATTTATATATTTTCATATCCTGTGTTATGTATTTTGTGTTAAATATATGCTTAAGCAAACCTATGTACTGTTTCATTAATTATGGGAAAGTCAATTGATATAAAGTGAAAGTGTTTTGATAAAAGGGAAAGACATTTGATAAATAACTGACAGATGTGAAACTCAATTGATAAATGATGAAACATAATTGAGAAATGGTGAAAAGCAATCGGAAAACCCTGTAACTCTTAATTTACTGATATTTATTTTTATTATTTAGACAACATAGTTTGTATTTTATAAAACAAATATAATTTATTATTTAACAATAGGATTACTCTTTCCTATCAAGATTAATAATTGAGTGATTACAAAAGTACAGCAGCGTCGGATGTTGGTGCAGGGCCAACAAGAAGTCGAGAATTTAAAATCGTAAACTATAGAATACATCTGCAGCAAATAATTAATTAAATTACCAAACTTTATAAAAATTTATTATTTATACGAAAACAGTTATAATATGTTTCGGAGAATATTGCATACTATTACTTTGTGATTGCCGTAATAAAACATATATAAAGTTTGCATCGGCATTTAGTATCCATAAGTTCACATTTTGAATGTAAAATACCTATACTTTCTATTATTAACCATACACATTTCTGCTCCAACTTTTTGCTGCTTTCTAAGAAAATGACATCTGAAAGATTGGGTCCACTGCTCTAATACTTCCCGCACACTACACTAGAGGGCTCAATATGACGACAATATCCTACATTCTGATTCCATACTATCTCTTCAATATTCTATTATTATTTTGAACAATTACAATTGTTACTAGTAAAGTTTTATTTCGAATAGTAGCGCAATCTATTACAAACTATCAAACTTATTAAAACGCTATCGTATTTAAAAACCAAATCTACTTGCTAGATATCTCTGGATGTAACACAGAGTACCGAACTATATAAATGTAAATATCCTGTTTGATCGATTACTTTTCCGCTCTGCAAGAACAGATTGACTACCATGAATATTCATGTGAAATAATATCTTGATTTATTATTCTTTTTTTCTGGCACTCAGAAAATCCGCCTGTGTACGATAATGACGCATGTATGTATACATAACGAGTGTTCTACTCGTTTCATACATGCAAACTCGGTAAATTGGCAACTATTTCTCGCAATCGATGGCACAAAATTAGATACCGCCACATTATCCCATATTTCACCGGGGTTTTAAAATTAAAGTTGGAGTTGGAACAGGCCGCGCACCACTCTTCCTTCTGAGTTATTTCCGCTCATACATGCACCATGAATCTGAATCGATTCGAAGTGAAATATGTACTTTCCGTTGCTTCAGGCAATTGGGGCTTAATTTAGGGAAAGTATTTCAAATCAGTAACTTGCTGGTATATTAATACAAAGTTTGTATTATTATAATATAAGTTTAAGATGTTGTATGTGAAAGATCTAAAACATTATATCGTGAAATCGTTGTCGCTTATGCCTAAAATTAAAATACATTTAGATATATGACTGTAGAATAGGTCGATTACAATTTAGTCTGTCTCAAAGCAGGATAGTTATATGTTTCTGTTTAAATTTAGTTTTAATATGTATTCTTAAAATCCGTAGTTAGTGAAACGAAAGTACTTTCTATAATAAAAAGGAATAATTACATATTGAATACAATGAAAATAGAAAGTTCGACAAAAATAAAAAAAACACGTATTTCAGGATAGTCATCCCTAAATGTACGAGTTTAGAGGATTGTACCTAGTAATACTTTTTCTGTCTTCACTTCACTATTACACTCGTACATTACAAAAATTCCTGTCTGATGATTTTTCATTCTGATTCCGAAACTAGCATATAACAATAATAATAATAATAATAATAATAATAATAATATTGTTTATTCTCATGTGGATAAAATGCATGAACTTAATAATACAAAAGGAAATTATAAAAAAAATATCTTGGTTCAAATCCTTAACTTAATAAAATTATACCAAACCATAAATTTAAAATCTTTTTTTACTACCTACTGATTTCACTTTTGAATAATTCCGAAATCATGCTTCTTATTTTCCGTGGATATTAAATGCGGTGTTATGTTTATTCAAACAATAATCACTTCACAATAAACTAAATGCTTTAGTATATGTAGTTATAAAATAGTTGATACAGACTAGGTGTCAACCAATCGCTCAATTTGCTCATAAATTATGCTAACCCTAATTATCTAATTCTCACATACTTTTAGACGCAGTATAACCATTTTGATGATGAAAATTTTCGACCTCGAGATTTTTGCGGATATCTATGTTTTGAAACACCCTGATACCAATACTCTCTCTCGCTCTCTCTATCAAAACCAAACTACAGGTTTTATACAGTCTTTGCAATATATCTTGGCGAACGGTGGGAGTGAGTTCGCGCAGATAGAGGAAGGGTAAATTGCGTTTCATTCGTTCTTAAATATAACGTGCCTTTAACAGTGGCGTACCTGAAAGTTCTTATTTAAATTTATATTTAAAAAGTTAACATCGTTTTGAGTGCAACACTGATAACTGCTAAGCAATAACTGAATCAGACAGGTGGGTGGTACGTTTCCTAAATACGTTTACCGCTCTCCCAACGGTCGCCAACTTATATTGCGCGAGCTGAAATTTATTTTAAGTTACCCTATTTCCTCAAGGTAAGTCAGATCTTTCTGGGGGTCAAAGTTTTAATAACGTGATGTGGCATCCTATACCAGCATATCAGATTGTATTATATTATTCCACACCGTCTCCTCGAAAGGACATACCAGCCTTAGAACCTTCAGCTTATTTCGTTTAAACATCTAAATAAGTTTAATTAGCCAGTTAGTTAAGGGGATTTCCAATATTAAAATATTTTATGAAAGAGTTTTTTGCATAACCATTCGATATCTAAGTCTTGTTGTTATATAAGCGCCATTTTGCCCTCCTTAAGTACAAAGGACCCAAAAACAGTCGTAAATACTCAACGAAGTTTGATTCTCTAAATGTCTCTCAAATGTGTTCGCGTAAGAGAAAAATCTATTATTTGAGAAAAATTATAGAGTATGGATGTCATCCTGAGATAGATTGACCACAAATGATCTAACAATGAAGACAATGTGTTACAATATTTCAGTTGGAATATCAGTCGTATTATATATGTCATAAGTTTATACTTGCTGATGCTAAATTTACATTAAATTTTACAAAATTTACATATCATTTATTTACTGACTAGCGTAATTAGCAACATTTTTTTTATTTTTCTAAAATCTTTTATTTTTTTATATTTCTTTTTAATCAATTTACTCTCATATTTCCTAGTAAAAAAGAAAGTGGGGGTCGCATTTGACGAAAGTGTTAGACATCCCTGTTTCAGACCATCGTACATTCGATAAATGGATTTATTAAAATTTTCCTTCTTAAAAGAGTAGAACTGTTCAAATTGCTCGACATTTAAGCAGGAATTGATTCTGGTTTATTTTTGAATGACAATGCATTCTCCACGAAAAAATCCTTATTTAGAATTGAGAGATATACATATACATACGTACAATGTATCGAAATGCTTAAATGTACTCTCGCTGTTACACTCGAAACGTATATAAAAGAATACATGATTTTGCTTTTATCAGTATCGAGAGGATGATGGAATAGATTTACACGAATACGCACTTCGTGTAATAATGTCTTGTTCAATTGCAATTAAGGGTAGCTAACTGACGATCCATAAATATGTGAATATGTGTGGAGTAATTTCACCATTGGCTGTCATAGTAAAGAATAATCACGAGATACATGTCAAACTTTCTGAATTAAAGATTTCATAAAAAATTTCATTTGTTGATGTTTCATAAAAAAATTCAAAAACAATACAAGACTTTTAAAAAGACGATTACATTTAATACTTACATTATTGTTTACAATATTTTATTTTCATTTTCATTGTATACAGTGACAACGTCATTTTCCAAGACGAATAACAGAAATAGCAACAATAATAAATTGAAACAATAGTGAACTTACAGGACAAATAATGTATAAGAAACACAAACATGCAAGAATAACAGTATAAGTAGCAACATTAGACAGAGAAAAAACACACAAAACAGTTGATTATTACCTGAGCGACAATTACTAAAAACGTTCATTAGCTTTAACCATTATATGTACCAAGGGAGATTCCTTAGGAGGCTTGCGTTCAGATTTGGTACGTAGACGGTACTGAGTGATCGTGTATTCCAAGAGATTACTTCAAAACTCACTTGCGAAAGAAGTGTTGGCGCATTTATATAATTATCTATTTTTTGAAATAAAACGTGGGCTGTATGTTAATATCTAGAGATCTTGTCCAACCAAGAAGTTCACCACAATAGTATTCCTAGAGAGATATAGCATAGTAAATACCAACCATAGTCTTTGTTGGAAAAGTATTTCACGAAACACTTTGGAACTCTCTCTACATTATATTATGATATCAAAAATTAAATTGGTCAATGTTGGTCATGGAGTGTAAAACGCTTGTCTTAGTTTAAATCAACCTTTTGAAATAATTCAATCATTGTCAAGCTACACTGACATTATCAATAACCTACAAATGTGTTACCTACTTAGTTCAGCTGTAAAATAATAATGAACTACAAGATATGAAATAAATAACGTTTTTATTAACCAGAAAAACTAAATTACAATAATTGTTGGAAATGTCCCCCGTTTTGTTCAATGCACAAGTTTACGCGCCTACTCATGCTGTGAAGAGCGTTTTGCAGCATTTCTGGCGTTATGGTTGCACATTGCTGAACAATTCTTTGTTGCAGTTCTTGCAAATTATGTATCGGATTTGCGAAAATCTTATTTTTTAAATAAGGAAAGATATAATAGTCCATAATTGTCAAACAAGGTTATCTGGGAGGAAACTCATCTTCCCTATGCAAACTTATCAGCCGGTCATCAAAAAACTCGCGGAGAAAAGCAAGATTTTCTCGTGTAATATGTGCTGTTGCACCGTCTTTCTGAAAATAACCGTATTGAAGTTCATCATCGTCTAACTCTTGCACAAATTCAGTCAAAAAAATATTTCTGGACCTTTCTGCGTTGACGGTGAAATTGAAAAAAATTGGCCCAATTATTCTTTTGCGAGAAACTGCCATCCAAACACCAATTTTCTGAGCATGTAGTGGCGTTTCAATAAAAATATGCGGGTTATCAGTGCTCCACATTCGCATATTCTGAGAATTGATGTATCCCGAAAGGTGGAAACAAGCATCGTCAGAAAAAAAGTTAAGTTCAGCAGATCGTCATTCATTAAATTATTAACGAACCAATGGCAGTACGCAAGGCGTCTGGGGTGGTCTGCAGGCAGAAGAGCTTGATATGATTGCATCTTATATGTATGCATGTTCAGGTCCTTCTTTACAATCGTTTGGCATGTTCCATAAGAAAGCCGAATTTCTTGAGAGAGACGTTTTAAAAGTTTTGTAGGCTCTTCTTCCATACGTTGACGAACGTCATTAATAACTTCTTCTGTACGAACTCTTGGTCTACCACCTTTTTTATGCGTCACAGAACCAATTTCGCGAAAAACTTCAAAACAATTTGTAAGGCATGCATAAAAATTGTCTGGTAATACTGCTACGGCTGGGAAGTGCTCTCGAAAATTGTCCAAACACAAACGTTGACTGTATTCCTAAGTTCCATTAACTAGCATACCCGTTCGAAAATAGGCTTCAATCATGTAAATTTTGTGCTCTGTGATGAGAACCATGATTCAAAAACCGTGCAGGATTAGAAAACTTCAACACAATAACTTGACAGATTTTGACATTCAAAAAATTATGACATACCTAAATGTACGATGCACGCTACGACAATAATTTTAAAATCCATGACCACCATTGATCAGTTTAATTGTTGATATCCCGGTACTATCGATACACATTTACGTTTTTTCCTTACAAATGTGTGACATAAGAACTTGAGTGTAAGCAAATTATTGAAAAGGCTGCACGATATTATACAGAAGCCCAGGGATGTGATGGCATCACAGCACAAGTAAGTTATGCGGTTTGTAAATTGCAGACGAGAATCGAAACAAACACCTAAATCCTTCATCTCAATTTATTTGTATGTAACTGAAAAATGAATGACAACTGAGACTTTCACAATATTTCATGTAACTGTGTTATGGTAACGCCAATTTTCAATATAATATGTAAACTGTTTTGGAGTTGAAAATATAGTCTTCTATGTTCTAAGTTCATCAGCATAAGCCAGCACATTACAGTCGAATATTAGAAAAATGTCATTAATGTACACATTAAAGAACAGTGAGACCCCTGAAGGACCACAGACGTGAGACAAAATAACCTGGAACAGTAGTTATTAAATCACAGATAGCTCGATTGACTCCTCAGATACAAAGATTAACGCTTCAATACATTTGAACAAAAACTCAATCAATCCAATTTCATTAAAAGAAGACTGTGGTTTATCGAGTCAAAAACTTTTGTGAAATCCGTATAAGTTAGTTAGAGTTCATAAATCTCTTTGCAAATATACAGAACTATTTCAACTATATTAGCATTTGTTGATCTTCCAACAACGTATCCATGCTGCACACACAAGATGCTCAAGCACGTTAGCGATGTTATTTAATAATCTAAAAAGTCTATAATATTGGATGTTTGTGCGATATTCTGTTTTGAAAACAAGCTTACTCTTCACAATCCAGATACTGACATCAATGAATCAAACGATTGAGAATGTATGAAAGACGCAATCACAAAACTGAAGCATAGTCCCCCAATGCCGATTTCGAAGCCAAGGATTCCATGATTTCCAGGCATCGTCTTTGATCCGTCCTCTACTTACGTCAATACTTGAATGCTAGATATGTAAGGACTGTGGTACAAAGAAAGACATGATCAATAGTAGAAATTGTCACACTTATACCATTATTATCGTATATGTTTAACTATTTACAAAAGCTTCAGTAATTGCTCGAGATGATATTATTCTTGGTCTCCATTCAATCCGAAATACTTAAAAACCTTCTAAGTTGACTATTTATATTTCAACTTCATCATTTTCCTAATTTCAATAATAAACCTTGGCAGGTAAGAGCCCTTCAGTGTTATGATTTTCGTAATAGTCTTGTCCGTTGCAGATTATAGCTTATGATAGAATTTCGAAACCACTTCGTCATCGTCGAAACAGCACTACAGAAACAATCAATTTGCATTTGCAAACCATACATAGTCATACATAGTCTATTAAAATGGATTCTACCGAAGTTGCATCTGCACTTAAGATCGGACCGAAATTTAGATTCAGAAATTACATTAACGTTAAAGCAGTGGTTCTCAACCTTTGGACTAATGTCTCCCCCCTCCCTGTAAAGCCACATGCGAACGTCATGTCCTTTTTACCTGCTCGATGTAGTATATGAACGTATGTTATAAAAAAATAACGCGCCCCTTTTGAGCAAATGGAGCGCGCCCCACAGGTTGAGAAGCACTTAGTTAGAGTAAATATTTAATACAGGATAATGATTGTCTCCAGCAACTAATGAATGCCAATCATCAGCAAAGGTAAAATCACTGATATTACTATAAATATAAGCAAGTAATCTACCTTTCCTATTTCATATGTGAAAAGAAAGACAAATGCACATATAACTTCTATCCTTAGTATTATTAGGTGTATCAAATAATATAATGTAAAAAGCGCAAAAGGCTATAAATGATTTGTTTACAACTTCGAGGAAAATTACTTTATAGGAAAACTCATAGTCGCCACAAATTAAGTAACAAATTGAAATGTCATAAACATGTCAACGAGTCTCAAATTCGCTATGTAAAAACAATTGAATACCACTTATGGCTTTTTGAAAAGCGAACCCAGGTCAAGAATTTTGAATGGCAGGCAAGAGGTGTTTTTTGTAAATTTAATATAACAGCGCTTTCATGTTACCCGTGGAATTTTTATCAAGCATGTGATGATAGTAACAAGCAGAATGGGCTGCGGTTACTTTACAGCGCTTTGATAAAAAAAAAATGTAGTTTTTCACACAAAAAAAACAATTATAGCTTTTGTATAAAATGGCAAAATTTAGGAACAATTTTGTCAATTGCTTGTACCATTGTACTTCTTAATTATTAGCAGTGATATATATCCTAACGCTTTTACCTGCGGAAAAGTGCCAAAACTTGTATTTTGAGCTTAACAGGAAAATTCAATTCGTAATTTTTTATTATTTTGAAATATTCTCTTTGTCTCCTTTAATAAGCCAAAAATTAAAGGTATAAATATTAAATAATCTGTAAAAGATATTATTACGTTGATGGACAGAATATTATTTAACACTAGTAAAAAGAGAAATTCCTGTGAACATATCAGTTGATATAATTGACTAAAATGATAAATATAAAATAATTATTTGAAAAAACCTGTAAGCCAATGAGTATTCAGAAAAAAAAAACATATTCGGTACGTTCTCACACTATTAAAATCGAAGAAATTCAATATAATGATGTAGTCCATCAATTTCAGCGCAATAAAAGGAAAATAATGGCTTTTCGAACGTTTTCCATTGATGAATCGGTTGTCAGAAACACCTGAGTGAATCTCCGTATACGCAGTATGCACACAGAAAGAAACTAACTGGAGTTCTTCCGAAACAATGGTTTTGAGTTCAAGAAATTAATTGACGCCTTTCAATATTTAAAAATGCTTTCAAAACTTTCACCATTCTTGTTACCACATCCCTCTCTTCCTCTTTTGTGTTTGCTATGTCTCTCTTTGTTTGTAATGTACTGCCGTCTTATATAAAATCCATTTCAATAAATTTTTATTTTGCTTTCGCAAAGCCGAAAGAAGTGTTTTCAATTTTTTATCATAAATTCAAATAATAGCTTTTGTTTTAAGGTTGGAATTTTGAAATCATTTCGGTGTCAAAAAATATTTGCAATTATTTCATTTCAAGTAAAGTAAAAAGCATGACTCAAATATTTTATTATTTAAACATTGAGGTTATTATATTAACGCTAATTTTTGACTGAATCATACAAAAACATGAGTGCATAATCACTTCCGTTTCTCTAGTTACTTGTAAATGGTACTTTCTTTTCGATGAAGGGCTCGATAAGTAATATAATACTTTCCTACTATAACTTGGATAACATCAATGAAATTTTATTTGTATATTGGGCAGGGTTTGGTTTGATAACCTCTTATTCTCTAGACGATTGCTCTAACTGCACACTTTTTTAGTTATTTGCTCTTATACAGGAATTATCGCAAAAAAGAAATTAGATATCTATTTAAAGAATATACATTCAATTTGACAGATTGTGCTGTTTTCACTCATTAGCTTTCATTTCCATGGAAAACTGGATGTCAGTAATTGTTTTAGAAATAATATGATTTTCCCATGTTTGTACGCATATAGCATAGATCTAATTGTAGTAACGTGAATTTCTGAATACAATTTGTTTCAATTGCCGATATCATTTTGGCGTAACAATCTTCATTTTTTTCCGAACATTTTGTGATGGGGTATGCTTGTGATATTTTGGGTTCAGAAAAAAATCACTTAAAAAAACTACGAAATTTAATTTGAAAAAAAATGTCTGCAGGGTCTTAAAATTCCGTACGGCTAGGAACCATTTTATTGGCGCATTTTTTAGTCTATTTACAACAATTTAATTAGATGTATCGTTCATTAAAATCTTCCAGTAAATAATGGCGCCATTAACCAGTATTGTTTTTGTTGGACACCATGTATATGTAACTGTAAAATTCATAGTGTTTGATATTTGCTTATGTTTTCCTTATACAATGTGCAATAGAGTGTATTATTATTATTAAGCTGTTTAGTTTTTATGCTACCAAAGTATTGAACCCAAACAAAATATACTCATATATTCATAATAAATTAAAACGATTAATTACTTTTCCAAAGCATTATCTTTCAAAATAGCGTATGCCTGTATGATTTTATAAATTAAACATTTAATATCAATTGTTTATTATCAGCTGTTATTATATTAAAACACTGTTCCTTGATTGAACCTATTTCCTATAGTGATACCTATTTCCAAAAGAAGTTTAAAATATAACTGTTATAATAAAAGAGCATGCATATTTGTGTAATAAGCTACAATCGAAATGATATTGAATTAAGATTATAGGGCATAACAACAAAGACAATTATTTGTAGAAAACAGAATCATGTTTGTTGAATTATTAATTACTAGCTGCGGCTTTCTGCCTTTTCCGGTAGGTGGCGCTATAAGTCGACCAATCAGGTTCAGATTCTGTGATTTTATTTTTTAGCAGAAAACCAACATATATTGTGAATATGAATCACTTTAGTCCATAATTATAAGATTTGTTAATAATTAAAGTCCCTAGATAATAAAGTACCGCAATTGGTTTGTGCCATTATAACGGCGCCAAAATGGCGGTGATATGGTGACTTTTGCGGACTTTAGTGATTGAGTTGGTAGTATCCGGACACGCGGAGCAATCAGCTGATCTCTGTTGACATAATGACATAAAAAGTAAGGTTATTACGTGCGTTGGAACCATGCCCAGTTGTTGTTTGAGTGGATGTCGAAACCGTGGCGAGAACGGATTTCGGTTTTTCCGAATACCAACATCAAATAATGATGATCGGCGTAAAGCATGGATTGCATTTATCAATCGAGTTGACTTGCCTGAACGAGCTTTGTTATGTGAGGTAAGTATCCTATATTTGCTCAATTCTTTCATATTCTTGTTCATTTGCAGAATGTTACCTAATGTGAAGATGTTTTTTTTTGCAATTTTCAGCCACACTTCGAACTCGACCAATTCGAATTAAACAGGTTGGATAATCGGAAGTTGTTAAAAAACAACAACCGTCTTTGTTAACACCTGTGCCAAATCTTCCCGAAAAAAGGTACAATAGAGCTCACAGTTCAGCTAGAAATTGTATTGAACGCTGCATTGGTTTGTTGAAAAACCCAATATCAATGGTCATTAAAGAAGAGGAGCTCCAGGTATAACCCCGAATTTATGGGCACTATTGTAAATGCATGATCTGTATTACATAACATGTGTTTAACTGCAGATATTCCATTAAATGAAGAAATAGTCCATGAAGATGTGCCAGTAAGATATATTATGGCAGATCATAATTTGTTGAATGAATGAAAGATGACAAGAAACCGTGTTGTAAATCTTTACTTTAATAATGAATAGCAAATACTTAAACTTATTAATATATAATATTTATATGTATCTACTCTTATTTTTAGTTCTATACTTTGTTATTTATATGTATTAGCTTTTTAATATATATTTTTTGTCTTTTCTATTGTACATTTATTCTATACTTGGATTTTCTGTTGAGTAATAAATAATAAAAATCATACACACACATATACACTAGCTTGCTGCTTTTCGATTGGTCCTCTTTAGCTAACGACACCATCACAATCACAATTACATTTTCCTAAATTTTAGTTAGAAAACTTTTGTATTTTGTCAAGAAATCAAAAAGCTATTTTACAATTTGAATACATTTTGACATATTGTTTGACAACTATTGTATTTTTGTAAAGTTAAGAAAAAACTGACAGATTTTTAAATTTGCCGCTTCTTTGGCGCCAACATGGAGGTAATTGCTGTACTTTATATATCTAGGGACTTTATTAATAATTTGATTACAGCGCCACCTGTCAGATTCTAGCATAGGAATGAGCAGTAGTCTCGACAAAACAACTATATGCTGATTAGTAAAATAGAAATAAATAATGTAATTATTATATTTCTATTCCAATTTATTTCGCTTCGTGCGCAAATGTCGTTTGACAGCTAATTGTCAAATTGTTAATGAAGCCAATCATCGGTTACATAGTGACGAAAAATTGATAGATAAATAAAAATAAAATTTCAATATTTGTTGGACAGATTTTCCAGATTTTTCTCCGGATCTTCCAGATTTTTTTTCAATTGAAAACATTCAGTTGAGTTATTTCCATCCAGGAAGCATAATGACAAAACAAAAGAAGAATCAACCAAGTATGTCGTTCCTATCCTTCCTATTCCTTTTTAATTGTCCCAATATGTTTTCTTGAAAACTATTCCATGCCCATAACGAACAAAACAATCCATACAAAAATTCTATAGATAAAACTACTTTCAGTTTTTACCGAATTTTACAATTTTCCGGGAAACTTTTCCAATTTTCCTTTTCTAGAAATCTTATGCGGACTATTACGAACATTCAAAAAAAAAGTAGCCAAATTGTTTCCACCCGTTCTCAAGCGATGCGCTTACCAATGAACAGCATTTCATTTTTATTTATATAAATAATTACTATTGGGCTAGAGCCATGCACCGGCTCAGTGTTTATTCCAACAAGCCCATACTTGGCCCGTCGGTCGTACTACGAATATAGACCGCAGGCCTGCCTGTTTGGCCCGTTTATTATATAAATAAACATTTTGATCAATATGAATGTTTATGCCATGAATAGTCCGAAGGCACCAAGTAATTTTAACAAAAATATTTCTGTAGTTTATTATAAATCTTAAAAAATGTACATGAAAATAAATGTAGAAATGCGAAAATATTTTAAATACATATTTATTATAGGTATTTAGGTTAGTTAGTAACAATAATAAAGCAATTCATTCTCAATTACCTTTTTTATGTTATTGTATAGATATAATTATAAAACATTTTATTAAATACATTCACATAGCATTGGTAGGTAACAAATACTTCAAGAAATATAAAGTCCTATAAAAGCATTTAATATAGACGTGATTTATATTTTCGATACAGTGGCACACGTTGTTTAAAGAGTTAGTGCGAACGGCTGTGGGATTTGTCAGAGATAGGAATGAAAATTTATTAATAGTAATAAGTCTTTGGTACATTACTGTCATGGAACTTGAAATAAATAAAAGTAAAGTTGTATTAGTTTACAATACAACTATCAATAAAATTTCAGTCCGTTTAATAGTCAGTTCGTGCTAATTTAGTTGCTGCAATATTTAACAGTTTGTTTGAGCTTTTCTGTATTTGGATTTTTGTATCTGCTTGAAAAGAATCCTATAATTATTGTTAATATTCATACTAGATCGTGATTGAAGTCATTTATAAGCGACGCAATTAACATCCAAATGAAATAGGAGTTGTGTCTCTAAGTATTTCTAACTACTAACGATTCAACTGTAATCACGACAATTTAAGCTAAACTTTCCACAAATGAATATAACATAATTGCGGTTCCCTTTAACGATTTGCTCCATGTACATACAGTATATAAACGAACTACACATAAAGACATTTCATTTAGCCTCGGCAGTTAGTCGACGGAAAGTTTGGACTTTGCAAATTACTATTAAATTCCCTTACACATTCATCGTCAATAAATTATCAAGCAGATCTAAGCAGACAAGCAACCGACACGCAGAAACAGTTATCTATCAGTATAATCACCAATAAATAATGATTAAACAGCAGTTGCACCACTTGTTGACAAGTGGAGGTCTTGATTTATAGTCGCGCATCACTTGTTAAGTTTCAGTAGTATACCGCCACGGTAGTCTGTCAACGTTAATATCTCGATCCACAATATAGCGGAGGTGCCTATTTGTATCCACTGGTGGATACAATATTGAATTAGGTAAAGTGAAGGATCGTGATGGGTGGGATATGGTACAGGGACAAGAGACCCTCATTGTAAATTAGACTCGTGTTTGAAACGGCTGCGGTCTTACGTTGCGGAGGCCACGGACGCAAACCCTAATTTCATCAGACGAATTATTCAGTTTGCGCTGGGGGTGTCTCTTTATTTGCATTTTGCCTTTTGGTACGCGGCAAGAGAATGTAACGGATTACCTACGACAATATTGCATTTCCGTATCACTCCGTTAAATCTTAACAGCGCTCGCTTTTACTTACCTCACTAGATTTTCCGCTCGAAATTTACTCGAGATATTAGAATATCTTGTATACTAAATTTTAATAAAGGTTAATGAAACAAGAAGAAGTAAAGAATTTGCTTTAAATTAAATTTATATTTAGATTCATTCATCTGTTATATATTAAAACAAACAAATATTCATGTGTTAGGTTTTATTATTATTTTTGTTCCTCGTTTTACTTCTTTTACAGAGTATAATTAAATATTGTGACTATAAAAATGTTCGATATCGAGACTTTTATACATTTCCACGTTTCGTTGTCTTCTAATTATGAGAAAAATTGTTTTATGTGCCTCCAAGCGTCAAAAATTATAGACAATTAGTTGGAAAAACTGATTAGTTTTCAGCTAAATTGGTATACTGAAGGTGAAACAATGTCTTTCAGTGGGCAAATAATATTTTCGAATATCTAGGCAACTGTTATTTATAGTGAAATTTAATATGAGTATAAATGTATAGTGAAGTCACTTTACAATAGCTCTTGTAAAAAATCTACAAAATTCGAAAGGGAGTAACAACTTTTACTCATATTCAAAGGAGTTTCTTGCAAATATCTCTCAAATTATATATTACGCTCTAATTTATTAAAAGTATAGAAGTATTTAAAACTTAACACAACTATTATATTAAAAAAAATATATGCATATAAATCTGGACCAGATGTGACAAAAAGCATTTTTTTAAATACATGTTGCAAATTAATTATTATCAGTATAAAATTAATTAAAACTAAAATATAAATAAGTAAACGACAATAAAACACTTGTTAAGGTTTCACAAAAAAAATATAATTACTAGGGCGCGGACACGTACGGTTGATGACTCATCGCTATTGAAATGTATTTTTAAAGAGGTTTTAATTTTATTTATATAATTGGATAACAAGTGGCTGGTGATCTGTAAAATACAAAATATCTTATTATTTGTTCATTTTCTCTTCTGTAAGACTTGTTCTCTTTGAATTAAGTACATCCTTGTAGATAGAAAACGTCCTTTCTACATCGCAACTAGTTATAGGTGCGTACTAGAAATATTCTTTTATTTCAGCGTATTTAGCATACACAATTGCCTCAATGTTATTAAATCTGGATTTCTATTAAAAACTGCGTCTAACTTTTGCCGAAGGCCACATCCGAAGTCACTTGGAATACTTTTGAAGTTATTAATAGCCCACGTCTAATGTGGTTAATCCATCTTTTAATTTGAGATTTCGATTTTCAAAATACGTGATTAGTTTAGGCAAATTTCCAGTGTTCCTGGTGGAATAACAACTGATTTTTTAAATTTGGGATTTGTGTTAGTTCCTTGCACTCAGAAATACTTCGAGCATTGTCATTTAAACATGGAACGAAATTTTGTAAGCTATCGAAATTCCCTGTATAAAAACTATTTCTCTCTATGTTTTAGCAAAGCTACGTGACGAACGTGCGATATTTTGTCATTCTGTAACGATATTTTACAGACTTCGTGATAAATTTCGGAATCACTGGCAATTCATTTTCGTATCAGAAAAAGTAACATAAACGACGTTCTAGATCTAAATAAAAGATAACTAAAAATGTACACGTATGATATTGAAACTAAAGGAAATCCAGTGCACACTTACGTCTAGATAATTGGGAGAAGTCAATTCAATAAATTGGTATTAAACAGACTACTAAAAAAATTACGAAGTACGTAATTAACAGTCAAAACAATGAAAAAACGAAACTAACGCAAGTATGAATGAAAATTTTATTTCTCTTGCGAAATATAGGGTAAATATAATACATTTTAAAAACCCCTCACGCTCCTATCTACACCGATGAAAAAAAGGATTTTACTCAAAAATTCCTTATTTTATAGGCATTTTTTGCTCTCATTCTCGGGCACTTCTCGGGCGTAAGCAGATGTTGCAGTTGACCATATGAATTAGTGCTATTCAGTAAGCGTGAGTTGTTTACATTATTTCTTTGCTCCGTTGTAACTTCGTCGTAGTTTAAACCGGTCATGTCCGCGCCCTAATAATTACGCTCTCCATGTACCTACATTTCGTCTTGCGAAATCATCAAATGCTCTACAGAAACTAAACATCATTGTACTGCAACTACCACCATACAAAATAAAGACAATAAAATGGATATTACAAAAAAAGAAATAAAAAAAAATTACGCGTCACGACTTAGTTTGAAAAACCGATTTTATAAGCTAGTATTTAATAACAACGGTGAATTTGTTAGTTGTCTTTGACCATTAAGGATATTTCCAAGCTGTACAAATAAACCACCTTCTTTGATAAAATAACCTTCTAAAACACTAAAGAACACCTCTAAATTATCTATTGAAAAACAATGGCCCATGTCTAAAACATGATGAGCTTCATTAGAATACTCATAATTCGATCTAATTGCTCGCGTATGTTCTAAAAACCCTAAATTAAAGTTACGCCCTGTTTGACTTATATAAAATTTATTAAATCACTATAATTAATTTTATAATTTCCCGATTTGTTTAACTTGATGTTTGGTTTTGTCTTACGCAATACCAAATCTTTTACTAATCTCTCAACGATCAAGACCTTATATTTCACTTTGGTACGCTCTAAAATAGAGTATGTAGTACTTGTATGGAATCCGAAGTACGAAACCCATAAACTTTCGTTGGAGAATGTTCAGAGACGATTCTTAAAGTACTTATGGTATAAAGAGCATGACGTCTATCCATATACAGGGTGTAGCACCTAAGATGCCTCGGACCGTAGCTCTTCTATCATACAAAAATTGTCCATAATTACAATCACCATTTTCCTAAAATATTTTTGGCCATCAGTGCCGTACCGTATTCCAGTGGCGTATCAAACCTATGTTTTTTTTAAATGGAACAATATATGTATTTTGTGGCTGATTCGGAAAGCCCTCGAAGAGTACTTTTTTTTCTTATGTAACGTCATACCCCTAACTTTAGCGGTTTCGCTGTTATAACGGTTTTTCTTCGCAGTTAGACCGTACTTCGACATTTTTTTTTGGCAGGAACTAAATTGTCCCGACGCTTCGGTTTCAAATTTAGGGATAGACTAAGACCTCTTCTACCTACTCTTAATTTTTTTCAAGTGATTTGAGGAAAGAAGATAATTTTTGATTGGGCTTTGCAAATAGTCATTTTTTTCTAAAATATCAAATGGAAACCATATAAAATAATTACATCGTTGGATAATCGAAATCCCAAACTTTCCATTTATTAAAAAAAAACACATTTCATTACAAAATTAAAAAGAAAAAAGAAGTTGTTAGGTTGAATGTTTCAAAAATTGTTTGTTGGCGGCACGAGTGTACGCTGAGAGATATCTTCTGAGAACGTGTCCAAATCCTCGTGCATTTAAAAAGGTGTTGGATAGATTTACGTCTACTGGTACTTTTTTTTTGGACACGTTCTGAGAGGATATCTCTCAGCGTACACTCGTGCCGCCAACAAACAATTTTTGAAATATTCTCCAAGAATAAACACCACCATGTCAACCATTTCTTGTTGAGTTCCAGGCATTTTCGCAACGTTTATGAGATAATAATAATGCTTCTGTCAGTTTGTTGTTATTTTTTCCGTTTGCATTGACAATTGCACTTCTATTATTGTATCATGACAGCTCCCTTTGAAAAAAGACGTTTCTCGACAATTTGACTTAACAACTTTTTTTTTCTTCTTAATGTTGTAATGAAATGAGTTTTTTTAATAAATGGAGAGCTTGGAATTTCGATTATCCAACGATGTAATTATTTTATATGGTTCCTATTTGATATTTTAGAAAAAAATGACTATTTGCAAAGCCCAATCAAAAATTATCTTCTTTCCTTAAATCACTTGAAAAAAAATTAACAGTAGGTAGAAGAGGTCTTAGTCTATGCCAAAATTCGAAACCGAAACGCCGGGACAATTTACTTCCTGCCAAAAAAAAATGTCGAACTACGGTCTAACTACGAAGAAAAAACGTTACAACAGCGAAACTACTAAAGTTCGGGGTATGACGTTACGTAAGAAAAAAAAAGTACTCTTCGAGGGGTTTCCGAAT
This sequence comes from Amphimallon solstitiale, assembly GCA_963170755.1. Taxonomy (NCBI): domain Eukaryota; kingdom Metazoa; phylum Arthropoda; class Insecta; order Coleoptera; family Scarabaeidae; genus Amphimallon; species Amphimallon solstitiale. The sequence continues at coordinate 62,664,963 of OY720679.1, read as the reverse complement.
CAGCCACAAAATATATATTGTTCCATTAAAAAAAAAACATAGGTTTGATACGCCGCTGGAATACGGCACGACACTGATGACCAAAAATATTTTAGGGAAATGGTGATTGTAAGTATTGACAATTTTTCTCTTAGACTCTTTTCGATATATTGTATGATAGAGGAGCTACGGTCCGAGGCATCTTAGGTGTTACACCCTGTAGAGGGTTTCCACATGACATTTTACTGAAGGAATGTCTTTTTTTACAAAAGTTATTGAAAATAATTTTTTTAAATACTTTTATACTCGTAATGTATAACTTTCCTAGAAAGCATGACTAGCTAGATATTCGCAAAAAACTGATTTTTGATAAGAGTAAAAGACCTACTTCTGGCAGGAATTTCGAAAAACTTTTTTAATACAATTTCTCTCAAATTCAATTTTGTGTACATTTGAATTCTTCATAAATTTCTTTAAACTTAGTAGTTGACAAAATATTGGTAAAATTTGAGTTTTTTACAGAAGCAAACTACAACTTCAGGTCTATCGATTTTGCTGAAAATCTAATCAGATCTCAAGGGGGAGATTATATTCGTAAATATAAAATTTGGGATTGATGTATTTAACCGATTGACGGCTATCATGGTCACACGCACACACACACACAGAGAGAGAGAGAGAGAGAGAGAGAGAGAGAGAGAGAGAGAGAGAGAAATCCTTTTTCGGTATCATGGGACTCCAAAACGTTGACATCTGCAAAATTCTCGCGGTCGAAAATTTTCGTCATCACAATACTTCCTTATACTACGTATAAGAGAGTAAAATGAAATTGGAAACTTCTAGGGACAGAGCAGCCGCAGGCACGTGTTTCAAACTCATTGGTTATCGTCAATGCGGTACGACGGTGTAGCGTCTGTTGATTGAAAAATATGTGCAGTATGAAGTCTTACCCTTAAGAATCCTGAACTTCATAAACATACATGTACATGCTCCTAACTCTATATAAACGATGTCTCTTGCTTGCGTCTGTGATTAAATTAGTAACGAACAAAATTAGCTCTAAATTAAATACACCTCCATCAACATACATTTGTTCTCTTTTCTCCATGAGGTGAACAGTATAAGCAGATTCCATAATTAAATATGTGGTAATATAGCAGAATTTATTGATATTGAGTTTTAAATTATGATCTTGATTTATATAATACAAATCTAGTGGGTTAGTAGATTGTCGTTTCCAATAGAAATAAACGATTGAAAACTAAAGTGAGACTAGATTTAGTTACTTTTTTGAAAACAGTTATTTACAGTATCACTAGTACCTACATGCAATCCTAAATACTTCATAAATTACAACAATCAAAGTCTTTTAGACAATAGATATACACTATTTAATTACAGTTCCTTAAAGCACTTCTTATGACGGTATTAGGATATCTCTTCAGATTGCTGGCTTCTTGTTTCCTCTTTTTCCTCTTGCAATTCTTAAATTTGGAAATTAGTTTCTTGTCCTTGTCATATTGGATATTATCAGTGAAATTCAAAACCAAATTATTGTTTCAGAATATTTTCAATTCCAATTACCAGTCTACCTCAGTTTCTTATTAAACATTCATTCCAGAAGTATAAAATTTCATTTAGCAAGGAACAATATAACATACTGACACACTGAATGTTTCCATAAACATCAATAATTAAACGTTAACTGACCCCAGAGATGTCAAGACTAATATAACGTACAAAATATCGGTCCCGATAAAACATAAAGAATCGTCGTTAGTATAAATTATGTAATTCCACGGTTCAAATTTAAGGATCCGAATAATTCAATACCATTTTAACAGTTCGGTAAATTCGAGAACACGATAGAGTGCACCATAGCAACCGACATCATCTCTGGCAACACCAACGCAAGCTATGATAGAACAATACACAACAAAACCACACTCGATTTCCCTCCGCTTCTCTGGATTTTGCATATAGTATTTCGTGCGGATTTTGTGGTAACGCGACCTTCTGAATATGAAATGTCCGGAAATTTAGGTCAACCGTTCTGCGATACTCCGGTACATGATTCTGTTGTGTTAACGAACTTCAATATAAAATGATCAATGAAATGAGTCAAATTGGTTGCGTTCGGGAGCAAAAGTAAATGCAATCGCAATTTGCGAAATATAAACATGACGCGAAACTGTAATGAATATATAATTAAAAATTGTCATCATTCAGACGAACGCGATATGTCTAAAATTAGACTAATGGCAGTTCCGATTATTAATAATGAAATATGCAGATTACTTTTATAAAATAATGATATATTCGTGTGTACAGTTTTATGGTCTATTTTTGAAATGAGAGCAACAATAATATTCATAAATGAAGCTCCTGTTTCCCTTTCTTTTTAAAAATGTAGAGTACATTACTGTCTGGACAGATTGTACAAATCGGATAAAAATATTATTCATATCTATTATTTCTATGTCAAGCGGCAATATACAACACTATCTATTATCCGTGTATAATAAACGAAACTTGGTGTCTGTGGCTTGATACTAAACAAAAACACTAAAACACCTTAATTATCTTATACAAAATCTGATAATACCAAACAAAAAATTCATAAAACAAAATAGCATATATAACAATTATTATAAATATTCTAATGTAGGTATTTTATTATTAACGTCTATTTATATCTCTGGTAGAATATAAAAATAATGATGTCTGTATTGTCAGTTTCATAACAACGAAAATAATTACGTTATATATTACTAGATTTATAATTTCAATAAACAAAAACACTAAAACAACTTAACCACACTAAAGCACAAAAATACTAAAACGTATTTCGACAACTAAGTTGTCATCTTCAGTAGCACTGATTAGAAATCGGGTTGTCTACAAATCGTAGCCGAGCAGAACAACACTGATTTCCAATTTACATCGATGGTTTATTTATATTATACCTAAGCTATTAACTACATCAATAACGGTACCTGAGCATTGTACCGTTAAATTCGTCACGCTTAATACTACAATCCTATACTTTAACTCTAATATTCTATGGAAAATTAACGGCACCTAAAAGAGCATTGTTTACACCGCAAACTTATATAAACAAGATTGTGATATGTGAATGTATATACTCTTATAACTGTCTAGTTCTCTAAAATTATGCACATTTTTTATAAGTTTGAGGCCGCTTGATGTAATATCACGACCTGTGCCGAAAATATGTCGAGCTACATAGACTTCTCTGTTCTATTAAACCGAAAATGAGCGATGTGTTCTTTATAGCGAGTTGCAATCGAACGTCTAGTCTGGTCGATATATTTTCTCTCACATTTATTAAAATTAATTTCGTAATTCTAGATTTTTGATCTACCTCAATTGTATCTTTAGTACTTCTCAAAAGACTGTTCAAGAAATTGCATGATTTAAACGCGACTTGCAAACCAACATTTTTAAAAATATTATTAAAGTTTTTGGAAATATTATGAAAAAGTAGGACAGCAAATTTCTTATCTATATTACTTTGAGGTAGCAACATTGTGGAAGTTAGAATTACATTCTTACGTTTCATCTTTCTTAAGATATCGTCAACTACGTCTGACTAGAAACCACTGTATTCAGCAATACTTTATATAAGGCGCAATTCTTTCTCATATCTATCTCTTGTAAGTGGGAAGTTTAACAAGCGATGGGTTAAAAAAGTGAATGAAGACAATTTTTGTTGAAAACAATGATTTGCATCTTCTGTAATGAATCTGTTACATTGGTTTCCTTTCTATAAATATTTATTTCTATATTACAGCCTATTTCAATTACTAATGTATCTAGGAAAGCTAATTGTCCATTGTTTTCGTTTTCAAGAGTGAATTTGATCTTGGGGAATTTTGAGGTTAATTCATTAAGAAACACTTATATACAGGGTTATTCACGCTATACGGCACGGAATATTGTAGCCAAAATACGTGACTTTCAAAAAGTTTCACTTTTGGGATATATGGGGGTCTAGTATGGTTACTTTTTAAAATTATTTTTATATTATACAGGGTGTCCCATAAGCCCTAAAAGTATCAAAGTTGTGTTTTTTTAAATGGAACCCCCTGTATATTATTGTATTTTCGGATTCTCCGATCAAAATAAGTGTCTGTTTTAATAAGGTTTACAATACCTAAACCTTAAGGTTTTTTAAATAATTTGAATTTTGCCAAAATCTAACCTAATTTTCATGTTTCAAATACTTAAGAAGTATTTAAGTTATGTAAGCGAAATTTACAGCGAAGTGTAACAATATATCATATTTTATATCCCAATCATAATAAACTTGCCATCTTATACAGGGTGTCCAAAAATTAAAACTAATCAAATAAGAACTTTAAGTGGCTATAACTTGATTAATTTAAATAGAACGCCATATTTTTTAACTTACCAGGAAATGTACTTTTTAATTACCTATCGAATGGTATTAGGGTGTTCTATAGCTAAGTCTTCGCGTTTTTACAGAATACGCCAAATAATCGTTTTTGTACCATTTGGTGTTTTTTAAATAAAAGTTCTAATGTATCTAGTTGCCTATGGTATTTAGAAATGTCAGATAATTTACAATTATAAGAATAATAATGACGAATATCGTTACAAATGTTCAGAAACTTGGAACGTTATTTATAATCTAACAGGCTATAACAGCAATAATGGTAATAACATATCAACGATAACATAAAACAGAAGCAAAATATTTATAACAGATGTTCGAAATGTCGACCGTCCATTTCCAGACACTTACATATTCTTTTTTCAAAACCACTGCTAACTCTGGACAACATTTGCGGGGTTACAGTTTCAAAAGCGTCTCTTATGCGTATTTTTATATCGTGTGGTGTTGTCGGAGGCGTATTGTAGACAATTCCTTTTATGTATCCCCATAAAAAGAAATCTGGTGGAGTTAAGTCCGGGGATCTGGGGGGCCAATTTTGAAATCCATTTCTTCCAATCCACCTGTTTTGAAAGTTGGCATTTAAAAATTGCCGAACCTCGCGATGATAATGAGGCGGAGCTCCATCCAGTTGAAGCCACATGGTTGTTCTGATGTTTAAAGGGACTTCTTCTAATAATACTGGAAGTTGGTGTAAAAGAAAATCGAGAAACATCATACCATTTAAAGGTCCTTCAAAAAAATAGGGTCCAATTAAATATTGGCCCAGTATTCCACCCCACACATTAACGGACCACCTATTCTGATTTCTCATGACTCTGTATTCATGCGGATTCGAATCAGAATAATAATGGAAGTTGTGTCTATTCACGAGACCATTGTTATGAAAAATACATTCATCACTAAATAACACATTTTCAAAAAAGTTTTTATTTTCTGCCACTTTATCTAACACCCACATGCAAAATTCAGTTCGGTTGTCAAAATCATTTCCATAAAGTTCTTGGCAGAGCTGGATTTTATAAGGATGAAATCTGTGTTTTTTAAGAATTCTTGAAATACTTGCTTGACTAATGTTAGTATTTTCGGATATCTGATTTTGACTAACATTGGGATTTTCGATAACTGAACCAACTACCGTAAAAACATTTTCTTCATCTTCAGTGACAGGTTTTCTTGTAATGGGTTTTTTATAACTGACACTTCCACTTTCCTGAAACTGGTTTAATAATCTCTCAAAAACGGCTGGCTTAGGATGATTTCTTTCCGGAAAACTTTGAGCATAAACTCGAGAAGCCAATAAACAATTTTGATGACATTCTCCTAGGATAAAAATCATATCAATACGCTCTTCTTTTGGGTAAATCTTCATTTTGACTAAGCAACACCACAACAATATTCAAATAATAACGATCTAAACTTCCACAATTACAAAAAATAATACCACTATAGCAAAAACAGACTTTGCAGACTAAACTGACAGACTAAATGAATTTATGTGACATTTCTAAATACCATAGGCAACTAGATACATTAGAACTTTTATTTAAAAAACACCAAATGGTGCAAAAAACGATTTTTTGGCGTATTCTGTAAAAACGCGAAGACTTAGCTATAGAACACCCTAATACCATTCGATAGGTAATTAAAAAGTACATTTCCTGGTAAGTTAAAAAATATGGCGTTCTATTTAAATTAATCAAGTTATAGCCACTTAAAGTTCTTATTTGATTAGTTTTAATTTTTGGACACCCTGTATAAGATGGCAAGTTTATTATGATTGGGATATAAAATATGATATATTGTTACACTTCGCTGTAAATTTCGCTTACATAACTTAAATACTTCTTAAGTATTTGAAACATGAAAATTAGGTTAGATTTTGGCAAAATTCAAATTATTTAAAAAACCTTAAGGTTTAGGTATTGTAAACCTTATTAAAACAGACACTTATTTTGATCGGAGAATCCGAAAATACAATAATATACAGGGGGTTCCATTTAAAAAAACACAACTTTGATACTTTTAGGGCTCTTGGAACACCCTGTATAATATGAAAATAATTTTAAAAAGTAACTATAATAGACCCCCATATATCCCAAAAGTGAAACTTTTTGAAAGTCACGTATTTTGGCCACAATATTCCGTGCCGTATAGCGTGAATAACCCTGTATATAGAATTTTTATCTTGTTACAGTCTTGCCTGGAGGAATATTTGAAGAAGGCGTCAATTCTTTACGTTGGGCATTCTCCAAAAGAAGTTCGACGTCTAGCATATGATTACCGACAAGCTTTAACAAAACTAATACCACAAACGTGGATAAATCATTCAATGTTCGTGGCAGATTGGTTAGCAGGTTTCCTAAAAAGGCGTCCACGATTGTCTAATCAACTTAAGCGTAGTCATCATGTTCTCCCGAGCGACATATATAACATGGGGACAAGTATCATGTTGGCGAAGCGGCCAGATCGCGTGGTTGCAAGAAAAGGTTTCTTTAACCATGGCTATTGCAGTGTCTGCTGGTGGAAATAGTGTGCCACCGTTGTTATATTCCCGTGAGTTCATTATAATGAACATTTTATCGAAAGTGATCCACAATGAAGTATGGGCAACTCAAATTTTTCAGGGTAAATGAAAGAAAAAGATTTTACACATTATATAAAGTATTTTGTCAATGATGTAAATTGCTGCAAAGACAGAGTCGTTCTACTATTATTGGATAACCTTGAGTCTCACCTTTTGCTTCCGGTACTGGATTTTGCCAAAGAACGCGTGGTAGTGATGCTGTCGTTTTCATCTCACTGCTCACATGCACTTCAACCACTGGACCGAAGTGTGTTTGGTCTTCTCAAAAAATTTGCTAATTCTGCGTGTGTTTCACGGATGAAAAATCACCTTGGGTCAACTATTTCTATCTATGGTATTCCTGGAATTGTCGCCAAATCGTTGCCACATGCAATTACACCCGTTAATATAATGGCACAATTTCATGTGGCTAGGATTTATTCATTCCATAGAGACATTTTTACTGAGGCTGATTTCTTACCGAGCTATGTCACATATCATCCAGTACCATCAAGAGAAGTTGACGAAAGGATGAAATCATCTCTAAAAGAAATATCTTCGGCGTTATTTTCTCATTAACAAGCATCTGCAACGACATCGACATCTGTGGTGTATGTAAGATTATCGCCGGAAGCTGGGGAAAGAAAAGGCACAAAACATTGTGCAAGAAAGAGAAAATCTGCTATTTTGACAGATATCCCTGTGAAAGATGAAATAAATGCTTCAAAATTGTCAAAGATAAAATATGTGGAGAGGAAAATATTTTCAACCGATCCACCCCAACCCAACCTCAGAGGAAAGAATCGAAAAGAAAAAACGAGCAAACAAAGTGAAACCAATAACGAAGATATATAATGCATTATATGTCATGACCGCTACAGTTCTTCGGCGGTAAATGGCGTGTAATGCGTTAGTTGCATATTGGACTCATGAAAGTTGCATAGATTGCAGCATAAAGTACGTGTTCCGGAATTGTGATTCTGATAATGATGATGATGTTCAATTATTACTTATTATATTAATTCCATTTATTTTATTAATGACAACTTGCACTACGACAATATGCCCCGTGGTGGTTTGTTCAAGCACAATAAAAAACATAACCTTAACACACTTTTCCTACATTTGGTAAACATCATTCTAAACATATTAAGGTGGAATCAGGTATATGTCTCTTTTCTGTGAGTAGGGGACTTGTGCCGATTCTGGGACCACCACCACCCCCCACTCCTACTACCCCCCCCCCCTCCCCGCAAGATAGGTAGAACCCTCTACCAACCCAACTGATATGGCGCCCCCTAGCGACCGCCAACCCAACTAAAAATTGCAGATTTCATCATTACCAACCCAACTGATGTGGCGCCCCCTAGCGGTCGCCAACCCAACTAAAAATTGCAGATTTCATCATTACCAACCCAACTAAAAATTGCAGATTTCATCATTACCAACCCAATGTGGCGCCCTCTGACGGCCACTAACCAAACTAAGGAATGGCAGATTTCATCATTACCAACCCAATGTGACGCCCTCTCACAGCCACTAACCAAGAAATGGCATCTCTCATGATTACCATAATGCAGCATCCTCTCACGGTCACTAGCCGAACTAAGGTGACGTCAGACAAAATGGCGGACCATCAAGATGGTCTTTGTTTCTAGAGAATTCCTGAATAAATTACCAGGCTTGCTATCACGCTTCTCAATGTACTTCAAACAGGTCTAAACATGTTTCCAGCGGAAACCACAACGGCTGTCTGCTTCTGTGATAGCCGCATGCTTGAAATGTATATCTCACTTATAAAATAAAATAAAACAAACAATATATTTTTTAAGAAAAACAATGTATTTATTATTATTAATTAACAATATGACCAAGTTTCATACCCTCAAGATGGTCGATAAAAATATAAACTTTATATCTAAGATCGGCATACCATTTCAAAATTATAAAATAAATATACAGTATGCTACTGGACGAGATAGCAACCAAGTATGAATATACAGGACGTTTCAAAGGTAGGGATTTTTAGAAAAGCAAGATGGCGAATCCAAGATGGCCGCCAAAAATCTAATAAACTAATGTCACGTCAAGCATCCAATCTATCAAAACCATGCACTCGAACTCCTATGAAACATCATCTCAAAACCATCGCTAGAATCAGCTCACGTCATGAAGCGGTTCTGAAACCCCTATATTAAAACCACACATTCAAACCACTATCAAATCCCTCTTTTCTCAAAAAGCCATCCAACCATCCATCAATCCATCCATCCATCCATCCATCCATACATCCATACATCCATCCATCCAACCATCAATCCATCCATCAATCCATCCATCAATCCATCCATCCATCCATCCATCCATCCATACATCCATCCAACCATCCATCCAACCATCCATCCATCCAACCATCCATTAATCCATCCATCCATCTGGACGAGATAGCAACCAAGTATGAATATACAGGACGTTTCAAAGGTAGGGATTTTTAGAAAAGCAAGATGGCGAATCCAAGATGGCCGCCAAAAATCTAATAAACTAAGGTGACGTCAGGCATCCAATCTATCAAAACCATGCACTCAAACTCCTATGAAACATCATTTCAAAACCATCGCTAGAATCAGCTCACAACCGGATCATGAAGCGGTTCTGAAACCCCTATATTAAAACCACACATTCAAACCACTATCAAATCCCTCTTTTCTCAAAAAGCCATCCAACCATCCATCAATCCATCCATACATCCATACATTCATCCATCCATCCATCCAACAATCAATCCATCCATCCATCCATCCATCCATCCATACATCCATCCAACCATCCATCCAACCATCCATCCATCCAACCATCCATTAATCCATCCATCCATCTGGACGAGATAGCAACCAAGTATGAATATACAGGACGTTTCAAAGGTAGGGATTTTTAGAAAAGCAAGATGGCGAATCCAAGATGGCCGCCAAAAATCTAATAAACTAAGGTGACGTCAGGCATCCAATCTATCAAAACCATGCACTCAAACTCCTATGAAACATCATTTCAAAACCATCGCTAGAATCAGCTCACAACCGGATCATGAAGCGGTTCTGAAACCCCTATATTAAAACCACACATTCAAACCACTATCAAATCCCTCTTTTCTCAAAAAGCCATCCAACCATCCATCAATCCATCCATACATCCATACATTCATCCATCCATCCATCCAACAATCAATCCATCCATCCATCCATCCATACATCCATCCATCCATCCATCCATCCAACCATCCATCAATCCATCCATCCATCTGGATAACATAGCAACCAAATATTAATATACAGAACATTTCAAAGGTAGGGATTTTTAGAAAAGTAAGATAGCGAATCCAAGATGGCCGCCAAAAATCTAATAAACTAAGGTGACGTCAGGCGAAATGGCCGACTATCAATATGATCGATCAAAATATAAACTCAACTTCTAGAAAATACCCAACTCCATATCACGCATCACAACAACAACCACCACCACAACCACCCAACATAGTTTCAAACGCCACAACACCAGACCAACTTAGGAAGATACATCTAGGTCAAACCCCAACACAACATACTTTCAAACGCCACCACCGCGGATTTACATCTAAGATCGGCATACTTTGTCAAAATCATAAAATAAATATATAGTATGGTACTGGATAACATAGCAACCAAACATGAATATACAAGACATTTCAAAAGTAAGACTTTTAGAAAAGTAAAATAATGACCCCATATTTTTAAGAAAACAATTTATTAAAAATAAAACAACTACACACATCAAACAAACCTCAACCATACTTTCAATTTCACAAATATCAAAATTTAAACAAAACAATCAAATGCAAAGGCAAGGAATGTTCTCGAGATGACCCATATAGTGCAATATAACAATGCAGTAAAACGATAGAGGTGAGAAACATGGTCTATCAAAAATTTTTATTACCCACTTTTTTCAGCAATCAAAACTTTTTTGACAAAACACTATACATATGAAAATAGACATAACATTAAATATTTCCATTTTAGAGATACCCCAGTTTAATATCAATTTTAAATAACATAAATTCTTAAATTGATTTAGTTAACTTTCTTATAATATTTAAAAAAAGGTTGAAAAAGAAAACATACTAAGTCCCACAACAGATAAAATATGTACTATCTTTTCACACTTCATGTTTAGTACCATCATTAGAAGAAATATGCTTGAGGTACAGCTTTTAATATGAAATTTAGAGGTTTTTATGCAAAATACATAGTTTATCACTAATAAAACTAATTTTGAAACACATTGTCCACATAGCAAATACCACTTCCTGTACATTTTAAAAAATAACAATTTTTATATATCATAAAAGAACCAAACAAAAAACTAATATAAAGACAGCATTAACGTTCTAGCCAAAAGATTTGCAAAAATATTAAATATATACTTGTTCTAAAAATGCTTCTATCTCTCTTTTTACAGTTTATGTTTTGTACAGCAGCGAATGTATTACATTCCCTTTGAAATTACATAAAAATCCATGCAATACACTTAAAACATTTGAAAAATCATGTTTGGTAAGCCCACTATATATCAATATTTAAGACAAAAAATTATTATTAATTTTCCATCTACAGATACCCCTGCTTAATATCAATTTGAATTAACATAAATTCATAAAATGAGTCTATCTTTTACAGTTCGTGGGTTGTACCATCATTAGAAGAAATATGCTTGAGGTACAGCTTTTAATATGAAATTTAGAGGTTTTTATGCAAAATACATAGTTTATCACTAATAAAACTAATTTTGAAACACATTGTCCACATAGCAAATACCACTTCCTGTACATTTTAAAAAATAACAATTTTTATATATCATAAAAGAACCAAACAAAAAACTAATATAAAGACAGCATTAACGTTCTAGCCAAAAGATTTACAAAAATATTAAATATATACTTGTTCTAAAAATGCTTCTATCTTGCTTTTGCAGTTTATGTTTGTACAGCAGCGAATGTATTACATTCCCTTTGAAATTACATAAAAATCCATGCAATACACTTAAAACATTTGAAAAATCATGTTTGGTAAGCCCACTATATATCAATATTTAAGACAAAAAATTATTATTAATTTTCCATCTACAGATACCCCTGCTTAATATCAATTTGAATTAACATAAATTCATAAAATGAGTCTATCTTTTACAGTTCGTGGGTTGTACTATCATTAGAAGAAATATGATTGACGAGCGGCTTTTAATATGAAATTTAGAGGTTTTTACACAAAAACATAGTTTATGCCTAATAAAAACTAATTTTGAAACACATTGTACACATAGCAAATACCACTTCCTATACATTTAAAAAATAACAATGTTTATACATCATAAAAGAACGAAACAAAAAGCTAATATAAAGACAGCATTAACGTTCTAACCAAAAAGATTTGAGAATCAACTAACAACCGGGTCATGAAGCGGTTCTGAAACCCCTCTATCAAAAACATGCATTCAAGTCAATGAAATTACATAAAAATCTAAGAAATAGTAGCACTTAAAACATTTGAAAAATCATGTTTGGTAAGCCTACTATTTAAGACAAAAATTATTATTTATTTCCATTTACAACAGATAGCCCACTATTTATCAATATTTAAGGGCAAAAAATTATTATTAATTTCCCCATTTACAACAGATTTCCGTGTTTAATCTCAATTTTTAAATAACATAAATTCTTAAATTGATTTAGTTAACTTTCTTATAATATTTAAAAAAGGGCGAGAAAGAAAACATACTAAGTCTCACAACGGATAAAATATATGCTATCTTTTTACAGTTCATGTTTTTGTACTATCATTACAAGAAATAAGCCTCGCGATTAGCTTTTAATCTGAAATTTAGATGCTTCATAAAACCACCTCAGAGACACTAAAAAATTATGATTTTCAGCTCAACCAACCATTCAAAAAGTTGATACATCAAATTCGTGAATATTAATATCACTCTACACTCTTAATAAAAAATTTAGCAGAAGTCTCACATTAAATGAATACAAAATTTATATATGCACTACATTAAATGAAGATTGAATTTTATACACTGCTTATATCACCAGAAATTTTGTTACAAGATTATATGATTAGATAGACTCATGACTAAGCCTAAACGGACACCAGGCTTTCAATATGTAGTAAAGTTTTTTTCTTCATACATTTAATATAAACTAATGATCTATCTTTAGAAAGCATCCACAGGTCCATTAGAACTTGTGGGTGGTGCAACATCTACTTTAACCCTCTTCTTAGACGGTCCGGCAACATGCTCACATGTATCCACACCCTCCCTACAAATACCGCAAACAAAATTGCGGTGGAGGGTATTCACATGTCGCTTCATGTTATCACGCCGGGTGAAGGATTTTCCGCAAATGATGTAATTCATTCTATGAAAAACAAATTAAAAAATAATTAATATAATAAATTTAAGAGAATAAAAAGCTATTGAAACCTAATTTTTAATATATCGAAATTGCTAATTTATTTGACTGATCAGCGTATATTTAACTAAAAAATACTTGTATTATTGAAAATTTATTGATAAAACCCTTTAAAACCTTATAAAAATTAAAAAAAAGAAAGAAAAACAATATAAAGAAGCTACTAAATACAAATAAAATACTTTGAAGCACCCTGGATAATTGTATATAAAAATAAAATATTAATAAAATTATTTAAAAAATAACCTTATAATTGAGAAAAAACAATTTTTAAAAGTCCCATAAAATTTTAGAGTAGTAGAAAAACTATGATCAGCGTATATTTAACTAAAAAATACTTGTATTATTGAAAATTTATTGATAAAACCCTTTAAAACCTTATAAAAATTAAAAAAAAGAGAGAAAAACAATATAAAGAAGCTACTAAATACAAATAAAATACTTTGAAGCACCCTGGATAATTGTATATAAAAATAAAATATTAATAAAATTATTTAAAAAATAACCTTATAATTGAGAAAAAACAATTTTTAAAAGGCCTATAAAATTTTAGAGTAGTAGAAAAACTATGATCAGCATATATTTAACTAAAAAATACTTGTATTATTGAAAATTTATTGATAAAACCCTTTAAAACTTTATAAAATAATCAATTTAATAATATAAATTTACGCACCTAAAAATTTAAAAAAAGGAAAAAAAAAAAAACAATATAAAGAAGCTACTAAATACAAATAAAATACTTTGAAGCACCCTGGATAATTGTATATAAAAATAATATTCAATAAAATATTAATAAAATATACACCATTAAATTATTAAAAACAGCCTTATAATTGATAAAAACAATTTTTAAAAAGTCCTATAAAATTTTAGAGTAGTAGAAAAACTATGATCAGCGTATATTTAACTAAAAAATACTTGTATTATTGAAAATTTATTGATAAAACCCTTTAAAACCTTATAAAAATTAAAAAAAGAATGAAAAACAATATAAAGAAGCTACTAAATGCGTATAAAATACTTTGAAGCACCCTGGATTAATTGTATATAAAAATAAAATATTAATAAAATATTAATAAAATATATACCATTAAATTATTTAAAAAATAATCTTATAATTGAGAAAAAACAATTTTTAAAAAGTCCTATAAAATTTTAAAACTAATGTAAAATATTGCAATTTAATATTATATAAATTAGGCTTTCTAAATACCTTGTAGTAAAACACAAACAAGCACCAAAAACGATGTTGACTGCTCGAAGATAATGAAATTAAAGATGCCGATCTACGTATATATAGATACACATCTGCGTCAGATTCCCACGCAAATGGAGTGATGCATAAAGAGAAAGACCTTTTTTTCCCCGCGCATACATATATATACATATATACGTATGCGGCCAGAGGCAATTAGCGGCGGGCGCATTCCGTCCCCATGGTCGGGCTGTGTTTTAAGGAATGCACTTAATTTTTTTCGGTCGCATACCTGCATCCAATGAGGGTTGCGAGTCCGGGAATTTCGTCTTTCTACCTGTACAGATAGATCTGTCTTTATATAAAATTCGTATATATTATCTATGATTTTAGTTTTAAAATAAAAAATAATAAGAAGGTTAAAATAATTCGTTATTTTGTAGATAGTTGCATTATTTTGCATGCATATACATTCTCCATTAGTTTTATTATTATGATAAAAACAATGATTGACATTTTAATAAGCTTTGATACATCATTAAAATATTCCAGTAAATTAAATGCTAATGATGTAAAAATACCTAAAAATATTTCGTAAAACAAGAGTATTTTAGTTAAATATACGGAGATCCATATGAAAAACTACGAAAGTTATATTAATGTTAAATATTAAATAATTTAATTAAATGAAAACACATCGTTTCACAAAAATTATGTTTTATTAAACACTAGATGTACATCTCATTTACCATAACAGTACATTATAAACCTTTCTTAATATTGATGATGCAGGATCAGTTAAATTAGTATGGTTGTTAAGAAATTGGAGGAGCATTTGATAGTATTTTCTTCATAAAAGTAGTATGTATTATAATATAAGATAGTGTTATAAACTATACAATAAATATTATTCAGTATTGGAATACACAATGAATAACACAAATTTTGAGTAGAGAAAGATAAATATTTCTAATTGCACATGTGTGAATTTGAATTTATCGGGAATATACAGAGTAATTATTTACATCTGATGGTGAAACATGGTCGCGTATTTTATATCATTCAGTAATTTAATTTGCTCTATAGCTAGACAATGAGGTGGATGCTAAGCATTAATTTGTACACACGTAATGTTATGATCGTCAGTGTAACATATATATTCAAGTCTAACACAAACTTTTTGATTTATTGAAACCCCAATAGAAATTATCACTATTTCGAGAAGAATAGTCATGTACCTGTACATATTCAAAGCCGCTGAAGTATGAGTACATTAACAGCTGTATACGCGTGTCTTTATCATCCACTTTAATGTGTTACTGTAATTCCAGCTACTTTTTTTATTTATACGTACATATATTGTGAATTATTACACTAATTATAAAACAAAATTAATTATAGATAGACAAACATTTTACAGGTATATTGCAAACATGTAATGCTAAGATAATCAGAGTGATATATACATACATGTAAAGAAATTTATAATTTATTCAATCTCTTATTAAAAGAGTTATTAATATTTTTCAAATGAATACCTGACAGTGGTGGAAAACTGTTGAAATTTGGATAGATTAATAGTTACATATGCGAGCTTCAGAATAGCTTCTGAACATGTTGGGTTGTAATTTGGTATACAATAAAAGGCAGCGGGGAACTGAACCGCCTCCCAAAAAAAAGGTATTTAATATTAAAATCGTCGATTCCCCATCACAGAAAAATAGTGTATCATACAAGGGAAAAAAGTATTAGATTTTAGCTCGAGGTAAGATAAATTACCGAGAGCTAAAATCTAATTTTTTCCATTGTATAATACACTATTTTCTGTGATGGGAAAACGACGATTTTAATATTAAATACCTTTTTTTGGGAGGCGGTTCAGTTCCCCGCTGCCTTTTATTGTATACCAAATTACAACCCAACATGTTCAGAAGCTATTCTGAAGCTCGCATATGTAACTATTAATCTATCCAAATTTCAACAGTTTTCCACCACTGTCAGGTATTCATTTGAAAAATATTAATAACTCTTTTAATAAGAGATTGAATAAATTATAAATTTCTTTACATGTATGTATATATCACTCTGATTATCTTAGCATTACATGTTTGCAATATACCTGTAAAATGTTTGTCTATCTATAATTAATTTTGTTTTATAATTAGTGTAATAATTCACAATATATGTACGTATAAATAAAAAAAGTAGCTGGAATTACAGTAACACATTAAAGTGGATGATAAAGACACGCGTATACAGCTGTTAATGTACTCATACTTCAGCGGCTTTGAATATGTACAGGTACATGACTATTCTTCTCGAAATAGTGATAATTTCTATTGGGGTTTCAATAAATCAAAAAGTTTGTGTTAGACTTGAATATATATGTTACACTGACGATCATAACATTACGTGTGTACAAATTAATGCTTAGCATCCACCTCATTGTCTAGCTATAGAGCAAATTAAATTACTGAATGATATAAAATACGCGACCATGTTTCACCATCAGATGTAAATAATTACTCTGTATATTCCCGATAAATTCAAATTCACACATGTGCAATTAGAAATATTTATCTTTCTCTACTCAAAATTTGTGTTATTCATTGTGTATTCCAATACTGAATAATATTTATTGTATAGTTTATAACACTATCTTATATTATAATACATACTACTTTTATGAAGAAAATACTATCAAATGCTCCTCCAATTTCTTAACAACCATACTAATTTAACTGATCCTGCATCATCAATATTAAGAAAGGTTTATAATGTACTGTTATGGTAAATGAGATGTACATCTAGTGTTTAATAAAACATAATTTTTGTGAAACGATGTGTTTTCATTTAATTAAATTATTTAATATTTAACATTAATATAACTTTCGTAGTTTTTCATATGGATCTCCGTATATTTAACTAAAATACTCTTGTTTTACGAAATATTTTTAGGTATTTTTACATCATTAGCATTTAATTTACTGGAATATTTTAATGATGTATCAAAGCTTATTAAAATGTCAATCATTGTTTTTATCATAATAATAAAACTAATGGAGAATGTATATGCATGCAAAATAATGCAACTATCTACAAAATAACGAATTATTTTAACCTTCTTATTATTTTTTATTTTAAAACTAAAATCATAGATAATATATACGAATTTTATATAAAGACAGATCTATCTGTACAGGTAGAAAGACGAAATTCCCGGACTCGCAACCCTCATTGGATGCAGGTATGCGACCGAAAAAAATTAAGTGCATTCCTTAAAACACAGCCCGACCATGGGGACGGAATGCGCCCGCCGCTAATTGCCTCTGGCCGCATACGTATATATGTATATATATGTATGCGCGGGGAAAAAAAGGTCTTTCTCTTTATGCATCACTCCATTTGCGTGGGAATCTGACGCAGATGTGTATCTATATATACGTAGATCGGCATCTTTAATTTCATTATCTTCGAG
This sequence comes from Amphimallon solstitiale, assembly GCA_963170755.1. Taxonomy (NCBI): domain Eukaryota; kingdom Metazoa; phylum Arthropoda; class Insecta; order Coleoptera; family Scarabaeidae; genus Amphimallon; species Amphimallon solstitiale. The sequence continues at coordinate 62,646,796 of OY720679.1, read as the reverse complement.
CAGTCAACATCGTTTTTGGTGCTTGTTTGTGTTTTACTACAAGGTATTTAGAAAGCCTAATTTATATAATATTAAATTGCAATATTTTACATTAGTTTTAAAATTTTATAGGACTTTTTAAAAATTGTTTTTTCTCAATTATAAGATTATTTTTTAAATAATTTAATGGTATATATTTTATTAATATTTTATTAATATTTTATTTTTATATACAATTAATCCAGGGTGCTTCAAAGTATTTTATACGCATTTAGTAGCTTCTTTATATTGTTTTTCATTCTTTTTTTAATTTTTATAAGGTTTTAAAGGGTTTTATCAATAAATTTTCAATAATACAAGTATTTTTTAGTTAAATATACGCTGATCATAGTTTTTCTACTACTCTAAAATTTTATAGGACTTTTTAAAAATTGTTTTTATCAATTATAAGGCTGTTTTTAATAATTTAATGGTGTATATTTTATTAATATTTTATTGAATATTATTTTTATATACAATTATCCAGGGTGCTTCAAAGTATTTTATTTGTATTTAGTAGCTTCTTTATATTGTTTTTTTTTTTTTCCTTTTTTTAAATTTTTAGGTGCGTAAATTTATATTATTAAATTGATTATTTTATAAAGTTTTAAAGGGTTTTATCAATAAATTTTCAATAATACAAGTATTTTTTAGTTAAATATATGCTGATCATAGTTTTTCTACTACTCTAAAATTTTATAGGCCTTTTAAAAATTGTTTTTTCTCAATTATAAGGTTATTTTTTAAATAATTTTATTAATATTTTATTTTTATATACAATTATCCAGGGTGCTTCAAAGTATTTTATTTGTATTTAGTAGCTTCTTTATATTGTTTTTCTCTCTTTTTTTTAATTTTTATAAGGTTTTAAAGGGTTTTATCAATAAATTTTCAATAATACAAGTATTTTTTAGTTAAATATACGCTGATCATAGTTTTTCTACTACTCTAAAATTTTATGGGACTTTTAAAAATTGTTTTTTCTCAATTATAAGGTTATTTTTTAAATAATTTTATTAATATTTTATTTTTATATACAATTATCCAGGGTGCTTCAAAGTATTTTATTTGTATTTAGTAGCTTCTTTATATTGTTTTTCTTTCTTTTTTTTAATTTTTATAAGGTTTTAAAGGGTTTTATCAATAAATTTTCAATAATACAAGTATTTTTTAGTTAAATATACGCTGATCAGTCAAATAAATTAGCAATTTCGATATATTAAAAATTAGGTTTCAATAGCTTTTTATTCTCTTAAATTTATTATATTAATTATTTTTTAATTTGTTTTTCATAGAATGAATTACATCATTTGCGGAAAATCCTTCACCCGGCGTGATAACATGAAGCGACATGTGAATACCCTCCACCGCAATTTTGTTTGCGGTATTTGTAGGGAGGGTGTGGATACATGTGAGCATGTTGCCGGACCGTCTAAGAAGAGGGTTAAAGTAGATGTTGCACCACCCACAAGTTCTAATGGACCTGTGGATGCTTTCTAAAGATAGATCATTAGTTTATATTAAATGTATGAAGAAAAAAACTTTACTACATATTGAAAGCCTGGTGTCCGTTTAGGCTTAGTCATGAGTCTATCTAATCATATAATCTTGTAACAAAATTTCTGGTGATATAAGCAGTGTATAAAATTCAATCTTCATTTAATGTAGTGCATATATAAATTTTGTATTCATTTAATGTGAGACTTCTGCTAAATTTTTTATTAAGAGTGTAGAGTGATATTAATATTCACGAATTTGATGTATCAACTTTTTGAATGGTTGGTTGAGCTGAAAATCATAATTTTTTAGTGTCTCTGAGGTGGTTTTATGAAGCATCTAAATTTCAGATTAAAAGCTAATCGCGAGGCTTATTTCTTGTAATGATAGTACAAAAACATGAACTGTAAAAAGATAGCATATATTTTATCCGTTGTGAGACTTAGTATGTTTTCTTTCTCGCCCTTTTTTAAATATTATAAGAAAGTTAACTAAATCAATTTAAGAATTTATGTTATTTAAAAATTGAGATTAAACACGGAAATCTGTTGTAAATGGGGAAATTAATAATAATTTTTTGCCCTTAAATATTGATAAATAGTGGGCTATCTGTTGTAAATGGAAATAAATAATAATTTTTGTCTTAAATAGTAGGCTTACCAAACATGATTTTTCAAATGTTTTAAGTGCTACTATTTCTTAGATTTTTATGTAATTTCATTGACTTGAATGCATGTTTTTGATAGAGGGGTTTCAGAACCGCTTCATGACCCGGTTGTTAGTTGATTCTCAAATCTTTTTGGTTAGAACGTTAATGCTGTCTTTATATTAGCTTTTTGTTTCGTTCTTTTATGATGTATAAACATTGTTATTTTTTAAATGTATAGGAAGTGGTATTTGCTATGTGTACAATGTGTTTCAAAATTAGTTTTTATTAGGCATAAACTATGTTTTTGTGTAAAAACCTCTAAATTTCATATTAAAAGCCGCTCGTCAATCATATTTCTTCTAATGATAGTACAACCCACGAACTGTAAAAGATAGACTCATTTTATGAATTTATGTTAATTCAAATTGATATTAAGCAGGGGTATCTGTAGATGGAAAATTAATAATAATTTTTTGTCTTAAATATTGATATATAGTGGGCTTACCAAACATGATTTTTCAAATGTTTTAAGTGTATTGCATGGATTTTTATGTAATTTCAAAGGGAATGTAATACATTCGCTGCTGTACAAACATAAACTGCAAAAGCGAGATAGAAGCATTTTTAGAACAAGTATATATTTAATATTTTTGTAAATCTTTTGGCTAGAACGTTAATGCTGTCTTTATATTAGTTTTTTGTTTGGTTCTTTTATGATATATAAAAATTGTTATTTTTTAAAATGTACAGGAAGTGGTATTTGCTATGTGGACAATGTGTTTCAAAATTAGTTTTATTAGTGATAAACTATGTATTTTGCATAAAAACCTCTAAATTTCATATTAAAAGCTGTACCTCAAGCATATTTCTTCTAATGATGGTACAACCCACGAACTGTAAAAGATAGACTCATTTTATGAATTTATGTTAATTCAAATTGATATTAAGCAGGGGTATCTGTAGATGGAAAATTAATAATAATTTTTTGTCTTAAATATTGATATATAGTGGGCTTACCAAACATGATTTTTCAAATGTTTTAAGTGTATTGCATGGATTTTTATGTAATTTCAAAGGGAATGTAATACATTCGCTGCTGTACAAAACATAAACTGTAAAAAGAGAGATAGAAGCATTTTTAGAACAAGTATATATTTAATATTTTTGCAAATCTTTTGGCTAGAACGTTAATGCTGTCTTTATATTAGTTTTTTGTTTGGTTCTTTTATGATATATAAAAATTGTTATTTTTTAAAATGTACAGGAAGTGGTATTTGCTATGTGGACAATGTGTTTCAAAATTAGTTTTATTAGTGATAAACTATGTATTTTGCATAAAAACCTCTAAATTTCATATTAAAAGCTGTACCTCAAGCATATTTCTTCTAATGATGGTACTAAACATGAAGTGTGAAAAGATAGTACATATTTTATCTGTTGTGGGACTTAGTATGTTTTCTTTTTCAACCTTTTTTTAAATATTATAAGAAAGTTAACTAAATCAATTTAAGAATTTATGTTATTTAAAATTGATATTAAACTGGGGTATCTCTAAAATGGAAATATTTAATGTTATGTCTATTTTCATATGTATAGTGTTTTGTCAAAAAAGTTTTGATTGCTGAAAAAAGTGGGTAATAAAAATTTTTGATAGACCATGTTTCTCACCTCTATCGTTTTACTGCATTGTTATATTGCACTATATGGGTCATCTCGAGAACATTCCTTGCCTTTGCATTTGATTGTTTTGTTTAAATTTTGATATTTGTGAAATTGAAAGTATGGTTGAGGTTTGTTTGATGTGTGTAGTTGTTTTATTTTTAATAAATTGTTTTCTTAAAAATATGGGGTCATTATTTTACTTTTCTAAAAGTCTTACTTTTGAAATGTCTTGTATATTCATGTTTGGTTGCTATGTTATCCAGTACCATACTATATATTTATTTTATGATTTTGACAAAGTATGCCGATCTTAGATGTAAATCCGCGGTGGTGGCGTTTGAAAGTATGTTGTGTTGGGGTTTGACCTAGATGTATCTTCCTAAGTTGGTCTGGTGTTGTGGCGTTTGAAACTATGTTGGGTGGTTGTGGTGGTGGTTGTTGTTGTGATGCGTGATATGGAGTTGGGTATTTTCTAGAAGTTGAGTTTATATTTTGATCGATCATATTGATAGTCGGCCATTTCGCCTGACGTCACCTTAGTTTATTAGATTTTTGGCGGCCATCTTGGATTCGCTATCTTACTTTTCTAAAAATCCCTACCTTTGAAATGTTCTGTATATTAATATTTGGTTGCTATGTTATCCAGATGGATGGATGGATTGATGGATGGTTGGATGGATGGATGGATGGATGGATGTATGGATGGATGGATGGATGGATTGATTGTTGGATGGATGGATGGATGAATGTATGGATGTATGGATGGATTGATGGATGGTTGGATGGCTTTTTGAGAAAAGAGGGATTTGATAGTGGTTTGAATGTGTGGTTTTAATATAGGGGTTTCAGAACCGCTTCATGATCCGGTTGTGAGCTGATTCTAGCGATGGTTTTGAAATGATGTTTCATAGGAGTTTGAGTGCATGGTTTTGATAGATTGGATGCCTGACGTCACCTTAGTTTATTAGATTTTTGGCGGCCATCTTGGATTCGCCATCTTGCTTTTCTAAAAATCCCTACCTTTGAAACGTCCTGTATATTCATACTTGGTTGCTATCTCGTCCAGTAGCATACTGTATATTTATTTTATAATTTTGAAATGGTATGCCGATCTTAGATATAAAGTTTATATTTTTATCGACCATCTTGAGGGTATGAAACTTGGTCATATTGTTAATTAATAATAATAAATACATTGTTTTTCTTAAAAAATATATTGTTTGTTTTATTTTATTTTATAAGTGAGATATACATTTCAAGCATGCGGCTATCACAGAAGCAGACAGCCGTTGCGGTTTCCGCTGGAAACATGTTTAGACCTGTTTGAAGTACATTGAGAAGCGTGATAGCAAGCCTGGTAATTTATTCAGGAATTCTCTAGAAACAAAGACCATCTTGATGGTCCGCCATTTTGTCTGACGTCACCTTAGTTCGGCTACTGACCGTGAGAGGATGCTGCATTATGGTAATCATGAGAGATGCCATTTCTTGGTTAGTGGCTGTGAGAGGGCGTCACATTGGGTTGGTAATGATGAAATCTGCCATTCCTTAGTTTGGTTAGTGGCCGTCAGAGGGCGCCACATTGGGTTGGTAATGATGAAATCTGCAATTTTTAGTTGGGTTGGTAATGATGAAATCTGCAATTTTTAGTTGGGTTGGCGACCGCTAGGGGGCGCCACATCAGTTGGGTTGGTAATGATGAAATCTGCAATTTTTAGTTGGGTTGGCGGTCGCTAGGGGGCGCCATATCAGTTGGGTTGGTAGAGGGTTCTACCTATCTTGCGGGGAGGGGGGGGGGTAGTAGGAGTGGGGGGTGGTGGTGGTCCCAGAATCGGCACAAGTCCCCTACTTCTGTGTAACGTAAAAAAAGTACCTCAAAGAAAATACTGAAGCAAATTTGCGACAACCAGGTCAGATCTCCTCTGCAGGCCCTGCTTTCTTTGTTATTATTCAGATAAAACTTTTAGTGCTGAGAAATATTTTTCAAGTAACTGTGTTAATATATATTTATTTTTAGTTTGGTTGTAATACAATACACTTTTATATATTTTTCAGTCATTCTTTAATAAATTTTGTTAAAACTAAATATTTCATATTATGTGAAGAAAAGGATTTAGTAGGTTATTTCTAAAATGAGGATTATTATCTAAATTTATATACATTTTAGATATATTAGAATAAATTCATTTTTAATTGCTTAAAACACATTCTTCTTGTGCATAGCAATTTTTTTATCCATTTCAACAATATATTCATTTTAAGTTGCATTTTTAGAAAACTTCATGTAATGGATAACAAAACCCTTGACTTCTTTTATTTTGAAAACCCATCTTTACCCCTAATTAGTCATTTCAAACTAAACGAATAAATAAAATAACAAGTTTTGGCAATTACTTTTTTAACAAAAAATGTACGATGTAATTTCAATATGAATTGTAAACAACTAGTTTTAAGTTTAATTCTATTAATACACGGTGCAAAAATATCATTCTGTCGATCCATTTTCATTAAACAAACGCAAAAATGAGTCCGGAATAAACTTTGAAAAATTAACTTTGTAATTATACTCTGAATTGGAAAAAAGGATGAAATACGAAATCCACGAAATATAAATGAATAATATATCTAACTTTTCATGGCTCATAAAAATTGCATTTATAAATTACGAATTTAAACTCTCTCTTCAAACACCGGGCTTAGTCTGAAAAAAAAGAAAACATCTATCTAACTGTCAATTAGTTGAGTGTATGTAATGAGACAGAGGTGCTGTTTCGAAGAAATTGGTGAGATAACGCCATACAAACATTTACTTTAAAAACTTGTAAGAAATATAAATTAGAAACAAGCGGAAATAGAATCCATTATGTATGTTGTACATAGTGAGTCAAAAACTGTAACAATATGACAACAAACAAATACTAGATGTTGAACTTTAATAGAGATGATTTGATTTAGTAGCATATTATTGCACTAAATCATTTGGCTTAGTATCGTATGAGCATTTCACAAACTTAGTTTTTTTAAAAGCTAAAATTCATAAATTTTTAGTCTCAACTTTCGTATATTGACTGTGTAATGTATCATTTAAAATTATTCACGTTCAATCCAAACAAGGTGTGTGTAAATTATTAACCGATTGCAATATCAATATCTAAACCAGGTATACAAAATAACAGCAAAAGTTCTAATAAAAAAAATATTAATAATTAGAGAAGAAATCCAATTCAAAAAGAAAAAATTAAATTTAAACTTGAATAGTGTTCAATATTATGATAAATAACCATGTTCTGAATTTATTATTTTGTTTGTTCAACAGGAACTTCTATGTAAGTTCCTTAAAACTTATCTCTATTTTCTGTTTAATTTGTCTGACATACATGCTGTACAAGCAGTTTTATATAGTACAGACTAATGTTTCATTTCATTATTTTTTCAAAATATTCAAACTATATCATTTTAAATGGTACCATATACTGTTAATGCTAATACATTCCTTAAAACCGATAGTGTGTTGTGTGTAATTTGCACTTTATTTTTAATAACTTGTTTTCGATAATAATAATATTTTCACCGTCATTGTAATTTACACTTTTTCTAGTAATTATAATTTTGCAGTTATGAATGTTAATATTTCAGTAATGCATTTCATTCCCTTTCTTATTTTTCTAAATTTTAATATTCGTACTTCAGATTTTATGTTTCTTAGAAAGCCATCAGCGAAAGGTGATTTAGTTCAACAAACAAGATTCGAATATGTGGACCCAGGAACGAAGCCGTGTGCCTTTCTTTATGAACCCGAGCGCACTAGTTCCGGATATAGAGCGTAATTGTGATGCTTGTCTCCTTCAGAGCTATTTCTGCATGTTTTGTTATGTTTGCGACGATAAGTGTAAAGGGCCAAAGTGGCAGTATATTAAGGTACCGGGTTGCTTAATAAAAATTAAAATAACTACAAAATCAAAATTGTTCCCATAAATCTATACCCACCTACCTGGGATTTATCTTATCACTCCGACTGCAATTGGCTCTAGGAAGATGCTTGGGGTCGAAACGGATGTGAAAATAAATACGGCGCCATCTCAAGTTTAATGCGAGTCAAAGTATAACGGTTGTGAACCCGATGATGTAATGATGGTAGTTAACGGTTATAGGGACTTGAATCACATAGCAAAAAATAAAAAAAGACGAAGACGTTCAATAATAATAGAAAATTTTAACAACAACAAAAGATATGACAATCACCACACAGAAATAATAATAGAGCAAGTTGATTGAATGATTAATTAAAACAAGAATTTGATAAATCTTTAATGCGAAATGCTATTAATCAAAATTTAAGAAAAAAGGATAGTGAAATTTGAAAGGTACAAAATTATTCATTAATAAAAAATAGAATTGTAAAATTTCTCAATTGCAAAGATATTTTTTAATAATGCTAATAAAGCAATATAGCAAAGTGCTGCACACTGAATAAACACTCACTTATAATAATATAATAATAAAAGAAGAGAAACAGGCGATACCAGGTGGAACAACCCATATAATAAAAGCAGGTTTACATATAAAATTACTGAATTGTTTAATCAAATTGGCCGATTCTACATCGACCTATAAATAATGTACTCCGTGGAGTGAAAATAATTAACTAACTAGTTTTAAATAGGTCAGAACTTAAAAATCAGTCTGCGAAATATGTATCACATTATGGAATATTATCGAAACTTTTTATTACAATTTCAAAGAAAAAGAAACTATAATATAATTACAAAACGTACGAAAATTGATAAAATTATACGGAACTTATTTACTGTTTCTCTGCTTAATACAATAATCAAACAGCTATGCACCTGAAGGTAATTAAAATCCGCAAACGAAGTTATTCCGTTCCGCATTTACCGATGAAAATCTAGGGCGAATTATTTTCTGAATGTTCAAGTTCCAGCGTGGAAATCGAGGAACTTGAATATTGCTCTATAACAATTTTAGTATTTGTGATGCAATTTTAATGCGGAAGAAATTACGTAGGCATCCGCCAAAGTAACCGTTTTATATGTGAAAAAGGAAAATGACTTACCTCCGATGAAGTCAGGTAACACAGACGCGAATCGGCGCTTTCGATTGAAGCTTGCTGAACTATACCATATCTAGATGACTCCCTGTCACTCATATAGTCCGATTTTAAGCTGTCCTGTCGGTCAAACATATTCCTGTAACGAAAAAATAATATATGTTTTACGTTGTATTAACACATAGTTTGTGACAGAAATTGCAAATATTTTTTAATTAGATTTTGTGTAAATACGTTTCCTGAAAAAAATAATTCAATGAAAACTTATTTCATTGAAAAATTCCAACCATTTACAGAGAAAATTTAATAATGACTTGGCGCTATTGCTGTTTGTCTGTGCGTGCTTCAAATAAGATAATTTATCGACGCTTATACAAGCAGATTTCAAGCAACTTGTAGGGTATCTTGTAGCTGTTGTAAGATTAAAGGTGTGTAAGGAAGCAAAATGTCAATTAGTAAGTGGCACTATTAGTTTTGAGCGTTAAAAGTAATAATAATAATAATAAGATTCTTGAGTCTCGTTCTTCCACAAGTAACAAAATAAACAACAGATATAACATTCGATCGAAATTGAGTGACATGATCTTATTCCATTTTCCGCGGACTTGACATCAATATCTACTTTTACTTTTCAATGTGAAGTTAGCGTTGTAGAGAAATCACTAAATTTTTCTCATTTCTGATTCAAATTTATCATTAGGGTGTTTGCTACCATATTCATTTTTTATATTTATCATTTTCCATATCATTACCATATGGCAAGTGTAGTGATTACACATTTGTCAAAGTGCAGAGACATAAGTTTAGCAATACGGTTTTCGTTCGATAAGACATGCGCCACGTTCGTAACGGGTACATACACTTATTATCTAAGAGAACCATAGTTAATCATCAAATCTGACAAAATGCACATGTATTACATGAAATGAAGTTAAATCCTACAATGTTAAGAGTGCGGAATGGAATGTTTAGATGAGAATATTTGGTCCAGTTTTACTTTTTTATACGCAGTATAAGGAAGTATTGTAATGATGAAAAATTTCGACCTCCAGATTTTTTCAGATGTCCACGTTTTGAAGTCTCCTGATTCCGAAAAGTGGTTTTTAAAAATCTCTCTCTCCCTCTCTCCATCTCTCTATCTCCCCCCCCCCCCTCTCCCCCTCTCTCCCTCTCTCTCTCCCTCTCCCACTCTCTCTTTTTCTCGCTCTCTCTCTGTGTGTGATACCACGATAGCCGTCAAACCGCTATAGATATCAATTCCAAATTTTGTATTTACAAATATAATCTCCCTCTTGAAATCTGATTAGATTTTAAGTAAAATCGGCGGACCGCAAGTAGTAGTTTATTTCAGTGGAAAAATCGAATTTTGCCAATTATTCGGCAACTACTAAGTTTAAACAAATTTATAAAGAATTTATATGTAATCACATTGAATTTTAGAAAAATTTTATGAAGAAAATTTTTCGAAATTCCTACCGGAAGTATTTCTTTTACTCTTACCGAAGATCAGTTTTTTGCAAATATTTCGCAAGCCATGTTTTTTAGACAGGTACGTTACTAGTATAAAAGTATTTAGAACTTAATTTCCAACACCTTTTGTATAAAAAACTTTTCAAAATTCGGACGGGAAATAACATAGCGATTTTTTGTAAATACGTCGTAAATTATGCATTCTTTATATATTTACCAACAGTATAAAAGTATTTAGAGCTGGATTTGGAATATTTCTTGTATAAACGAAATTTCAAAATTCGGACCGGATATAGTACTTTTACTTTTAACGAGTAGCATCTTTTTGCAAATATCTCACAAAGTATGCATTCTGTAGAGATTCATTAAGCAACTACAAGTACATAGAATACCATTTTGAATAATTTTTGTATAAAAAAATTTTCAAAATTCGGACCCTGAAGTAACACATTTTCTGACAGGCGTATTTTTTAAGAGGATAAAAGTATTTAAAGCTTAATTTAGAACAACTTTGTTAATTAAGTTAAAACTGACTTTTTGTTATTTTTTTTTGACATTTCACATAAATTAAATATTAAGTTTAAATGCTTGCTTTTCCTTTTTCTACACTATTTTTATTTACTGTTCTTTTAATTTGTGCCTTACATATTCATAAGAATTTTGAGCGAATGTTATCGTTGTTAGACTAATAAAAAATGTATTACATATTTTGTTGCAAAGATAGAATATACTGTGTGTAAATAAAGTAAGGAATAATATTCATATTTTGTTTATTATGACTGTTTGGGAAAAAAGCTCGGACAGGTCAATTTTATTTTGTTCCTCCGGATTTTATGCCTGTCAATTTTTTTTCTTTGGTTTACTATTCTGGGACCTATGACGTCATCGACTTCTTTTTCAAATGGAACCCCTTATTATTTTGTTAGAAATAAAAAGTACATTTTTTCTGAATTCACCACATACCCCATATGTAGTATTTAGAATTGATAGTTTTAGAGTATTAAGCGTGCTAATAATGACAATTGACATGTCAGAATGGAGAAATATCGACCAAGAAATGAGAGATAATGTTTTGGAAAAATTTCAACTCCGACTTTATCATTGCCAAGAAACAATTGGGTGGCAATTTCAACATTTATTAATGTAAAATTTTTTAATCTTCCCAAGAATAAATTATTACTATTTGCTCTTTTGATTTTCATGTTTAATTATTGTTGTCATTTTAATACCTATGATCCTCCGCATCTCTAAAACTACTAATTTTAAATACCACATATGCGGTATTGCTGAATTAAAAAAAAAAATGTACTTTTAATTTCTAGCAAAAAAATAAGGAGGTTCCATTTGAAGAAGAAGTCGATGACGTCATAGGCCCCAGAGTAGTAAACCAAAGATAAAAATTGACATCCATAAAATCCGGAGGAACAAAATAAAATAGACCTGAAGTGTGCAGCCATATCTTATTTTAACAAATGGAGTAACTAGGAAATTCAAAAGTAGTTAAAAAAAAGAGCATTATATTACATTCTTTAATTATGTTAAAAAAATGTTTATTAATAAAAGTCGTTCAAGTGCAATTTGGATCAGAATTAAAAAGTAATAGACAATTAACGCAGAGAAAGGAAAATTTGCTAAATTCAGTCACAATTCAATTCAATAATAGTTTTAAAACTGAATGCGACTTCTTGCACTAATAATGATATTAGTTATTTCGTTTCCATTGTCAAAAACAAAACTACATTCACTTCTATCGTGTAAAATTTATAGTTTAGAATTCCAAAACATCTAATTGTCTAATCACTTAATTAACAAGAAATTATAGTGTATTGTTTCTGATTTAATTTTTTCATATTTCATGTTACACGATTTCATTGAAGTGGTTATGTTGTATCTCTGAAAGACTTTATGTCAATGGATATGCTGTTGTATCAAGAGTCACCATGACAATATATGCACTGAGATGCCTTCTATAATAATTGTAGTATGGCGCTATTATTACGGCTGGGAAAGCCGGAGATCAGTTGGCGTATGTTTGTATAAGTGCAATTGCTGTGCTACATTTTGTACGCCAGTGTTATTGAATGAAAGTAGCTGCCAATTAAAAAACCCAGCCACGTGCGTTATCCGTGCTGTGATATGATTTTTCCTGACAATAATTTTCGGCAAGATTAATCGTAAAATCTGAACTGTTTGCGGAGTAAATCTTATGTCATTATGCGGCAATAATACATTATATTTGAATAATGAAAAATGAATATTCAAGATAACAAAAGGAATGGCCACCGAATTGTATTCATGGATTTGCCCAAAAAATTAAAAGGAAATTTAGGAAATTTGATGCTTCAATTTTCGTAGCACTTTCATATTTTATTTACTCTCAGTAAACTTGGGATATCGGAAGTTCTGCTCGATGGATTTCGAAAGTACTTTCTGAGAAATACAAAAACAAAGAAATTTTTAAAACTGTCGTTTGCTATATGATGCTGAAAGAAATATTTTTTTAATAGAATTGTTACCGAGGACAATGAGTGGGTCTCGTATGTTAACGCTGAAACAAAGTAGCAGTCAATAGTGTGGGGTCATATACTTTCGCCAAGCAACAATAGAAAGCCAAGTAAACAATTTCTTCAAGAAAAGTGATCCTACTCTTTTCTGGGCTGTAAAAGGAATATTATGGTTAGAGTTCTAGAAGTGGTGATTAACAAACTTTAGAATAACTAATATGAGCAATTCAAAAGAATTCACTTCTGGCGTCGTATTCTTGCATGATAGCGCTTCCATGTACTGAGCAGCAGACAGAATCCAGAACCAAAACTTCTGCGTCTCTTTAGGTAGGACATTTCTATATACTCACTGTACAGCCAAAGTCATGTTCAAAGTAATTTTTATTTATTATTTTATCGTTGACTTCTATGAAGAAATTTAAGAAGCCACAAATTGGTTGACTTTATATTAAAATATCTTTCGCGTTTTACATAATAAAATGAATTTTCTGTATGTCATCACTTCAAAGTAATATATAAGTAATAAATATATGTGGAGTGAATAGTTACCACCAAGAAAAACTATGAGTCGATAAGAGTAGATTTGATCTACGATAATTATTTGTATTGCTAATATATTATACTCCTAACTATTAACATACCTATATTGGCAAGGCGGTTGAAGGGCTTTGAAAGTTACAAATTTTCTTGTTGAATACGATCAAGTAGTAGTGACAACAAGCGAAATGTAGAAGATGTTGTATATTACTAGCTATATTTACTTGTACTTACTTTCTTATTTTCTTCATTTGAAAATTTGAATACTCTGAAAACAGACTAACATCTGCTATTGAAATGAATTAAAAATAAAGGCTCTCTCAAACAGAACTTGATACTTGAATTGTGCACCATTTAAGTATGTCCAGTGTTTAGTTAACCATAGTTGATAGTTGTCGTAGCAAAATATCGAATTTAACAAATGTAATATATAACATAATTTCACCCACAATTTTAAACGTAAATTCAAGAACATAATTTTAATGTTGAATTTTACGTGAGGCAAGATTGGCACACGCGCAGTGGCGCAGTCTCATTCTGCTACTGTTTGAGGTTTCCTAGTTAGTTGGCCTCTCCTGTTGTCTAAGTTTGCAAGTTGAGTGGATGGTGGTTAATTTTGTTTTTATTTGTGCAATATAAATTGAACTGATTCTTGTAATTGTTATTAGTATCTATGTATTCGATACTGTTGTTATAATAACGGAAACGCCATCGAATGGAAATACATACGTAAGGAAAATCTGCGTTTCTAAGGTTAGCCTAATTCAAATTTTCCTGCTTGTAATTATTATTACAGAACTATTCCAAATATCCACCATAAGGCCTTAACATTAAATAAATGTAAGCCTGCAGTAGCAAATGTTTTATTAAGTTGTTTTTATGGACACACGAGCGTTTAGATACAACTATGCACAAAAGTTCTTAAAAACAAAGTATTGAGTGTACTACACTTTAACTTATGTTGGGCCGTCCACAACTCTTTCCAATAGTTCTGAAAACATAATATATTTTAACGAAATGCAAATTATTAACACTTTTGTAAGCCGAGGTTTGTACCTCTCTATATTTTTTTATGGAATAAGTCATCTTACCAATGAATCTTTTTATTGTAGACGATATACCAATTATTCGAATTCCATCACAATCACATAAGTAGGTATATAAAGTAGTATATAAGTAGGTATATAAAGGCAAGAGCGAACCTAATACTTGACAAATTAAATCAGAATTGCTTTGGTACATATTCAGCCACTATCACTAATGGCAATAAACTGCCATCATTGCCTTTGAAGGCAGTCGACGCATTAATTTTACTGGAAAACCTTATTATGAATGATGCAAAGGCGTACGCGCATGTAAGTTACGAATATATACAATATTGTATACTGATAATTGTTAGATTTTTTGATAAATTGGTATTTTAGGGAAGCAAATTGTACCTGGTCGGTGGGCATAAAAACAAAAATACTGTAAATCGTTGTCTTTTTCTTGGAAAGGACAAAGACATAAATTGAAACTGAAGGGCTTAACTCTTTCTCTGGGATTACAAAGTAAGTTCTATAAAATCATCTGTTTCTGTCTCATATAGGTATACGTATTTTAAGATGCTGTGAGGAAACATTTTCCCGACGTGACCGAAAGACAGTTTACGGTTTATGTTATGGACTGGCTAAGATTTAGTAAACAAAGGTTGAATATGGAAAAGAATTTATAATATGTTATATTACTTTAAGGGTAGTTTTTGTTTTTATTAGACGTGTTTATTTATTATTATTATTCTTGCAGGAGAATTCCAATTTATTTTGTTTTTGTCTATATTTATTTTATCGTTTTTCAAATGTGAATTATTTTTGTATTTTAAATATAGTATTATTATTATTTTTATTAGTGCTATTATTATTGACGAGGTCTAGCTAATTTTCTTGGTTAGGGTGCCACATCGTACAAATGTTTCAATTGTAATGTTAGGAGAAGAGAGGAGAAAAATATGTAATATTTATTTGATACAATTCAAAGTGGTAATAAAAGCTTATCCTTGCAACTACCAGCGCCGCTTAATTGACATAGCATTCGTTATGATAAAGAAGCTTATGAATATTATTACATAAAAATTAATAAATTTTACCAGTGCTCAAGTAGAAAACTTGTATATTTTCCGAATGTCTATATTTGCTTCATTTTTTTTTTTTATTAGGACACAAATTTCTTTATGTCTTACTATTAGCAAAAAAAGCATACGATTTGTAGAATTTTTTAAAAAAAATTATGTATACCAAATTAACGAATTAATTCTCTACCTAAACTCTACCCCTTAACTACAAAAAAATGAAAATGAATCTCATAGCTCACATTAAATATATCCCATTTAAATAAAATAAATTAATAATTTCTTACGTTAATACAAATTACTTGGCGTAGACTGATGATGGAAAACGTCTGATTTATTTAAATCATTTATTGTCTCAATCACCATAACTACCACATGATTAAGGTCTTTGTCCATTGTTATTAAAGAGAGACACAATATATCTTATACATCAAATACTCTACTTAAACATAATTTAATTTTAGTGGTCTTAGGATATATTAAATATTTTACAATCCTAGATAGACAGCTGGGGTAACAGGCTTCTGAAATACATCCATTCTTATTAGTGGAATCAAGCTAAACAAATTTGTGGTAGATAAGCAAATTGTAGAATTTTGTCCCTCACCAATAACGCATGAAGTAGCACTTAGCCATATGAATGAAAATATAAGATTTAAACTTCAGACAAATTTTTATTTCTATTAGTTATAATCCATTGTAAATGTTAATATTTCAGTGTTTTATAGTACTTTAACAAAAGCGATTTGTATACTTTATGTTTAGAATATTATATTAAAAAAAACCTTGGTATGATACAGAAAACTTAAAACACAATTGTCGTTATGTCTTTATTATTACTGTTCTTGCCCACATAAAAATAAACTCATATTCACCTTTGTTCAAATGAATCAGTCCTATTACTTTTGTAGCCGCTATCGTTGAGACTACTATCTTGCCTCAGTGATGGTAGTGAGTCCCAAGGTGAACGCTTATGACCTTGAGGCACACTTTGCATTGAACCATAATTTGAACTACCCGAACGCCAACCATCGGAGTGACGAAACCATTGCGCCCTGCTTGATTCGCCAATGCAGGATGCACATCTTGAACTAAAACTAAAAGTAATTTTCTATTTTAAATGGCAAAAAACTTTATTTCAATTTCATATTTCCTATTGGATAAAATACAATTTAAAAATGAAGTTAATAACTTGGAAGTCACTGGTTTCTCTTATGATGTAACAGTTCGTTTGTCAATATAAGAAAAATGGATCATTAACAAGGAATACTATAGAAGTTTCTAAGTTATCGATCCGTAAAGAAACATTTCAAACGTTAATAAAACAGTAGATAGCATTTCTTTCTTGTCTATTTTTCAAAATCTTTTCTTCTTCAGGGAGGCACCAGTCACTACGTTTTATCTAAATTTTAATTCTGGGCTTTGTAAAATATAAATGACCACTTATTTAGAATGAATATATGTTGTTGAAAATAAATTGCATGATGAATGAATAAGAATTAGATGTGAAAGCAAATTATAGACACTTCGTTAATTTTTGTCATTAAAACAAAACTTACATGGTGGTGAAATTTATCGAAACCTTATATTCACTATTTCCAGAAAATAACAGTTTATTCCAATTTGCGAAATTGCCTCACATAGGAACACAGATAACTATGCCCCTCCTATTCAAATGAAACTTTGTGAGTTTATAGACAGAGGTAGTATGAAAACAATGGTAACTTTCTTAGCTGGCCCAATCTTACATTTATGTGGATTTACATCG
This sequence comes from Amphimallon solstitiale, assembly GCA_963170755.1. NCBI lineage: Eukaryota > Metazoa > Arthropoda > Insecta > Coleoptera > Scarabaeidae > Amphimallon > Amphimallon solstitiale. Next base: position 62,629,516 of record OY720679.1, on the reverse strand, counting down.
CCCTGTGCTCAAGACTACTCTTTGCTATTTGACTTAATAACTCATAAACTATAAAGGATATAAAAAAGCTAAAGTATGAACGAACCTATTTTAACATGTTCTCAACGATAGCGTAAGTACCTTCCTTCTAACAAATATATACTTGTTTAGGGAAACAACTCACCACCTTATTTCATTGCAATTGTCAGAATTTTTATATAATATTAAAATACAAACTCTAGAAACTCACGAAATATACTTATTACAGCAATGCAAAAAGCACGTTTTCAGGGATTTTAGTAATGTTCATATTTTTAATGAAAACTTGCCAAGTTTGACCTGGAGGTTTATAAATTTACATGTATGTATATTTTTGGTGGAATTTTATAATTTTTTGCTATCTATATACATTTAAGCGAAGTTTCTCTTTTTGATACCAAGCAAGTGACTTTTGTTTTTTATAAAGAACAAACGACTGTATGAGAACAAACTAAATATTCAAATAAGCTTTATTTAAGATTAAGAAAATATTACAAATGAGTGAGTAAATAATTTAATTGCTAAGCATGCATTCGCACTCTGTGCGAGTTCTCTTGGCTCTTCCGACGCGACATTGTACTAGATATTGATCTCCCCTCCCGTTTGACCGCACTCGCTATGGGCTCACTGCTGAGCTCCCCCCCCCCCCCCACGTTACGTACAGCATCATTGCCATGTAGTATGTAATGAGGATAAGGATGCTTATGATACTAATTGGATTTTTACAAATTTTTCGAAACCAGCACCTTAGACACAATATATGAACAAAATTTCAAAACTGTAGCTTAATGGGAAGTATCTTAGATTTATGTTAGTCAGTGAATTCTCAAAATCGTATTCTATTGTTAATGCATCTAGATAAATAAAATTTGGAATACTGTTTCTTACTGATAATTTTAATTCATATGAAAAACAGGTCAGCCATGTAACTCAAATAGCCACCAAGATAAAAAGAGGTCGAAAATGGCTCGAATGGATTTCTGTAAATATTTCTCAGAGCGCATTGGCTTTTTACGTTGGGTTTTTGTCACGAGAACTTGGCCTAACGTACTGTGTGAACTTAGATATTATTTTTATGTAATTACTATAAACTCCTTAAATATTTTCATAAAACAAATATCATTGAAAGAAAGTGGAATAATTACACGTGTCTTCATTCTTAAATTATGGTACTTTTTGTCCGATTTTGCGATTGTCTTTATTCCTTAAGGTGTATTAATAGACTATTTTGTAATGTCGAAACACAAGAATTAGAGTTGTTTAATGATGACCCTCTTACAGTGATATGAATATGCTTGATCTGCCAGGGATGCTGATTGAACAATATCTCTGCTTGATTTCATCACATAATTTATTACTTCTGGGTATGGCTGAAAACGCAAGGCAGTAAATCTGGGGTGGATTCTATAAAATCCTCGAGTTCTTGGTTTCAGATTTTCTTTTACTCTGTTGGCGACATAAAACTGAATATTTTAATAAAGTTAAATGGCACCACATGAAAGCTTCTCATAATGTTTTCGTCTTATTGCTTGATAAAACTTGCTAAAGTCTTATTGTATAAGTTTGCTTTGCCAGCTTCTTTCAAGTCTATCAGCAAAAGTATCCCCATCGTCGAACAAAAACGTTTGTATCATATGCAGGAGGATGTGTTTTGAACTTCTTCAATGTTCCTATGTCTAAAATCGCTATCAAATATAAACAAAAGTCATTAGTCACTGTTACAGTTACAAACACTATCAATTTTTTAAATCGCCAAAGTGAATCATGATTACAGTTATTTCCAAGGTTAACTTCACCAAAAATTGATTTCAGCTGAATATCTCTCTTATATAAATGAAATATTTTATCGCAAAGGATACAGTAAACATTTATCTTCATCTAAATATTTCACTTCTTTCATATAATTCAATAAGAATTACCTCGAATTATGATCACTCAAGTATCCGCGATCCCTCTCCCTCTCTTTTTCTCTCTCCCTCATCAGTTCGTTTCTGTCGCTGTAATACCCGTCTCTATCGCGATCTCTACCGCTACTCAGTCTATGTGATAATGGAAGTGTAGAAGATTTATTAGTGGAAGCACTTGAAGCTGGTCCTGGAAAAAAGGAAAATATGCCAAAAATTTTGTTGAAATCTGTATCAAAAGAGCTTACTTCGCCGGGTAGGATAAGGACTGCGTTGTGTTGACCCTGGAAGGCTCTCGGCAAATTCTAAGAGAGTACAATCGTAACTAAAGTATGTGCACTTACTAGATACTTTCAAAATAAATACCTAAATTTTCCATGCTTTGGGTTAATAAAGCTTCGAACGTATGGAGACTGTAACTTTCAGCATCCATTCCTTTGGCTAGTGTGTTTCTAAGATGCATTTCATATTCTAATAGAAGTCTACTTGTTGGTGAACCGGGTGTTGGTGTAACGTTTGAGTTCTGGAAAGAAAGCAAAACTATATTATTAAGAACAACCCAAGAAAATTAAATGCTTTAGGTTAATATGGTTCGTTATTATATCTTCAATGATCAATTTTCATTGAATTAACATTTTTTAATTATCTAACACCTGGTATACTTATTCGAAAAAAGGACCTTTTTTTAAATAGCGTAAGTTGTCACGCACTGTTTATCAAACCAAAATGGAAAACAGAATTCATAATACTGTAAAATTGTGGGTGAAATACTAAAGAACATCCAGTTACAAGTCTCAGTAATAATGGAGTAACTTAAAATAAGGAACATTACTGTAATATATTTTCAGAAAATACTCTGGCTAATCAAAATGCAAATGCCTGATGAAATAGATACGTGTGAATAATTTTTGTAAATTTTTAGTCACCAGACATTATCAAAACCTTCAGTTCTCAGATTATGCATTTTATTGCAAGAGCAACAGCACTACTTTTGGGGTTGCTAGGTAATGTTATTAATTGATTATATGAAGAAAAAATACACGGTACAAATTTTAAAGAAGTATTCTAAAGTTGTCCTCAAATTCATTGTCAGTACTTTTGTATTTAAAAATGTGTCTAAACTTAGCAGTTGACAAGATAATAGTAAAAGTTTATAAGGCTTTAATATTTCATAACACTCTCAAATCAAATATTCAAGAGCATGACACATTTCGGAGCAAAACAAATACTTTGAGCTCTGAATATGCATCACAAAAAGAACTGAGATTGGATATAAAACATGTGAAATAAGAAGTAACAAAATACAAGGAAAATATCATGAAACTACTTGGAATGTTTGTCCAACATTATTCAAAGAAAGTAATTTAACGAGTACAAACTTCCTCTACACGCCTTTAAGGGGGACATTTTAATTGTAAAATGAATTAAGACCATTGCCTTGTATTACGAAGACATCTTGGAAGGACTTCAAACAAGATTTTGTCAAAAAGCGGCTGATGAACTAGAGCAGAAATGAGACATCATCTTGTCTGTTAGATTATTTTCATAAAAAACTAAGAATGGAGAAAGAAGCAAAGACCTCATTTCCAACCAAGAAAATCTGGGTTTCTTGTCCATCATGTTTATTTTTTAAGAAAATGTTTTAGAGAAAACCGAAAACATAACAACCAGATGATTGTTTTTGATTTCAAAGAAATCTGGATTAATTCTGTATGGTATATAAACGTACTAAAAGTAAATTAATTTAGCAAATGAACCAGTCTTGAGGTACAAAAATTAAACTCAATACAAAAAGGAATTCGAAAGAGCATAACTGATAATAATTTGTCAAGCACTGGCGCAACTTTACAAGAGATAATTAAAATTACCCAAAACTGTAGAAGGAGAAGATAGAAGTTTGACAAAAAGCAAATGGTCTTAATTTTTACCAACAACATCAGTATTTTTTCCCATCAAATTGTTCAAGAAAATGTTATGGATAAAAACGCAAATATAACAGCCTAAAGGTTATTTTTGATTCAAAAAAAAATGGATGAATTCTATATGATATAAAAACATACTAGTCAATCAATCTTGGGCGAGAAGAAAATGAATTCGATACAAATCTGGAATCCTAATAGAGCATCAACTGTTAAAATTTGTCAAGCGCTAGTGCATATTTATAAGAGATAATTAAAATAACTGTTTTGCTATCAACGACGGTTCTTATACAGGGTGCGTAGAATAAAATACGATATTCTCCAAAACGGTGATAGAAGTTTAACAAAAAGCAAATGTCGGATTAGCATTTGTTTCGCATTTGGTTGTTCAAAAAATGCTATAAAAAAACCTAAAACATAATAATCGAAAGGTTGATTTGACTCTAATTAAAAACTGGATTAAATCTATATGGTATATAAATTTATAATAAATAAAATAGCAAGTCAACCAGTCTGGCCATTCAACTACGAGTTCTCTATAACCATACATGAAATTAAACGAAGGACGTCATGCCAAGAAAATTTCTTTCGTAAAGAAAGGCAAGACGAGTACTTCAACATGCAATCTATTGAGTACCTCATCGACAAATACGGTTATTTCAACTGAAATAGTTGTACCCATACTTATATTAATTTAATCGGATCGGATGAGATGACAATTTTATTTTTAGATGTAAAGTATGGTATTGGTAGTTGTAAAAACTTGACTAATATTGTGGTCACACACTCTTACATACAAAAAGATATTGATAAATAAACAAAAATAGAGAGGGGGTTAGAGGGGACAGAAGAGGGAGAGAGTGCGGGAGATTTCCAAATACATACAATTTTTCTTTATTAATGAAGTTCAAAATGTGGACAATCTAGGGGTTAAACAATTTCTGTTTAATGTCAATCCTGTTTACAAGAAACTAAATAGACTGGCTCTCATTATTAACTGCATACGATGGATTTAGGTATGGTATACACCATTTCTCGCTAATATATGTATGTTTTAAGAGTGGTAGTAAAGTAACAAGAGGGTATTATGCAAGCTACAGAGATTAAAAGCTGTTTTATGCCAAACATTAAAATAGTGGGCTGTATAATAGTAACGGTCCTCACTAACGGAGCAACTACAGGACACATAGACGAATGTAGACTAAAACGCGTTGTTTGTGATTACTTAGAGGATGTAGTATAACTATTTATAGCATATAAATTCCGACTGGCTATTATTACCAGACAGTAATCAAAATTAGTTATAACTATTTACAATATATAAATTCTAGCAATGTACCCCTGATTGCTGATCCTTACTGATTGTATACTTAAAATATAAGAAAACAACTATCTAATGTTTTTTGATTTTGGTTTTATATCATAAATTTTTAATCTTTTTATTTTGGATACATATTTATCTACATTTTTTATTTAGATTTGTATCTAGTAGACTTTACTTTACCGAAAGTTATTGATTTTACACTTAAAAGTAAACGCTTCCAAATAAACTTAAAAACACAGTTTGTCTTGCTCTAAAGAAATTTTTATTCATTGCCATAATTATAGTTCTGTTTCAAATAGCGGACTAGAAATATTACTATTAGTGTTTAATTTTACATTTCTAACTCAAAATAATCATAAAGAATCTATTAATTAAGGAATATTATTTAAGAGTGTCACGTAATATTATGTTACTTACTCGATTCATCTTTATTATTTTAAATAAGTTAGTAACTAATTGAATTTTTTATATTTATAATTCAGCAAGGAATTAGAGAACAAACATTATTTATTATTGGTTGACACTTTTAATAAACATAAAAATACTGTACTAATTACGTAAAAGGAATGATAGATGGCAAAAACTGAAGTTTTAATAGCACGAATATATTGTCAGCTTATAAGAAGCCAAACATTGTAAACCGCAAACAAGTGAAGAATATATATGAGTCAAAGCGAGTGCTTTTAATTACATTTATTCTCGTTTAAATTCTAAACACTCAACTAAAGTTTCATTTTTTGTAATTTTAACACCCGTTTTAAACACAAAGCAATAATTCACACTGTCAATTAATTAAAGTATAAGTGACAGTTTCCTGCATATTCTGCATATTGATTATGTTGAAAAAATTTCATTTACAGTCCATAACAAAGACTTTGCCGATTTTTTTAAATTTTATAATAATATATAGTGACAAGTAATTGTTCAGAATAATTTTGGTCTCAATTTTGTTTGGAAATTCATATAGACTTCCTAAATAATACTTTAATAATTTGATAAAAATGTAAATAACTACATTAGAAATCAAATTTAACACAGCTATTTTTTCTAACTGTAGTTCTTATAATCCCATATTTCTTTGTAAATATATTTTAGGATATGTGCATAAGAATTTTAATACCTTTAATAAAACGATGTACCTAAATGTCCACCGGCGGTCTTGCCCGTATCATATGAGAGTTCCGCCGGCTGGTGGAATCTAACGGTGGTAGTAACGTGTTCTCCGACAAAGGCACAGTTTTGTGCAGACACGGCGGAATGGCCGTATTTGTTTAGGATTTCCGCCGATCGGCGGCCTGTTACTAAACTACATACAAATTCCGCCGTTGTTGTAACGGTAGGTAGGTGGAAGTTTTATTTATCAACGTGCGCGTGAATCTACATCACAGACTGCATGTAGACAAAAAAAAATTATTACCGATGTAAAGAATTCAAAGGGAAATTATTAGTCGACATTTTAGCAATATCGAATTTTGGTATATTATATAATTTTATGTTTACATATATATATATATACTGTGTATATACTGTATATATATATAGACTGTGAATTCTGTTCTCATTTATGATATAATTTTACATGACTTTTACTGTAGACTCTCCATAAGCTATCACTTAAAAACGATTATTCATTACATTAATTGGAAAGAATTCGAATCGCACATATGTACAAGAAAGTCGTTTTAACAACTCATCTTTGTCCATGCTTATAAAAAGGAATACTATAAAACTTTTTGTATTAAGATGTACTCGTTTTGTTACTTCACAAACAATAAATACTACTTATAACTTACTAAATATTGATTGTTTTCTTTCTACAAATTACATACAAATCATTACATAAATAGATTTTAATAAATAATCTTCCTGTTAATTACAAAAATCCTTAATTTGATAAAAAATATAATAAATAATTAAAATATCAATACACATATTTCTTAGAAGTCAATTATTAGTATAATTTTTGTAAATGTATCCTAATAAATCTATTTTCTACAAATTACAGCATTTATTTTGACTAAATTAAAAATATAACAAAAATAATTCGAATACATTTTAAACGTACAGGAGTAAATTATTCATAATTATACAAAGAACAATTTAAGTCATCTGTATCTGCCAATTTTAATAAATAATCAGATTCACACGCACATTAATATATAAAACTAAGACGGCCGACCGACATTTAGCCATAGCATTAAAGAAAAAACTAAAAATAATCATAAATATAATGTGTTTGTTTAAAGCCCACTTGCTAATATAACCTACCGCACAGCTCCAGTAAGAATAAAATTAGCAATGATGTACACTTTTTCTTGCAAGTGAAGACATTTTCTTTAATATTACACATGGTGAATATAAGAAATAGTACCTGATGATGTAAGTGCCTCTGCCTTCCATGGTAATGTGAAGATTCCGGATCCGAATTCCCATTGCTTGAACTAGGAGTTGTTGCATAACATTGATTATCAAATAACACATTATCTGACGGTGGTGACAAATCTCCACAGCCTTTTTCTAATTCTAGATATAGACCTCCTTTGCCAGGATATCTAGCACCGATTTCATGTGAGGATCTAAAACAGATAAATTAACCGACATTGAAAACAGAAAACTTCAAATACTGTACTAGGTTTAATAACAACATCTATAACATAATATTTCTTATGCTTAAGACAAGCATTAGATAAATGTTATTGGTAATCCCAATTTCTTAATGTAAACAAATTATAGTTTTGATAATTAAAAAATCATTAGTGCTGTTAACGTTCAAAACCAGCGACTTTTTGCTTCTAAAACCACAAAGCTTTCTTTTCAAGAGCTACTAATATGCCGATTCAGCACCTGCCACTTGTATTATATACGGAGGTGTTAAATTTTACTTTCACTATTTCTGGACATGTTATTTTCGAAATATTTAGTAAAACCAGGCTTAGATTTACTATTCAACAAATATTATCTTAGTTTTGACAGCGTTTAAAAATCAAATATTAACACCACATCTAGTTCCTATTTGCTCAGGGCGTTTGTGTTCACAATGTGTAAAATTCAACATACGATAGTAGTTAATGTGTCTTTTTACTATTTACAGTAGTGGTTGTAGATAAAATATGTCTGTTCTGTCTCACTAAGATCAGCCATAATGCAGAAATAAAACAATAATTAACTTTTAACATTTTTACGTCAACTCTCAATTTGACATTTTGAATAGTATTGGTTTAACTATATGCTAATAGATTGAAGTTCTAAAAATATTTTCTTTTGAGAGCACAAATTAATTTCTCATTAGAATTGTTTGGATAATCTATATTTTTATCGTATACACTTCAAGAGCAGAACTTGTGTATTTTCAGCAAATAATGGGGACAATTAGCAATTATATTTTTATAAAAAAGGAAATACGCCTATTATGATTCACTAAGAAACCAGTTGTATATTATTCATTTTAACAAACCAAAGACTTGTAAAGTTTGCAGGGGTTGGTGAAAAAAACAGTATTGCTTTCCGCAATACTGTGCAAGTCTTGCCATTGCTGCTTATCGCATTGTTAACTACTTAGGGTAAAAGATAAAAAATCAGCATTAATCATTGTAAAATATCTGAATAAATACGTAAAAAGGAATGCTATATGCAGCAAAAATATTTCACAAATATGTAATGTAAGAAACACTCAAATATTCTATTGTCTAATAAATTAGGTTTAAAACAAAACTATTGTTCTTGTGGTATTTCTAGTAAACAAAGAATCCAGATTGTATCAATTATATTTCGAAAAATAGCTTCAAAACCTCATTTTTTAACTAGCAAAAACAAATATATACATTTGACAAATAAATGTTCTTGATAAAAATACATAACATTATAGAAGGAATTATGTAATTCCTTTCTAACAAAATCTAACGTATGTCAAATTTATAATTAAAACTACAATAACCGAGTTTTGTTTATCAACATACCTAGATCCCGAAAATCTTGAATTTTGAGCCATCGCAGATCTAGGGTGTGGATGTCCAGATTCCGGTTCTGAATGCCTTCCTCCGTTCGCATGTCTATGATAATGGGTATTGTAGATATTATACCGCCTTCTACCCATCTCCGGTGACGTAACCGGACTATCAACACTCGGCATGGGTTTCAACATTCTTTTTAGAGTATTACTATCCAAACTAATTCCATTTTCTCTGTTCATGTCTTCTGTGCTTTTAGATTTACTTCTTCTAGCACCAATCGTATTCATCATGTTGTGATGATGTACCGCTCTTAATTCAGCATCTCTAACCATATCAATGTCTGAATAATCCACTGACTTCGTGTTTGTCAATACGTGATGCTCCCTCAGCGATGGTGGTCTTGTCGAAGTTGAAGAACTTTTCGTGTTTGATTGAAGAGTTCCACCTGCTTGAGTTCCTTCCGATTTTGAGGATTCCGTAGTTTGAGTTTGGGATTGAGTTTCCGTTTGACTCACCTATATTTGAAAATTACTAAGGTAAGTAGATGTCTCTATACTTAATATTGAAAATGCTGACCTGTGAACCAACGTTATTCTGAGTACCAACGGAAGCAGTTACTGTTTTTGGTCCTGTCGCTGTATTCGTTGTCATGGTACTTGTTTCTTGTGATTGTTGCTGAATACCCCGATCTCTACTTTGTCTCACTTGGCTTCCTTCTCGTTGTGTTCCTTTTGTATCTAAATGAATAATAATATTATACAAATATATTTCACATAAACGTTTACATTCCTAAAATTATATTAATTAAATTAGTAAACTAATGAATTAATAAATATTTTGATGTTTTATTGATTAGGATTAGAATTTTTGAAAGTTTACAAATTTCATATTACTAAAATAACAAATTATATTTTTTAATAATAGTAGATGAGATATTAAATAATAATGGATGTCCAGCAAGTATCGGCCAACTCAATTAAAATTGTATTTTATAAGTGGATTTTAAGTTATTTCAAGTAAACTAATTATTTATTATACACTAGATATATTAATACGATGTTCCAAACATATCGGACATGTTTAAAGGTAATTCGAAAAGTAACCTCAGTTGTGGCATGGCGCTAGTAGTAGTGGGCAGAGCTCAACTGCTGCTACATCAAGCAATTTTTAATTTCTTAGGTCTGCCAGCTATCCTTGTGTGTTTACTGCACTGCCATTGTAAATCCCGCCGAGGTACGCGGAGTGATAAGATTTCTTTGGGGAAAAAATCTGGCAGTGGAAGACATTCATCATGAATTGTGCGTATACGCCCCAAACCTTATGAGTGACAATGGTGTGCCTCAGTGGATGAGGTTTTTCAATGCGAGAATAACAAATATTCATGACGAAATAAGAAGTGGGAGGCTGTCTGTAGTGAGTATTGATCTCGTCAAATTGATGTCAAAATTGGTGAGAACAGTCAATTCACAATCTCGGAACTTTCACAACAATTTCCGAACTTTTCTCGGACTACTTTGTACGAGGTAGTCACCGGAAAATTAGGCTACCGGATGTTCTGTGCTCGATGGATACAGAAAATTCTCACGGATATCCACACAACCGAAGAAAGTGACTAATAGTGAGAATAGTGACTGGCGATAAGACTTGGGTAGCGAATGTGAATGCTGAGATAAAAAACAACAATCATGGCATCCGGTTCTTCAAACAGGTTGAGGAAAACCCGTTGAACTTCCTCAGCGAGAAAGGTTATAGTCATCATGTTTTTCGATGATACGGTAATTTTCTTTGTCGAATTCATGGAGTCTGGTAGGACAATCACTTCTAAAGTTTACTGTAACATTTTGAGAAAACTGCAAAAGTTCATCCAGAACAAACGTCGCGATCAGTTGACATCTAGGATTGTGTTCTTGCATAAAGCTCACCCTCACAGTGCTCAGCGAACACAAGGTCTTATGCGCCAATTCAAATGAGAATGTTCAATCATCCCCTCTATAGCCCGGATTGGGTTTCTTCCGATTATCATCAGCATGAAGAAGTGGCTTGAGGCACAGCTATTCGATGACGATGAAGAACTCTGTGACAACTGCTTGGCTGTATATGATGACACTTCTACCTTTCAGACTTAAATAAACAATGTGGCGTATATATGCGGCTTTTTGAAGTGTAAACTTCTTTAGGCGCGTTGCGCTGATTGTAGGCACTGAACAAGACTGATTGCAACGCTCGGATATATAACGCTCGGACATGTGTAACGCTCGGATATGTGTAACGCTCGTTCGGGTAAAGTCGGCTAAGGGAACAAGAAAAATAAATATATCATATATGTAGAGGTATTTATTTCAATTAAATTGAAATTTAAATGAATAAATAAATTCATGTTCCAGAACAGATTCGATCCCGAGCCGCACGGGTATGAAGACGACACGTTACCATCAGACCAAGCGCAGGACCGTAAGCGAGTATTTATATCGTCTATTTATACATACACGTACGTCCGAACCGACCAAACGAAATGGCTGCTCGCGTAAATATAATAAATGTGCGAATATGTTTTATTTAATACGTTACTGAATATTATACGCGTGTACTTTGTATTATTGAAAATTGACGTATGAAAGTGAAATTTTAGATACGGGGGTGTCTTAGGTCGCCGATCACCAATCCATAGTCAAAATGTCAAAAAAAACGAAATGGCGGAAGAGTTTTTTGAAAATTGACGTATGAATGTGAAATTTTAGATACGGGGGTGTCTTAGATCGCCGATCACAAATCCAAAGTCAAAATGTAAAAAAAAAAAAAATGGCGGACGAGTTTTTTGAAAATTGACGTATGGATGTGAAATTTTAGATACGGGGGTCTTGGGGGTGGCCGATCACGATTCCAAAGTCAAAATGTCAAAGAAAACAAAATGGCGGAAGATTTTTTTGAAAATTGACGTATGAATGTGAAATTTTAGATACGGGAGTGTCTTAGGTCGCCGATCACGATTCCAAAGTCAAAATGTCAAAAAAAAAAAAATGGCGTACGAGTTTTTTGAAAATTGACGTATGAATATGAAATTTTAGATACGGGGGTTTTGGGGGTCGCCGATCACAATTCCAAAGTCGAAATGTCAAAAAAACAAAATGGCGGAAGAATTTTTTGAAAATTGACGTATGAATGTGAAATTTTAGATACGGGGGTGTCTTAGGTCGCTGATCACGAATCTAAAGTCTAAATGTCAAAAAAAAATGGCGGAATAATTTTTTGAATATTGACATGTGTACATGTGTAAATGTAGTAAATGTGCGAGTACGTTTTATTTAATACGTTACTGAATATTATACGCATGTATTTCGTATTATTAACCTCGCCTTGATGAAGTTTTCACTTCTGCCGTGTGGTTTTAAGCACACTCATTCTTCTTGTTTATTTACAGCATAACAGACGCTAGTTTCCGAATTGCCCTCGAATGTCTCTCACATGAAAAAACAATTTCTTTCACTATATAATTCATATTCTACTGCTCAGAGATTAGTAATTTTTTAACAGCCTTGGTATCTTTATTTTTTAAATATAGGTTCTTTCTCCTGGGAGAAAATAAGTTCAACTGAAACTCCTAACGATAAAAATAGAATTTGAAAAAGAAAAGAAAAACTTCTTGATTCGAAAACAGTTGTTTTGCATATTGTGGGAAAATGGCAAATAATTCTGTTTCGTATGGAAATATACACATATATAGTATGTATCAAATTAACTAGTACAAAGTTAATTAAAAATTCCTTCTAGACGGTTCATCTACGTTTTACTATGTAGTTAGAGGACCTTGTTGAATATGCAATGTTATCGTGTTTACACGAATTACGTGCTAAGGTAAGTTTGTGGGTACTAAGGGAAATCCGTAGGAAGTAATAAAAACTCAATTAATACCTTGTGTGGCGTTAGTTTGTGTAGAACCGACATTATCGTAAAGACTTGTTGATGAAGTGGCGGCCGTGACTTTATCAGTTCTTACTTCGGTATCTGTTGCTCTAGTTTGCGCTCTTGGTAGTGTTGATGAACCTATTGAGATATAAAACGAAATTACTTAGTGCCTCTAACACGAACTCCTCGGGAATACTTTATTATCACTTAAAGATAATTTTATAGTTAGCTTTATTGTACACCCTGATAAAAATGTTTGTGGTGCCATTATATTGAGTGCATTACTATTAGTATTATAGTGTATTTTTATATTTTGTGTTGCGTAAGTTTAAATATATGTAACATAATGTGTAACTTATATGCAGTGTGATAAATGGCAAAGTACTTATTTTAACTATACGTAACACTAAACAGAACACAATTTATGCAACAAATATAGCGTATTCTGGAAGGACCACAGTACTAAAAATCAAGCATTAACTATTGAATGAGTAGCGCTTTAGAGAAGGAGAAACCGTTCGATATAATCAAAAGAAGAAACGTGGAATTGTCTGAAAACAAAGGCAATGAAATAAGAAAACAAAAGAAACTATAATACCCATTTGTAGCAAGTGAAGGAGTATAGGAGAGTGAAATCTTAAGCCTTGGATTATTCATAATAGCAAATCACAAAATGATATGGAAATGTTAAACGAGTTTTAGGAGGTATACAGACGCCGTTAACAAAGTTGGGGCAAAGGATTACGGGCTTATTGGATATAGCAAATATCTCTTAATTATCTTTTAAAGATATTTTATTACACATCCTACATGTATCGTACATTTACAATGTCGAATAGACAATCGTTTTTAACCTCTTCGTATATATAATGCAAATGGCATAAATTACTTCATCAACAATTAATATATTGAAAATATATTAATTTCATATTTGCATTCATTGCTAAACGAAAATTAAATGTTTCTCGAATTAAACGACTTTTTGCTTGCATAGACAACTTATGTGTTATTTGTCAAATATTTAACGTTATAGAAAGGGTTAAAGTAAAAATTAGCTAAATAAAAGAAAATGGAAAAGTTTAACTTGAAATCATTAGCAAATGATCTTTTCCAAATGTATTAAATCAGGTATCAATAGAGAGTGCATTAAAAGAAATTTTAAATTAGCAAAACACATACAAGATTCCACTTGAGAATAATTAGATGCTTTTTATGTTCCATAAGTGAACAGCATATAACTTGAGCATTTACTGCATTTATTTCACACGGCAACAAGAAGTCCATACTAACAGAAAATGTGATGCTTTCAAGTCTTTTGTTTTTACTTATGCAGAATGACTTACCAAAGAAAATCGATTTATCAAAAAGAAAGTTATTTAACACAAATATAAAATCGTTTCATTAAAAAAAATTTCTTGTCTGCTGAAACAGCCTGTATGAAATCAAATATTTTTAAAATGTGCTCTCGATGGAACGAAATAACATCAAATATTGAAATATTTCGCTTTGAAACAAGCCAGCAATCCTTCGCTGCCGAACGCTGTACAACACGATGGAACAAAACGAAAATTCACAGTTACTGAAGATGAAGCCCAGTATAATCTAATATTACTAGCGTAACAGCAAAATAACTGTGAGTAAACACAAAAACATAAAATAACAATGAATAAAAAAGAAGCGGATGTAGCAATAAATGCAATTATAACCAACAAAAGAATAGAGAAATAGACTAATAGCAAAAATTATTAATACAGCAGGGGGCATAGGAGACGAGATAAATAATAGGTTAGGTAAACCTAAAAGATTGTTCCAAGCACTAAACAGGAGATTTCGAAACAATAAGCAAATACCAAACAAAACCATTAATAGGCTGTGTCCAAAGTGATAGGGACACTAGACCTATTCTGAACAGATTTCATACAATAATAAACTAATAAAATACTTGAGAGATTCATACAAACAATAATCTTATATTTTCTTCTTAACTTTCTGCATTGGAAGGTGTAGACCAGCGCAAAATGCCGACGTTTTTACCACTATTGCAAAGAAAATCATCAGTGGTGCTTATACATGTTAGTTGAGTTACTGTAGCATGAGGAATAGCTGCGAACTTATATTGGAATTGGGTTAAATGGTGGCCGACTATTAACTGGAGATGTTGCGCTAATAACATGCAACGTAGGTCCTTGAGAGTCTACTGCATAGTTTAAAAGAGGTTGCTAGTTTAGATGTGACGTATAGTCATTATCTTTATTAAAGTTATATATTTATTCATTTTAGTTAATCCACAAAGAAGAAATTTATTATCTTTGAATAGAATTTTATGCCAGAGTTAAGTTTGTATTCTGCCAACTTTCTGATATAAACACTGTCAGACGAATACTGGATACGGTATACAATATTCTCAGATTGCACTAAAATGTTTCAGGTCTCTTAATTTCAGTTAAAGACAAAATACCGCCGCTTGAAGCACTTGCAGTGTGCTGCATCCCGTGTTAGTGCGGCAGCATTTTTCCGTAGAAAAACCTGTCAATCAATTGATAAGCACGTCCAGCCCTGTAACTTTATCAGCGAACATTACATCCAGCGCAGCAAACTCTGTCAATAGGATTTGACCAACCGCTCTAGAAAATAGCAGGCCTTGATCTGACGCGATTACCATATAAGTTCGAGCAGTCGCAGTCCTGGCCATTTTTCAAACATCGACCCAACGACCATTTATAAGCAGACCTGAAATGTTCCCTGCAGTAGTGGACAAAACGTCGAATTCTCAGCTTAAATTGATGCAGTTTCAACATGTAAACCAAGATCTACATTTAAACACCATATGTGATTTCAAATAATATTTTTATGACATATTTATGTTACGGCATATGTTTTGGTTAAAAGTTAAGGTTAAAGTTTGGTAAAAAGTGGAAAAGAATAAAATCCAGTTAATCACAGTTTACTTCGAGGTAATATGTTTAGAATATTGAATTGAGAGAAGATTTTCCAATAGAATCATTAATAATATATATCATACATATTATGCGATTGTTAATTGCGATATGCTGTAATAAAATAGTTTACTCATGAAATATACTATAACAATTCAAAATCTCTCTCAAACTGTGCAAAATATTTTCTCAATTGCATATGGGTTGAAATTATTTAATATTAAAATAATACATTACTTATTTAATTTGTTCAGTTCAAAATTATTGTAATTTAATTTTGTCAAATCTTCAAACTGTAAACCAGTTGAAAATTTTTTGAAGACATGGCCAGGGTAAAACAAAAGTCAGAAGTTTGAGATACGAGTTCTTTTTTGACAAAAGTTTTCAAAACTAGCAGTTTGAAGGTATGTTTTAGAATATTATTGATTGGGATTTATTTTGATCACCATTCATCAAAGTTCAATGAATGCACAGCGAGAAAAAATTGTTTTAGAGAGGACAATCCTATTTTAACGCAGAACAGTGCTCCACAAAATGTAGAAAGACAGTTGTTGACTACTTCCACAGCATCAATATTCGAGTGATTGCGATGGTGAATATACATACATTGAGCATTATTAAACAATTTAAGAGTTTAATTAAGATCATATACAATGAAAAGTAGAACCAGCTGCACTTACACGTGGTATGTGTTTGACTTAGAGGACAGATTATTCGATACGAACTTTCAATAAAAGTAGAGTTTTTATGTGCACTTTTTTGAATACAATGCTTTCTCGAGCATTGTTATTAAACATGAATGTCCTTATTAAATATTCCTCCACATAACATATGTCCATAATTAATTTTAAAAATGTTGATATTTTGACAGTAGTCTAGTGATGTGTTAATTTGTAACAGTAACCTAATTGTCTTATCAGAATATCAAAAATCAGTGTTACCAACGCTTAGTTTATCAAAAAATAATACCTCTATATCTAGGATCTTGTGCTCTTAATCTTGCATACTGTTCGGCTGTCATACAAGTGCATTGAGGTTCTCGCGCTCTACTAGGAGAAGCTGGAGTACTCAACGGCTTCCTCTTCGTTTTGAATTTTTGCTTGTTCGGTGGATCCAATTTCAGAGAGTACGAGGAAGACGCCTTCCTTGAGAATTTAAATGAGGGTGACTGCAACATATCACACTACGATTAATAAGTATCATTATCACTATCTACTTGCCTTATTTTCTAAATATGGGATAATGGGATGTACTAGCATAAAAAAATTAAATTAAATTAATTTTGTCTAATGTCGTGATCGATAAACCAGATTTTTCGATTAAAAACTGGGACTTTAATGTTTTATATTATTGACTCTAACTTTAAGAGCAGTACAGTTAAAAAACAATGACCTCTTGAAGTTTAGCGATATTTTTTTTTATGTACAATCTGGCTTTAAATTTCCTAGGTAATTTTTACCGTCTTAACTTTGCAGACATCGTAGAAAATGCATTAACCGAATATATGAAAATAATATTTTGATCAAATGTGACTGGCAACACCCCATCAATACGGTTAAATCAAAGGCCGCAAAAAAATCATCCAATTCTAAATCATTAAATTTAGTGGCACACAATTTAAATTCTAATTCCTCTAGCTCAAACTCTAACTATATACAATCACTTGTCAATGATTTGCACCAATTTTGCATATCAAAATGCAAAGTTCCAGAATACCAAATCGATTCTCCGACAATTACAAGCACACCTAGAAACGCAAAACCCAACCGCCAGCCAGAACTATCAACGAGATTACGTCAAATCTTGACGGCGAAACAAAGATATGGTATGATAAATCAATTTTATTTTGATTTCCCGAACGTTACAACCTCGAACATAAGGCAAGATAATCTGGATGTACTTGAACATAGACTCCGTCAACAAGAAAACAAACAGTCCCATTTCTTTTGATTGCGTAATAGTTTATATTTGAACTGAAATGTTAAGGAAATTGTTTTGTTAATCATACGATAATTATAATCGCAGTGCAGGATCATAAGTAGGTCCGAAATCAATAAGAGGAGCACCTACGAAATTCAACAATTATGTTCACGCAGATAAAAGAAAAATAGACGCAACCAAAGTACCAACTTCTTTTAAGTCTGTTTCAATAACAGAGAAAGTGATGTGATCGTGAAGAGACCACCTTGACATTACTGTTCAGATAATCACTAACACCACTATTGTTCAGTCTTTCAAGCAGCAAAGAATCGCTAAACTACATATATCATGATTCACTACTGAAATTGCTCCATATAGAAGTGAAGATTGCAAAACGTTACTCAACCCTCTTTTATTCAGCATATAACTTCCCACAACGCACTATTGAAATGTTGTATTTTTAAAGAGGTTTTAATTTTATTTATACAAGGTGTCTCTAAAAGGTCTTTAAACAACTCTACCACGTATTTCTCGGACCAAAATAAACCGATTTAGCAAAACTTGGCTTAGTGAAAGTTGCTTAGTTTGTGCGCAATACGGTCCTGTAGTTGCAGTTGGAAAATTGTTTTTTTGTTATAAATTTGAAACGGCTGGAGCGATTGCGCTAAATTTTGTCACGTTTATATAGTTTTATGAATCAAGAAATTCTGTATCAAAATTGTGATAGTAATCAATCCATAGGCGGAGAACCTGCGTTTATAAATATTAAAACATTTCCATTTTCGACGCCAATGGATAAAAAGGAGTTTGTCTATAAAATTTTAGATTAAGTGTTTTAAGTACAAGAAAAAAGGTACTCTTGGTAAGACTCGAAAAATTGCATCGTTTTCTCAAAAATCGCATTTTAAGAATTGTTAACAATTTTTTTATGATATGTTTTCTTTTTTAATAAATACGGAACGACCAATACCAAATAGGTCAAAACAAATAGGCACTAGTTAATAAAAAATTCCAATTGTGTTCTGGTTGGTGGACAACAGAGAATTATTAACAATTAAACAATGAAATAATGAAAATGAAACAATGATTTTTAAAAAAAAAAAAAAGATGTTATAAAAGGTGTTCAAAATGTCTACCATTTTCGTGAATACAAAGGTCTATTCGCCGGAGGAAATTAAATTGAACTCTTTGCAAAACTTCTACATCACCTCTGAGATTATTGGTTGCTTCTTGAATACGTTGCCACAATTCTTCTTCATTATTTACAGGTGTATTGTAAACAATGGATTTCTGGTGTCCCAAAAAAAAATAATCCAGAGGATTCAGATCTGGACTTCGAGGTGCCCATTGTACAGGAGCGTCATTACCTCTACCGATCCATCTATTTGGAAAGTGATGGTTTAAGTAGTGTCGTACGTTCATCGAAAAATGTGGTGGTGCACCATCGTGCATAAACTACATATTCCGTCGAATATCTAGCGGTATATCATCTAACAAGTCCGGAAGAGTATGTTGTAAAAAAATCAAATAGGCTTCTCCAGTTAATCTTTGCGGTAGTCTGACAGGTCCAATAATAAAATTTCCGATTATTCCAGCCCATACATTCATTTTAAATTCATGTTGAAAATGGTTAATTTTAATGGCATGTGGATTTTCCTCTGCATAAACATGTTCATTATGAAAGTTCGTTATCCCTCTTCTTGTAAAACAAGCTTCGTCGGTAAATAAGATTTTTTTGCAAAAGTTTAAATTTCTTGCTCTTTTATGTTCAATAAACCGGCAAAAATTTAGGCGCCTTTCAGGATCTTGAAGTAAGAGGTGTTGAACTCGAATCTTATGGTATGGATGTAATAATTGTTCTCTAATTACTCTATTGACCACATCTTTAGATACTGCAATTTCTCTAGCTATTCGTCTAACGCTCAGTTCCGGATCTTCTTGAACACGGTTTAAAATTTCTTCTTCCACTTCAGGTTGCCTCACAAAGCGCTGCCTGCCATAGTTTGCTGTTACAGGAGCTAAGCGACCGGTTTCTCGAAGGCGTCTCTCTACTGCGGCAAACGTTGGATGACTTGGAACACGACGATTTGGAAACCGTTCCGAATATACTCTAACACTCTCGGCACAATTGCCTTGACAATATCCATATACTAATAACATATCGGTATATTCTTCGTTGGTGTATTGAACAGCCATGACAAAACGAAAATAAAAGTAATGATGGAAAAGACTTTTGAAAATCCAGAAAAGTCGTTGTCAAATATTCAAATAGTCATAACTATGGAAACCAACAATAACAACTAAATACAAACATATGTATTTTACAAAACGCAGGGCACAAGTGGAATTCTTAAAACAAAAAAAAACATCAAAAAAATAGCATTTTTTGCATCAATTGTCGAGATAAATAGAATATCTTTTTTGTAAACCATATAATACAAACATATGTATTTTACAACACGCAGGGCACAAGTGGAATTCTTAAAACAAAGAAAAACATAAAAAAAAATAGCATTTTTTGCATCAATTGTCGAGATAAATAGAATATCTTTTTTAGTATGCATGCATCATAAACCAATCAAAACACACCCATAAGCGTGCATAATCGGGCCTTTATCGCACAGCGTGCGTATAAAGGTTGCTTGGTAACAGCCAATCCCAAGCGTTTAATAGTCCATTGAAATGTCAGGAAATGTCAAATGACATATAGGTACATGTCACTCGATAATATGTATTGGAATTATTGATTTGGTTTATTTGGTTTGTACCGCATTTAATATCGTATAACACATTATTATTTTATTGTAAACTATCAAAT
Organism: Amphimallon solstitiale; assembly: GCA_963170755.1. Lineage (NCBI taxonomy): Eukaryota > Metazoa > Arthropoda > Insecta > Coleoptera > Scarabaeidae > Amphimallon > Amphimallon solstitiale. Next base: position 62,608,824 of record OY720679.1, on the reverse strand, counting down.
TAATCAACAATTATGGTCAATTTTATTTCAAAACATGTAACATGAACGAAAAAATTATTTTAAATGAATATTAAACGTACAATTTTGATTATTCGTTATTGTTAAGTGACTTGCAGCATTGCTTATTTGTGTATTTTCAACGTTCTTATCAGTGTTAACAAATGTGTCAGATCCAATATTGCCTCCTTTCTGAACAGCTCCAGCAATTAATTTTGAAACGCCTAATTTGTTTGTGATAGGCTCTTCAATATACCCACTCGCTGTCGATGAGGATTTCCAACCCACTTGGCGTTTCAACTCATCGACATTCATCCCTCCATTAGCCATAATCGTGGCAGATGTTCGTCTGAAGGCATGACCTGTGTATTTATGAGCGTTTATGAAATTTAGATGACGTGCTATAATGGAAGGGCACTTTCCAAAGGTATTAATCCCAACAACTTGTTTTATACATAGTCCTTGAGAATATTTTAAGAAAACTCGATCTGTACTGATATGCTTTGGACGTAGTGCAAGATATTTATTAAATATCTCGGCATACTTTATGTTGGAATTATCTACTACAGCAAACGTCCGGCCTTTTTCTGTTTTTGACGGACGAATACAAATTATCAGGGCAGATCCTTCTTTTCTTATATCACTCATAACCAGATTACACATTTCGCTTCTTCTGCAACTACCAAACACTCCACAAATTGCTACAACTTTTAAAAATAAAAATATATTATCTGGAGCCTGACTAAAAAACTTGCATAAATCTTCTTCCGTAAAACCAAAGATTTTTTAGCTTCTTGACCTTTGCCCATTCCTTTCATTAAGGCATGGAGTTTGTGATAAGATGCTAAATCGATTCTGTTTTTAACCCTTAGCATAGCTTGCAGTTTGGAATGAATGCACCAAAGTGACGAAGCTTTATAAATTCTGGACATTTCCAATATATACTCTAACATTACTGATTCATCAATATGTTCAGTCTGTTTCTGCTCCATCCATAATAATAATTTTTCGTACTCTTTATAATATAAATGCTTGGACTTTGCAGGTATTAAACTTAATTCAGCTTCAGCAGCTAGTTTTTGAATTTCTGTCGACATTATTAATACAACAATGATGTTTAATAATTAAGTGAAATGTCAAATGACATAATATAGAGACACATGTCACTCGATAAAATGTATTGAAATTATTGATTTGATTTCTTCTAATTAAAATTATTGTTGCATTTATACTAAAAAATATCGTATGACACAGTGCATAATTAGCTTTTAAAGTACTCGTAACGTTAAAGCCACTCCGCTTCGCGTCGTGGCTTTAAACTCGTTACTCGTGCTTTAAAAGCTTGATTATGCACTAGTGTCATAATATACTATTTTGTAAACCAGTGCCTTTTTGTTTTAACCTATCTGGTATTGGCGGTTCTGTGTTTTTTAAAAAAGAAAACATTTTACAAAAAAAAATTATCAATTCAGAAACGACGTCAAAAGACGTGTACATAGTTTAAAGAGACGTCTAAACGGCCTAAGACACGTGTTCACGGCTTAAAGATACATGTACATGGAGCACACGGTATGCGCTGCCGTCCTCTAGTTAATGTTCTCAAATCTTAAAATGCGATTTTTGAGAAAACGATGCAATTTTTCGAGTCTTACCAAGAGTACCTACCTTTTTTCTTGTACTTAAGACGCTTAATCTAAATTTTATAGACAAACTCTTTTTTATCCATTGGCGTAGAAAATGGAAATGTTTTAATATTTATAAACGCAGGTTCTCCGCCTATGGTTTGATTACTATCACAATTTTGATACAGAATTTCTTGACTCATAAAACTATGTAAACGTGACAAAATTTAGCGCAATCGCTCCAGCCGTTTCAAATTTATAACAAAAAAACAATTTTCCAACTGCAACTTCAGGACCGTATTGCGCACAAACTAAGCAACTTTGACTAAGCCAAGTTTTGCTAAATCGGTTTATTTTGGTCCGAAAAATACGTGGTAGAGTTGTTTAAAGACCCTTTAGAGACAGCCTGTATAATTGGATAACAAGTGGCTGGTGATCTATAAAATACAAAATACCTTATTATTTGCTCATTTTCTCTTCTGTAAGGCTTGTTCTCTTTGAATTAAGTACATACTTGTAGATAGAAAACGTCCTTTCTACATCGCAACTGGTTAGAGGTGCGTACTGGTAATATTCTTTTATTTCAGCGTATTTAGCATACACAATTGCCGCAATGTTATTAAATCTGGATTTCTATTAAAAATTGCATCTAACTTTTGCCGAAGGCCACATCCGAAGTCACTTGGAATACTTTTGAAATTATTAATAGCCTACATCTAATGTGGTTAATCCATCTTTTAATTTTAGATTTCGTTTTTCAAGATATGTGATTAGTTTAGGCAAATTTCCAAAGTGTTCCTGAAGGAATAACAACTGATTTTTTAAATTAGGGATTTGTGTTAGTTCCTTGCACTCAGAAATACATACTTCGAGCATCGTCATTTAAACATGTAACGAAATTTTGCAGACTATCAAAATTCTCTGCAACAAAACTATTTCTGTGTATGTTTTAGCAAAGCTAAGTGACGAACGTGCGATATTTTGGCATTCTGTAGCGATATTTTACATACTTTGAAATAAATTTCGGAATCACTGACAATTCATTTTCATATCAGAAAAAGTAACATAAACAACGTTCTAGATCTAAATAAATGATAACTAAAAATGTACGCGTATGTTATTGAAACTAAACGAAATCCAGTGCACACTTACGTCTAGATAATTGGGAGAAGTCGATTCAATAAACCGGTATTAAACAGACTATTACAAAAATTACGTAATTAACAGTCAAAACAATGAAAAAACGAAACTAACGTAAGTATGAATGAAAATTTTATTTCTCCTGCGAAATATAAGGTAAATATAATAAATTTTAAAAACCCCTCACGCTCCTATCTACGCCGATGAAAAGGGATCATAAATTCCTTATTTTATGGGCATTTTTTGCTCTCATTGTCGGACACTTCTCGGGCGTAAACATATGCAGTTCACCATATGAATTAGTGCTATTCATTAAGCGTGTGTTGTTTACACTATTTCTTTGCTCCGTTGTAACTTCGTCGTAGTTTAAACCGGTCATGTCCGCGCCCTATTTATAACGTTTAATTTTGAACCGACTTTTAACTAATCTCTGCCTTTATTTACAGTCCACCAATATAACATTTGACTAACTACTAAATTGGTTATCTATTTTGTTAGATAAAAACTTTAAAGAAAACCTTCTTTGTTTTTATTAATACTTTTCTTTCAGCACATTATATTCTGGACCTTGGATGTGTAAGCAGCATAACAGCATTTTATATTCTGTCTAACCCATCATTGTCCACAATCGCTCTATAAATGTTTGTAACAATTAGCTTCTGCAGTAATAACCTTTGTGACAATTTGGTGCCCATCGTAATAGCAAAATTTAGCAATATGTAATAAACTTTCCTTACTGGCTTACATAGAATTGCTTTATTGATTTAATCTTCGTAGTAAGAAGTTACTAGCCAAAAAGTAATATCATATTTAATACTACGTAGTATTGTGATATTACAATTTTTCCATAGCAAAATGCAGCAATAAAATTTTAATAGTCAATAAAAATATAATAAAAGTAGTTTGAATTGTGAATATTGCATGTGAAAAACACATATATGGCCACATTTGATTGCCATATACTATTTAGGCATTGAAAGTCAGGAGTCATCGTAAGGCGATCGGCGGAAGAAATAGTGGCCTTTTAAACACAAGAATGAGGAAAACCGTGCAGGGTGAACATTCTCTTTTTATCCCCCTATTCTCAAATAACCCTTCGTGTTAATTCTTGTAGATGTAAAATATTCGAGTGGCACTTTTTCCACTATGTTTGTGAATATCAGAAGAGCGTAAACTTTTTCGCTTTCTTCCTTCCGTATGTTTCTGATGTTTTAATATAATTGATTGAGGTCTCGCTAGGCACTTGGTGAAACATATTAAATAATAAAGGTAAAAAGATAATCCACACTTGGTTATCTGTTTCACTAAAATTTTATTTACAAAATACGCTTTGACAATTGTTTCGAACTTCTCAGTTCATTTTCAACTGAACAAGATAAGTTTTACTTAAAATTAGAATAGATATAATTGAGTAAGGTGAGAGTAACATTGTGAACAATATAAGGGAGTTATGTATTATGGGCGTTTTCCTAGTAATTAACGAGAAGCAGCATTAATAACAGGGGAAACTACGAAATCTGTTTGTTCATTTACTATATTTAATGATTTGTTTATTGCTTTCGATATTTCCATTATTTCCGATCTCAAAAGGTCTAATCGTTTACTTTTATTTGATGAATGTAAAATTTCAAAATTATTTAATGATACCATGTGCTGTTCATATATACAATGCTCCGATATACCTAAACATTTCTTGGAATATAGGATTGCTTTCCTATGTTCTTCTATACGTGTACGAAAACATCGTCCAGTTTGACCTATGTAGAAAGCATCACAGTCTAAACAATTTAATTTATAAACGCCACATTTATCTGCTTTTTGAATTACATCCTTATTATTTGTCCAAAATTTACCTAGATTTAATTTATTTACTATTATAGTTTTTATGCCAATGTTAACTAGTCTATTATTAATTTTATACGTGGTCTTTCCTATGTAATTTTTTAAACGATAATGACTTGGTTCTAATTGGGGGGCTACATATAAGAATTTATTAATCTGTTTATGTTTTTTCTTTGTAATTAATCTATTAATAATATCTGGACTGTATCCGTTGTTCACGGCTAAACATTTCAAGACTGCTACTTCTTTATCAAAATTTGGTTTAGAAAGGGGGACGGTTAATAGTCTATGTACGAAACTGTTGCAAGAGGAAAATTTAATGCTATCTGGTTGTTTGCTATCTGCAGATATGAGGGTGTCAGTGTATGTGTGTATTCTGTAAATACTATAATCTAATTTGCCATTTAATTTTGTTAGTGTGAGGTCCAAAAACTGTTTTTTATTTTTTTTTCTATGGTGAATTGTATTTTTTGATTGATTTCATTTAAACGATTGAAAAAAAAATCTAATTGCCTGTCAGTACCGGTCCACACGCATAACACATCTAAACTAACTGTGCATACAATTAACAAATGGGCTTTTAGAACTAAACAGATCTTCTTCAAATATCGACATAAATATTTGTGCAAATAAACACGACATGGGAGAACTCATTGCTAACCGTCTTTTTGTTTGTAGTACAAATTATTAAATTTGAAATAATTTTGTTGTATACAAATATTCAAGATATTACGTAATTCTATTTTACTGTCACCTGTCAACGTACTATTTGCTATTAAATCATTTAAAATAACGTTCAACTCATTTATAAGGATACAAGTGTTCAAACTGCAAACACCGAAGGAAACTAATTTAAAATTTTGAGGCAATTTACTTGTTTCTAATTTACTCACCATATCCAAGGAATTTTTTATTCTATACTTAACTGTTAGATGTAGAAGGTCAGGCATTTTTGTGTTGATCAGTTTACATAACTTGTAGGCCGGGGCTTCTACATAAGAAACAACAGGTCTTATTGGGCAGTCTTGTTTATGAAGCTTTGGGAGCCCATATAACAAGGGAGCATTCGGCTTCATGACAGTTAAAGAGTATGCGTCATTAGCAGTGATAATATGCTTACTGTTTTTTATGATGGATTTTACTTCCCGTTGAAAAACAATTCTCAAAGCGTATTTTGTAAATAAAATGTTAGTGAAACAAATAACCAAGTGTGAACTTTCTTTTTACCTTTATTATCTGATGTTTTAACAGTAGAATAAAAATGACAAACAGTGGTGACTTAGTCATAAATCGCTGATGAAGGACGTTACTAGAATTTTCAGTAAGAAGTAAGATGAAACCCATGCTTTCATTCCCGAGAAAACACCATGAAGTTGTGTCGATTGATAGAACTTTTATTTTTCGGTATTAATAAATGATAATCGGCATAACAGTTAAGCTCCTTTTAATTTCCTTCTAAATTACCAAAAATTGTAGGTAATGCTTGGGTAAATTACATGTTGCAGCTACACCTCTAAAATGGTATATCGCTTTATTAGTAAGATAAACAATAGCTACATACACGACAATAAAATCATCAAAGTACAGAAATACACAATTTGACTCCTGCTTTGAAGTAGTCTGTTTTTGACATCAATCATAAAATAGCCAAGTAGGCAGTACCAGTTAATTGAATTATGACAACAAATATAAAGCCATCTCAATTGGCATTTGAAAAAGAAATGTAAAAAGGCTGCTTATGTGATACCATCTCTAAAATGCTTTAACACTATATAAATTTAAAAAAAATAATTATTCATGTTGTGAAATTAATTTCTTCATTTATAGCCAAAATTTGTAGTTATATTTTCTAAACTGCCAATGTCGCGGTTTTTATTAATCAATGGTACTGATGATGACAACATAGTTGTCTAAATACGTATCTAGTTCTCTGTGTTTTAGTGTGCTAAAGGTGTTTCTGTTTAGTATCAAGTCACAGACTCTAATTAAATATCTTAAGATTATTGATGTTTACCTAATAAAGACTTGAAATACTGTACTAACAAAGATATTCTTGAATGATTTAAAAAAAAATAATATGAATATTTTTGCATATGTCAACGACTCAACTCGATGGTAAGGTAAAAAACGATTTCGATACAGAAGAGTAAAGCACTTTATAAACATATAGCGTATATCAAATTTCTATTAGAGAAAAGCCATACTTACAAATTTAAATAGTAAGCATTATACGACAAACAATAAATTTTATCAAAATTTCGAAAGCCTGAAAATACATAAGTAGTATTGCCATCAGTAAGCCGATTAATTTCTTTTTATAGTTTTATTATGCAACGCGTCTAAATATAGATGACAAAATATGTATTTTCATATTATCGCGTTCTGTAACACGCAAGACACTTTATCCCATATAATTTTCGCCTTTTGTGTACCAATTGCATTTTCTCCAGTCATTCGTCGCCCGTAATCACGTTGCGACATAAATTTTTACTCCCAGCAATAATTAGTAACCCTATAGTGTGGTGAAACACGCAGCATCCGTTGTCGCATCGTAATTAATTTGGTAGTTGCGCTACTGACAACCGAGGCAATCAATTATCTGAACTGCCAGTGGAACTTCCGGGAGCTAAACCCTCTTTGATAATACACCATGTATCTAAGGGAAATTTTGCAATTTGTCTTTTGCCATTTCTTTTTTCTTTTTTTTCACTAATATTTATGTTTGCAAATTTAATCCTGAACAAATTAATAATCATCATTGATTATTAACACGTGTACGTATTTTGTGTTCAATCCCAATCTTAATTCTTTTATGTATATGCGTATAAGTATATTGTAGAAATAAATCAACATATTGTCATCAATGAAAATAGAAATGTTATATAGTAAATAACTAACACAGGATTATTTTTAATAAACAAAAAGAATAATATAATAACAATATTTTTTTTTCTTTTAGCAAATTATCTTGGACTTTACACCAATAAATTGCAAATACCTTTTTAATTAAAATTAATTCAAAAGTTACTAACTTTCTAAAGCTCGATTTACATCTGTCAATTAATTCGTGAACGAAAATTGTAGAACGTAATACAAAAATCGACATCAAATCGAGTTCATGAATTAATTGATGAACAAATTCATAAATTGGAACATGCTCTAAAATATTGTCAATTTTCTAGTAAGTTTTACATTTTTATGTTAGATACCAACCTTACGTCCATGTTGTGCGTATTAAGACAATTTAATTGACATAAAATTTTCTGCTACGGTTGGTCATCATGATATTCATGAACAAATTCATGAATTTATTGGCAAGTGTAAAACGATTCAAGATCATCAAGTTATTTGTATATAAATTCATGAATTAATTGACAAACGTAAAACAGGCTTAGGAGATTAGCAGTATGTTTCGTTTTAGAATATAAAAGCCCTAAATCCAGATATAAAACCGAAGAATATCGGAAAGTTGAAGAAACTACTAGACCCTACAATACAATATTTAGTAAAACTGGAAAAACAAGAAAAGAATCGTTTTTGGGCTCAAATCCAATAATTAAATTCTTATGAAGTACTTAATTGGTCAAATAGGAGTACCAAAAAGAATTAATGTTCATGAGTTAAATATCTATATTTAATTTTACAATACCATAATGAAAATAAGATAACAATGAACAATTGATAACTTTTCGAAAACGAGATATTCAAGAATGAAATCAGTCCAGTGTTATGTTTGCATATCTTTTATACCTACTTCGTATTTGTTTCTAATAATGTTGTATACAAGTTCAATTAAGGAGTGAAATAATATCATATATATGATTACAAAATGTTATTTTTTAATTGTAAAATTAACACGTAAACATGTAAATACAATTTTGGATCGATAGTTCATAATAATAGTATTAATATACGTGATTTTGGGAAGACATAGAATAAATTTGAATGACTTGTCCAGGAAAACTGAAAAATATCTATAAATGTGTAATAAAAAAAATACGTTAATTATAAAATCTAGTATAATATAAATTAGTAGAGAAAGAAAGGATTTACGATGAAAGTATGAATTAATAAAGATTGAACTAAAAGGTTTTATATTATGGAGGAATACTTTAAATACAGAATAAAATGTTAGTTAGTCAGTAAAGTTATCTAATAGTGGCAAATTAAATATTATACTTGTGAATTGTCAAAAAATACTAAATTTGTTACGCTTCTGAAAAGCTGTATGTGCATTTTAGCTGTTTATTAAAAAATATAAAATTGCAATTTTGGCGCCCAACGTGGAACATTTTTTCGAAATTATTGTTAGATGAAGAATTGCAAACAAAACTATTCAAAATCAATGTGAAATAGAAGTTACCAACATTGATCCAAATTAAATGCCACTATCACAAATATTTGGTAATATAAGATCGATATATATAAGAATATAGAGAATCAAGTTAAAGTTATTAAATACCATAAAAGTGCACTAGAATATCTAACATATATAGTCTGTCCCCAGATGGACTGATCAATAGGGAAAAAAATATTTGGGTCTTTACGCAAAAATGTCGTTCTTTATAAACATTTTGCCTGTCTCAAGACCACCAATTCTGAAACAGCAATCTAAATATAACTTTTAGCAGCTGAGAAAATTACAATAACACACAAAAATTTAAGCAATAAAGTTTCATGTTTTTGGTTTAATCATATTATCTTGTTATCTCCATGACAACCTAATATGTAAGTCAAGTTACTTGGCGTATGTCATTTTCATTACGTATTTGTGAATCTTTAATGAGACTTAACTGCTAACTTTAGAACAAAGAGTTTACCTCGTTCAATGTTATGGAACTGGTGACATTTCTTTTAACTTTGTAATTCAAAAATTTCAACAACAATTTATTAATGTTCAAGTGTTGCTTGCGTTAATGCTTTACGAAATTTGGTAGAAAATTTTGAAAGAACAGGTAGTGTGTACATGACATCAAGAAAAGAAGAAGGATACACGATGAAGAAGATGCTGCGACAATATTGGCTGTAGATTCTGTAGAAACATATCCGAAATTATCCTTACGAAAAAGGTCTACACAGTTAAACCATTTAATCGGCAAATCACATTTACAATGAGTTTTTAAAGAAAATAAAAGTAAACCTTATAACACGATTTTTGTACATGAATTGAGAAATGGTGATGATGCATTGCGTTTAGACTTTTGCTTATGGGTAGGAGAAAATGATTTTGTAAATCGTAATTTCTGCAAAAACATTATTTTTTCAAACGAATAGACATTTACAACGAATGGGATAGCTGCAAAGCAAAACTGTAGATTTTGGTAGAGAAAAAATCCTAATTTCAAAATTACAACTAGAGGTCAGTACTACAAAAAGGTTAATGTGTGGTGTGGTGTTATGTATGGAAAAATCATCGGTCCGTATTCTTTTAGTGAAAATCAACATACTTTGGAGTTACTTCAAATTTTTTTAATGTCTACAATAAGAATGAACCTAACTTCGAACGTGTATTTTTTCACCAAGATGAGTGCCCTGCTCGCTCAACAGCGCTGATTAGAAATTATCTGCAAGAACATTTTGGAAACAGGTGGATAGGTCGTCACGGACCTGTTAATTGGCAGGCTCGTTCCCCTGATCTAAGCCTATTGGCTTTCTTTTTACGGGGATTTGTTAACCAGCATGTTTATAATATTAATTTAGATAAAAATATCGAAATTTTAAAACAAAAATTACGGAAGCGGCCAATTCCGTCACTGAAGATATGATCCACAATGTTTATAAAAAATTAGTACGTAAAGCTGAAAAGTGTGTAGAAGTTGGAGGTTACCAAGTTGAATAAAATAAAAAACTCCTTTAATTCAAATGCGTTTTTGTAATTTTCTCAGCTGCTAAAGATAATATTTAGATTATTGTTTCAGAATTGGTGGTTTTGAGACAGGCAAAAATTTTATAAAGAATTGACGTTTTTGCATAAAGACCTAAATAAAAAAGAATTTCTTATTGTTCAGTCCATCCGGAGACACACTGTAGATTAAATTATCTTATAATTGTTTGAATTCAGTTTTGCCATTTTAGAATCATGATACAAATACAGGTAATTTCAAATAAAAAGAATTGCTGCTCATATTTTATGAAAAAACACTTATTCCAAAAGAATATCTGAAAAATTGAAAAATAAACATTTGTTTTCAATGACACAAAATCCCGTATAATAAATTTCATCCTTTCATCTTTGGAAAGTCATCACAGAGAATAGCATTTGTAAATGACTTAAATAGTAAGAGTAGCACACTCGAAATGTAACCTAATAAAGGCACTTGAAGGCTGCAGTTAAATAGATAGCAATGGAAATATATCAGAGCAAGACAAAATCTATGGACGTAAGATCGGAAGAGGAAAATGAGTAGACATGTTTAAAATTATATAATTCTGGGAAATTTGTAAATTGACAAATAATCTTGACTTCATTACTACTTAATTTAAAAAGCCTTCCAAATTTTATGAGCACTTTATTTATTTGTTACGAAAAAAATACAGCAGCAGCATACATATATGCTATGGTATTTGTTTTATTATGCAATATTTCCCTTTATTTGCGTTGTTGAAAAGCACGTACTGAGCGCGTATAGGTATATTGAAACCACCAAAACGTATTTTAATAGCGAAAATAATAAAATATACCTCTTTAGACCTTTTAATAGCTCATAGAGCAATACTAAATAACTATTCGATATCGACTGCTTTAGAAATGAAGTCTGATATACCACAGGGATATATTCTTTTTAAAATAACAATGTAACGAACATTTGCCAAAACAGTATAACACAATATTATTATAGAGGCCATATTAAAGACCTTAATCTGTGCAAATGAATTGTTTCTGTTATCAAAATAATCTGTATCGAAAATGTAGAGCAGAAATGGAAAGGTGCTAATATATCTAAGGTACTGTCCAAACGATAGTTTCCAAATAGTTAGCGACTTATCGGACGTAGAATTTTCTTCTCCCATTATCTCACATCTTTATATCATTTTAAAAGAATTTATCAAATCTAAAAATTAAAGACGTATTCCATAATGATTGCTTTAAATGAATGCTAATATTAATAATAGTAGACGGATTAAACACAATTTACAACAAATCCAGTGAATTAAAACAACTTGTTACAAAGTATATGACATGTTTCGCTATCACTGTTGCTTTTTTGGATATTCAATTTCAACTAAACTATATATTTTCCCAAAATCATGACTTTTCATTATCGATTTTATGTTAAAAGTATTTTCTAACAATAGCTTTTACATGGTTTATGATCATAAGGTCTGTTATAGATATTTATTTATTGTGGGGTTGGATTTTCACAATACATATTCAAGAGGGGTGAATTATTGAAATGTAATTGTTCATTAAGTAATACATATATCTGAATTTTTAAGTTTGTTTATTTTAAGAGACTCTAGTAAGTTTAATCGGAAGCCTTCTGTATCCGAATGTAAAATTTCAAAATTACTATTAAATTTGAGGTTATTTTCCAATAGGTGACATGCATAATTTGACTCCATGCTAATATATTAGTATATTACATAATAAAATTGCAGTAATACTAAATATGAGTGAGCGAAATCCGTTCAAGAAGGTTTAAAGTTCTTGTCAAATAACGACAAATTTTAATTATAACATTTTCATAAACTTCCCTAATTCTGCTACCTGACTTTTATGAAGTGTCCCAAGTTGATAAAGGTCAAGCCCCTCGTTAAGCGACTTCCCTGATTGCGAGTTTACCTTACATACATAATTTATCATAATTCATAATTGTTGGAATAAATAATTGTTGATTTATTCAGAATACTAATTTTGGACTTTTAAATTTTTGATTTGTCAATTTAGAAATAAAATTGAGTGTAATAATTTTTGTAATATAAATTAGTTTTTTAATAAATTATATTCCTTAAATTTGAAAGAAGTTTCTAGTGGAAATAACTATTTATCTTGTCTAAACTATCATGCAATTAGGAAATGGGTATAATATACAACTCTAACTTGACACTAATTAGAATTATATTAGCCAGCTGGGAAGTTAATATTAAACAATTTGGTTAATAAATACTTACGCAGCACTCTCTGAACTGCTTAGCGTCTATGGGTGATGTGAAATTTAAACCCCAGGTGTCGTTCGTCATAGGGTCTTTCCAATAAACAAAACATTCAGAAGCTTGGCCTATTCGCGTACCTGGGAATGAATGCGATACTCATATAATATCTGACGGCTGATTTGAAAAGGATATTTAAAATTATTTTTTGACAGATACTATATTATATTTAATTCTGAGAAACGTATTTATAATAAAGTTGAATACAATTCCATGATTCATGGTGTCGTATCATACCCGGCTGGACCAATCGAACGTCCAGGATCTTGTCTACTTGTGAATTGTAGGCCGTGATATGGAACACACATTCTGGTGAGTCCTGGATACATGTGATGTTGACCGGTACCAGATCCTCACTGATTTGTTGCCATTTTACGGTGCCAGCCCCGCTTGCCGAAACGTGGAACACCTCCGCCCATAATCTGCAAAATTATAATTCGTCTAAAAATTCTAAAAATTAAAATGGTTATTGCTCACTACTTATTACTCACTAAATTGCTGCGTATTTACTATATGATCATGTCTTGGTCATAGGAATTTATGGATTAATTTACTGTCCTTGCCATTAGCTTAGAAAAGGTTAAATTTGAAATAATAATCAACAATAAACACATTAATTTTTGCACCGATATTTTACAACAGTATTACGACAATTAGTTGGGAGTTTTATTGTCCATGAGTTATCTATCATGTAGCGCCTCTCTACGTTCGGTCAGCAAGATGAGAAATCACAAAGACGTTCAATAAGAATGGAGGTAACAGAATATTAGGTATATTATGTTCCTATGCACTGCATGGCTAGGTCGTATGTAGAAATGTATATTTTATAATAATATACGAATGATATATTAATTCCAGCAATAATTTCAAATATATCTTATGGACATTGTTGAAACAGATATTAAGTAGCTTTATATCAACTTTGAACAGTTTTGAAAAGATTTGGAACACTATAAATAATTTAACAAGACAACAATTGGACTATGTGATGAGGAAAATTGTTGACAGAACAATTTTGTTTAAAATTTTGTGTTCAGTTTGTCTATGAATTAAAGTAACACATTTTGATCTGCATCATTTATATTACCTACTTTATTTTCAAATATAGAGTTAATGTTAATTTTTTGAACAATAATTTATCCTAAATTGAGACAAAAGTAAATATTATCTATTTTAAATCATACCATTAAGATTTTTTTTAAAAATGAAATTTAAGTAATTTATTATTAACATATTTATAACGATTTATTATTATTATTATTATTATTATTATTACAGCACTACATCTCTTTAGGATTTAGGGGGAATATGGGGAATACCAAATTGCGCGCCAACTGCAGTGTAATGCAACGCCGCAGATGGATGTACGGCCAGACTGTCGAGCACAAGTGCCGGTGACGCAGTAATTGAGGTTTGTGGAATTTTGTGCGTTAAAACATATTTCCACGTGAATCGTTATAACTGTTTTCAGTTCTAAAATAGGTAAGTACTCAGAAAATAAGTGATTTTTCCCCTATATCTGTATGACATTTATTAGCTTGAGCATTTGTTATGCAGAAATCGCATGGAGACATAACCTCATTTTTCTGATAATGCCGTGGTGATTTATTTTGTAATAAATGAGGAAGAATGTATCATTATTGAAGAAACCATGGTAGAGGGAGAGAAACCGCAAAGACAAGATGACAACAAAAACAAAGGGGATAGTGTAAAAAAAGACGTGGGAACTAAGGATAAAACAGCAAATAAAATAAGAAGAATGATAAAAGATACTGTCAAGGAAAACATATCGAGCAAACACTTCGCAGAAGCTGGTCCATCGAGAATTTCAGGACAAAAAACTATTAATAAAATGTCAAACGATTTTGATACCGATAGCAAATCAGACGCTAGTGTAGTTTACTATACAGATCAGGATAGTGATAATGACTTAGAAAAAAGCGTGAGAGTGAATGTGTCATTTGAAGACCTTCAGCCTACTCCCCGGTTTTTAAAGTCCAGCCAGGAAAAGGACAAGAAAACACATTCTCAATTATTTACCGTGACACCAAATAAAGAAGAATTAGAGAAAAAAGAAGACGCAATAGTAAAAAAAAATGGAACTGGCGAAATCAAAAGTAACAAAACGAAAATTAGTGAGAGATGACAAATCAGAGAAAAAGAAGGACAAGCCAAATAGAAAGAAGAGGCATTTGGAAGAGACCACGGACCCTTGCATTGTATGCGAGGAATTCGGCAAGGACAATGAGTGGTGGGTGACCTGCCTTTGTGGAAAATGATCACATTCCGAATGTGCAGGCATGGAGATCACCCAACTTCATATTTGTCATTTTTGTCAGCCATAAATCTCTTACACAGCTTTCATGTTATATGTTTAAAGTTACCATGCATGTTTGACATCTTTGTTCCACTGATATTTTGTCAATAAGAGATATTTTTTCATGTTTTTGTATAGTCTAAGTATGGTCGATATTACCCGAATAGGTAGGGTAATACCGATCATTTTCATTTTGTAAGGTTTTTGAAATAATTTTTTTATTTTGTTTAATGTCTATATTTCCGCCTTTTCTTAGTCTTCTATAATAATTATAGAAGACTAAGAAAAGGCTTTGTTAAATTTTGCACAAAATAAGTTTTAAATTCCAGCTAGTTTGATATATATTATTCATTTCTGGTCGGTATTCCCCAGATTTCCCCTAAGCCACTTTAAGGTTTTCCATATGCTTTACATTGTTGCGGCAATCACACTTCATATTATAGTTTTCTATCCTTCATGGTTCCCTTTCAGTTTCCAATTCCTATCTAATCACACCTTGGCTCAATTCCTTGTAGACCTGTATTTTTCGGCTCCAGTGCCTCTTTTTTCTGCACAGATCCAATATGTTATATATCAGTGAAATTAGTTTAATTCTTCATATGTGACCGAGCTATTTGGCTTGTTAAAGTTTCACCTTTCTTACAACATTGTCGCTTATTTCTTGAAAAACTTAATGGTTCTCTTTCTATATTCATTAGCATTTACAGTTTTTGGCCCTAGTATAGCTACTCGCTCTTCTTTTAGTTAGTAGTTTTTTTTTATTGATATAACTATAATGTTCTCAGTTGTCGCACTCCCAAATACATAAATTTATCTATCTCTTCCAAAATATATTACATTATTTTTGAACCCCTTTTTTCCTCTTTATGAAGTTCTTCAAGCATGTTCAGCATTACTTTTTGCATTTTGTGGCCAAAACAATCATGAGCATAGGCAACTATTTGCCCTGCTCTTGATCTTAGAGGTTCTTTCTTAATTTTTTAATGTACTGCAGTACCAAGATAATGTTTCTCACAACTAGCCCTGCCTTACTCTTTTACCAATTTTGAATTGTTCAGTCTTGCCTTTCTGGGTTTTAACAGTTGTCTTCTTCATGGTCATCAGTATCAGTTTTCTTCATTTGAAATATGTTCATAGTTGTTTTAAGGCTCTTTTTCGTTCAGCTTTTTGATACTGTCAAGAGCTTATTAAACAGCTATGTGCATCTCTATTCCTACTTGAAGGTAATAAACTTTTTCCATTATTTATATTACTGAACGAATTGCGTTAACTGCTGACTCCCCTTACGTGAAAACAAATGATTCCATACCACTATGCTTTTGGTTGCAATTACTATACTAATCTTCTTTAAATTAATTCTCATATATTTTCTACTTTCTTTTTTTATGCATTGTTATTGTTCTTATGTGGTGCCAATACTGTGAAATATTTCTTCGTTTTATATTTTTCTAATTAATTGGTTTTCTAATTTTTCCTCTTCGTATTTAAATAGTGCTATACTCATTTAATCTTTGCCCGGAGATTTGTCATTTATAGTCTTATTTATTATTTTATCTATTTCCTCTTTACTTAAATCGTCTAATAGCTCATCGTACTCATCGCCATCATTATCTTTTAAATTCTGATTTTTATCTTCTCTTAACAGAATTTTACTATATTTGCTTGTATTGTTGCGTATCTTTCTATTACTATTCTTTCCTAGTTTGTTTTATAACATTTAACCCCTTTTTTTCTTGTATAATAATTACTCGAAAATATTTAGGAAGGAATTATATCATTCAAAACTTGTATGAACATACAAATTGAAATTTTGTATGTTCATATGGAATTACCATTAATATAATCATAAACATCACGATGCGGTGAGCAGTATATTCGTAAACAGTAAAGATCTTTGAAAGTTGTATATTTAAAGTATGTAGTGATACGTACATGGATCTCTATATGAAAAGTTAAAACAATTTATATCAGGTTTGTGTATTACGAGGTAGGCGCCATAAATTCTCGGCCTGGTTTACAAAAAAGAAAGTTGGAAAAATATCTAATAAACTTCTATACATTTATTACAACGATTAATTAATAATTCGATACCCTTATAAAAATAATCTGAAGTTTTTTCGTCAAAATGTTCTATAACAGCTGCTTGCAACTCACTCTCGTCCTTAAAACTACGTCCCCTAAGATCTTTTTTAAATTAGAAAACAAAAAATCACAAGGAGCCATATCCGGACCATACGGTGGATGTTCCCATTCTTGAAAGCCGCATTCGCGGATGGCAGCTTGTGAAATGGCGGCAGTATGGACGGAAGCATTGTCGTGCAATAATTGCACATCTTTTGTCAATTTTCCACGACGTTCTGCACGAATACTGTCCCTTAATGTATGCAATAAGGACGCAAAAAAGTGGCGTTCACACTTTTATTGCGCTCTTTAAAGTCAAAAATGCCCTCACAATCCCAGAATATTGTGGCCATCACCTTTTTCGTTGATTAAACGACTTTCGCCCTTCTCGGACGAGGTTCATCAGGTCGCCGCCATTCCATGGACTCCCTTTTCGATAGAGGATCGTAAAACAGAACCATTGTTTCATCCCCTGTGACAATGGACTCCAGAATTGGTTTTGGGTCGTCTCCACACATGTTTAAAAACAACTGCGCACATTCGACTCGACGTCCACGTTGGAAAACAGAAAGAAGTCGTGGTACCGATCTAGCACTAATTTTATTCATACCCAAATGGTCATGAAGAATTCGGCGAACACTTAATTCGGAAATGTTTGTTATCACTGCTAATTCCTTCACTTTCAAACGGCGATCTTCTAGCACTAAATGTTCAATAATTGAAATTTGTTGAGGCGTTATCACTTCAATTGGTCGGCCCGACCGATCAGCATTTTCCAGGTATTCTTGTCTCAAACGGAAACATTTTGCCCACTTTTTTACAGTTGAATACGAAGGAGATGAAACACCGTAAACGCCGTCTAACGTTGTTTAATGCGTTAAGGTGTATGCCCTTCTTTTGTTAAAAATTTAATGACCGCGTGGTACTCAATTGTCGTTACTTCAGACATTTTCAAGCGCTAGTTACGTTGGTTGGCTGGTTACTAAAAACTACTAGACTTCGAACCGTCATATTTATAGTGTACACCTCGCGTATATGTATACTGAACTAAATAAATTTATTATTCATTAAAAAAAAATGTATGTGCATGCATGACGTGAGGGAGTTTGAACACGTTTGAACCTGTAGAAGCCTGTGAGGCCGAGAATTTATGGCGCCTACCTCGTATCTCTTAAACCTTTTATAAGAAAAGTAGTTCTGAAGATAGCAATTCTTTTGTACGAAGGCTAAATGTATTAATAAATATTATCATTATCATAATAAATTTCATCCAAATTATCTAACTTATGGCAAAGACCATTAGAGAAATGTGAAATAAAATATGATGTAGCAGTTTTGTATCAAAACTATTTAAGTGGGTGTACTTTGTGTTTTAATGCCCATA
The DNA here is from genome assembly GCA_963170755.1 of Amphimallon solstitiale. Taxonomy (NCBI): domain Eukaryota; kingdom Metazoa; phylum Arthropoda; class Insecta; order Coleoptera; family Scarabaeidae; genus Amphimallon; species Amphimallon solstitiale. The sequence continues at coordinate 62,590,250 of OY720679.1, read as the reverse complement.
TATAAAAATAAAAACTGTTAAATGATTTAAAGAGGGTCATTATGTGTAATATTTAGCCATGATTAGAGATAATAATAATAATAATTGAAGCAATTGCGCTGTTGTAATTAAACATATAAGATTTTTAAATCAAATATTATACAGCATTATCTACAAGACGCATTATGTTAATATATATTACACTTCTATTACAACAAGAATGGATCTTACAATATAATCAACGGTATAATTGGAATGTCAAGTATGAGAAAATTGGTTTGAGTTCTAAGTTGACAATGGATATTGAACTGTGATTTCTTTGGAATAAATTATCAATTAGAAACAACATTTATTTGATTGACACGTTTATGAAATTTAAGGACAAACTATAGGTTTATTAACATAAATTGTCATATGAGTAATTGTTAATCCAAGAAAAACTTGTGAGCGAAAAAAAGCAAAGGAAGACCGTAATAATACGGAGATTTGACTACCTACATACACGCGCTCAAAGAAAATTTTACTAAATAAATTTAGAATTTTAATTAATTGATAAAATTTTAATATTTCTAAGTTTCAATTTGCAATTTAACTGCTTAATGCTATATTACTGTTTATTGGATTTTTGTTCAATAAAATTTAATTACTTTAGAATTTAAAACGCAAACGATTCAATATTTGGAAGTTGTACTCTATCAATTAGCTTATAATAATAATATATTTGACCAACAAATATAAAATCCTATTATAGGATAATATAGCAATAATATATAAGTATATTAAGTTTAACTAAACCTAAATACACAACAAATTCATATACAGAAATTAAGAAGGAATAAATAAGTTAAACTCTGTCAAGTTCATGAAATTATGTATATTTAAAAGTGATCATAATCAATACCACGTTGAGGGAGAGGGGAGGTAAACACCGCTAATTCTATATAATAAAAAAAATTTCTGCTCTCTCTTCAAAGCTAGTTGCTGTTACATGTAGCAGGCATACCATACGATTGATTTGTATTCCAATTTTGTACAAAGTAATGTACAATAAAGGGTGGTAAGTGTTGTTAGATTCGAAAAGCTATCATATTACCTTGTTAAAAAGCCAAGTGTGCGTGCAGCGGAAGAACAAATTGATTGTCTGTGGCTAGTACAGTCGAAGCGGAGATTCTTTGTAAATTATGGCAATCGGACATGTTGTCAATATTCGAGAATATTTTTATGGGCGTATGAAAGGACCCTATAATCTAATCTGCTTAATAAATCATTAATATACATATTGAATAAGGTCCCAGATTGGATCCTTGGGGTACTCCCGATGGAGGCGATTAATTCGGAAAAAGAATCTAGGAAACCCATAGAACCTAGTTTGAGCAGTAGTACTATATGATCAATGGTGTTAAATGCCTTGGCAAAGTCAGTATATATGTCATCTATCTGTTGTTACTTTTGTCCATTGATGTACGGAGTAATTTCAATAAAATTAGAAAATTCAGACCTTCCTGTCATAAAACCATGCTGTACTGTAAAGATGTAAGGTCTTACGCACCTGTATAGGAAATGTTCAATGACAAAATGATATTAGACCAACAGTGAAATATCACTTTTATTTCCTTTTTGAAAGACAGGATTGATCTTACTCTCACTTTCCAGACTTCGGGAAATGTCGATGTACGAAGAAATAAACTGAAAATTGCACATAAAGTTTCGCATAATAATGATGCAAGTCTCCGAATCAATTAATTAGGAATCCCATCTTGCCCAGATACCAAATCCATCTTAATCCTTTTCAAAGAACTTTTGACTTTGCTAATAGAAACGGGTCTACATAGAAGCAGTTATAGACGTCAGAAACACTCAAGACGTGATAAATAAGGAGATTCGTAATCTTCACAAAAGCTTTTTACTAAGACCTCAACAATTTGATGTGCATTTGTTATATCATCATCGTCATCATTGTTCATGCAAGCCAGAATTCTAGGCCTACCAGTCGTTCTGCTGATTCTGAAATCTCATTCTCAACAGAAGACAAATAAGTTTGATATGCAATTTTAGTTTCCTTCTTAACCAGAGTACATACTCTCTGGAACTCATCATAGTCATTATCAGAGCCCGAGGTTCTCCACTTTTTGTAGTAATTTTCTTTAACTCTAGTAACTTTATCACGGCATTATTATACCACAAGAAAAAATCACGAAAGTTGTGACTTTGAGTAGGTACATATTTGTCTATGACGGAATAAATTCTAGAATAAATGTATGAGACGGCCACGTTAACGTTTAGGCATGAATTTAGATAGGACCAGCCACTATGAACCAGTTCATCAACATACGTTCAAAGTCAGTCTTACGGAAATTTTATACCTTATATTGTTATTAGATCAAAAATTCTTTATTGGAGTATAAACACAAAAATTTAAAGTAATGTTTAACGTTAGATTGATAAAATATTAATGTTATGAGATATTGTAAATTAGTCTAGAATAATTAATAAATTATTAAATAAAACAAGTTCTCTATATTTGCAAATAAAAACTTATTAGTTGCATATAATTTAATCTGTTTTTTTTTCTTGTTAATGTTATAGTTCTCTAGAAATGTATAATGTAATTGAATCCAGACACTCGATATATGCATCTAGGATCTCCGTAGTGCACACATACCGTAAGAGATGTCCGTCCCTTCTTCTGGACGTCTGCCATGGCGAATCTTCGTAGCGGTACGCCTTTCTTATGAGCGGGGCGCAAGAGCAACTAAGCTTGTTGCCCATGGCTGCAGGGCACTGGCACTGACCCCTCTGTCACCACATATCCGAACCGACTTCGGGACCGCGGGAATTCCACTGGCCTCTCACGCCACGGTTCAGGGACTGGGATCGCTGGTGCACGGATTTGTGCTTGTGCTGCAGCAAACAAATAACACACCTATAATATTCACATAATATGTTCATACATACATACATGTGTTTTGTGACTAAAGTAGAGAGATATGGATTTTAAAGAGAATTGAAGCTTTGAAATCATCACACAGAACTAATGATAATTTGATCTTTAACACAAATAATTTAAATTTTAAACTAATTCATAAGACTAGACAGGAAAAAGACTAACACGTATCACTTGTAGTACTGTTGCTAACCAACTAATTTAATATTATAGACTGAAATTAATTCCCGGATTTGTACACATATAAAGACACAGTTGATTTAAGACAAAAAAAATTTGATATTTATTCAAAGTAATTTTCCTTGACTTTAATGCACCTATTCTAAGAGTTTTTGGAAACAGTCTACAATTGCATCCGAAGAAATAGTGTTTAATTCGTCGGTTACATTTTTCTGCTTATCTTTTATGACTTGAAATCGTTTTTCTTTGAGGACAATTTTCACTGTGGAAGAGGAAAAAATCCACTGGTGCAAAGCCGTTTAAGTAGGGTGGGTAATTGATCTCAAAAACTACTTAATTCTAGAGAATTTCCCTCACAATAAGTGAAGCATGAGAAAGAAGATGCATTTTCATGTAACAATAACCCTTTTCTCGAAATTGTGGTCACACTTATGAAATGCACTTCAGTAAGCTCTTCACCAATTTAAGGTATTATGCAACGGTAATTGACCGTTTTGGTAAAAATTCTTTATGGATAATACTATGTCTATCGAAAAACATAATCAACATGGTTTTGATTCAGGACTTTTCCAACGGAGCGTTTTGGGTCATGTTAATGTTTTATCAACCCGTTGCATGTTCTGGTGCTTCGTCACATAATCGTAGTGAAACACTCATGATCCATCACCAGTGACAATGCAGTTAGGAAAATATACGTTGTAGCTTTCCTCTGTTTTTGCTCATCCATAAAATTATGTGGCACGAGCTTTGCACATATCTTCCTCTTTATCAAATCATAGTGTATGAATAGCAGATATGCTTGCAATCAGCAAAAAAGAAGATTTTGTTCGCCCTGCATTTTGAATTGGCATATTGTCGTGAAGCAACAAAACACTTTGTGTTCTTGGATGATTCGGTGAAACTTTTGAAAACTACCTGTCTGCAACTTTAAACTTCTTGGCAGGGCTGTATTCATGGACATATGTACACTACACATGTCCAAAGATTATTACTTTCGAAGGTAGCCATCTTGTCTTACTTTTCTACATGCTTCATTTCTTGAAACCAGAACACTTTCCTATCAGTATATTTTCAACCTTATCATTTGCTTTCACCTAATTTCTAACACAACAATCTACATTATTGCTCATTTCACAAAGGTAATATATTCCAATCCAGCCATTAGAACTTATTCAAAATCAATTACAACCCTCTTACAGGTTCTGGCATGTCTTACGTTGTAGTGTTAATTCTTTATACGTAGACAGCCAGTTTTTCTAACTTCATAATTCATTTCACGCATTCAGAACACCACATAAGTGAATCATCATGTACAATATATATAATAAATAAATAATAAATAAAATATTTTAAATTTCATTTTTGATATAATTAATTAAAATTAATATTTTCTGATAATATATAAACATTCATTACTTGTTCTCTCTGTATTTAAAACTTTTAATTTAGATTAATTCTTGCCAACCAAATAATTATATAGTATCTAAAAAAGTTATCCAAGAATCAATGTCATACAAATATTTCGTCATCTACTAAGTTTAAACAAATTTATAAAGAATAAAAATAGACTCAAAACTCAATCCGAGAAAATTTTTATTAAAAAAAAAGTTTGTCGAAATTCCTACCGGAAGTAAGTTTTATACTCGTACCTATAAATAGCCTTTTGCAAATGTCTCAAAAGGTATGTTTTCTAAACTGATATATCAAGAGTATGAAAGTACGTATTTAGATCTTGATTTTAAATAATTTTTGTATAAGAAAAATTTAAAAATTGGCACCAGAAGTAATACTTTTACTCTTATTATTTGTAAAATTATGCATTCTATATAAATTTATCAGAAGGTGAAAAGTATTTGGAGCTCGATTTGGAACAAATATTGTATATACTAAATTTCAAAATTCGGACCGGAAGTAACACTTTTACTCACAGGTTTATTAGGAAGATAAAAGCATTTGAAACTTATTTTGGAACAACTTTTATATAGAGAATTTGGAAGGCACACACATATAAGACAGTCGTGTGGTGCCCATATTTAATTTTTTAATTATAAATTTGCCATTGCCACTCGCATGATTTCTAATAATATCGAATAATTTTTGGAATTTTCCTTGTTCTGCAAGGAATTTTATATTAGATCTATATTCGATTTTACTCATTTCACAGAAGCAATCAGTTAATATACTCGTGATAAGTACGTATGTCATTAAAACGATATGCACCTGTATTTAAATTTTATTTATCTCATCTACTTCCTAGCAAAGAAATTTATTTTTGATACTGCTTTTCGTACAATTACCATGTTCAGGAAGAAGAAGGCTAATCATAGGAGAATTGTTATTGAAAGTCTATTAACAGATTATGAAGATCTTCATTCACATCCGAATATTTCTGATGCCACCATTGCATATCAACAATGTTGTTCATAAGTTCAGTTATAATGTTTCTGCCACTTAATAAAAGAATGCTTTATAAAACAAGCTACTCTTTTTTTATTTACTTTGCCACAATATATTTTACGAAAAAAACCTTTTTCGCGTCGTTCCACGCCGCTAAACTAAATTTGATTTCTGTTAATCTCTCAAGCGTGTAACACCTACTGCTGCTTGTCAACCAACTCACGATAATTCAATTTTTCCTGAACATCGCAAGGTACAATATTCCCAAATGCACGCTCGCGAGCTTTCCGTTTCCGCGAAAAATAGATTTTTTCTCGGCTCTTTTTCCCGTTCTTTTCGTTATGAAAACCTAAATTTTAACCGTTATAGGAATATACGTAAGAATAACCTAGAGTGAATAATATGCAATATGAATACTACGTTAAAGTTATATAGAGCTAGTATAGTGCTGACAGCGGATGTTCTGAGCAAATATAAAATTTCCTTTATAGACCTGGCAAGTATCTATGCAAGAAACAATTTCTTTATCTTAGATACAGTGCTATAAAATTTGAAACCGTGATAGAGACTTTGTCATCAATCACTACGAGTACATTGAAGTTTATTACTTAGACTACTTCGTTAGATTATATTTTTTCTATTTCGGTGCTATAAAGTTCACTTTACGGCACCCGTTTTGGTTGCATAAAGTATTACTTTATCGCACGCTAATTTTATTTTTTTTGAGGTTGGTAACAAAAAAAAATGGAAACAAATCATATTTAAATGTCAAATATAAGCCTTTAAAATAACAAAATTGTGCAATGAAAGTTGTACAAAGAATAAAAACATACATGTTAACATTTTATTTACTAATTAACAATATAAATTGTTAAGCAGAGTTGAATGATAAGTTTTCTGATGCTACTATTGAAATTTACTTCCTGTGTTGAATAGTACAACTGTTATAAAAGTTTACTATAACACTATAAGATTCGTGTGCATTAATGGATATTCCAGATAGATTTTGGGAAAACACTACGTTTTGTCTGAATTCCTGTTGCTTCGCATTGACTGACACGTACGGTAATTATTCTATTTAGACCAACTTAAAAGTGCTAGTATGGTTTTTGATAAATATGTCGAGACTTTGTTGGCAAAAGATTTTGTAAATTGTCTTCTGCTGTTTGGGAATCTTTGGGGGCGTGCAATTCGTTATTTCGTCCTTTTTGTTGATAATTTGAAATAATTTATTGCATGAATCAGTCTAAATTCTAAACAAAATTACATATAACACCGCCGATATTCAAATATATAAAATGTTCTACCTAAAAATCATAGTAACCAACTTCAAAAAACAAAACTTCTAAAATGTTTGATCAAAACATGTCTCTCATTTTAAGCTTTTTTGAACATTTAATAACCGAAATAGAAAGAATAGTATAAAATACACGTTTCATAAGGCATTTTGCGCACTTGTTCTTTAACTTGAACGCGTGCGCAAAAATCATGTCTTATGAAATTTGTATTTTAACAAACTATTAAAACACTCTGCTGGCTGTCACGCCGTAATAACAACGAACGACTTCACAACTAAGGCTGTAATCTCTGACTTGCGTGTGTGTGTGTGTGTGTGTGTGTGACCAAGATTATGAAATTTTTTTATAAAAAAGTTTTTCGAAATTTCTGCTTTTACTATTAGGGAAAAACAACTTTTTAGAAATATCCTCCAAGTCATGCTCTCTAGATAGAGATATTAAGAGTGTAAACTGCTTACTGCCAATATGTGCCGCCGCTTTCTGAAGAAAAAATATCTGTGTAATTATTTTTTAAAAAGTTATAGGTATTAAGTAGAAAATCATTACTTATGTCATGTTTAGACGCACTAAGTTAGTGCTTAATGATAACGCATACTATTATATTGTTTGGATATTACCCATGCGACATGTGGTTGTTTCTTTAAAGAAGTGATTTAATTATTATTATTTTTATTTAAAAAAAATGCTAATATTTAAAACTCAAATATAATATTTGCAATATTAGCAGATCCTACGTCTTGTTTTATCCTGTTTGTTTTGCTATTATTAAGCTAACCCATCGCACAAAAAAAATAGATCATAAGCAGTTCAGTTGCCTATCTAGAAATAGATAATTATGTCAATGAGTTAGTCGGCCTAGGAACATGTGAATCTTTGTGTACATCTGTGCGTATTTGTGTGTTTTTTGTAGTTTAGCTTTCTCTCCGTCAGGATACTATAACGTCTCTCTCTCTCTCTCTTTCTGTGATCTCTCTCCCTCTCCCCAATATTCATTCCGTATGCCATTTTCTGTCTCTCGGTCTCACTGCGAAAATATCCGAGACGATTCGAAAATCACACGACCACACGAACAAAGTGGCACGTATGTGTCCAAAACACATTCACAGCATCCATGGCCGTCTGGATTTGGTTGGGAGGGGCGCGCGGCATCGATCTGTAGAGAATCCCTGGCGGATGACGTCATACCGCCACACCGTCTAAACACTGAATTCACCGCCACCGACGTTTTCGTCGACGACGACATCACCACTTCCACAGCCACCGGTGTCAAAATTTGCTTCTTCTATCCGCAACGCCTCTGCTCATATATATATCGGCAATATCAAACACATGGGAAAGGCTTCCTCCGTAGAGTTTTGTATAGACGGTAAAATGGAAATGGATTTCGCCTCCCCTTGTCAATAATATACGTTTTATGTAGGTTCGCGTATATGCCACTTTCATTATGAAAACATTCACCTGTGGTAATGGACACGGCACACCCTTGTACATATATAGGGACAAAAACAGAAAATAATAGGACGAGCACGTAACACACGCGAGACGGGAGAATTTCATGATGTTTGATAGTTGGTTATATGGAGGAAAATAGAAGTATTGTTTCGAATACTAGAATAGCTCCCAAAGTTTAGAAAATGTATTAATACAACAGTAAAACATTGTTAAATTTAAAACGGACCGAGACTCTGGTCGAATTATTAACTACATACCTATTTCTTATTGGTCTGTTCAATAAGAATAATTCGACCAGAGTGGTTTCCTGTCAGATGATATAATAACCTATAATTACTTATATAAATAAAGGATCTTTTTAAAGTAAGCACCTGTTTTGTATATTAGCTTTATTGGCAGATACTTTCCTCATTAGAGTAGGTTGTTTTCTAAGTAATCAATGTTGGTGTACATGCTAAGCTTTTGAGAACTTCAAATTCTGACAGTTGTCACACTTAAATTCAAGTTATAGGCGCCTATTATTATTTACATGACATGACCAAACTATCAAAATTATGCACTATCACCAACCATTAAAATAAAAGCGTGGCCGTCTCTAATGAGGAAAGTGTTTGAAGGCACGGTATATGTATGTACAAACAGATCCTTTTGAACTGTCCTGGGTTGGCAACAATAAAGTTCCAGTATTATCAAAAATTAGGAAATATTTACTTCTGTGAATTGTCCATATTAAATTTACATATCAAATGTCAAAACCATAACGTATTGAAATGTCTTGTACTTTTTGGTATTTTGATTTTTTTATTGTCGCTTTACTGTCTTTTTCAAGACAATATATCATGCCAACAGGATACATTTATTGTAATGTCGCACTTTTGCAGTGGAACATTGCAAAAGGATGGATCAAGGAAGTATTTATTGGGAACGGGTTTGCAGCAATTTGTAACGGAATATGGAAATCTAGAAATAAACTTCAAACATTCGTCATCGCAATAGGGTGATTGAAAGGTTTAAGGAAAAGGGAAATGTTTGTAAACGTAAACCTGGGAAAGCACCGGCAGTTTTAACCGAAGATGTTGTCACAGACATTAGGCAGCAAATGGAAGTTAGTCCCACAAAATCTGTACGACAGCTGTCTGCTCAAACTGGTAAAAAGATCTAATTAACTGAAATGTAATTTGTAATGCAGCATTATATATTAATATTGTAGGTATTTCCTATTGTAGTACTCATAATGCACCGAAAACATACTTACATAGGTATGCACCCATATGAAGTTTCTGTACTAGAACATTTACGATTTGATAAAATATTACATGAAGAAGATTTGAATCGCATTTTATTTTCAGATTAAGCTTGGATCCATTTGTCGAAGTATATAAACTCTCAAAATTACTGTGCCTGGTCAACAAAGAATCCACATATTTTTGTTGAAAATACTCTCCATCATATGAAAGTTCGTATTTGGGTTATAATGTCAAAGAGACGGATTATTGTACCAATCTTTTTCCATGATACAATTAACGCAGTACAATACCGAGAACAAATATTGGGACCCTTCATTAGCAGTCACGAAGATGAATTGACCCTGGGGTACTTCCAACAAGACGGGGCAACTGCACATGCAGCGCAACAAACTATTATTTATTTGCAAGAATACTATGGTGATCGATTGATTAGTTGAAATCATTGAGAAAGAATAGGTAGGCAGACGAGGTCACGTGATCAAACCGAGTACAGGTCCGCCATATTGATACTACACTTACGTCAAACAGGTAGTGTTGATAAAAATGTGGAGTGCATCGTGTATTAGATTTATATAATAAGTTAAATATTAAAAGACATTATGGTTTCTTATGCGCTACGTAGCTGCAACAGCAGAGACGGCGTTGATAAGAAGAATTTGTCTGGAATAACATTTCATAGCTTAGTGTAGGCCTGACAGGTGTGGTATGACAGATTATAATTTTGAGTAGTCCGGACTAGGTGAGCCAACCATATTGGTCCCATACTTAGCCCCGCCCAATGCTCCCGTTTTGAGAGTATAGCAAAGATGCTTTACAGCGTCTCCATAGTATTTTTCCTCAATGGTCGAAATCGATGACCAGGCAATTCTCCGGATTTAACACCACTGTATTTATTATTGTTTATGATAAAAAATGTAGTGCAATTACTATATTTCTACAAAATTCTTTCATATAATTCAACTTAAAACTAACCCTATTTCATTGATATAAGAATATTAAGAAAAATGTAAATAGTAAACCTAACCACAAGGTAAATAAATAAGCATGTTCGCCAATTACACTGTGTTCCCATATTAAAATCAGTGTGGCCAACTCAGGACAGTTCAAAATGATCACGTAGTATAACAAAAATACATGGTGATATTATAGACAGATGGTAGCATATTTGGTATTCTAGCCTAATGATTCTAAACAAATCAGATATTCAAGTAAGTTTATTGGTATATTTATAATATATATAAAGTATTAGAAGAATAAGTTTAACTGGAGATCAATAACTTTCTGCAATATACTGTGCTTTCTTAGTAAGAATATATACTTAGAACCAGTATATCACAAAACATAATTATGTATACATATATTCTATATAAATACATAGAATTTAATGCAATGGTGAAACTTCTAATAAAGACAAACATTGATCCTTTTTTGTCTTTGTTATGAAAGAATAATGCCGCCGACATGTGTAGTGGGTGTTAAATACACGGCGGCGTATATCAATTAAATATTGATCTACGCCGCCGCCTTTTGCATTTTGGCGATTTTTACGTTTTATAATTTTCACCCCTGCGTTAATTAAAATTACATGTCAAATATGACATTACAATCTCTTTAACGAAGTATAAAGGGTTTTCTAGCATTTATTTTTAAAATTATAGACATAAACTAATCAAGTTATCATATATGAATTGGAAATTACGCGTTATTAATGCTATTTCATAATATTGGCAATGTTATAGTTACATGTAAGCATATGATTATAAAGTGATGCTTATTTTGTAAATAAGAACATATTGTAACGTTTTCGGGTTCGCAATAATCAACTCGTGCAATTTATTTATTTAAAACAGTCTGTATATTCATACACTTAAAATTAATTAGGTACAATATAAAAATGTAAAACTAATGTATCACACTTAAACTACTACGATTTAAATTAATACAGGTATTTATTTACCAATACTATTTATATGTCTGTAATATTTATATCTTTATTGCACTGTAATAAAAAACTGCACCGTATTTATATCACTTCTATTTATATAACACTCTAATATTTATGTCTATTCTTCGGCGACCACTTAAGGAACTATTTATTTATTTCTTATATTTATCTTATTGTTTCGCACGAGACTACTTAAGGACTTTCTTATTCCGGAATTACTCATCCATCGGTGACCCAGCCGCCTTATATACACATACGAAACATCTGGAAGCATTCGCGTAAACTCCATCTTCCTCTCGATGTCTGTAGAACATTCGATAGACATTCTGTCTCTTTGCAGTACGACGCAAATGGATGATTTATTGCTTTATAATGTTTACCAGTCGTCCCGAAACACACTATTCCATGTTCTCGTTGCTGGCGGATGACGAAATATACACCGGGATCCACGGGTGCACCCAGCCGTCTTGTGGAAATGGCAATCCACCGTCCTAGGCGGCACAACGGGCTGATTGGGCCGACAGCCGCACACGACCATTTCCATACCAGTATACCGAAACACTGCCTCCAGCATGTTTCTTACGGTTCTTCATTCCAAACGGTCTAATCCGCAGCCCAGTTTCGGAATTGCCAGCCTCCCCATATTTTGCTCGAGTGCTCGTCCTCGTAAATCGACAACGGATTCCCATAAGTTGGCTATCTAGGTTTTCCGGTAATTTGTCGCACATCCGCCACTTTACCGCTGTCACGTCCATGGTATGGGGCCAATCGGTTCAAACGCACCACCCCTGGCTCACTATGGGGTGTTAGTCTTACGCGATAAACCACGTCATCTATTCGCTCTAGTATTTCGCATGGTCCCTCCCAGTATTGTTGGAGCTTTGGGGACAGGCCTCGGCGACGTTGAGGATTATATAACCAAACAAGGTCTCCTTCCCGGTAACCACCTCTCTCGGCTTGCACGTCGTAACGATTCTTCGTCCTGTCGCTGGTATCCTAAGTGTGATGGCGTACTTGCTCGTGGACATCCTCCAACCTTCGTCTGGGTCCGCTGACGTAGTGTTCTCCATTTGCGTTCTCCACAACACGCTTGAGTAGGCCATCCTCCACCTTCAGAGAGTCCCATTCAGACCAGTTGGATTCCATTCCCTGTGAACGAGGAGCTACTTCTTGACAAGCCGGTCCGCGACCAGTACCTTTCCAAACCATCAATGAACCAAGGTCTTCATCAGCTTCTTGACCGATCCGCAAATTGTCAGGTTGCCACTAATCGTCAATCACGGTAGTTCCGAATGTGTTGGCGGATTTTTCTTCTAGTCAGTTGCTATGCCTGCAGTTTTCTGGACTTGGTCTCCTTGCAACAGCATCAGCGTTTTGGTGTTGCAGAGATGCAATTCGCGCTGTTGATTTTGAGGCTGTACGATACTGGGTCGACAATTGCCGCTTCTCATCGACCCGTTTCAGTTTTCGTTGCTCCGCTATGATTTTCTTGGGCTCCTTCCCGCATTTACTATGCACATGGCCCATTTCCATTATCATTTCCATTTCCATTTCCAATTCCAGCATCGAAGCGTTCTTCTCTTAGGTTGCATCTGATTCACTAATCGTCGGACTACCTGTTCCAGGTGTGCATGGTTATACTTCATCTCAAGACGCTTAATTGATTTAAGGTAGTCTTGGCCCTCTTCCGGACGTAAGGTCTGCAGAATGTTACTGGCCTCTCCTCTTAACGACACAATCAGAGCAGTAGCTTTCTCCGGGGACATCCACCCATTTGCTCCTGCAGCGGCTTCGAAGTGTTTTGCAACTTCATCTCTTAGAGTCTTCATATTAGTCTCGATTTGTTTTGAATAATTTGCAATTTCATCTTTTAAAGTTTTTGAATTATTTGCCATTTCAGTTAACATCTTATCTTTTAAAGTTTTTGAATTATTTGCAATTTCATCGTTTAGAGTCTCCAAAATTAAACTTAGATCAGCCTGTACTTGAAACAGATATTTCTCGGGATCCTTACCTTCATTTATTAAAAGGTCACGAAGCCGTTCCTGGGGAATTGTTTTTTTTTCCAGACGTATCTGCGTCCCTTTCTTCCAATTCTGCCCTTAACTCGGAGACCTTTAGTTCTTCCAAACGTTTGGTAGCCATTTATTTATTTATTTGCACTTATATTGTTTATCCCACTTCTGACACCAATTGTAACGTTTTCGGGTTCGCAATAAACAACTCGTGCAATTTATTTATTTAAAAGAGTATGTATATTCATACACTTAAAATTAATTACAATATAAAAATGTAAAGCTAATGTATCACACTTAAACTACTACGATTTAAATTAACACAGGTATTTATTTACCAGTACTATTTATATGTCTGTAATATTTATATCTTTATTGCACTATAATAAAAAAAACTGCACCGTATTTATATCACTTCTATTTATATAACATTCTAATATTTATGTCTATTCTTCGGCGACCACTTAAGGAACTGTTTATTTATTTCTTATATTTATCTTACTGTTTCGCGCGAGACTACTTAAGGACTTTCTTATTCCGGAATTACTCATCCATCGGTGACCCAGCCGCCTTATATACACATACGAAACATCTGGAAGCATTCGCGTAAACTCCATCTTCCTCTCGATGTTTGTAGAACATTCGATAGACATTCTGTCTTTTTGCAGTACGACGCAAATGGATGATTTATTGCTTTATAATGTTTATCAGTCGCGTCGAGATGATTTACAACCTCTTTTTATTGTCGCTCGGATGTCTGCTGGTTTCGTTACAATATGAAGAAAAATGTTTCCAAATTGCCGACTTAATTACAAGAAAATTTCTAAATCGGTTCTTATTTTGTCATATTTTTCTTAATAAATTGAGATTAATATATGTCTAAACTAAAGTGGTACCCATATATTGAATCTATAGTCATGTAAGATTTCATCTTATTGTAATAAATAAATAATAATCAATCGAACATACAGCAGATTTTGCTGTATGTATTTGATTGCATTAATCATCCATAAAAAAAATTCAAGAGGAAAGCACTTTTTTAAGACAATACATACTTTCAAGGTAATACACATATTTAAGTCACAACTATTTTGTTAGTTTTACAAATGTAATCTCGCCTATTTTATAATTAGTTTCGGCATAAATTTTTGGCTAAGGCAAATTCCTCAAACACGGATTTCTTGATCATGCTTCAGTATATTATTAAATATTATGAAGAGGAGGAAACAATTGGATCAATATTCTTTTTCTGTTGAGCAAATAATAAACCAAAATTACTACTGTTAGGAGAAATAAATTGGGAGGTAACGTTATAGCTATTTGCTAGATATGTGAAAGTGAAGTGATAGCGACAGATTCAGAACAAGAAAACTAGTTTATTTTTGTATATATGTATATTTCAAATTTAAAAAGCATATTTTTAATATTTTTGTATTAAAAACTCAAACTGTTGTTATTATTGTTATTTTATTATTAATTATTATTAATATGCAACTCACATCGCTTAAATTTTGTTAACACTTAATGTAACATATTGTAGCGTCTAGATTTAAAAGCTCCTATAAGCGTTACTCTTGATTTTTCAGGGTTCACAAAAAACTGTCCTCCACATGTAATTAACCAATGCAAAGGCATAAATTTTATCTTTATAAGTTATTTAGAACATTTTGTAATAGGTAATAAAAATTTATTTTTAGTCTTAAATGTCATAGAAGCAGATAATTAGCTCTTAAAATTCTAATTAACGGGTTTTGATCATATAGAAGGTTCTGAATGTTACTGGTTGAGATATGGCAAATTTTTTAAATGAAAGGAATAGCAGGGCGACAAACTGATGTTTTAGGACAAAGTAAGTTTTATTATTAAGAACAAATTAAATATCAATAGTAAATGCAACATTTTAGTTATTTTTCTTTTCTTTTCTAAGTCGTTATAAATTTTAGACGAGGAGACCAATGTCAACATTATTTTCATTCACCTCGCAAATTAGAATGTCAGAGTTATTAGTTTCCATTAAATTAGCATTAGTTACCGAGTTCTCCATTGTAACAGGACATGCTGTTCGTCCAAAACCTACACTTTTTCCCATAGTACTTTCGAAGCAATTGGTTGTTTTCTTCTTATTTTTTTTTTTTTTTGTAACCGTATATCAAGAAAAGTCTTCTTTTGGCATCTCTGAAGTCAACATAAACAAAAGTAACTAGTAAAATAATATCACTACCTACACACAAAAAATATAAACACTCTTTAAACTAAATGTTTATGTAAAAACCCCGTCTGACTACAGTTGGAACAGAATTTGATAATATTCGAAGAATTGTTGGTACCTAATTTTACAACAGAATATATTGATATTTATAACAAACGCAGATCAAAATTAACAAAAAACACGAAAACTATGAAAAAAATCTAATATTTACTAGTTACAGGTAACCGATGATAGTTATAGTAAATTTATAGCTCTTTTTTCAATGGATATATTTTGTTGATTATAGAATAGGTACTACAAGTTCACAGAGGAGACAATCTTCCTGATTCATATGTCACTGTAAAAAGGAAACTAACATGACTATTAATAAACTGTAAATACACTAATGTGCTTTGTCTACCCACTCAGATAAAATTTAATAAATTTGAACTGATTTTGTATATGTCACTGCATTATATTGGAAACAATGACATTCTTACCGGATGAATTGAGTTGGTATCTATTAATACTCAAACTCTACACACAAAAAACCTGTATTCTGTTAAAACGCTGTTAAATATCGAGAAAAATATGTACAAGTTATATGCGCTGCTCCCCATTTTTCATTAAAGCTAAAAATATCTTATATTATATATTTAATTTGTATATTTAGAAGTTACATTTAGTTATATAAGTATAGTCCCAGGAATGGCTTAATTATTATTATATCAAACAAGCTGGTTTCTAACATATGAGAATGTTTTTAAAAGAACTAAAGAAATTATCTGTACGTCTGCAAGAAACCGAAACGTATTTATAACAATATGTAAATAAGTTTACTATGTTTTTAATACAACTTTACATTTAGTGTTGTTCCAATCTAACCAAGAATTGGCATTAAATTATGGAGGGACATCATGACTTGTATAGATAGACTTGCAATGAAAAATTGTTTTCAAAATTAATGTTTTTATAGTTTTCTAGATGTGTTCCATCACGCGTGGTTTCACCAAAAATTACTGGTTTGATTTCTACAAATTGTGTATGTTGAAGACATGGGAAATATGTATTATTTTGATGAAGTTATTAAACACATTTAAAGCAATAATCCATAAAAGAATTAACAATTATTTTTTTATGATTTAAGTTTATTTTGGCAAATTGTCCCATAAACACAGCAATAAAACCCGAGGGGGTATGATTTTGAATCTTTAAATCGTATTGAATTATTATATTGCATTAAATAACAGTTGTTAAGAGTATTTACTAAATTTAAATAATTTACTTAATTAAGTTTTTTAGTGTTTAAAAAGTATAATTAACATTTTCTGCTAAGCAGCAATAATAAAACTATGGACATTAATTTTAAAATATATTTTTAGGTGAAATTTGGACCCAGTCGCTAGTTAGGTACCCTATCCATCGGGTGCTGATACCACGTTTTGCTAGGAAAGTTGACAATCGGGAATATTTTCAAAGTTCAAGTAGTGTTAAAATTATGTACGTTGTATTTCAAAATTATAATTAACTTTTACAGTTTTTCACTGATAATTTAAATAAGAAAATTTAAATACAAAAATTGCAGTTGAGTATAATTCGATTTTATTCATGAGATCATTGTGATGCCATATGTTTCTTCAATAAATGTATATTTATTATAAAGCTTTGGATATGAATAAAAGGTAATATTTATTATCTTCGTTGTAGATTTCTGTCGCATCCTACTGCATATTTCTGTTGCTTTCAGCTCTTTTTATATTTTTCTGCTCACATATAATGTCGTCTTGAAAAATTGACATGTGTGTAGGACATTAAATAAAATGTGGTGTAAAACAAAAGACAATTCGACATGGATTTGAATATATTAAATAAATGTCCAGTACATTATTTCTTCATCAAGCAGGTATTCTTTAGTGTTTAATAATTACAAAATACGTGATTTTATTCTTGTAGTCACTTGGTGTAACATCAGTTTATATAGAATGAAGCTTAAGGTGAAAACAAAGCTTTTATACTAGTTTCCAAATAGACGAGTAATATCTAGATTACTTCGAAGTAAATGAGGAAATGAAATAAATGAGTAAATGAGGAGGGGCATTAATATTCAAAGAGAGAATTATTCATTAAAGAAGTAAATCAGTTTGATATAATGATACTCAAACAAGTGAGATAAATAAAACAACACAAAGTATCAAATAAAGTTAATGACATAAAGAAATATATGTTCATTCAGGTGAAAAGAGACAAAACATATCAAACAATAATAAAAATAAAGAACGCACGCGGCGTTTGAGGCCTTCCGAAACGATTATTTTACGATCAATTTTTGACAAAATAAGTTTAAACAGCGTAATGTCAAAGACACGCATGACTGGATAATGAACAACATGAAGGAAATGGCCAGAATGACGGCCTTGTCAGGGTCTACATCAAAGGACTAACAGAAATAGCAAGATATAAATTAATATAAAGAAAACTTTTTTCTATACTTAGAAAAACGCTCTCCTTCTTCTCGCTCGCTCTCTTTATAAAGTAATGTTCTTGGTAAAGAGTCCAAATCAAAGATAGGAGAAAGCAGGAAGCTGGAACTAACTATACATACTATAACAGTTTCCACGGTCAGAAATAACGAAAACCCAATTGTACATTAACCCATTAATGCCCATGGTATGATTAATCATACGTTTGGAGTAGGCGCGGCCCCTATTTCTAACCTGTACACTTTTTGCATGTTGTTGACATCTAACCATGTTTCTAAGATGCTTTTCTGAATTCTTGTGTAAATATAGTGACAGACTAGTGTATAAATTTCAACAGGCACTGTTTATAATTTTACTCACTACGTCACTGTTAAAAAAATGAGTTTGAGGTAAGTTCTAGCTTTTTAACCAGCTCTTATTTTCTATGCATGAAGTTTTCCCTGGAGATAATTATTTTAAGAGCTTTGTTTTAACTATTTAACACAACGGTTACATGACGAGTCGAATATAGGCCGAGATTTTTAATTTTTTTTGCACGAACACTGGACAAATATATGACAATAGCTGGTACAAACTCTATGAATTTTCTTAGTTCTTCTTGTTGATCTTTTCAAGTTAGTTTACTATGTTTATCTCAAAATGATAGTTACTATTTCCTTGTTTCTCCTCCAGAAAACAGTATTATAATCCATTAGATGAAAATGACGCTGAAGAACTTCTAAATTACCTAGAAGACATCAGCTCCGATGATGATATCTGCGACACGCTCGACAACTGTGACGAAGTTTAGTTGGTGCTATTTCAACCTAATGATGGAGCAGACACAGACCAGGATGATACAAAAAGCGATACAGAATGCGTAGAGACTCTTCGAGATTTAGGAAAGGAGTTCTTGCTCAGCCAGTAATAAATATGTAAGACGCACGGGGATTAAGGCATTACTGTAAAAGCACTTTAAGTGTTGCGTAGAGAAGACGACTATAATACTAGTGACGAGGAAACATTAGCTCACAAGGCGGAAGACTGAAACAAAAAAACATAAGAAAAATGAGAGCTTGGAAAAAAAGCGAACTAAAACCGAGAAATGGAAAAAGCGAAGCTTTAGTAAATGCAAGTCCTTCAGTAGTTGCTGAAATTCGAGAGCAGGATCTAAAACCGGTGGATATTTTTAAATTATTTTTTACCAATGAGATTATGGATTTCATATGCCGTGAATCTGAAAAATACGCCATATCTAAAGGATGCCACGATTTTCGCGTTACCACTGATGATTTGTACAGTTACTTTGCAATACTTCTGCTAAGTACCATTTCGGAGGATGTACTGGGAAACGAGGGCTGACACCTATAACAGTTTGGTTGCATCCACTATGTCGAGAAATAGATTTGAAGCAATACATCGTTATCTACACCTCAATGATAATTCGTCAGTAGATCCAAATGATAGGGTATACAAGGTTCGTCCTCTTATTCAACATTTGAACAACATTTTTCAAAAATAGGGTGAACCCTTTGCTAAATGCTTTTCGATGGATGAAGCGAAGCCGTACTATGGACATCATTCAATGAAGCAGTTTATTCGAAGAAAGCCTATTAGGTACGATTACAAGTTTTGGTGCCTGTCAACATCTACCGGATATCTTTTAAAAAAAATTCCATTTACTGGTGCAGGAGAAAAGCAAGAAGACAAAAGTTTAGGATCCAGTGTAACTGAAAAATTGTGTTTGGGGTATTTACCAAACAATAGCGTAGTTTTTACAGACAACTATTTTAATTCCTTACCTATGTTGGAAATCTTGAAGGAGAATAATATTACGTGTATAGGAATGACCAGTGCCGACCGCATCGACAAAACTCCACTGAAGGGTTTGAAAAAAGAAAAAAAGAGGTTCATATCACGTATTGGAAGACAAAAATTCTGAAATTACACTTACACGATAATGGTCAGGTGACCATGGCCACTAACATGAATGACCCAAGCATCACGTCAACCAAAGGAACTTGTGGACGTTGGTCCAGAAAAGAGAAGGGTACCATTACTGTGGAACAGCCTACTATGGTCTACATGTACAATAAAGGTATAGGAGGAGTCGACTATTTTGATAAAATGCGTGGACTATATCGTATTAGGATTCGATCGAAAAAATGGTATTGGCAATTTGGTTTTTGTCTAAATGGCGCTGTAATAAACATGTGGCACTTATATAGGCATACTAATCTTAGCATTGGTCTACTTGAATTCACAAGACGAATTGTTCTAGCTTTGCTTTCTAATTCGGAAACGCCATCAGAAAGAGGACCGAAACCAAGATATAAAAAACAAGTTCTTCAAGAAATCCGATATGACCAGAAAAGCCATTGGATTTTGAAAAACAGTACACAACGACGTTGCGGCCAGTGTTGAAAATGTACAGTTTTTGAGTGTAATAAATGCAATATTGGACTCCACCCAGACGCATGCTTTAAGGATTATCATACTAAATAATTTTCTGGTTTTTCATTTCAATAATTTTACTTTTTCTCTTATAATATGTGAATCTTAGAATTCTATAGTCCGTCTCAACCCTATTATGCAGTACAGGTCTTATGGCAGTTGATTTCATGGTTGCCAAATCGTCTCATTGTATAATGTCGTTACAGTTCCGGTTCAATATCTGACATTTTTTGTAATCAAAACATAACCTATACGAATGTTTGTCATTCAATTGATGCATACAAAAAATTAATAGTAATTTGAAACACTTAAAAGGGGAGAATATGTAGGAAGATGGATTAGTTAAAATATTTGTAATAATATAATCCTTTGGGATTGTTCTGTAGAAAATTATTTAAAATCTAACTGAATATAGTAAGCCAGAGTAAATAAAGTAATATTTAAAAGAAACACTTAAGGTATACAATTTTCTTCGTTATTGAATATTGACATCTTAATCAACTATCTACTATAAATTCAGACCAAGACAAAGTTAATCACAAATTTATTTTTCATAAAAAGACTTTTCTATGTATAAAAACAACTTAAATAATATATATTTACGAAAAGAATAACAATAACCACACATACACATATACTTTTATTTTTTAATATGTTACATGACTTATATAGTCTTATTGAATATTAATATGTTAATCTACATTCCGTTATACACATTTAAAGACACTAATTCCTCACAAATTCATTTTACAAAAACATACTTTCCCATTTATAAGAACAAGTTAATAATACATGATAACATTTATGAAAAACCTAACCATGACCATACAAAGGAGTAGGTACACATATTGTTTTATTTTTCTTCAATCACTTAAAGAATCTTGATCTGATGATGAATGTGTGATTAATTATAGACTCTTCAACATCGTCTTGCAAGTTGGCAAGGTGGCCAATGTAATTCTGCCAGTTGTTCACTGTTACATTCTGATAACCCTCCACAATTAATTGTTCAATATCTCTTTGTTTGAATGTTGTATTGTTCATTTCAACGTAGTGGTTAACTTGTGCCCACACCATTTCAACTGGGTTTAATTCACAATGATAAGGTGGAAGCTGAAGAACATAATGCCCTTTATTCTTTGTAAATTCATCAATTTTGTTTCTGTCATACTGAGACCTAACCTCTGACACACAAGCCAGTAAATCTCTTTTTAACATGTCATTATCAAGTGGTATATTCTTCTGAGTAAGCCATTCAATAATTTGGTCTTTTCCGTGCTACTGCTGGAAACTTTTATAATTTTCTCGTGTGATATGCGGCATTATCGAGACCAACAACCGAGTTCTCTGGTATATTGTTGTATCTGCATCCATTTCGCTATGAACATCATCAGTATTTTTCTTATAAAGAAATCTTCATTCAGCACCAACAACAAAACCTTGCTCGCCTCCAGCATGAATTAATGGAAATCGAGGCCCAAGACCCCTTGGTGATTTTAAATCAGTGCTAGGTCCTTATGTAAAAGCTTGTCGACTGCTTTGAACAGTAGCGTCAGTCCACTTTTTATTTACCGAGTGTCCTGCATTCACTCATGATTCATCAGTATATATTATAGTTCTACCTAAAAATAAAACAATCACAATCAAACACAAGCAAATAATAAATTGCGTAATGAACATAAAAGTATAACAAATTAAATGATAAACTATACCTTCGTCTCTGAATTTTCTGATGTGTCGTAAGTATTTATGTCTCCACCTAATGATATCATCTCTTTCAATAAGAATACTCTTTCGCCCCACTTTTTAAAATTCAAAACCCATATCATGTAGCAATCTGTAAAAAGTTAAAGTATACGTATATGTATATAGGTTATCACGTTTATCAGAATTATAGATATAGGTATGCATACTTACTTTTAAATGCTTGAAAACGATAATATGCTTGCTAAAAAGAACGATTTAACAGAAATTATAAGATAAATTAAAGACAATGTAAAAGTTTACACACTACCGCAAAAACTGACAATTGACAGCAACGATTACCCATAACAGTCATATACTTTGCATAATAGAACTTGCAACAAGGCAACCGGATATAAAGATGGCGTTATTAAGAGACTACTAAAGATAATAAGAGATGCAATATCCCTATTAAACCTGTACTGCATAATAGGTTGGTTGATAGTTTATTTTGTACTTACCTTATATGAAGTTACCCATCGTATGATATAGTATACGTATCAAAAACATCAGTTAAAATAATTTGCTTTTGAAAATTCTTATATTTTATTTATTTCCATATCCCTACTACCAAAATATAACAAAACTAGAAAAAAACTAATAACAAATAGTTTGGGCATTAATGGGTTAAAACGTGTCACTTAATATGTCACGTATAAGTGGCAAAAAATCATATTTAAAACATATTTCTAAATATGTAATCTGTTACAATTCGTCTGTACAGTACTACATTAATATTAGATTGTTCTAGAAGACCGATTCTAAGCCGTTTTTCTATACTGAAGCCTCGGACTCTTGAATAACTCTGGTCCATGGTGAGTCGTATGGTTGAATTGCTTTGGCAACCGGCATGTGCCAGTAAATTAAAATAGTGTCAAATTTATGATGTTGCAAAATTTGATCTGTCAAGTAATACGTATTATATTATTACGTATAGCCATCTCAGGGCTGTCATATATAAATAGTAATATTTATACACCTTTTGACATTTGCCATAATTACCTTGTGATGTCTGTTATATCTGTCTTCTAAATAATATAATTTTGTCAAAAATGCTTGCCTACTACACAGAATTGCAAAGTATTAAATAAAATGTAGGTATAGAAAAGTAATATTTAATATCTTTATTTATAATATTCAATCTGTAACTAGTTTTCATGTAATAGTATTTTAGTAAATGAAGCTATATATCTGAAAATATTAATTAATTACTATAATGAAATTGCACTCGTCTATGGGAATTTGAATGATCGTCTGTATTTCGTAATTTGGCCGTCTCGATTGCCAAAACGATTCAACCAAACTTATACCTATCTATGGATTCAACTGTTTGACAGAACGTTCATTAAATCGATGTCGAAATCAATTTATGCAATAGTAGGTACATTGTAGTGCTTATAAGTAGAACAATTAACAAAATAAGATTACTGATAATTACATTTGCCTTTATTTTATCTTATTATTTAGTTCAGCATAAATTTCTTACTGATTGATTGAATAAATCAACAGTTAACAAAGATAACCTCAAATGTTATAGACACGTTGTGATTGATGAATCGTTTAAAAGACAAATAAAAAAGACGTGATTGGTATGTAAAAAATAATTTTTGGATCAAGTTTAAATTATTCAGTTCTAAATGTATAACCTTTTTGTTGATTTAATGTAAAATTAACAGTTTCGTTTATTTCACAACTACGCTTATAAATACTGTGTGTATGCTTACACGATTTTGTGGTGTGATCTCCATTAATATTATAAGTATTACTGTTTAATTCAATATACGTAACTTGGCTACGTATAAGGCCGGCGAGACTTCGAAAATATCACATTTCTGCACATACCCAGCAACATTATTGACAAAAATTTGTCAGATATCTAAAGAGTATGAACAATTATTAAATGACTATATATAGCCTGACCTTTCTACGCATCTGTTTAGTAATTCATATTGGGAACATGATGAATGGTTTAGGTTCTTCAACGTCTGGATATTCCAATAGTTTGGTCAAGAGTACAATTTTCACAAATTGTCTTAGGCAATGTGGACATCAGCTGTACCTGATTCTCGAAAACTCAGGAATTACAAAACCCAATCGCTTCTTTCGTAATGCAATTCAATTATGATCTGAATATTTTCTATTCGAATAATGCCTTTTTAGTTTTTCGCCTAATTACAGACTGGTCGCCATTTTTGTTTTTGGTTAAATTTTGATTTGTATCCTTTCTGAAGTATTCTATTAGTTGAATCTCACTGACTTTTTACGTTAATGGGTAGTTAATCATTCATGACAAATTCTTGATAATTTTCTATCAATTTTAGGTATAGCTGATTTAATGAAACGCACCTACTTCGATAGAGCGAACTCCGGCAGTGATTTAGTTTAATCAAGGGATCGGATGGGTGTGATTTGTAAAAAAAAAACAAGTTTGCTATTTTTGAGAGTTAATCTAAATGTAAGTACGCGTACTATATCATTAACAGTTGCGATATTATTAGCTAGCTTACCCTTACCATCAACAAATTTTGAATTATAAGTTTAGATTATTAAATTTCTTTTGCTAATTGAATCTCAATTTTAATTTCTATTTAACTTAATTATATATTATGGTCTTATTTATTTGTTATGTTTTGTTTATAACTTTACTGAATATTAATTTTTAGGAAGCAAATAGCATTTTTTTATATAATTATAACTTAATACATGTACATAAAACAGAATAGGAAATCGAAATAATATGTTATTAACGCTATTTTATCGTATTAGCAATGTTATTGTTATACGACACATGATCATATAATTAAAATAATAATATTCAAATTAATTATTTTTAATTAAATATTTAGGCATGACTAATAAATCAAGAAAAACTTTTCCAAGTTACTAATTTAATAACGTGTAAATAAATTACAGACACCCACAAGACTTGTCTAGAAGAAGAACTGAATAGAAGGAAGAGACAATAAATAATACACATAACGAAAGTAAAAA
The DNA here is from genome assembly GCA_963170755.1 of Amphimallon solstitiale. Taxonomy (NCBI): domain Eukaryota; kingdom Metazoa; phylum Arthropoda; class Insecta; order Coleoptera; family Scarabaeidae; genus Amphimallon; species Amphimallon solstitiale. The sequence continues at coordinate 62,564,958 of OY720679.1, read as the reverse complement.
GTGTTACTAACGGTACCATGTATGCTGAATATGGATTACCCCAAGGAGACAAGCTCTGCTCAGCCTTAAGTAAACTATAAGGAAATGATTAATTCCACTGACAAATATGCAAAGGAATTCCTAGTTATCTTGGAAGAGAAGGGTCTTAATAATTTGCTCACTATATGAAAGAAAACAAATGATAATTGTAATGTAAAAAGAAAGGCCGAAGGCGATCGTCATTCCTAAAACTGAAATATTACAAGAAGCAAACGCTACACCCTATATAGAGCTTCCATATACAAAATACTACAAAATGGGGTGGACAAATTGAAAAACGGATGAAGTAGAATGCTACAGTAATAATTGAGTAGAAGTCGTCAAATACCGTGCCTTCAAATACTTTCCGCATTAGAGACGGCCATGCTTTTTTTTAATGGTTGATGACAGTGCATAATTTTGATAGTTTGGTTATGTCTTGTAGGTAATAATCGGCGTCTATAATTGGAATTTAATTATGAAAACTGTCAGAATTTGAAGTTTCAAAAGTTTAGCATGTACACCAACATTGATACTTAAAAAACTTAAAAAACCGCCTACACTAATGCGGAAAGTATTTGAAGGCACGGTATATACTACCATCACAATATAAAAAATCCACTTAATAAGCTCTGTGTCATAAATATATGTATGTTGAAGCACAACAAACAAACATCTCTCAACAGCAGCAAAGCAAGACTTTAAAAATAATCTCTAACAACAACAAAACCCTAATAACTTTAGTCTACTAAAATATTAAAAAAACAACTAATACTCTAAGCTCTCTTTCAGTACTACACAATGTATAACAAAATCTATATAGGCTTCCACGGTTTTTTAATATCTTCTTGGTTTCTGTGTCGAAGCCATGTCGTCGACCATCTTCAAGACTGTGAATTTTACTGTAATTACCAGACTAAAGCCAGTAATGAAGATGTCTCCTGGAATGTTGACGAAACATCGGCAACAGAAGTAGAGACGACGACACTGTTTCAACCGGGAAACCAAAAAATATATAATTATTACGAAATAATTTGGAGATTACAAACTCCACAGAATTTTCACCGCTCCACCTCATAACAAAAAATCACAACAACAAAAATATATAAAGTAGTCAATATCAACATATTGACTACTAAAGCAATCACAAAATACATTAAGGTCCCGATTTTCCAACTACGAATAAAATATTTGGTTTACCAATCATTGATTAAGCCTAATTATTGAGTATCTCCAACCGGTGTTTTTCAGTAGGCAGAAATACACCGGTCATCTAATCAGTTTTTAAGAATTTATTGTATAAAGTTGGCAACATATTTACTAATGCATTTGATTTAAATTAGTAAATTTGTTTTAATAATATTGGAGCCATTTTCTGCAATTGAATTTGTTCTTTGTGGTTTTTCCCTTTATTTTATTTTTTATGACTGTGTTCTGTATAATTAAAAGTTTTATTTTAGCAAATAAACTGTAAACATTTATTTTGTGTATCTTTCATCTAAGGATTTATGTGTAAACAGCAGAGTGCAACAAATATGACTGATACTGAAGCAAATTTATTCTTTACTTACTACTATTAACAAACACAATTGTGAAAATGAAATATAGTCTAACGATATATTATTGCACTTTCCATTGTTATATCTGATACCATTTGACTACCAACCACCAAAGTTCTGTAGGATGAATAAAGCCAAATGCCGATACAGAAAAGTTATATATCAGCCGTTTATTAACAACGATTCTAAATAATGTTATGTCCAAATTCCTTTATTCAAAGGAGGTTAATTGAGAATTTAAATGCAGATCAACTTTACAAACATGTACACTAATAATTCAAACCCAGATCAGCCAAAAGTACTTAAAATGTCTGCATAAGCCCTTAACGTCAACACGTCAACTTTAGTAGAAGTTTTTTCATGTTCACAATTTTATTTGTAATTGTTCAATACAGTTTAATATGTTAATGACATATCTAGAATGAGTCCAAAATATGTTTGACTGAAATGATGTTTTAATAAGCTGCTGAAAAATGCAATTAAAGAGCAAAAAAGTAAACGAAAGCATAAATTGCCTCAGAATATTTAGGATTTTCACGAATTGAGATACGTTCCCAAAATTCTACTTGAATTTAAAAACGGCAAAAACTGAACCGTTCTCATCAGAAAAGATAATGTATTCGTGATTATGAATAAATTATATTTCTTTACTAAGCTAAAAGTTACACATATTCAATGTTATGTTATTTTTATTAATAGTAAAACAAATGCACGTGAAAACATAATCGTTGTGAAAAACAAAAATTCAAATCGCCTAACATATGCACATGTGTAAGAAATCCTAGTCACTGGTTAAAATTTCTTCGATCAAAGATGATTTTAATCAATGATTAGCATTGACCAGAAATTGTAAAAACGCATCATTGTATTAACTGGAACTTTAGGCACTGACAACACTAACCGGCATTTTGATCGGAGTTCGCAAAACCGACTCTAAACTGAACAAAGTGTATAACTTTATTCGTACACGATTTAAAAACAGAATAAAAAATGAGGTGTGGCCACCACACGACTTTCTTATACGTATGAGCGTTTCAAACTATACAATTTTAAGAATTTTTTATACAAAACTTATTCGAAATCCTATTCTAAGTACTTTCATTCTCTTAATAAATTGCTATAGAATGCATACTTTGCAAGATATTCGAAAAAAGAGCTACTCGCTAAAAGTAAAAGTGCCACTTCCGGTCCGAAATTTCATGTATACAAAAAATATTGCAAATTCAACTCTGAATACTTTTGTACTCTTAATAAATATATATATAGAATGCATATTTATGACATATCTGCAAAAAATCGCTATTCGGTAACAGTAAAAGGGGTAGTTCCGGTCCGAATTTTGAAATTTTTTTTATACAAAAGATATTGAAAACTATGTTTTAAATACTTTTATACACTTAACGTACCTGTCTAAAAAGCTTGACTTGCGAAATATTCGCAAAAAAACCGATTTTCGATAAGAGTAAAAGACCTACTTCCGGTAGGAATTTCGAAAAACTTTTTAAATAAAATTATTCTAAATATTAATTTTAAGTACATATGAATTCTTTATAAATTTGTATAAACTTAGTATTTGACGAAATATTGGCAAAATTCGATTTTTTCACTGAAGTAAACTGCTACCTCCGGTCTACCGATTTTACTGAAAAACTAATCAGATCTCAAGAGGGAGATTATACACATAAATACAAAATTTGGAATTGATATCTCCAGCGGTTTGACCGCTATCGTGGTCACACACAGACACATTAGACACACAGACAGACACAGACAGAGACATTTTTTAAAAACCACGTTTTTGGTATCAGGGGACCTCAAAACGTGGACATCTGCAAAAATTTCGAGGTCGAAAATTTTCATCATCACAATACTTCCTTTTACTACGTATAAGAAAGTAAAAGAAATCCGAACTTGACACAATGAATATCAAGTAGTACTAGTAGTGGTCCAGGGATAGAAGTTTTCTAGATGTATTTATGTACCTATATGTATTACTTAACCCTATGTAAATAAAATATGGGAGAGTGTATAGAATGAATATTTTTCAAGAAGAAACTTATTCCTAACATTTGCTAATAGCAGTAATTGTGGCATATGGTTAATATCGTGTTTAGGTAAATCTAAAACAATTTAAAGTATGGGTAATATGCAGATGTAGGTATAATGAAAAGCGTCTATTAAAATCGATATTGTAGTAATCTATTCATCCATATCAATCTTTCTTACTAAAACCCCGACAATTAAATATATATTTCCGGGTTTTGTAAACAACAGGCGAAGGAAACGCATAAACATTCTGGCAAAATTCACAGTAGACTCATAAAGTGAATACAATTTTAGTTTTTGTGTGAATATATAGTATGATTGCGTGTATCATTTAGACTTGGGTCGTCGCCCTCATTTCTATTTATAAATTTATGCAACACTTTTATGTGTACGTTTGTATTTTTTGTACTTTTTTGACGAACTGCAATTCCGCGCCCGTCTTTATTTTGACGTTTTACATATCTGCCAGCATATTTTGAATTGCTGTTTTTGTAATGTTGGTCCTTTTTGATCCGCTTTTTTTAGAATATATCCCGATAATAGTTAATTTGAACATAAAATGGGTCTATATGATATATACAGATAATGGTAATTATTAAAAATTGTCTTTTATGTAGCCTATATTTTTCTCAATTTTATACCTTAAGAGAGCTCCGTTTGTTTATATTCTAAAATACCTTTCATTATTTCGTAAAGTATATTCAATATATATTTTAATTTTTTGAATGCTAATTTAATTCTCTACTCTAAGAAATATGCCTTTGTTCGATCAAAGTCAACAGATAATAATAGTATTTAAATTATTAAAGTGTATTTATGGAAATCTTTTTACAAGTAACAATATGTAGCAGACACTTAATATGTTTTAACGACGGTTATTGATATCGCAAATCATTTTCTTTGTTATAATAAAAACAATTTATTTTTATTATAGCAAACAAAAACATGTAAAAATTATTTTAGCACCCAGTTAAGTTGGTAGCGATTTTTTCTACGCCACATACGAGACTTTTTTTCTACACTTATTTTGAAGTTTTCGTAGAGTAGGATCTTTTGATAAAATATTGTTTCTGCAGCAGTTATGTTTTGCTTTATACTATCAGTAACTGAATTGATTGCCTTTGGCTAGACAGAATTAATTTTGCTGTACCTAAATTTCCGTCCACATACTCAACCTTCTCTTATGGGTGTATATGTGAATATAATCTCACTTAATAGTAATACTAACGCTAATTCACTGCAATCTATTATTTTGAAGATATGTATTACCTTCATATACTTGTATGGTTTGGATTATTGAAGTTTTATCATTATTATAGCGTGTCTTAAAATAGGAAAGAGTGGATCAAATATCCTATGCAGAATGTACGTATTTCGTCAACAATTTTTAAATAATTACAGAAAATTTACTTTTTGGATTAGCATGTAAAGGGAGGATTAACTGCGATATTAGATCGACCAATTCTGGTAAACTGGATAGTATAAATATTCCAGGAAATTTCCTTCTTCAATATGAAAATTATATGCTCATGAAACGAAATTTATTAATATTTATATCAGGTTTGATTGTAAAATTTTAGGTAAAATGTAAATTAATTTTATATTTCATTTTGAAAATGGTATCTCAAACATGCAATGCTAAAGATTATAGAGACAAAAATTAGCAGCATTAGTTAGTTTGATTAACTGGGCAATAATAAGTCACTTACACTATCACAATTTCCAGCACAAATAACAATTGGTTTTTCAATATCCTCCATTAGTCCAGCCTACATTTTGTTCTAATCTAATTTCCTTTTAATCACAACATTATCCGACAATTTATACAATACTTGCGCAAATCATTCCTCAAGCGTGTTACCATACGATCATGGTAGTCAGTTGTTTTTTTCCCTTCGAAACAGTTCATTTTTAAATGAAAAACAACTTACACTTTGCCGCATAGTATATTTGACAGATTCTTCTAATTCATGTGGTCAGAAAATTTCTTCCCATCCGTATTTCAGGAGGTCTTAGTTCACCTGTTCTTTCATATCTTTTAGTATGAGATATAAGGTTGATTTTTAAAGCCCTATATTAAATTCTTACCTTTACTTAGTGTTTTGGAGATAACATTTTGTACATATTTAGATCTGTCTTAATCGTGACAATCGTTGACGCTATGTAGGTGGTAAATCTAATAGTTTGCTAGGATATGTAAAAAATGTTCCCCAGTTATTGCTTGGTTATGTATATGTCAGACACCGCTTACTTATTTTTTCATATTTGAATATGTACAATTTTGGGATAATATATGAATTACTATTTCTTACTTTGAAATAAGGTATAGTATTATTTACATCACAAAAAAAAAGGAATTAATCGCGGATACATAAAATACAAGAAAAGGAAAATTATCGGGTAAATTCCGCTGTTGAGCAACCGTAGACACGTGTTTCTGACTCATTGGTCGTCGTCAGTACGGTGTAGCCAAGGAATTAGGTGGGATAACCTTGGAGATGTAAGCTACACGGAAGACCATCAGGTGACAGACCGCCATTTGTAGCTTCGGTTAGAAGAGCCTCGGTTTTGAGGATTCACATCCAACCTCGCCACGAGGAAGACAATGCCAACCTGCGTGCCATCCGAGGCCCAGGAAAGAAAAATCACAAAAAAAGGAATTAATCGCGGATACATAAAATACAAGAAAAGGAAAATTATCGGGTAAATTCCGCTGTTGAGCAACCGTAGACACGTGTTTCTGACTCATTGGTCGTCGTCAGTACGGTGTAGCCAAGGAATTAGGTGGGATAACCTTGGAGATGTAAGCTACACGGAAGACCATCAGGTGACAGACCGCCATTTGTAGCTTCGGTTAGAAGAGCCTCGGTTTTGAGGATTCACATCCAACCTCGCCACGAGGAAGACAATGCCAACCTGCGTGCCATCCGAGACCCAGGAAAGAAAAATCACAAAAAAAAGGAATTAATCGCGGATACATAAAATACAAGAAAAGGAAAATTATCGGGTAAATTCCGCTGTTGAGGATGTGAATCCTCAAAACCGAGGCTCTTCTAACCGAAGCTACAAATGGCGGTCTGTCACCTGATGGTCTTCCGTGTAGCTTACATCTCCAAGGTTATCCCACCTAATTCCTTGGCTACACCGTACTGACGACGACCAATGAGTCAGAAACACGTGTCTACGGTTGCTCAACAGCGGAATTTACCCGATAATTTTCCTTTTCTTGTATTTTATGTATCCGCGATTAATTCCTTTTTTTTGTGATTTTTCTTTCCTGGGTCTCGGATGGCACGCAGGTTGGCATTGTCTTCCTCGTGGCGAGGTTGGATGTGAATCCTCAAAACCGAGGCTCTTCTAACCGAAGCTACAAATGGCGGTCTGTCACCTGATGGTCTTCCGTGTAGCTTACATCTCCAAGGTTATCCCACCTAATTCCTTGGCTACACCGTACTGACGACGACCAATGAGTCAGAAACACGTGTCTACGGTTGCTCAACAGCGGAATTTACCCGATAATTTTCCTTTTCTTGTATTTTATGTATCCGCGATTAATTCCTTTTTTTTGTGATTTTTCTTTCCTGGGTCTCGGATGGCACGCAGGTTGGCATTGTCTTCCTCGTGGCGAGGTTGGATGTGAATCCTCAAAACCGAGGCTCTTCTAACCGAAGCTACAAATGGCGGTCTGTCACCTGATGGTCTTCCGTGTAGCTGACATCTCCAAGGTTATCCCACCTAATTCCTTGGCTACACCGTACTGACGACGACCAATGAGTCAGAAACACGTGTCTACGGTTGCTCAACAGCGGAATTTACCCGATAATTTTCCTTTTCTTGTGTATTATTTACATATACAGCATGTGCCAATTTTCAATAGCCATAGGCGATTAATCCATACAGTACGTGGCAGCATAGTACTCCCTTCTTTTCTTTCCAATGCCAGCACGACCGATGCATTTTCGTAAATACAAGTTAGCGTGGTTAGCAGTAACTATTCGACCACCGGCTTGGGTGTTTGTAATGCGTTCAGAAATAATATTTACGAGTTGCAAGGATTTGTTTTTCTTTGTCCTTTCAGTAAATGCAGAGAATTATTAAACTGCGTTCACACTGCATGACACAAACAAAAGCGTAATTCTGATAAAATTAAAAATAAGGTAAATAAAAAAGGATTCTGAAAATAATAATAAACTACTAGATCAGGAGATCGCGGCCGCCATTTGATGTTTCCCGTTCCAGTAATAAGACGGCTTTTATTGCAGACTAGATCCCAACGTGTTCGCAGCTAAACATTGAATGTAAAATCTGGTGGGAAAATCGGAGGAAATGGTTGTGATGTCGAGTGTTGCCGGGATTGGTGACCGACAGTAGGAGTGCCACGTTGCCATGTATTACTTGTATACGTATAAATCGCACGTAAACATTGAATCCCTATACCTAATGAAAATTGACACATAAGGTATGCAATAATACACTGCGTTTCACCCTTGCAATACTTCTTTGTAAATTTTTATTTTTCTTACATAGAATAGAAATTATGTATTATTATTATTATCATAATATTACGGATTTAGTTCGTCCCATTTTGGTTCGTATATCATCTAATGTATCCAAATACTACTATTTATAATAGCTAAATATTAAATGTACATTTTGAAAAGTTAAATCGATTTATCTTCTAGAAATCTATATATTTTATTAATTGCAATTGTTCAGGAAAAAGTTAAATTGGTATATTAACATGTAGTTGAATAATTAAAAAAAAATTTAATCTATATACGAGGAAGGATCGATAAGTAACGCACAACATTTTTTTTCCTGTTACATTATAGTGACCTGGGACACGAAACTTGCACGGAACGTACTTTGAAGTTCCTGGGTTAGTTGACAATTTTGTGAGCAGGAGTACCTCTATCGGTAGAAAAGCGAACTACGGAGCAAAGAAGGCACACGTGTTACAGTCGTCTACGTGTTAAGAGCAGAGAGGTATTGTTCGTTTTCTGTGGGCACAAGGCCGAAACCCTAGTAAAATTCACAGGAGATGAAGTGCGAGTATGCGGAAAACTGTGTGGATCACACCAACATCAGCAGGTATTGCAAATTCTTTGAACAGAGCCGTGTGAATCTGATGGATTTGCCACGTGCCTGGCGTCCTGTAATAGCATCCATTGAACAGAATGTCACGGCGTACCACTATATGCCTGAAAGCAATATGTCATCTATGGAATAGAAATATCCAAATTCCCCAACAACGAAGAAATTCAAAGTGACGCAATCCGCGATGAAAGTGGTCGTGACGGTGTTCAGAGACATACAAGGGGTGGTACTGGTTAAATTTCTTGAATTTCTGTGAATGCTCTATCGTATTGACAAACTTGGACAAATTGCGTCGCGTGCTCTTCGTGACAAACGCTCTAATGCTGGAAATGTTAAATTCCTTCATGACATTGCACGCCTCCATGTGGCTGCTCCTCTTCGTACTCAACTAGAGCGGTTTGGGTTAGAGGTGCTCCAGCATCCACCTTATTGTCCGGATTTGGCACCGTCAGATTATCATCTCTTCGGTCCGAAGACATTCTTGGCCGGCAAACACTTTACTTCCGATGACAAAGTCAAATTGACTGTCCGCAGATGGCTCTACTCACAAAAGATGGACTTCTATGTAAAGAGTATTTGCAACCTTGTGCCACAATGGGAGAAATGTGTTGCAAAACTTAGCGACTATGTGGAAAAATAGTGTAAAGATGTGCCTACATTTAGTATGTATTCTTAGAGTGTTATCTTTTTTCAAAAAAAAAATGTTGTTTGTTACTAATCGATCCTCCCTCGTATAGTAGAATTACAATAAAAAAAACTATTTAAATGATAAAGTAGCTTTATATAGACTAACGGTATTTGCAATATTGAATAAAAGTACCTTTCAATTTGCGAATTTTTTACTTAAAAACTTTTAATCAACCTAATATAACGTCTGCTGAAATTGAAAAAGTTCCGTGAATCGTGTCAAGAATACAACGTAGCTATTTCAGCGTGATAAGCCACGATTACTATTAGTGTTCTCTCGAAAAAAATTTCAATCGAATTCACATTTTCACACGTGTGCAAATTGCAGATACATATATCTCTTTAAACTAATAAAGTGTTCTTAGTTAATGAAAGCTGTTTCAAAAGCGATCCTTTGTATGTGAAATTTATCTGTGTTTGCAATATAAAATGCTTATAACAAAATCAATATTAACATACTGACTATACCATCGCAGTATATAAATATCAACGTTTATAATAGCAATTAAAAATGTGTTTTTCCTCTGTGCCAACTATATCAGATTCATACAAAACAACACAATACATATTCATGGAAACAGCAGCATAAAACATTAGTAATTTTATTATAAGCTGTCTTCTACATGGCTGCTCTTACATGCTCAAAGCCGTTTGTTAAGTGAATTAGAATTTGAGCACATTATATTAGGTCCTTTGAAAAAATATTACTAAAAAAATGGACTAGGTTAAAATGTATGATACTAAATTTTATTAATTATTTTTAAAATACGTTTCAGTTACACTACAATGTTAGTAAACAAAATACTTTAAAAACACCGTTACTATACTAATGCCTTAAAAAAATCTTTGTAAATTTAAGTGTTGTTTTGTATAAGCTACAGTGTACAGCCGACGCAGTTTTGAATCACCGCTTTTGATGATGACGATATATTTATCAAAACACTTTTTATGCACTAATGTGGTACGATGTTTCTAGTGTATTTGGTTTAGTGTCACTCCACAGTCTCCGAATTAGTTTCTTAAGCAATGTTTGTGATCATTCTATGTGAAAATTAAACTTATTACAATTGTATTATGAATATTTGGAATGTTGTGAATTTATCACTATAATCTTGTGCAATATGTATTATTTCTTAGTTTGATCAACGGAATATTATGACGAAAAGAGAGCCGAAATTTTCCAATAAAAATCGTATTCTGCTAAATCTCCTCTGAATTCAAGCATCACTTGTAGTTTATATAAATATAACGTGTGTACAAATACTTTCCTCGTTTGGTTATGAATAAAAAGTCTTAATGTTAAAATGTCATATCATGCTTTGTTTGTTATCACGGGGTTCTGGAAGTTCAGTGTTTTAGTGCATAACTAAGTCTTCCTCTTCGATAACTGTCAATAGAGATAGTTGCAATTTAGTTTAAAAACTAATTTTGGCTAGTATTATTTCGTAAATGTTTTGATTAAAAAGTTTGTTTTTAGGATCACTTCATTAACGTACTTTTACGAAAAGCACATTTGACAACATTGCAGAGAAATGAGTGTGTATTTCAATGTGATTTCAATCAATATCATTACTGTCAAATTTCGACATTTACCTGTGCATTTGATTCGACTATTTATGTTTCATTTTGTGTATACTTTGCTTCTTCATGGTTATTTGTATTGTTTTGATTAGTTCTTGTGCTACTTGTGTTTTATCGTTTCTTTGTTGTTATTTTATTCTTTCATAATGGATTTTACATTTAATGAATATGCCGATATGTACAACATGGTGTATGGTTTCTGTAATGGAAATGGTAATATGGCAGAACGTGAATATCACGTAGTTACCCAAATCGGAGACATTCTAGTGGAAATGTATTTCGAAGGTTCGATCAAAGTCTACGTGAAACTGGTTTGGTTACTAAAAGAAATGCTAATGCTGGTCGACCAAGAAGGGCGTACAATAAAACTAGAAGAGCAAATTGTAGCAGTACAAGAAGATTCCTCTGTTAGTACCAGACAGTTAGCTTCAACCTTAAACATCCCTAGTAATAAAACCGTTCCGTTCCGTTGGTTCTACGAGAAAACTGTTTTCGTCCGTATCATGTTTGCAAAGTTCCGCCACTCTATGAAAACGACAACATTTCTCAATTAAATTTTTGGAACACAATTTTAAATAGGATCCAAAAAGGATGGCTACTTTTTAAGACGTATTCTTTGGAGCGATGAGAGTATGTTTCCAGAGACGGTGTTTTTAATACCCATAATTTTCACAATTGAGCGGATGAAAATCAGCATGCATTTCGAGAATATGGTTACCAAAACAGGTTTCAAATTAACGTTTGGCTGGGCATAATAAATCTCCGAGTCGTTGGGCAAATTTATCTACTAAATCGTCTTGATGCCAGTGCGTATCTTAATGTATTGGAACAAGTTACTGACGAGATGCTATTGCAAATACGCCATAACATGATTTACATGCATGATAGAGTTCCTGCACTCTATGCTCGTAATTTATGGGAACGGTTAGATGAGCAATACCCAAAGAGATGCGAGAGGCCTGCGAGATCTCCCAATGTCAATCCTGTGTGGGGTTTCATTAAGAAGACAGTTTAAGTAGGGCCTTCTCAAGACGCTGATAAAGTCAGAAACAGAATTAAAGCGGAAGTATTGGAAATTACACCAGAAAGACTTGAACAAGTTGTACAGACGATATCTCGTAGATTGCAGCTATGCCTAGAGACATATGGTTTTCAATACCATTGATTTACTGTCAGATAAATACCAATAAAAGAACTAATCCTGTTGTAATTAGACATTTTTCTATATGTATTATTTTGACAATAAATAATTTGAAGAGCAAATTATACCTCGCATAATGTGTAGAATTTAAAACATCAGATTTACTATCTGATAATACCAATAACGAGTAAAATGTTTTCGAAGATTGAAATACGGAAATTATAGCGGTATCTAGAGTTACAATAGTATGCGGCCACAGTGTTGCCAAATGTATGTTTCCTTCAAATGGCTTCTGAACGCATACGAAGCATCGTACAACATTTTAACAATAACATTTTTTATTCAGAACCAAACCAAAAATGTCGCTGCGTGTAGCTTTTGCAACATTTTTTACACACTCTGTATATGTTCAGGCTTTTTCATAAAAGGTATCGTCACTTGGAGTATAAGAATTGAATTCACTTAGATATCGCACTTTCATTATAGAGTACCTTACTGTAAAAATGTTAATTTGCATTTCAATTATCTATCATTACTTTTTTATAAACATGTTTTAAATATTTTTAGTATTTTTTTGTTAGATAGGTTGATGCCAATAATGTCATCTATAATAGCTATTCATTTAAAGACTGAACAAGATTGTGAAGACTGTCCATGTAATATGACAAGTACGTGTTGTTTGCTTTATTAATTTTTTTTTATTTTCTAGATATATCGGTAAAGTTTTGAAGAATATCCCATGACACTTATGTTAGAGAAATTAAATTAAATACTTTCGATTAATCACCCTCTACTTTCTGCTAACTTAGTTGTTTCCACAAGAACTCTAGCCTTCTTAAACTCTTATCTACTGAATCGCCCGTACTATGTTACCTACAATGGTATGTGATCATGATTTTGCCAAAATGTGTCTATAATTACAGCGGCTCTTCTCTTATTCATTAAATATAATACACCTTGATATAATGGACGGTCAAGGAGACTTTTTTTTTATCTGTCTCGCCTTTTTAATTAAGTCAACCATAATTTTTTGCTAGATAACCTAGAGGCATTTGGTGTCTACGGTATAGTCCCAATATATAGTATCTATTTCACATAATATAATTTCCAAGAATTTGTTTAAAAGTATTAAGAGCAAATTGAGAAACTATATTTCGCAAAATAAGCAAGAGTTCTTTAAGGAATACCAGTAATATTTATATTATTTGCTAATTATATTGTAAACTTTACCAAAACTATACAAGTATATTTGTAGGTGAAGAGTACAGTCATTGTCATTAGTTTGTCGGATTTCACAGTTCTCTATCTGATAGTTATGTAACAAAAACTGTGTAAAAGTGAAAATGTGAACAATTAAACATAATTGCAGTTCTATCAAATGGTCATGATTTATCTAAGACATATATTCAACTCGTCCACATAAATAATATTGAGGCAAATTGCACAGTTAAAAGAGTAGGTAATGTAAAAATTGCATGTAGAGTTGTCGAGTGAATTAGACGGTCTTGGTTTACCTAAGACGAACATCCAACATCATAATACAAAGAATACGGACCATATGTCAAAGATACAATATAGAATTGTGTAACTTAAACATGAAAGTTTTAAATATGTCAGTAGTCACAGACATACATGTGTCATAAGTGTGACACAACCAAAAAGGTGTGTGTTATTTAAAATAATTGTTGTAATATTACCCTATAAGATTCAAATTAGCCAGGCAATTGTCAAATATATATTTCTAATATATATAATAGAATTGGCCCAAGATTCATCCTGGCGGCACACTAGAAGTAGTATGACCAGTGTCAGAAACAAAACCATTATAAGAAAAAGTATACACATATTAGTTACAGTAGATCATCAACCAACCAATTATTCCAAAAAAGACATTCAAAACAAGAGTTATAAACGTGCAAATAGGATGTCCTTTTTATAAAATCAGTGATTTCTTGCAAATACATATAGACTAGATTTAGTTTTTATCTAAGTCTCACCACCTTAAGTAAACGACTACTATATTTTTATATTTTATTTGTTTGTCGGGTATATGCATACATTCCTACTAGTACGTGTGTGTCTTGATGTAAAAATTGCTAATAAATAATTACTAATTCTGTATTATTATTTTTTATGTCATATTTCCTCTACAAATACTGCTTTGTTTCGGAGTATTTTGTGTTTTGTAGAAATGAATAAATATTATTCTTATTACTATTAATTATTGTATATCTATCTAGATGCACTGATGACCAATTAATGCAGCGAAGAAATAAATCGAGTTACGTTTGGCAAAAAGTATAAATAATTGTTTGGGAAGTTTTAAAAGAATTGTAAGAACCAGGGAAGTTCTCAAAATACAAAATTAAAAATATATAAAACGATATCAAATGCAAGAGAGTCTAATGAATGTGGGTCCTAGACCGTAAGAATCAAGAGAGGATAGAAATTTGGGATCTTTGATAGCACAAGAACCGAATCTGGCTGGGAAAGTCTAACTTTTTCGAAAAAAACATATAGCCGAATTTGTTAAAAGCCTGGACCAAACGGACAGGGAAGAAAATGTGAAGAATTTTGTTTGCAGAAGGAAGACGTGGACGTAAGCAGTGGAGGAAATCTTAAGAGCAAGAGGATTGGAAACTGGAAACTTGCCAATGACAGAAAAAGATCGACCGAAGTGACTGAGCTCAAGACCTAAATGCAATACTATTTTGAATGATTTTTCTTTCCTATTTCACTGTACATTAGATATACAATAGTAAACGTACACTGTAAAAATTTTTTGTGTAAAATTACACATACTATAATAGGAAACCATTTCACATGGATTATCACATAAAATTACATCACTATGTGAAATTGCACACGAGTGTGTAGTAGTATTTTATGAAAAAATACATACACAAAAATTAAAAAAAATTCTCGGATTGCCCGCGGGTTCACATTCGGGTCGGAACATGTATTTTTCTTTTGTTGTTGTATTTTTTCATAAAATACTACTACACACACATGTGCAATTTTACATAGTGATGTAATTTTACGTGATAATCCATGTGAAATAGTTTCCTATTATAGTATGTGTAATTTTTACACAAATTTTTTACAGTGTAGGGTATGCGTCAACTGACAAGTAATTTCCTGTTAATGTGTTTTATTAAGCTTTCCGATTGATTTTTTCAATCCTAATGCACTTAAGTTCATGTAATGTAAAACTAAAAAATACTTTATTAGAAAACACACGCATAACACTTATATATTAGCATATAGTTATTATAATAGAAACAATTATATCAACGTTCTTAAATGCTGATGCGTAAATTCTTCAATCACAGACGCGATTTTCATAAGACCCGTATTTTTTCTGGAGCTGAAACAATGTAATAGTCTAAATAGTCTGTATCTGTTATGTGTTTCTGTTTCTAATACTATAGAGCTATTAAAATTAACTAGGTTGTACATTCGGTATTAGGCAAGTGGAAAGGGAATTGATTAACCCTGTAACATTTACGTATTCCTTAAAATTACTTCCAGTAACATAAATTATTTATTATTAGAAAAATGACTTCTGATGCTGTTTTTAATCTTTTCTAAACAATCCCTACATTCAGTAAATCTTCTTTATATTGGGTTGTATTATGAGAAATGTACGCTTGTACATTCTCTACGATTAGGGGAGAATATTTCAGGCAATCTGAATGACACCCACGACAAAACAAGACAAAAATACCCCGGTATATCAGAGCTATACAGTGGGGCGAATATCACCCACTTTTACGTTTTAATACACTTCGATGCGATCAATATGATCAACAGAGTCGCTTTAAATCGCAATACATGAAAAAACAAATTTCGCCGATGATTAAAACAAAACAAACTTGTGAAATTACGTATTGTAGACGGTCTTACTACTATATTGATGATGTTTAGTTATTGATTACGCAGCATGTCTAACATCTTCAATTGTGTGGGTATTCGTATAAGTAAATATATATGTAGATATACGTATATCAGCCGGTATCTCTTAACTTGTTCACAAATAATATGCTACATTCGAATATATGTAATTGCACATTTAGACCTCTCTCTATGCAAATTATGTTCGAGTTAACGAGGTTTTTAATACCATTAATTATAGCGGAAGCTCAGTTTTATATTAAATTTTCACTTTCATAGTACGATAATTCCAAGCATCCGTTAAAAGTAAACATCGTTAGTGCACACAAACATAACTAGTATATATGTATATAAATATATCTACATTTTAAATATAAAATATTTGGTTTTAATCTCACCTCTAAATTATTCCAATTTTGTGCATTATGTTTGGCAGCCTCAACACTACCCTTGGCACCCATTTTAACCTCCTTGTGACACTGTTTTTAAATATAAGAAAATAACGTGATAAAATTGGTCAACTTGTGGTTGTAGTTAATATTGCCGGAGATCAATATATTGGCACAACATTTGAACTGTATTTTTTAAATACTTCTTGTACATTAAGAAAATAACACGTGTGCAATTAAATACGATATAAATGGAATAATAATCTACTCGATTTCAGCCTCAACAATGGTTACCGGTGAATTTTTTTTTACATTAATTCTATCCCGTTATTTGGCACTCGTTTGGCACATAGTGTTCACCACGTGGTTAATTCTTGTTTAACGCGCGATTTGTAAATAGAAAAAGCCCTGTTTCGTCGCCTCAAAACACAACTCTAGCTAAGATCCTGTGACTTTTTCAGATGAAAATTATTCGCTTGAGCCTCGATGTAAACGAGTACGGGTCAGACTGAAGTTTAAAAGCTCTACGCTAGGCGTCGCCAGCGTCGATGGACGCGCAAGCGCTCGCTTTTTTCCCCCGTCGAAGGAGTCACATTTAGAAACTAAAGTAAATAAAGAGTAATAGTAATTGAGTTCCTTTTCTAGCAGTTTTCTTTTCGTTAAGAAGTTTTTTAAATCGTCCCCGGTTTTCGGACGACAAAAACCAAAGCGATTTAATTAAAGTTTCAACAGCTTTCGAATTAATTTCCGTATCTGTGTACGACGAATTGGGCGTTCAATAGATTGTATTAACGAAGACGGAGAAACTTTTGTTCTTTATTCGTCTAGTAGTATCCTCGCCAGTGAAAATTATGAAATTTGGGTTTTATACTTTTTTAAAGCTAATTTAATGTATTCTATTTACTAATAATATTCGTTAAGAACGACTATAGATAAATTTAATTTTAATATCTATACAGGGAGATGACAACGTAAGGTAATAGATTGTAACTTTTTTGTTATAAAGCCACTTTTCAACATTTAACACTCTAATATTAATTAAAACTACATCAGCTTTTCTAATAATCTAATTCATTGTAAAAGTTACAATTCAGTTATTTGATCATATCTTGGTACAGAATGTGAAAAAAATATTTTCTTAGCAAAAATTCAAATGATTATTGATTCATATTTATATACAGAGTGTCCCAGGATTGATGTTACAAGAGGTGTGCGGAACTAAAAATCTTTGAATCTCAATTTGATTTTTTGTAAGTAAGCCCTGCTTGGTTTGAAACTTATTTTTAGTATAGTTTCGAGTTTGTGAAATCACGTAAGCCTTGACAGTTGAGCATGATCTATTTCGGTTTCAGGTAAAGTACCTTTCTCGTTCACAGTATGCTAAAATATTACTAAGAAAAGTTGTTCAGAATAACAAACTATGATCCAATACAAAATTTCAGTAAGATCTACCTACTTTGATTAAATCGTTATTTTTTACATTCAACAATATAAAATTATATTTATTCACAAATTAAGTGTACAAAATGTAATAATAGTATTGCTCTACAATGATTCATACTATTATTACATTTTGTACACTTAATTTGTGAATAAATACAATTTTATTTTGTTGAATCTAAAAAATAACGATTTAATCAAAGTAGGTAGAAATTTTGTATAGGGCCATAGTTTGTCATTCTGAACAATTTTTTTTAATAATATTTTAGCACAGTGTGAACGAGAAAGGTACTTTACCTCAAACGGAAATAGATCTTGCTCAACTGTTACGGCCTACGTGATTTCACAAACTCGAAATTATACTAAAAATAAGTTTCAAACCAAGCGGGGCTTACTTACAAAAGATCAAATTGAGATTCAAAGATGTTTAGTTCCGCACACCTCTTGTAACATCAATCCTGGGACACGCTGTATATTGCATATTGACTATTAGTCCAAGCAATAGGTAGTTTTACTTGAAAAAAATACAGGAGTTTTGAAAATTGGCAACTTAGCTCAATTTGCTGCCTTAAACAATAAATGGGATTTGCGACCTTGGCGGGTTGCCGCTGGCTCCGCCATATTGGAAATTGCACGAATACTCCTTTTTTACAAAATCGGCCTTCCAGGAAGTCCTAGACAAAAAATACGTTAGAGTAAGGGGGTGAATTCCCTATAATTTTTACCTGAAACATTTATTTGTAAAATAAATGGTTTTTGAAATAATCTCATTTAAAATGCAGTATATTTTTTATAATAAAGTAAATAATATACCTTGTCACCCAAAATTATACCCACTACTATTGATTTAGTGGATATCAGTTGTCATTTATACTCGTTTTTACACCTCCATAGGGTACAGCAGACGCCGCCTTTTTTCCTGTAGTGTCCTAAGGAGACCTAATCCACATATTTGTCGTAACTTGATTGATGTTTTTACCTTCTTTCGTTTCAACACTCTTAATGCACCAGGTGTGCTCACATATATGTCTGCAATGTTTTGCAGTGTTTTGTCCTACTATTCTGTAATCTCTTCTTGAGAATGCCTTTCATTATTGTCTTTGTATGATGACAGTTTATTGAAGACCGGCTCAATTTCTTCAAATTCTGCTTCGTCTTCGGAGTTTTTGAAAGTTTCAGCGTTTTCGCAAGAACTTTTGTTATAAAAAATGCAAATAATGGAGAACTTTAAACCTGCTTTTCTACAGCTACATGCTGAGCTGCATACTTTTTTGCATTTACAGTACAAGAATTTGAGGAGAACTCTTCGAAATATTTGAAAATTCCTTACCATGTCTGAACTTGATGGAGGTTCGGAGTGAATGCTGGCGTGCTGCTTCGGCTGTGAGTGGTAATGAAGCAATATTAAACTTACTTTTTGTCCCCGATCTGGTAAAATGTTGGTACCGGAGAGAGTCCAAAAATATGTTGTGTTGATAAGCACCGCAGAGTGAAATTAAGAATTTTCCTGCAGCAGCAATATTGTCGGAATTTACACTTTCTTCGTTGAACACTTGCACAATCCAGCTTAATTTCTCGGAATTTTTAAACATCTTCAGGACTTCTTCTTTCCTTGGCCGAAGACTGCAGACACAATGCCACTGCTTGGTACATGCAGAGTGTCGAAATGAAGGAAGGTATAAACACCAATCAACTTACAGCAAACATGTGGATTAGGCTTCGTGAGAACACCACAATAAAAATTACGCACCATCTACTCTACCTGATGGTGGTGAGAAAACGAGTAGGAATGAAAATTGATAATGACTAGACCAATAGTCAGTACAATTTCGGGTAACAAAGTATAGCATTTACGCTTTAAAAAATACACTGCACATGAAATGAGATTATTTTAAAAACCATGTATTTCACAAAAAAAATCTTGTAATAGGTATTTTTTACAGGACCTTCTGAAAGGGAGATATTGTCAAAATAGCATAGATTTAAGGTTCTTTACAGAGTACATATAATGGTAAAAGACTGACACATTAATAGAAATATCAGATGGAAAGAATTTAAGAAAGGAAAGAATATACTATCGTATAAAGATAAAATATAGCAAAAAGCAAAGATTGTGGAAAAAAATATTCCAAGGTTTTACATGAATGAAGATAAACACAATTACTCAGATGTAACACGTCTTAC
Organism: Amphimallon solstitiale; assembly: GCA_963170755.1. Classification (NCBI taxonomy): domain Eukaryota; kingdom Metazoa; phylum Arthropoda; class Insecta; order Coleoptera; family Scarabaeidae; genus Amphimallon; species Amphimallon solstitiale. The sequence continues at coordinate 62,544,922 of OY720679.1, read as the reverse complement.
TAGTGAAAATCTGGTAACAAAGCTTTTGATAATGACTTAGGTGTTACGACACGCATCGGTCAAATAATAATCTTGTTAGGTTTAACGATGTAGGTTACGAGGGGGAGACGTAGTGTGTGTCACACGTAAAATTGTCAACGCTAATAATATAATTTACTATGAAGTGGCTTGTATAACTTATAGCGATGTTGCAAATGTAACTATCCGTTACTAAAGTATTCGTTATTCGATAAGATCCGAAGTAACGAATACTTGTTTCAAATAATATTCGTTACTTTTTCAAACAGTTACTCTCATAATATATAACTTTTAGAATACATAATTTAGAGTAAATATTTGGTTTTAACCAATTATTAGTATTACTTGTATTTGCGTAGGTCGATTTCATTATAAAAGTTTTGTTTGAACTTATTGTATTGATGCAATGTAAAACAAGTTTTGTGCCATGTACTACATTCTACATTTATTTGTGTGATTTAATATGAGAGTCAGAGATTTTTATGGTTTTATGTTAGAATATCTCGCCTATCGTAAATAAAATGGGAACTCCTTAAAAAAAACCTTAGACTTTCGCCTTTTACTTTTGATTTTGAGTTGGAATCTTTTATGTGATTCTTTTAAAGGGTTTTATTTACTTAACGTAACATATATTAAAATGAGTATATAAGCGAACATTTTTGTATCATATATTATCCCATTAGGGACTGAATTATAAATTTTTTGAAAATTAATAACATTTTGTAATTTATCTGCTTAGGTAATATAAGGCCAGTTATTGTTTAAAGTATTTTTTAAATCCATGATTCACAGAAACAAGAATAGGATGTGATATATATGGCACACTAGTATCTTAGGTTATGAAAATGAGAAGAATTATATTTGGATAGTACTTTATTTAGAATTAATTTTTGGAATGATAATCAATGAAACAAGTAATACATAAACCTACATTACATTTTGAACATTGAGTTCTTACAGCAGTTGCAGTAGTGTGACTTCCTGCGCAGCATCTTCTCTTATTATTTGGAACAAATTGAACAAAATGATCGATTTTATCATACCTTACGTCCTGAGAAACTCTATTTCCTTGTGAATATGTTGAAGGTCGACCAGATGATTTTGGTAAGGTTTGATAGGTTTTCAAATAAGTTTGTGCTACTTCTCTTTTGAAATCTCGCTGTGGTGTATCGGGGTTCTGATATTGGTATAAAATCCAAGCATTCTGTATGGATGCATCAATGATCCATGTGAAAATTGGCCCACCTTTTTCCTCCTATACTTATACGGTAAACGTTTATATTGGAGTCCATTTGGTCTGTACCGCTCATGAAATGATTATATTTCGCAATACAATTTCGTTATGGTATGCCAATTCTCTTCTTTTCTGGCGCAGAATATCTGTTTGCGGTTGATATCGGAAAACTCCATGTATTGTAGAAGCAACAGTAACTACAAAATTGTCCATCCAGCGTGCGACAACGACAGTTTTGTCATCTGTCACAGCATAGTCATAAGTTGCACGATTATTTTTTTCATTTCATTCACTGTGCGTATAGGGCAAGTGATTTTGTCTAACAGTTCCTGTTGCATTATATCCTTCATTCTCCAAAAACTTCAGAATATTTATGGAAGTAAATGAATTCTCAAAATAAAATCTAAAGGGCAAAGATCTTACTTCGTTGGACATATCCTGATGGAGTTTAATTAGTGGTGCAATAGCTTTTCCAAATTCTTTTCGGTGCTCTGTGTTAGAAACTTCAAAATTTATAAAGTATCCACTTTTAGAATTCAGGCACCATACCTTATATCCAAATCGAATTGGTTTGCCACGCATGTACCGTTTGCATACATGACGCCCATAATATTAAATCATGCATGCTCTCATTATACGCAATTTCCTGGTCGGGTATGTAATATGTCAAAAAGTTCTCTTTTATTTATTTTATCATAACCAGAGACAATTAGGATAGCTAAGAAGCACTTCATTTCTTCCGGCGATATTTTCGGATCAGGACAATTTATGAACAAAGCATATCTACTGCTTTCTACAACTAACAGTTGTATAACTTCTTCGTTCACAAATAATTCAAATAGTTGTAGTGGCGATATATTTCTGTACTGTGTATAATTATTTTCAGGAAATATTCTGTTGTTTTCAGTTGGCAAATCCTGACTTTTGACTTATGACCTTGGCTTTTTATTTAAGAAGTGGTTAAAAGCCCAACGAATTCGTCAGCTGAATCTTCGTTCGACTCATTTCTATTGTCAGAAGGTTCAATATACACAGATTGTACAGTGCCATTTTCAAAATCTTCTCAAAAATCTTCAGATTCCAAAAAATCAGCAATTTCTTGCGCAGTTAATCTAAAAATAACCAACAGCTATATTCTATCACAAATTTAAAATGCAAGTATTGTAGGAGACTAGAGTGCCATATATGAAATGTCAACGAAAACACCTTATTTAAATAAAAATTAATTTCTAATATCAATGAATTAGTATGTAGGAACGATCTATTACTTACCCTCTATTAAAAATTAGTTGTAATAATATTTATTTTTAAAAACAATTGAAGATAAATTTACTTACTCATTAGAACAACTCATCTTGCGTATATTCACATAACCTAACAAATTTAGATGTGGCATACAGCATTACCAACGTCAACGTGAAACTCCCTGCTGATATTTATTGGTATACAACATACTACCCCACCTAACTACGTCGATTAAGAGTCACAGATTTGTTTATAACTATGTAACAAGCGGTTCAAAAATTAAAACTTTAACGTGCCATATATGATACACTAGTATATAATAGGTTAACTATACATATTCCCGCATCGCACATTAGAACGAGTACTCGGTAAAGGTAATGAATAAAAAGTAACGGATATTGAATTCTAAAGTAACCGATAGTTACAAATGCTGAAAAATAACCGAATCCAGCATCACGAATAACTAATACCTAAGAATATCTATGATCTTTTCCACAAATACTTTATTTGTATTATTAGGGAGAAGATGTATCACTTATGAGTGACTTATTAAAAAGTAATTCAGGAAAATACTGATGTATATAGTTTTGAACAAAAATACTGAAAGTTGAAAACTGATTTTCTAAAAAAGATTGATATTTAACCAAACTAGAATAACTCTGACAGTTTATTGAATGGATGAATAGTAATTATGGGGTAGCTATTTTGCTTGATGATGGATTTTATTTGTATTAATATATGTTTGTTGTAAAATAAACTACTTCAGTTATTGTATTAAGGAAGTTAAAAATAAAATTTATAAGAATAAGCTTATTTCGATTTATTATTCGTTGTTTCATAGATATATTATTATTAATATCAATTCAGACTTTTAAAATGCTGGAACGAGGCGTAATGGTGATTACAAGTGCATTAATATTAGAATGACATATTAGAAACCCATTCTTAAATTATTAAAAATACGCTCATGGTCATCTAGAAGTCTATGTATAATCAATGTATGGGAATATACAAAATTAAGAAAAAGCTGCTTTCTCTATATTGGATGTGAAATGGTAATAAACAGAGAACCATTATTCCATTATGATAGATTTGCAACATGTTCTTAACTGTTTTCCTAATATAGGAGTTAGACATGATATGATGTATTTTAAGAAACCACTTAAACTTTATCTACCGTATTATTGCTCTTATTATGTGATCTAATACCTGGATACACATCGATTTCAATTATCTTTTATGCATTTTATGTAGTACTACAATGTAAGCGGTCTTTTGGTATTTAACCCTACCTAATTATGAAAATGCCTGGTGATCTTTTAGAGGAGTAACAACAAAGGAGTCAGGAAAAGTATAAGACTACGAGAAAATTATCGGACAGTTAAATATACTAGAAAAGTAGGTACGTACATACCCACTAATCCAATCAATAAATAACACAATGACAATATTAAACGCAGAAACTTAAGAAATCACTAACATTACATCTACTTAACAGCAACAATAAGATTTTAATTTTTGACGTTTGTTGACGTTTATTTGTTTTTGTTTGTCAAATCGTTTACCCAGTACACTAAATCGAACCGAAAACAAATAATTTAGCGGTTTGTAATGAAAAATTAAAAATAACTCCGAAATTATTGGGTTTGGGTATAGGACATTATTAACACAAGTTAAGCGCAATTAACGCACGGTTCCAAAAATTTAATAATATACGGCGTGTTCCATTTGAAAAAAATCAGTAAACGCTCTTTGACAATAGCCAAATTGATTGCATCGTAACAAACACCCTGTATAATAAAATGAATGTTTGATTATTTTGTAGGTTTAACACATCCCTTGGCTGCATACTTACTAAATAATTTTGCCTTAGATAATCGTAATACTACCGCATATAATTATTATGGTAAACATTGTCGCGAGCATCTTTTTTATAATTTTTGTTAATAACTCAACAATGCGTCATCCAAAACCAAAACCTCAGATATCGACGAAAACACAAATTAAAGTAGATAAGGAAAAACAAAAGATATACAGGGTGTTTCATTTTTAAAAAAATCGAATGTGTGCCATTTTAACGCATCACCCTGTATAATTCAAATGTGTTTTTTGTTACTGTGCCACTTTTTATATAATAAATTTCTTCAGTACTATTTAATAACGCCTATATTGGACTTTGACGCACTAATGAGCAACCCTGTATATATCTGTACCTGACTTTACCTAAAGTGAAGCAGGAAGAGTATCCAGTAAATTACCATTTACATTTGATATATAGACACTAACGATTATTATGATTATTAATTCTGGCCTGACATCGGCTATTCACAACCTATAGCACAATTACACCAATACTTGCACTGGCACTACCTATACACCTACATACATAAAGGCACGCACGAGCGTAGAGCAGAGAAGTGAATTCGGGAGCACAATTAAAAATTGTATATACATAAATTGAAATGTTTAAATTTTAAAGTCTACTTAGTTCATGACTCACTATGATCGGATAAAATGAAACTTCGTACAAATATTGAAATCCTTAAATTAACTTGATATATTATTAGAATCCAACAAAATCGCAGAAATATTTTTTCTAGTTCGTTAATAATAAAAATTGCAAATATAGGTATGTATATATACGATATTTTTCCTGAACTCAGTAACGTTGTTGGCTTGTTGGCATAAACTAACGACATAGATAGTATGAGCGTGGTGGCTATTCGACCGGACCATTTCTCAAGATTACAGGATTACCGAACTTCCTCAATTGCTTGACCAGTTGTGTGGCATGTGGCACCATCTTATTAGAAACACAAATCACTGATGTTTTAAGCCCATCCAATTCTGGCCAAAAATAGTCTTCCAACATAGCACGATAGCGAACCCCATTGACCGAGACGCGGCGATAATTTTGATCGACGAAAAATACTGTCCAATCACACCTCCGACATGAAATCCACACCACACGGTCTATTTTTGTGGCTGCAATAGAGTCTCTTGAAGCGCATGTGGGTTTGTTGCTGTCCAATAACGAATTGCTTACTGACAAAGCCATTAAGCCACAAATGAGCTTCATTACTGAAGATGATTTTTCGATGAAATTCTGGATTTTCTTCAAACGTTTGCAGAGCCCAATCGAAAAAGGTTTCGATGCTTTAAATGATCAAGAGGCCTCACTCTTGAGTTAATTTAATCTTGTAAGGGTGAACACCAAGATCTTTGCCCAAAATTCGACACAATGTGGACTGAGAGACTCCCAATTCCTGTGAACGGCGTGGAATTGCCTGATTTGGCTCATTTTGAACGGAAGCACTTACGGCTGCTATATTTTCAGTAATTCACCATGATAAAGATGTAAGCCTTGAATGAACGTTTTGTCATTGACAGATTATAAAAAAAAGTTAATGCTGCACTTGTATTTAAATATAAAATTGTTACGTCCCTAACAGTGTGACCGTTCTTGGTATTTTATGTAGTAAATTGTACATTTAACGCCTCGCGTTGGAAAGAGATGACACATCACGAAACGGTCACGCTGGTCTCTAATGACAAACCCATTATATATTTATACACCGGGTGTACAGCGAGATAGTTCGCAATTGACATCCAATAATGTTGGTAGCGAGAAATGTTTAATACGAAAGTTATATTTAATCATTTCAAAATTAGAAAAATTCATATGAATTAGCAGTGAAAGAACTATTTTGGGCTCAATTAATAAATATATCATTCCACAACTTGAATTTAACGTATTCTTCAACATTTCAATGCATGTTCTTTAGAATTACATACCATTCGCTGAATATAAAAATTTTAAACAAAGTTAAATATAACACATGTGTATTTAGATGCCAATAATAGTACTATCTAATTTCTTGCATCTCTGGGCGATGTTGTTAAAGTCGAAAGAGTTTCTTGTTATATTTTCTATTTAACATAGGTAATTTTCACAAACATTTTAAAATGAATTAAGGGACAAGTTCGAAAATTCATGAATTCATAATATTGAAAATATGGCAGTTGCTGTGTGTCAAAAAATTGTTAAATTGCCAAACTTGCGTTTATAATTTTAGTTGGAAAAGAAAATCGTCATTACAAGTACTTGCATTGACGGCAAAATTGAAGTATTTAAGATTGGAATTACAAAATGTGATCCATGTTTGGCGGGAAAGAGATTGACATTACTTGGTGCAAAGAATATACAGCCATATAGAGCTTCTATTATTAAATCGAAAAAGCAAATAATATGTTTAGAAGTAGAATGAGGCGATACTTATGAGCATCTCTTTTGTTTATCATTCTTCACGCTAAATGTATTTGTTTTATAAATTACGGATTGCCGTATGGTACAATTACTTTTAACCTGGCGCTACGCAAAAATGCTTACTTATCCTATCAGATGGAAGTTAACTAGAATTAGCCCTATTCTAAAGAAAAGTGATTGGAGTGACCCGAGGAATTATCGGCCGATTGAAATTCTCTCCAACTTTATTAGAATTTTGGATAAATACTGCTTAAACTTATGTATGCCTACTTTAACAGAAAAATATCTCCTATGCAATATGGGTTCATGACTGGTTGCTCAACGACGAATAATCTGCTTCGTATCATCCAAGATATTAGTGATCCTCTTGATTTTCTCTCTGATGTCATATATACTATATATATATATCTGATGTCATATATACTACATACTATATATATTTATTAGACATGATGTTCTGCTGAAGAAAATTAATGCATTGGGTTTTATAGTGATCTGTATCGTTTTCTATCATCATATATTCGGGACCCGATCAATTATGTGTACTATTACAATGGTTTCAAATCTGCTGAATTTGCTGCGACATCAGGCGTTCCACATGGATCTACTTTGGGACCTATACTTTTTATACTATTTATTAATGACCTCTTGGAATCGTTTTCTTTTGTTGGGCTGGAGTATGCTGACGATCTGAAAATCTGTCGTCGTATTGATACTACCTCCGATGCTCTACGTCTACAATGTGATTTAGATACACTCTGCGAATGGTGTCAGTATCATGATCTGGCACTTAGTGTCAATAAATATCATGTCATGAACTATTCTAGAACGATGGAACTGATAGACTTCGATTATGGCATTGAGGGACACGTATTATCCTGCGTGCAGGAGGTGAAGGATTTGGGAATACTATTTGATCGACATTTATCTTTCGCCAAACATATTACTAATGTTGTATTATATTGTCCTTAATTGTTTTTTTTTTTTACTGTTGGATACTCAAAAAAGTATTATGATTATTTAGATATTAATCAACTAAATTATATATTATCTATGCCTTTTATCTTTTACACATTTTCACTTTTCAATGAAAAAGAGTAGCATAGAATGTTTGCCAAAATAAATTTGAATACTTCGTTCTGCTCCTTTAACTGAAAATATAAATACAATGTAACAGTAATTCTTGGAGAGAAAGCGCTCTCACGCTATTAAATCACTCAAGTATACATACACGAAAAATTTTGTATATGAATAAATGTCTGAATGCACATCTACCCTAAGCAGGCATTGCGAACAACAACGTGCAGACTGCTGTTTCGACCTTACATTGGTCTCATCAGTGCACAAATGTGTTGTTCACAATGCCTTTAAAAACTTAGATTACCTGATATAGTCAACTTACGTACCAAACGCCATGAGAGATTCCCAGCGGCATCTGTTACCCAAGTGCGACATCGTAAGAAAATGTTACCCTCCGTAGACAACTACAAATCGGGCAACTGTAGATATACGTGCATTCAATGAACATGCCGTAGGTCACGTACCTATTACAATACAATGTAACAGTAATTCTTGAAGTAATTTAATAGCGTGAGAGGGCTTTCTCTTCAAGAATTACTGTTACATTGTATTGTAATAGGTACGTCACCTATGGCGTGTTCATTGAATGCACGTTTATCTACAGTTGCCCGATTCGTAGTTGTACTACGGAGGGTAACATTACCTTGCGATGTTGCACTTGGGTAACAGATGCCGCTGGGAATCTCTCATGGCGTTTGGTACGTAAGTTGACTATATCAGGTAATCTAAGTTTTTAATGGCATTGTGAGCAACACGTTGGTGCACTGATGAGACCAATGTAAGGTCGAAACAGCTGTCTGCACGTTGTTGTTCGCAATGCCTGCTTAGGGTAGATGTGCATTCATACATTTATTCATATACGAAATTTTTCGTGTATGTATACTTCATTGATGAAAATATAAACTTTTCAAACTACACACAGTTCATAAATTACCAAGCTTGTTATTTTATAAGCTTAAAGTTGAATGAAAATTGCTGATTTGTAAAAAGAAAATACTATAAATAACTTTTTTGTACCAGTAGTAAAAAATCATAGCATTTTTACACATAACAAAGCGCCACGAAAAGTCATTTCTCGACTTGGAACTAATAACAGGTAAATAATGAGTCTATTATTGTCCTAGGGAAATAATGAAAACAAATAAAAGGAATGCCGCAACCATGCAATCGCAGTAGTATGTATGTATGTCAAGTTGTCAACCGTCAAATTCATTCCAGTTTATTTTTATTTAGATTTCTACCACAAATCATACTCTAAAACTTATAAATGCTCGACCTCTAAGGTAAAATAACTAACAGTATTTTAACAATAGCAAAATATGTATGACAGTAGTATGTATGTATGTCAAGTTGTCAACCGTCAAATTCATTCCAGTTTATTTTTATTTAGATTTATACCACAAATCATACTCTAAAATTTAGAGTATGATTTTTGGTATAAATCTAAATAAAAATAAACTGGAATGAATTTGACGGTTGACAACTTGACATACATACACACTACTGTCATACAATCTATAATTTAGAGTATGATTTGTGGTATAAATCTAAATAAAAATAAACTGGAATGAATTTGACGGTTGACAACTTGACATACATACATACTACTGTCATACATATTAGAGTAGAATTATAAGTTTTAGAGTCTAAAACTTATAAATGCTCGACCTCTAAGGTAAAATAACTAACAGTATTTTAACAATAGCAAAATATGTATGACAGAAGTATAATTGGAAACAAATATCCTAACAGGTAACTATTATAGATGTAAAGATATTTTACTTTCTTTACATATAACTGTATTTTAAGGTTATGTAACAACATAATATGGAAACAATATAACACGTAACTATTACAGATACAACTACTATATAAAGCATAGCTGACTCGTCCGCCATTTTGGAGATAATTTTAAGGCGGTAAATATGTATGCTAATAGCAAATGTTGAATAGAACTTCGAATAATTGACTTTATTAAGCTAGTTTAGGATGTGAAATAATGTAGGTATAATTTTTTACAATAGTCGTATATTTAAGACATACCCAGAATATATAATAATAACTAAAAATAAGTTCATAATATGACTGACATTTATCTCCAAAATGGTCGACGAGTCAGCTGATTACAGATGTAAAGAATTTTAATTTATTTATAAAAATTGATAGTGCAATTATGGCATGTCAAATTTATTGATGGTTCAATTCTGATTCAGAGCTGTAGGCACATTAATGACAGTATTGTTAATTGTGTTAATTCCATAACTATTTACGATATCTTCAGTTGAAATAGAGCCTGATTGTACTGCTGATGTTGATGGAATTTGGTTCATATCGAAAATTCCTGTATTTATTTCAGGTGTGTGTGTAAGTAGATGTAGCTAGACCTTGTAACATATATGCTATATTTTTTTTATTTCTAGGAAATCTTCGATATAACTTTCAGTTACACTAGATTTCCAACCACCATGTACCATGTTGTTTTAACTGAAGAATATTACCACCATTGACAGCTAAAAGTGTAGCCTAGGTTCTACGGAAGGGCAATTTCTTTTGGCATCTGTCCTATTGTGTTATGTCCAATGTTTTATCTAGTACATTTACCATTACGTACACTAATAAAGAATTTTGCTATATCTGGAATTGGTCTAATTTTGAAATAGTTTTTAATTATTTTGATCCAAAGTGGCTCCATTATTACAAACTTTAGAGACGAACCATTTATGCTGTTGCAGATGTGAATAATAATTAAATTGGCTTTCATGATGACATCAGAAATTAATAAATTACACAGCTCATCACTTCGGCATGCACCAGCAACACCAATTACAAGAGCAGTCTACAGGGTTTTAAATTGTCAATAATTTTGAAGTATTAATATATTAAACTACCTTAGTTGCAATGTAACATGTATCGGGTGCCTCAGTAAGGAATTTTATAATTTCCTCTAGTAAATACTAATGACTTTTTGGGCTTATAATTTTCATTTTATCTTTTTAAAAAGGCAACTAATTTAGAATATTTTGATATGTTAATATTCTCTGTTAAGCCAAGTGTATAGCTTTCAATATTGAATAATGGGTCCATAAAGTCGAGGCTTTTTAATGTTGTGTGTTTAATGGAAGTACGTTTTGAGAAGTTACTACTGTACTTTTGGAATTACACGATTTTTTAAATTCTGTATATGTTTTTATGTATAAGTGTTTAGATATATGCGGAAGCAAGTTCTCAACTGCCTGTTCTGCAATCTCGCGCATTGCAGGTCGTGTAATCTAAACTCTTCAGATATTATAAATGGAATGAAAAATAATCTAATACATACCTACTTGACTTTTACTTTCAGCATTTATGTCAAAACTTATTTGTCAACATCAAAATATAGCCTACTTATTTGTTTATATGAAGTTTTATTACAAGGGAATTCTTACATGTATGAGTAAATTTATTCATAATTATTAAGGTTTCAAGATCCAATTAGACTACTGGTACAAAAAATAGTATACACACTACGGTTGAGAAGACTATTATTGCCCTTGTGGCTTAAATTCCTCGGCGCTGCGCGCCTCGGAATTTAATCTCGCCACTCGGGCAATAATAGTCATCTTCACAACCTTGGTATGTAATATACTATTTTCCACTAATATTAGTTATACTATGTATAATGCAAGTCATGATAACTTATGCTTTAGAAATCAATATGATGTATGTTTTTCGGAGCATTGGTTCGCAATAGATATTCCGTAGAAGACGATATTTCCAAAATTTTAGCTTGATCACTTGTTTTTATCGAATAGAACACATTCATGGTGGAGTAATGATATTGACTCGGAATGGTAAACTATACAATAATAATTATTTATGTACCAAGTCAGTAAAGTAATATTTTATTTAAAGACGAGTTCGATAATAGTTATTTATGTAACAAGTTAGTAAAGTGATACTTTATCGAAGGAGTCAGATTTACGAGCCAAGCGAGTGAAGCGAGCGCGGCGAGTAACAGACGAGTTCGGTAAAGGTACTTTACTGACGTGGTGCATACAAAATTTTATCGCCAACCGTGAAAATTGTTAATTTAAGAAATAAAGATATAATAACTTATGACAGTTTATGACAGTGACAAACGATTTATTTTTAAAGTCATCAGTCATGGCTACGCTGACAGATATTAGCGGCAGGTAAAGTACTTTATTGTACAGTACGATAAAGTGTTTCTTTACCTCCGTAAAACGCTCTGGTAACGTATCACTTTACTGACGGTTGGCGATAATAGTTATTTATGTAACAAGTCAGTAAAGTGATACTTTACCGAACGAGTCTGGTTTACGAGCCAAGCGAGTGAAGCGAGCGCGGCGAGTAACAGACGAGTTCGGTAAAGGTACTTTACTGACGTGGTGCATACAAAATTTTATCGCCAACCGTTAAAATTGTTAATTTAAGAAATAAAGATATAATAACTTTTGACAGTTTATGACAGTGACAAACGATTTATTTTTAAAAGTCATCAGTCATGCTACGCTGACAGATATTAGCGGCAGGTAAAGTACTTTATTGTACAGTACGATAAAGTGTTTCTTTACCTCCGCAAAACGCTATGGTAACGCATCACTTTACTGACGGCTGGCGATAAAGGTATTTTACTGACGTCGTGCATACAAAATTTTATCGCCAACCGTGAAAATTGTTAATTTTAAAAATAAATGCGCATTTGCGAGTATGTTAGTCGACATATTTGTTTCATTTGATTTTTATGGTAACTTTGCCAACCAAAACGGGTGTTTAGTAATAAAAATAGACGAATCAAGTAATCGACCATTAACTACATGGTCGCTAATATTACCAAACCCAAGTGGTCATGGAATCTAGTCGAATTAAATAAAGCTGATCATTTCGCGTGGATGGCGGAATTGGTTTCTAACGAAAGGAAGAGAAGTTACTTCTAATGCTCCTACCCATAAAGAGTGCCAGGATCGTCACTGGAAAATCTGAAACAGTTTTGATGTCATTTACCGCAACATGATTGCTCTAGAATCAGTAACACTAAACCAAGTGACTGTTTTGTTGAGCTTGTGTTTTTGTTTCAATGTCAAAACTTTCAGCATACACTAGCATTTCCCCCTCTTTATTTAAGAGGGGGAACTGTCTGAGAAGAATGATCCTACAACTATAGTTAGTATTTTACTAACGTGGTGCATACAAAATTTTATTGCCAACCGTGAAAATTGTTAATTTTAAAATTAATGCGTATTTGTGAGTATGTTAGTCGACGTATTTGTTTCATTTGAATTTTATGGTAACTTTGCCAACCAAAACGGGTGTTTAGTAATAAAAATGGACGAATGAAGTATTCGACGATTAACTACATGGTCGTTAATATTACCAAACCCAAGTGGTCATGGAATCTAGTCGAATTAAATAAAGCTGATCATTTCGCGTGGATGGCGGAATTGGTTTCAAACGGAAAGAAGAGAAGTTACTTCTAATGCTCCTACCTTTATGGGTATAAAGAGTGCCAGGATCTTCACCGGAAAATCTGAAACAGTTTTGATTTCATCTAGCGCCACATGTTTGCTCTAGAATCAGTAACACTAAACCAAGTGACTGTTTTGTTGAAGTTGTGTTTATATTTCAATGTCAAAACTTTCAGCATACACTGGCATTTACCCCTCTTTATTAAAGAGGAGGAAATGTCTGAGAAGAATAATCCTACTACTATACCAACAATCGGCTAATTTTGTTTTCTCAAATTTTTTGAGACAGGAGTTTATCAACACCTAGAGAATTATAAATTACTTTCAGAATATCTGCATGGTTTTCGGATGTTCTGCTAAATACATGGCAGGTCTTCTTCTTGATCTCTCTTGCGTCTTCGATAGTCTTCAGGTCGAGTATGTCGTGGACAAATTGTACTCTTTTGGTATACGGGATCCATTATTGCAACGGATAAAATCGTATTTGAGTAACTGGAAAATGATCGTGTCGCTATCCGACCAGCAATCGGAAGAAAGTGCACATAATACAGGAGTGCCACAGGGCTTCATGTTGAGCCCTTCACTCTTTTTAATATTCATAAATTACCTGCCGAATCATTTAAAAAGTAGTCTTTTTGTGATTTATGCTAATGACACAACCGATATGTCGGTTGTGTGCAAATAATTAAGGAAGATCTGCAAAATCTAATACGATCAGTGATTAATCAATTTATATTATAATGCAGGAGAAACAGATTAATGGTGAATAGTAATAAAACCATGCGCATATTGTTTCCTCAGCGTATACTTAACTCTTGCGACACGGATCTGACTAATATAGTTTCTAATGCTATGGTATATTTAGGAGTCACACTTGAGAGTGGCCTCATTTTTGAGAGTCGTGTTGACTGAAGTTTAAATCATTCTTGAATGTTTACGGCCTATAAAATATGTAGTATTCTCTTGTTCATTCCACACTTTCTTATAAGGTTTTGATCTGGGGCGTTTAGTGGGATAGAAAGGCGTATATATAGCTGATAAATCTAAAGCTCTTGATTAAACAGCACATATAATAGCGGCTGTCCTATTAATTATGTAAAAAATTTTAATTCCACAGTTGTTGGATGTCATTTTTGATAAATCAAAGATTTTCGAATAATTCTTTTTAATTAATTTACTTTCCTAATGGTCATTTTTTGTTATTATTTGCTATTTTTACCAATATTTACTGCAATGAGATTGGCAGCTTGTTTTCCTATTGTCATTTTTGTTATTAATTACTATTGAATCACGTATGCCGCTGCGTCAAGATGACAGATTATTTTAAATAAATTCTTGTATGGAAAAACACACAGTAATATTACTATCAGTTTACTCCGAGTACCTAAACTCGGAGTAAACTGATACCCTTTGTAAAGAATAAAAGAGGATAGTAATATTACTGTGTTTTTCCATTCTAATCCTTTACAAAATGGACATTTACTACACAAATTCTTGTATACTTTGAGGAAGAATTTTAATATATAGATATAGATAGTTTTTTATTCGTATGACACATTTCTTAATGTAAAATTTTCTTTTTCAATTTTCCTGTTCGTTAATATGTTGTTTATAAATATTAACGAATGTATATATTTTTACAATTGTAGATACATCATTTTACTATATCGGTATCATATTCGTGATCAATGACAACAAAGTATTATTATATTATAATAAAATGCAAAAAAAAATCTTTCGGGTTCTATCTATACGAGTGTAAATGCAAATATATTTGTCGTGTGCAGCTAATAATTATCTATAATTATTAGCTGCAATAATTATCTGTATATTATTAGATACCGACAATGGACTTTATTGTTTTACTTGGGCACTATAAATATATATTTGCAAGCATTAAATTATTCGTAGCCAGTAGCAAAACAGAATAGGTTATATATGAATATAACTATATATTGTTTCGAAAGCATATACGAAATGGAATTGATATTCTCATCATTTGTCCGAACAGGTAGGTTGTCCTTTTACTTTCTTATACGTAGTATAAGGAAGTATTGTGATGACGAAAATTTTCGACCTCGAGATTTTTGCAGATGTACAAATTTTGAAGTCCCCTGTGGTATTTAAAAAATGGTATTTAAAAAATGTCTGCCTGTCTGCCTGTCTGCCTGTCTGCCTGTCTGCCTGTCTGTCTGTCTGTCTGTCTGTCTGTCTGTCTGTCTGCCTGTGTGTGTCTGTGTGTGTGTCTGTGTGTTTCTGTGTGTGTGTGTCTCTGTGTATTTGGGTTTGACCACGATAGCGGTCAAACCGCTGTAGATATCTATTCCAAATTTTGTATTTACTTGTATAATCTTCCTCTTGAGATCTGATTAGTTTTTCAGTAAAATCGGTAGACCGAAAGTATTAGTTTACTTCAGTGAAAAAATCGAAGTTTGCAAATTTTTCGTTAATTACTAAGTTTAAACAAATTTATAAAGAATTCAAATGTACTCAAAATTAAAGTTGAGAAAAATTGTGTTAAAAAAGTTTTTCGAAATTCCTACCGGAAGTAGGACTTTTACTCTCATCGAAAATTAGTTTTTTGCGAATTCCTCGCAAGTCATGCAATATAATTTTAAGTATCTTTAAATAAGAAAAATTTCAAAATTCGGATGGGAAGTAAAATTTTTATTCTTACCGAATAGCGACTTTTAGCAAATATGTCGTAAATTATGCATTTTGTATATATTTATTAAGAGTACAAAAGTATTTAGAGTTAGATTTGCAATGTTTTTTTGTATAAAAGAAATTTCAAAATTCGGACCGGAAGCAGCACTTTTTTTTTATATCTTGCAAAGTATGCATTCTATAGAGATTTAGTAAGAGAATAGAAGTACTTAAAATAGCATTTTGAATAATTTTTGTATAAAAAAAACTCTTAAAATTAAATAATTTGAAGCGCTCATATGTATAAGAAAGTCGTGTGGTGGCCACACCTCATTTTTTAATATCTTATCCTATTCTAAAGAAATTATTAATAGCCTCATTTGCAGTAACAAACTGAGTCTTCATTGTTCTTTAAAATGAGAAATACTTTCTTCTCTTGTTTCAGCTAGATCTGTTAATATTCTGCTTAAAGATAAAGTTAATATATTGTTAAACAGCAAAAATATGTAAGGAACAACAAACAGTTTTTATGCCTCTTTCAAATACTGTTAGAGATCTACATATTTTGAAGTTTTGAAATAAATATATTACTTATTACTTCCTCAACATTATGTAACGCACCAACTTTTGAGTATTACCGTATAGATAGTTAAATGATCACAAGGAGAAAAACGTAATGGTTGATAAGCAATTAATGATGTCATAATAGCGTAAAAGCAAATGACGATGTTTAGTTTTAGAAAAAAGATTTGCTTTTAAAAAGTAAATCCGATCTGTACCAGCGATTTTTTTAAAACCAGTTAACGCAATTATTAATTTTATTGCAATTTGTATATAATGATGTATGGTCTTTCACTTACTAAAAAATCAGGTTTTCGTTAATTTGTCTTTTCTTTTAACAACTATTTAGTTACTTCTAAGGCGGTGTAAGAATAACCGTGATGTAGGTAGTCGACAAAATTAACTTGATGAAGATGTTAATAATTTAACATCTTTTAATGGCATATAATAACATAAGTAATGAGAATTAACGGTGTTATTTTAGAGTACTAACTAGTAAATAGAACTTTTAGTACCGATAAGTAAAGTATATTTTAAACGTTATGCTAATTTCAATTATAGTTCTTTGCATAAGACACATGTATATGCCTTAGTCGTCAAATTTTAAGTTCGGTTTATACTTCTATGCCATGCAGAAGATGACCTTATAATATGCAGCGATGCCTGCTTGCTAACAGTGGTGGGAGAGCAACGCAGTGTCGGGGGACCCTCACGCCTTACATTTCATAGGAAACGTTTGTCGAGTGTACTGTCTTGGCAGTCTCGCATATGTTTATCTTTAGTTTATTTCATCGCGCTCTTTTCCTCTTTCTACTTTCGTATCAGAAATTAAAATATGTCGACTACGGTGTATTTGGATGCATATACAAATGAAATATAGAAGCATAATTCTAGCTCTACATTGATCTTTAATTTTATATGGTCTCTTTAATTGCATACAATGTGTATTCTATGAAATTTTATATATATTTACATAGGTAGTAGTGTAAGTATTCCAATCTAATTTAATGGCCGAATTTTACATATTTAATTTTAAAATTAATTTCTTCTTCTTGAATTGGATTTTGAAACAAACCAATCATAGCACATAGATAAACTTGTTAATAATGTTGAAAGAAAATTAACGTGTCAAAAACATTGAGATAGTTCCCTTGTCAAACAATACACTATCTTGAAGAGTCAGTAATTTGACAAATCATATGGAAAGTAAACTTTTAAGAAGATTAAAATCAAGTGTATTGCTGCTGTATTGCTTCTTTATATTAAATATATTTTTAATAATTCAATTCAGGAAGATGTAAAATCTTGAGGTACAATTAAAAATTTATATAATATAATACCTACTCTCAGTTTATCTTCGATAACTAAAATTATAGATGAATTCAAAACAAGAATTATAATTTAGCCAGCACAGTCTAACACTATCTGCTACCACAGCGCAAAATAAGTTTAACCATTAAATGAAATTGAACCCAAAAAAACAAAACAAATGGGAGTTAAATGTCAAATTGCACGCCCTATGAAGTTTAAGTTCCCCAACTATGTTTAAAATATTCCACACTAAGTTAACACTGATTAAACACTCTTACAGAGTTGAAATAATTATAAATAATGTCCCCTGAATAGCTAAATTTAATCCCACAATTCCATAAATTATTTATTCTCAATAAACACGTTTTTAAAAACATTGTACAATTCATCTATTTCGTTTCATTTTGACAATAATAGACACACTAACGCATATCACCTAGGATACGTAATAATAAGACACTAAGAAGGAGATAAAAATAATTAGCACTGAAAATTACTATGGAAATCCACATATGTGTACTAAACGAAAACTTACACTACCAAAATAACAAATCGAGTCTCACAAGGGAATACTCGCTAACCAACTAAATTCATTTTTCCAAACAATACTATTTACAAATTGTCTGAGGTAATGGAGAAGCAATGTTCCATACTGTCAATAGCTATTCCGCAAGAAAATGGAAAAAATTGGAGTTCTTGCTTAGGTCTGTTCATAGAAGGTCCAGAGTCAAGTCTGGAAAATTTTCTGCAATTGTAAAGCGAGTAAAGAAGAAATAGGCTTAGTATTAGTATTTTTATATACAAGCATTGTCATGTAATTGTATTTCTGTACGGGTGTTTCATCGGTTGGGGTATCGCGAATTAAAGTGCCTAAATATAAAAATATCGACTTCAAATTTTAACCACTTATAGAGCTTTTAAACCGCTACCAGCAGGTTAGGTTGTTTTTGATAATATTATTTTAATTAATGCGTAAATTAAAAAAAACGTATTATCAAAAATTAAAAGTGCTCAAAAAATGTTCAAATTTGAATGGTGATACGTGGAAATATCACCCATATTAACTTCACAATCAGTATATAAGTAGTATATAATAAAGTCAATATTAAATAATGTCGTTTTTCTTACGACAGATTTATGGTACTTAACTTTCTAATTGTGCTGTCCGCAAACAGGTAGTCCTTTTAAATTTATGACGGATAGTAAATAAAAATTTATTATAAACTCAACACACAACACTGTAATAAAAAACCCATAAATTCTTCAACGTCCGCAAACAGGTAGTCCTTTTAAATTTATGACGGATAATAAATAAAAATTTATTATAAACTCAACACACAACACTGTAATAAAAAACCCATAAATTCTTCAACGTCTTGCCTTTAATTTTGAAATTATTGTAAAATATTCAATAATTGATTAAGTTTTAATTTTTTTTTCAATTGCATAGTTGATTTTATAGACATATCTTTTTAACATCTGAATTTCAATAAAATCTGAGTACTTTTGATTTTTTGAACGAAGGTTTTTTTTTATTTACGCATTAAATAAAATAATATTATCAAAAACAACCTAACCTACTGGTAGCGGTTTAAAAGTTCTATAAGTGGTTAAAATTTGAAGTCGACATTTTTATATTTAGGCACTTTAATTCGCGATACCCCAACCGATGAAACACCCTGTATAGTTGGCCAGTGCTCTGAACACTCGTATATTTTAAGCGCTTTGCATTATATTTAAATATAAAAAGGTATCAAAATTTAATAAAAACATTACAGGCTCATAGAAGTGGTAACAAACATTATGATAATGATTATGATTGTGCTCTGTTTGATACGCGGGAGGAACATTCTGAATGTTACTTTTATGCAAGAGATAAAATACTTAAATATCTGCACAAATATAGAAGCTTTATTTCTAGAACAGTGTACATATGTCTCTGAGTAGAAAAGACAAGTTTAAAGTCATGAAAATCCTAATAAAAACTTCATACACCTCCATAACTTAACTAGATATTATTGTATGGAATGCTCGCTCATCTTCGATAGAAAAAAAGCAATAACTTAGGCTTATGTATACTCTTGTATAATTGATTAAGAAATAAAAAAATTTGCTAATTCCAAATTTCAATTTGACATTTCGCATGAAAAATTCAAACTAATTGATTCCACAGTATGACGGACAAGTTGCGATTGTATAATAGGTATCTTGCATCTGCTTTAATTATACAATTTGTATATTGCACGTTCTTATGTTAAATCGCACCATCTCTTGTGTGCGGGTTATTACTAAATGTTATAATAACAAATTGCCCTTTTAAAGATGACGCTCCGTGATTACAATTAACTGCCAATGTCAATGTCGCTAAAGCGGTGGTCGAATAGATGGTCCTTACACATTTGTTGTAAGAATTTTTAGCAGTTACTCCAATTTCTCTAGTTTTTGATAAAGAAAAATGCAGGAAAGTACTATTTATTATTACTGGCAAAGTATTTTTTTAAATGTCCTTATGAGACATTTAAACATTTAGACTCGTTTTTTGCAATATTTACAAGTGAGTCGATTGGGAAACACTCATATCTGGTCGAGCGATATATTAAATAAATAAATTACATGTATTTATCATTCGACAGGTCTCTAAAAGTTTTTGTTATAAATATCTCTCTTTAATTTACTTTTAATTTTCGCCAAGTGTTTGGGACGAATATCCTCTTTTATCCGATAACACCATTGGAGTTTTACTACCATAAACAACATATCTGTGTGAGTAAAAGTAAGTTTTCGATAACGCAGGCGAGGGAGCGACGAAGACACTCCACCAATCACTAACAGGTATACTTTTGGCCCCAAAAGTACAAATAACAAAAAAAAAAACAAAATGCAGAAATAAGTTAAATGCAGAAACTGATCTAAGAGTCAAACTTTCAGACATAAAATCAAATTTTGAATGTCTTTGTTCCACCAAAGAATCAAAAATATTTATTTTTAAGAGCATTTAACACAAAACAAGTTGAAGAAGCTGTAAATGCCAACATGAGAGAATATGCCACAGATAAGGGAGATTACCGATGTAATGGCTATCATGGGCAACATATTTTGGAGACGGCACGGCTTTAGTTTGGAGACAAGGCGCCAAATGGGGGGCACTAGTATAAATTTGATGGATATTTAGGGGGCATTCTAAAAGTTTGTAGTTGAATGTACCAAAATTGAGGTTTCTATTTTAATTTCTTCTGGGAATATGTGTCAAAAAAGTTTGAATCTGTAGTTTGCAGAAAAATCTTCAGCTATTTAAACAACTATGATATGCTTTTCGAAACATGAGTATCAGAAGGACCGCTCAACTACATCCCTATCGATTCAATTTTTACAATATATATGTGATAACCTTGATGCGGGGAAATATACGGCCGGATTATTTTTTGATTTATCACGCGCATTTGACAACCTTCGTATTGATTATATCGTCGACAAATTGTGAGCAGTGGGTATAAGGGACTCCTTGTTGCCATGGCTTGAGTCATTTTTAAGGGGTAGGCGGTTATCTGTGGTCTTATCCGGTTGTAAATCTGATGAAGTCTATGTAAGGCAAGGGTGCCTTAAGCGTCTATGTTGGGCCCACTGCCATTCTTTTGTTTATCAATGATTTGTCATCGTATCTGACTGAAGCGGAACTTAGGGTATTATTGATGATACATCTATTGCCGCTGTACGGATAGTCCAAAATTATTAGAATAGTCTTGTTGTACGTCAGTTCTCCACATCGTGTAGTACAAATCGCCTAGCAGTCACCTTTAAGAAAACGTACTACATTTATTTTCACCTGAGACGAGCTTAAATTTTTTTATGGACATGGCAGCAATCTGCAAAGTTCTCTGGCATGTTGATGCTAATCTTAATGTTGACAAGCAGTTGGTCTATATCTGCGCTAAACTTATTAAGTACTATTACGAAATTCTAAAACTAAGGCCTACTCTTTCTCAAATGATTCTGTTTAGCGTTTACTGCGCCTGGTACATTGTGGGAGAGAAATTATTCGTCTGCTTTTTGACATGGGACCGGAGGATTTGTGTGGGGATTTTTTTAAGGCGAACTAGAGTCACGTAATCCTTACTGGTGTTTCAAGTATGCACTTTTTCGGTGTGTACCTAGACGTGATATTTCTTTAGCATATTTATGCTACCTAAATTTAATTTGATGCACTTTTATGCGTTGTAAAAAATATCTTTATTCAATCTTGACAGCATTATTTACTGCCTATTTCGTTTGGATAAGATCAATTACAACGTCCTGTGAAGAGCGGCCAACCCATTAAAATGTATTTTATCGTCCAAGGGAATGTAATGATGAAAGCGGCCATTTATGTTGCTTGTAATAATTGTTTTTTTTTATAGGTGTACAGGATATTAATTTTGAAGTTAATTTATAGGTATAACATTATGTTAAATATGTAACACTGGGCAACAAATTTTCGAAAAGTTCATGCTTCCAAGCTGAAAATTGTCATTTCTTAATGAATTCAATGTGCTGAACACGAAAATGACTAAGAAAAAGCTGAATTGGCTACGGGTTTTCTGTAATATGTACGCATATTTCATAAAAAGTGTACTTATGTCAATATTATAATACATGGTAAGAAAACATTAGTCTGCTTCCGGCTTTCGACTTCTTTTCTTCTTTTGGCCTGCCGTTTGTAGTGGACTTGTGGAGCATCTCTACTGATTGTCCAACAATAGTCAGCTAGTATTGACGTAGACCATTTGCCTTGGTACCGTTGCTCTATGGTGGCAATGTCCTGATGAAAGCGTTCACCATGCTCAACGCTGACCTGCCCGCAGTTATCAGGAAAGAAATCTAAGTGGGAATCAAGAAAGTGGATCTTTAAGGACATATTGCAGCCGAATTCATGAAACAAAGCCAACATATCCTCAACCAGACACTTGTAATTTTCTGCCTTGTCATTCCCCAGGAAGTTTGCTGCCACTTGATAGAATGCATCCCAAACCTGTTTTTCTTTACCTTGAAGAAGTTCCTCAACTTGGGGTTTCGGAAGAGCTGTCTAATTTGAGGCCCCACAAAGATGCCCTCTTTAATTTTGGCTTCACTGAGTCGAGGGAATTTGTCATGCAGGTACTTGAATGCTGGTCCATTCTTATCCATGGCTTTTACCAAGTTTTTGACAATACCGAGTTTGATGTGTAAAGGAGGAATGATGATTTTGTGTGGCTGTGCCAATGGTGGGTGCTGTACATTCGTTTCTCCAGGCTTAAAAAATGCTCTCGGAGGCCAGTCTTTCTTGATGTAGTGCAAATCGATTGCTCTGCTGTCCCACAGACAAATAAAACAGCAGTACTTTGTATATCCCTGCTGCAAACCCATCAACAGAGATACTACCTAAAGGTCAGAACATATCTGCCAGCCATACTTGCTGTAGTTAATCGTCTCCAGTAGCTGCTTTAGATTGACGTAAGTCTCCTTCATGTAGACCGCATGTGCAATAGGTATGGATGGAAGCTGGTTCCCATTATTCAACAAAACCGCCTTTAGGCTCAGTTTTGAAGCGTCTATAAACAGCCGCCATTCGTGGGGATCATGTGCAATACCGAGAGCTTGTAGTAGACCATCAATATCGCAGCAGAACACAAGGCTTTCTTATTTCTTAAAGAAAGATTCGAAGAGCTGATGGCGAGTGCGAAATGAAGTCACTCGGACATTCTGTTCCAGAAGATTCCATTGTCGAAGTCTTGAGGCCAGTATCTCCGCTTTGCTTTTCGACAGATCCAAATCGCGAACAAGATCGTTCATTTCATCCTGGGTAATTTTATGTGGTGCAGATGTTTCGTCAAAGCACGAAAAGTCATCATCCTTACTGCCACGTTGAGGAGAACTCGCCGACGCATGGCCATCCTCATCATCTGAACTGATAGAAAAATCTGTAGGAGGTTCTGGAATTGGGAGTCCTTCGCCATGAGAGACAGGTCGCAGAGCAGATGGTATGTTAGGGTATTCAACTGTCCACTTCTTCTTCTTGGTGATGCCTCCAGAAGCTGGTCGTACCATACAGAAATAATAGTCGTCAACGTGATTGGTGGGCTCCCTCCAAATCATGGGCACAGCAAATAATAATAATAATAATAGTTTATTACCAACAACAACAACAAAGAAAAAAAAATAAGTACATTGTAAAGAACTGAATTACAAAATATAGTAACACATAAAAAATACTGAATAAAAGCAAAAAGAGAACAACAAACATTGAAAAACTCATTTCAAGGTTTGTGTTATATACATAATAAAGATTTATTAATATACATGTAATCAATATTGCAGCAAATTTAAATTGAAGGTAAAAGGACTAAGAATCAGTCGAAGACTGGTATTCCTCTCAGCCCTGTGACTTAACTAAGCATAGCAGTTAACAGATGACACATGACAGACGCGGCCAAGGCTCAAAATACGCAATGCACACATACTCGGCAAAGTTCATTCAGAAATGGTGCCAAAGACTTCCATAACCATCACCTGCCCACGCCAACGGCGCCCGCTCCCGAAGCAAAATTGTTTTCAAATTATATTTAAGTACAGGAAGGCTCATGTTTCTGAAATCATCGGGCAATGAGTTATAGCAAACGTAAACACAGTACGAGAAGCCACGCTCATATAGAGTTGTTTTGTGAAATGGCGGGGAAATTAAGCCTCTCGTACGGATGTTCACATTATGCACATCAGCCCGAAATCTAATTTTTGCTGTCAAATAGGGCGGACAACCAGATTTTATGATTTTAAGAAAAAATACAGTAGACTGCAACCGTGCCCTATTCCCCATACTAAGCCAACCAGCATCATGCAGCTTGTGCGAAATATGGTCAAACTTACGGATTCCATACATGAAGCGAAGACACGAATTCTGCACCAGCTGGACCCGTCTTCTATCAGAGCAATCAAGGCAAGGTGCTATTACAGGAGAGCAGAATTGAAAATGTGACAACACCAGGGAATCGCACAGCAACTTCTTAGTCTCCACAGTTAAGTACGATCTATGCGGATAGAGTAGCTTAAGAGCTGAATAACAACGCTTAATGCATTGAGAGATATGCGATTTAAATCGTAGAGACGTGTCCAATATCACCCCTAAGTTTTTAGCCTCATTTACTATCGGCAATGTTATGCCATTAGCCGATACAGTAATGGAATCCAATAATGCCTGTGACCTGCAACCGAAAACCAGCACAGAAGACTTGGCCGGGTTCAAGAACAGAGAATGCTTCGTCGAAACTTCACATAGAGCATTCAAGTCCTCATTCATGTTATTGACAGCTCGCGATACGTCCACAGCACTGAAGGAATGGTAGACCTGCGTATCATCGGCATACATATGAAACTCACAGACACGCAAAGATATCGGAAGTCTGCAAGTGTATATAGTAAATAGAAGAGGGCCCAATACTGAGCCCTGAGGCACTCCACTAACCACCGGAAGATCACTAGAGCACTTTCCATTCAAGGAAACTCTTTGACGCCGATCCCGAAGATAGCTAGCGAAGAACCCAATAGCAACATCATTGAAGCCCACGAAACGCAAAACTGCAAGAAGCAGCTCATGGTTTATGGTATCGAAGGCCTTACTGTAATCCAGTAATACCAAAACCGACACATTACCAATATCCAGATTAGAGATGATATCATCAGTCACCTTCGCCAGGGCCGTCGCACAACTGTGCATGGGTCTGAAACCAGACTGATTCATTGGCAGCAGATCATTAACTAATAAATGTTCACGTACCTGTGCGTCCACAACCCTTTCCAAAATTTTAGAAAGACAAGGAAGAATACTGATTGGACGAAGATCTTTAAAGTCCTTAGGATTTGCACATTTAGGTATAGGAGTAATTAACGCTGTTTTCCATTGATCAGGAAAAACTCCTTCAGCCAGACAGTAGTTCAGAATGTGAGTGATGAACGGGATTATATACGGACAACACATCCTCAGCATAATAATATTTATCCCATCACAACCAGTTGCACGAGATGAAATAGTCATGATGATTTTAGTAACCTCATGTTCAAGTACTGGCTTGAAACCAAAAGAAGATTTAAGATTAGGATGTTTATTATCCAGATAACCCCGCAATGTATCAGCATCACATGTCAAAGGAATATTAGAAACTGACATTGCCTTTCTTTTGCCATTAAGCCACTGTGAAAGATTTACGGCACAAGTGCGGCAGCATACGTGTGGGGCCCAGTCTTTGTCCTGGTCGCCTATCTTGCAACCAAAATACAAATGATACGCTTTCTTAACTGTTGCACTGATGTTCTTTTTCTGTGCAGCAAATGTCACTTCTCCGCAAATATAACAGAAGTTATTTGCACTATTAACACAGTTACGAGGCATTGCTGCTACTGTTTAGTTACTTTACACTATAGCAATCACTTATGTATGCTAGAGCTTCGAAAAATATGCGCGAATGAACGGACATTGCACGAGTTAACTGTCACGTCGGCCATTTATAAATAAACTATAATTAGCTATTGCTTGATATTGCGCAATCAATTTCGCAACACTCTCAATGGAAACTTACAGAAAATGCTGCATTAACTTCTTTGCATGAAGGGGTGATGCAATATGACGCAAAATTTCGTAATTTCTCACTAAATTGCATTACATTATGCAATAGCATCTATACAATGGACAAAACATCAATATCTCTTGAACGTGAGCCAATCAACTTTTTTCAATGTGATATTCGTGTTCAGTACGTTGAATTCATTCAGGATTGGGTACTTTCACCTAAGAAGCAATTTCACTGTTGACCAGTGATAATCAGTCTGAATATATCTTTTACGTATATAATCTCTTCTTTGACGAGGGGCGCCTTTTACTTTGTTTTCAATATCCTGAGAGATTTACACTGCGGAATAATATTCCAATCTATCATTAATATTGTGTATTTTTAATTGCAAACCAATAATTTCCACTTTAAATTTTTATCAAGAAAAACGATTTGAAAAATTATATAAAAATATAAAAGTGATTGATAGGAACTATATACAAGACAATATAATGAAGTCAATTCCACACGGCAAGAAAGATTATAGAGCTAGAGAAAGATGAAAAATACAAATATTAATATTCAAATTTTAGAAATAACAAGTAGTAGACAGAAAATAAGGCCGAGATTATAAAATTTGACAAGAATATCTCTGATTGCAACTCACGAAAAAAAATATACTCTTCATATTCCCAAAATTAAATTTCGCAAAAGAACAGTTTTCCAGTGACGAACTAGTAGACATTACATTCTACTTTAAAAACACCAAACGCGACTTTACTTGCTAAGTTATTCTATTTATCAGTGTGATAGTTCAAGTGAATTAGAAGCTTTACTTGTTAGGAAATAAGCACGAGGTAGGCGCCATAATTCTCGGCCTGATATACAAAAAAGAAACTTGGAACAATATAAGAATTTTTATTTTTCAATGTAATCTCCCCTAACTTCTATACATTTATTACAACGATTAATTAATAATTCGATACCATTCTAAAAATAATCTGATGTTTTTCTGTCAAAATGTTCTATAACAGCTGCTTGCAACTCACTGTTGCCCTTAAAACTACATCTCCTAAGGTCTTTTCTTAAATTAGAAGACAAACAAAAATCACAAGAAGCCACATCCGGACTATACGGTGGATGTTCCAATTCTTGAAAGCCGCATTCGCGGATGGCAGCTTGTGAAATGGCGGCAGTATAGACGGGAGCATTGTCGTGCAATAATCGCACACCTTTTGTCAATTTTCCACGACATTTTGTACGAATACTGTCCCTTAATTTAAGCAATAAAAATACATAATATGTATTGCGCTCTTTAAAATCAACAAGCAAATTGCTCTCACAATCCCAGAATATTGTGTGCATCACCTTTTTCGTTGATTAAACAACTTTCGCCTTTCTGGGATGCGGTTCATCAGATCGCCGCCATTCCATAGACTCCCTTTTCGATAGAGGATCGTAAAACAGAACCATTGTTTCAGCCCCGTGACAATGAACTCCAAAATCAGTTTTGGGCCATCTCCACAGATGTTTATCTGCGTGCATTTGACTCGACGTTCATGTTGGAGAACAGAAAGAAGTCGCGGTACCCATATAGCACTACTTTCATTCATACCCAAATGGTCATAGAGAATTCGGCGAACACTTGTTTCGGAAATGTTTGGTATCACTGCTAATTCCTTCACTTTCAAACGGCGATCTTCTAGCACTAAATGTTCGATAATTGAAATTTGTTGAGGAGTTATCACTTCAATTGGTCGACCCGACCGATCAGCATCTCCAGGGATTCTTGTCCCAAACGGAAATATTTTGCCCAATTTTTTACAGTTGAATACGAAGGAGATGAATCACCGTAAACTCCGTCTAAACGTTGTTTAATGTGAAAAGGTGTATGCCCTCCTTTTGTTAAAAATTTAATGACCACGCGGTACTCAATTTTCGTTACTTCAGACATTTTTATGCGCTAGTCACGTTGGTTGGCTGGTTACTAAAAACTACTAGACTTCAAAGCGTCATATTTATAGTGTACATCTCGCGTACTCGTATAAGCATGCATGACGTGACGGAGTTTGAAAAGTTTGAACCTGTATAAGCCTGTCAGGCCGAGAATTTATGGCGCCTACCTCGTATATATATTGCCTCAAACTTTTAATTTGTGTTTTTTAACACTAGAAGCGCCGAAGGGGTCATTTTGACTTTTCAAAATTAATTTGTCTGGATCTTTTGATTCAAGGGCCCTATAGGGGTGGGTATTTTTGACTTTCATTTTTGATGTTATACACATGCACAAGGCATCTAAGCGATCTTTGGCATACCATTCCTAATTTTTTATAGCTTCTACCTATTAGCGCCGAGGGGGTCATTTTGACCTTTATATTTTAGAAAGCGAAAAATCATGATAAATTGATTATTTATTTATCTAAATTGACAAATAAATATATCTGAACAAAGAACGAGAGATTTTCCGTTGTCAGAACTCAGGCAGGCAGTCGGATTGCCTCGGCGAACTCAAATCCAAATATATGTGTAATGCATTTCCCTACCTGAGAAAAAATGGAAATCGTCCTGCAGATGAAAGCTACCCTGAATATGTGGTAAGGCGTCTTATGGAAGCATTTCTAAACAAGGGCAGAAACATCACTACATCTGTAAAAAGCAAGCTAAAACTACCATCGTAGGCACAGTAAATAGGATTCGAAAGGAGATTCCAGATGAGGTAAAATCGCGTAAATCACCTCTTTACGATACAAAACTTCTGCAGCATGAAGACTTGACATTGACTATATACCAGGGGAAGAAATAGAAAAACGTTCTGGTCCTGAACACCATGCACTGTAATACAGAAATTGGCTCATCTGAGAAAAACCTATGTTAGCTTTTATAATAAAACCATGTGGAGTCGACATTATTGACCAAATGGCTAGGCAGTACACCACCAGAGCTGGTTCGCGTCGTTGGTCAGTTCAGAATTTTTACATTATACTTGACTTAGCTCTAATAAATTCTTGGCCTTATATAAAGAAAGTGCAGGGGAAAACATAAGCAGGCACCAATTTTTGAGGAAATTTGCTGAAGAACTTCGAGCAGCGTATCTTAATAAGAAATATATCCCTGATGTTGCTCATGAAACTGAAGAAGTTTCATCAAAAATGAGACTTAAATGTCAGGTTGGGAAACACTGCAAAGGAAACAAGTCAATGGAAAAAATGTCAAAAATGTCTCAGGGAAAATAGTTAAAACTGTAACTTGTGCCAATTGCCACAAAATAGACCTTAAGCCACTAAGTATTAAACTGCTTTTTTTTCTAATAAATAGACAAAAAAATAAGCAGTATTTAAATTTTTACCTAGCCAGCAATGTTTATACGAAGGAAAATGATAGGGTCAAAATGACCCCCTGCAGCGCTACTAGGTATGAAAGTAATCCCGGCGCTTCTAGTATTAAAGGATCCAGAATATGAGCAAAATAAGATTACCTGTATCTATCTGTTTGTGCAGATGATCTAACAATATTTTCAAATAATGAACCACACTCACAAGAAAATATGGTAATTTTTATACAAATTAATTTTAAAATATTTTTCCTCTCTGTGCATTGTTAATTAGCGAGACGCAAACACGTTTCGATTTACTTGAATCTCATCAGCACGCTGTACGCTCTTCGCGATGATAATTTCATATTTATCGTATATATACGAAGTTGTGGTAAGTTTGTGTGTATGAATATTTTGTAAATTTGAAAAATCCTTAATTACACACTTGTCGATTATTTTCACTTCTCTTCTACAGACATGTACAAATCACAAAGTACTAATTTATCTCTAGATAAAGTGATTTTTTCGACTAACGACTACAGCCGTTAAATTAATTAATTTGTAAAACATATTGTCATTGCTATTTAGTAATTAGCGAGAAGTAGACGCGTTTCGATTTACTGGAATCTCATCAGTACATTTCAAACTTTAGAATATTATCGATTATTTTAGACTATTAAACCCAATCTTGCTCTCAGAAACACACAGTCAGAGATACAGAAACGGCTGAAAACTAAAATAAAAGTTTGTTGAAATAACATTTGAAATTATGATATACGAAATAACAAACATTGTTCCAATTATGTTTTAAATAACTTTTATTCTTTTCAAAAAATGTAATAAACTAATATATTGACGGCATATTATTCGACAAATCGATTTAAATCATTCGCACAGTATTTTATGGCACTATAGATAAGTAGATAAATTAATAAATTTATTTAGTCTACTACTATTGGCATTTAATGTAAAGATATAGATAAATAATACTAGCAATAATTGATGTTTCAACATTTATGAATTAATATAACGCACCTGTTACACAGCTTAAGTTTTTGCCTCTCCGCATATGAGGAATACTAGAGCAAAAAAAACTCGTAAAAGATGCTTACAGACTATGAGCCAAACATACTAAAGGTTGCATTACAATACTAGCTTATTCACTTTTATTTAAA
Source organism: Amphimallon solstitiale (assembly GCA_963170755.1). NCBI lineage: Eukaryota > Metazoa > Arthropoda > Insecta > Coleoptera > Scarabaeidae > Amphimallon > Amphimallon solstitiale. The sequence goes on along the minus strand of OY720679.1, from coordinate 62,514,055 downwards.
TTTATAAATAGGTACATATTAATTACATACTATCTAATTTAATTTCAATTAATAACTGATTAGACTCAAATTTTTAATGCTACTTAAAATTTAATCATTTACGTAAATCTCCTTAAGCTGCATGACAACTCAAATTTTGTTTACGAATGTATGCTAAGTGTCAGAAAAACCTTTACTTTTTAAGAGCAGAGTGTTTTATTTGTCATATAAGTTAATCAATTTTTTTCAAAATGGTATTATGTGAAAGAAAATTTATTGAAAGATTGATGGTTATTAGTTTTCGAAAAAGGGCTCGTTTTGATAAGTTTGTCATTTATGTATGTAATATAGTACATCCAGATCGTGCTGCAATCAGTTTTTCTGAAGTGACGTATACGCCTTTTTTTTGATATGTCCATTTCAGCCTATCTAAATTCTGCTAGGTGGGTGCTGTGTTTACTGAATGCAGATCGCAGAATTTCCGACAACTTCATAAACCCAGTAGATTTTTTGCCCCCTTTTTTGCGGTCAGTCAAACTCGTCCCATCCATTACTACGTGCCAAAATCAAAACGGTAATCTCAGCAGTAGATTTATCGTAATAATCCTCCACCACAGAAAGTAAACACTTTTCCTCCGGCTGGAAAGGCACCGATATTTTGGAAATTGTAGAGGATACCTCTTATCGATTATTTTAGAGAAGGCCAAATAATCAACGGGATATATTTAGCTGCTTTTCTGAAGAAACAAAATGTTGAACAAAGACAGACAACTGCTCGAAAGGAGGTGCTATTAATGCCCCGTCATGCACCAGTAGCATTGTTTGAGAACAAGTGGATGAATTACGATTCCAAATTGTTTCCCAACTATTTAATTCTTCAGATCTAACCTCTTCACTTTCACTTACTACCAAAACTCAAGCTGTTTGCCTAAAAATCAAGACAGACGAGGAAGTTATTGCAAAGTAAACTATATTTTGGTTGCCTTGATGTTGATGGTTTTATGTATATTGAGACTATAGCATCGCTTGGCCTTGCGCATTAATAATATCTTGAAAAAATAAAAAAAAAATTGTTTCATTTTAAGTGTCACTTTCTGACAAATCATGCTAGTGTTACAGTATATTTAGCAATTTTAAATTTGTGTCCCCAAATGTCTCCATAATATGTACATACTTTACTTGTATAACAGAGCTAGTTATGGCGAGTCAATAACTTTAAACATCTGCAATACCAAATAATTTCACAAGAGGTCTGATAAACCCAATATGCACAACTTTTTTTTTATTTGTTAAACGAGTTTCATTTTCAATTAGTCGACCCGACCAATCAGCAAACGCAAATATTTTGCCCAATTTTTTACAGTTGAATACGAAGGAGATGAATCACCGTAAACTCCGTTTAAACGTTGTTTAATGTGAAAAGGTGTTTGCCCTTCTTTTGGTAAAAATTTAATGACAATGCGGTACTCAATTTTCGTTACTTCAGACATTTTCGTGCGCTAGTCACGTTGGCTAGCTCGTTACTAAAAACTACTAGACTTCGAAGCATCATATTTATTGTGTACATCTCGCGTACCCGTATAAGCATGCATGACGTGACTGAGTTAGAACACGTTTGAACCTGTATAAGCATGTCAGGCCGAGAATTTATGGCGCCTACCTCGTATATTGCCTCAAACTTTTAATTTGTATTTCAAGGATCCAGAATATGAGCAAAATAAGAATACCTGTATCTGTTTGTGCAGATGATCTAACAATATTTTCAAATAATGAACCACACTCACAAGAAAATATGGTAATTTTTATACAAATTAATTTTAAAAGAGGTCTGATAAACCCAATATGCACAACTTTTTTTTTTATTTGTTAAACGAGCTTAATTTTCAGAAAACCACCTTTTATCACAAAAAAGCTTCGATTCAAGTTCTTCTTTGAATAATAGTTAATGATATAGACTTAATTGCTTTTTCTTATTTTCGTGCTTTCATAACATAAATTATTAAAACCACCTCCCAAACCTCAAATATGAATATTTCTTTTCCACAATTTGCGAAATTGAATTATCTATCTCTATTCGAATTGCAGTAACCTTTCTATAGCATAACGCAACGCATTCATCCTTAGTGTATGTGTGCCAGTGCTTTTGAACTTGTATGAGTGGGCACGAGTTCAATTCCCGGGCAAGCGGGCGTGGCTCTGTGCTTTCCCGAACCCTGAGCAGAATTTGGTAGCATTTCGACGCGGCGACGTTCCTGTTGCAGTCACGAAAATTGAATGTTTTGTTTTCGGTGGTGCCATTTTTAATGGTCGAGAAAGATGAGAGAATGCGTAATAAACTGATGGGAAACGGCAAATACACGACGGAATTGTATGCGAAAAACTCGCATTGTATCATCCCGTTATGATCTATTATATCATATATAAACGGGAATTACACGAATAGTGTACCTTTAGGTGTCTAACGCTTTCATAAACTAATCGATAAATTCATTTACGTAGGTATAACCCACCAGTGTCGTAGCGGATAAATTTGGACCGGGAACCAATTACAACGAAAAGAAATAAAACTTCCACATTCAGTCGTTACATTAGTAATCTCATCGTTTTTGAGATGATTATGATGTTTTAGTATTATATCTATAAAACAAAATAAAACTCACATAAATGTTTGATCTTCTCGTTTTAATTAAAGATTGTTTCATAAACACTATACCAATACTGCAAATTGCCCTTGAAGATATATACAGTGTGCACGCGGTCTACCTGCGGATGAATATACCAGACAAGCTGGTCGACTATATGTGGGTGACAGTGTTAATAACATTAGAGCTACGTTAAAGTCGACACTGCAGAAATCGTTACTGCGTTAGTCCGTGAAAATTGCTACTGTTACTGTTAATAACATATTCTTTAACCAAGAATAAAGTCATTTACTGTACTGCTTTAGAGAAGATGGAATTAATATTAATCAATAAAAAATCACTACCTGGATAATTTATAAGTAGACACTTGTTGAAGCATCAAATAATCGCAGTAAAAAATTTTACATAGTAACGGATTTCATCACAGCTTCCCAAATTGTATGAGTAAATAAAAGAAATGATCATCAATTCTAAAAACTTAAAGATAATAATTTTTTTCTTAAAATAAGAAATATAGCTGATATAAAAAAAAACGTAACAATAGCCAAACTCTTATTAAGATAAAAAGTAAATAATTCCGTAGTATTGTAAAACAGAAAAGAAAACAAACTAAAATTCTGATAAAAGACAATAAATTTTTATGAAACTAAACAAAATATTTCAGTAAGATAAACTATAAACGCAGAAACAATGAATTTAATTGGAAGTTAAAATGAAATTATTAAAGAAAAATGAATTTCTACAAGTACTTAATTATTTATTAAATGCTCAAATAAGCCTCCCTCTTGAGCTGAGCAGTAACCCAGCTGATTATAAATATTTCGTCGGACATTTGTTAACATTTCCGGGGTAACATGATTCGAAACTTCAATTATTTTGGATCGTAATTGTTCTAAATTAGATGAACGAAATGCGATTTAAAAATGTGCTTGCTAGTCGACTAAACACCGACCGTTAACAAAATTGAAATGAAATGCGCATGTTCAGCTGCTATCCTAAACGCGAGTCAGTCAGCTTCACTATACTCGACCAATAGAACAGTTTGTATATTGCTTTCTCGTACTAACTCATACAAAATCTCGGTGTCGTCGTTTTATCACATAGTAAATGCCACCCGCAGCTTACCGGCAAGCACTTGGTATGTAGCAAACATAGTTATACAATATCGAAACGTAAACAAAATGTGCACTAAAATATTTTTACAAAGGAATTGCAACATGTTATATGTTCTGGGAACACCCTAAGAACGTTATACAAGTTTAGAGTCCAACGACTACTAGAATGATTGAATTATGGAAACTGATAAAATTCGATAGCAAGGAAATATTTAGAGTAGTTGGATAAATTTGCCAATGGCGAACCATTAACTTTTAGTAGATCATTTTATAATATCTAGGAAGCCTTAAATATTGTAATTTCATATCTTCCTAATACATATAATTTAGTACCTTAGTTCTCTAAATGTAAAATTTTTGGAAGTCATTATTATAAGTGTGTGATTCAGTCTTAACATAATACTGTTTAGTAAAATCATAATATTCTTTAGTCCCCAGCAGTATATTACAAATTCGAATTACTGAACAATCTTTAAAATAATATAATAAGTACAACAAGACAAATTCAAAGAATGAGTGAAACATATCACAATGCGAGGAAATCGTATTGAAATGAGAACACATCATGTAAATGGGAGACTTCAATAACACAATTATGCGCACAAATGGTAAGCAGACGGTGATGGAATAACGAGCGCCAAAATGTGGAACGCCGAAATCTAGCATTCTGGTTAAAACTGGAGAGTCAATGTGGTTGTTACATAGCTTGAATAAAACAAATGCGTCTCAAATTAAGAGAATGCAAGCAAATACGCGATAACAGAACGGTCTGATCAATATTCCTTGCGGGTTAATGGCCATCCATGTGAAACCTCATAAATTTGGCAAATCGTCGCTGTATCAACTCCAGTTGTCGCTTGTAAGTTACATAGCAAGAACTCCAAACGACCGCCGCATACTCCAAACGAGATCTCACGAGAGCGAAATATAATGTTTTCAAGGGTATGACATTAGAAAAAGTACCACAATTGCTGCTTATAACATTTTTCCAGCAGTGTTAGTGTTAGTGTATGTTGCGAAAATGTAAGTTTAGTATGAAATATAACACCTAGGTCCTTAATCAGATTCACAAGTTCCACATCCACGATCTTCAGGTTATAATTAACAATAATCGAAGATGAACTACGGCTAAATGTAATGTTATACACTTCCTGATGTTTAGTTGTAAGTTGTTTAAAGTACACCAACGAGCAATGTCTCCAAGGTCGTACTGAAGTAATCTGCAATCCTCTACAGTAGTTATCTCGCGAAATAATTTAAGATCATCAGCATAGAGCAAGTTCTGTGACACTAAGTTCTTGGTGATGTCATTAATAGATAGATTTATTTGTCACAAGGTACAATTGTCAAAAAAATATTCATATATAAATCACCAAACAAGTGTAAAAACAACAATAATAACATATAAAAGCATAGAGTGTATAAATAAAATCAAAGGAGCGTAAACGTAACATCCAGGAATTAAAATTTAAAGTTTAAAAATTCTCCTATGGAATAAAAGGAATTTTACATCAATATCTGCTTAACATGGTATTTGAAAAGTTTATAATTTTTACATTTTATTTTTAATAAACATGATGAAAATCAATGGATCAAGATTACATCCCTGAGGGACCCCCGAGGTAGCAACACATTCATTCGAAGAGTAACCGTTGTAGAATACATGCTGACGCTTGTTAGATAGGTATGACATGAAGAAATGAACGAGCGGGCTGAATACAAACGAACCGAGTTTAGACGGAATGATAGAGTGATCAATGCGATCAAACTCTTTCGAAAAGTCGGTGTACAAGACGTCGACTTGTTTGCGTGAATTTAGAGCTTGCGATAAGATTTGAGTAAATTGACACAGGTTAGTGACAGTAGAGGGCACTGCGGTAAGGCCGTGCTGATTAGTTGAGAGATATGTGTTAATATTCATTAGATATCTCTAGGCCTATAAAGTTAAAAGCTTAAATTTTAAGGTTTATTAGAAATTACAACAGAATTAACTGTACAAATAGCCTTACAAAAACAGAACCATATAGTTAAGTTGTATTAATTTTATTTTATTTAAGATTACCTCTATCAAGTAAAATCAAATTTTTTCAATTAGTATATTATATCTATCAATGAACTTAAAATGTTTATAAATGTAACAACAACAACAACAATACATATAACACGAGGAGCACCTTTTATATTTCTACAATCGACCACTCGATGGCGGTGCTTTTGACAAACACTATATTCTTAAAGGTTGACACTTGTTAATAAAGTATCAGCGATAGCTTTGAAATCGAGTCAGTAGTTTGTTGACAGTGACACTTTTAAGACTGTGACTTTGTAAAATAATGGAGATTACTCGTAAAGGTTTTCGTTAGATGATTTTTTACGATTTTAAAAAGGGCCTAACTCCACAATAATGCATTATATCGTTTCAGTCAACTTTTGGTAATGAAGCCCCATCAGAGAAGACAGTTTACAATTGGTTTGCAGAATATCGTTCCTTGAACCTTTAAAACCGTTGAAGTGACAAGGTTAATAATTCAGGAATTTAGCAAGTTGTCAAATCGTCAAACTTATGTTTATAACTTCAGTTGAAAAAGAAAAATCGTCAGTATAAGTTTTCAAATTTATTTTACTGAAACATAAATATCTTGAAAATTGGATGCTTGAAAGATATATACTACAAATAATATTGTGTGTTTATTATTTCCGATGTCAGATTTAATGTTTAAAATATATGACAAATAAAAATAAATACATTTAAAGTAAAGAATGATAAACAAAACTAATAAATGATCAAATATACATTCTATATACATTTTTTGAAGTCAAATTCTAATGACCTATAAGCATTTAGTGCATGTCCTTAATTTACTGCATATGCCTGTAAATAATTTCAATCCTTTTCCCGCCAAACATCAATCATACTTATTATTTCCAATTCATGTACCTATTTGTAATGATTTTATTTTTTTCTACATAGCAATTGCGATATTTCGATATATTACTGAAAATTTCATTACATGAATCAGGGTATAGAATAGAAGAGTATAAGAGTACATATTGCTATCATTAGGTGTGCTGAAATGTGAAATTAAAGTCTTTTAATTTTATAAGAACACAATGGACATTATGCATTATTACCAGTGCGCTTTCTGAGAAAGGCTTGGCATTTTTATGTAGTAACGCATATAAATACGAAGTAATTTTAGTTCAGTAGCAGCGTACAAAATAAGAGCCATGTGCTTGCAAAAGGTCCCATAGTATTTATTACTTTCTTAAACGTAGTATAAGGTGATATTGTGATCACGAACAATTTTGCCCTCGAGGTTTTTGTAGATGACAATGTCCCCTGAACCGAAAACTAGTTTTCGAAAAATGTCTCTCTCTCTCTCTCTCTCTCTCTCTCTTCTCTCTCTCTCTCTCTCTCTCTCTCTCTCTCTCTCTCTCTCTCTCTCTCTCTCTCTCTCTCTCTCTCCCCCATTCTCTCTTTTTCCCTCTGTGTGTGAGAGTGTGTAACCGCAATACCGGCCAAAACTATCAATAACATACTTAAGTATGGATATGGATTAGACATGTATAATTCCCTCATGAGGTCTGACTAGATTTTTGATGAAATCGGTAGACCGGAAGTAGTCAATCAAATTTTACCAAAATTTCGTCTAAAGCAATTTGTCAAAAACAAAAATAGAGGCAAGTTTGCGAAAAATTTTATGAAGTAAGTTTTACGAAAATTCTATCGAAAATATGTTTTTTACTCTTATCGAAAAATACCTTTCTTCAAATACCACCCAAGTTATGCTTTCTAAACAGATATATTACAAAAATCAAAGTATTAAAAGTTTAATTTTGAATAACTTTTGTATAAAAACATTCACTCTTGCGTAGTAGCAGTTTTTTGCAAACATCCTGCATATAGATATATTAAGAGTATAAATGTATTTAGAATTGGATTTGAAGTAATTTTTATATAAAAAAAAATCAAAATTAACATTAACACTAACAAAATTAAAAAGATAAAAGATAAGGCACCTCACTTTTATATGTTGTACATTTGGAGCTCGTAATAAAAGTGTATTGCAAGGAAATACCTAGTATCATTTTTGAATTTGACATAACGATTAACGGTTGTCTTTTACTTTTGTCTCAATAGTACCATGACTGCTGCACTATTCGGCACTAAAAATAAAATATAAAATACAGACTTTACCGTTACATTTGAATATTGAGCAAAAAATATTTGTTCAAAATGCATCCACGTACTTCTGAACACATAAGCACAACAAACCACTTACACCACGCGTTTTTCTTAAACATGGGCTGGTTGCGAAGCTCCTGTCGGCTTTTAGGTGCTCTGTTCTCTGCGTCAGTGGTGGGAATATGGTCGCGTAGTAAATTTTAATAAAGCTTCTTCCGTTGTTACGTGTTTTACATGTAGAAAAATTTGAACAATAGCGATACATTTGTCGTGAAAGAAAAATGCATACGAAATATTTAAAAATGCAATGTAAAACGGAAGAATAGCGCTCATGAACTTTTCTTGAGAAAACTGGTGCAAGTTACCGTGCATACCGCGAGTTTCTATCATTATTTTAATGAAAACCTGTTAGCAGCGTATATTCGTCAAGAAGGTGAAGTGACACTGCCAATTTCTTGGCCTCGCCTTGGTTGTTACGCTACTGACGTTTTACGACATCGACCTGCTGGTTTTGTTGGCAAGATTAGCAGTATCTCACGACAACTTTACTTTCGGAAACCATCCAAGGATAATGCAAGAGAAGAATTGTACTCTACAAAATTCCTCAAACATGGTACCTGCAGAAGCTTAATATACTTAGTAAATGCATGCAGAAAAAGGATACTGTATGCATTTACTGAGTATAATACCACGTCAGCTCTTTTTAATCAGGAAAAGACCAGATTTTTGTACGATCTTCAAAAGGAATCCACACTTGAACGAAATTGCTCTGAAATTTGAAAACTAAGACGCAAAGCAAGAGGGCATCGCCAGGTCAGAAGAATGTTTTCTTATATTCTTCTCACTCATACTCCTAGTGTGGTGACCAAAATAGCAACTGTATGTTACGCTATTGACGTTTTACCCAATAGATAATGAAGACAAAATGTACTCTCGCCTTTGACTTCTTATTCTGCTTGATACCACTCCTACCACACATACTTTTCTCGCCTTTGACTTCTTATTCTGCTTGATACCACTCCTACCACACATACTTTTATGTTCAGATATAGGAAGACTTCGAAAAGAATGGACATGAGTTGTGCTAGAGACACAGAAATTTATAGCTTGGTTTTCTAAAAACAACGATGGATCCAGTTTTTCAGAACTTACTCAAATGCCCTTTCTCGCAAGAGCAAAAAGAGATATTGCGCGGTATGTGGTTGCAGGAAAGGTGATCTTAAGTGTTCTATTATTTACGCACATTGTAATGGAGAATCTTTTTGCACCAAAACCACCGAGCACGAATTATCCACGGCGGATCAAATTAGCGAGGACCTTCATAACGCTGAATCGGTAAATAGCACACTGTATAAAAATAACTAGTTCTTAGTTGTGCACCCACAAGTTTTGTTCATTTTCTTTCTTTTTACAGTGTACGGGTGGTATTCGTCCTTGTAAGCAAGATGACCAACATGGACCATCGAAAAAATGCAACATATAATTAGTATGTTTTATTTGATTATCTTCACTATTATATGTATTGTTAATCTTCTATATTTACTTATAGCCATTCACGACTCCATAGATGTTATTGAAGGACAAGTATACCAAAAACACCTAGTATTGAATCTCGTCAAATTGGAAAATAATTAAAAGTATTTCTACCCTAGGACCCCCAAAGAGATATCTCGTTAAAACAAATTTTGAACCATTCGTCTAATATAGCGACTGCCCCAGAAGTCATTCACGGGCACGTACACATGGATTTTTCATAAGGACCCCTAAGTGTACAACATATTCAAAAATAAAAACTATAGGAACTTTTGCAACCCCAAACTATCCTGCTACTGCACCATTGAAGACTGGGCTTACGAAAATTTAATATTTTGCGTTAATTTATGATAATTTGTTATTCTGGCAGCAAGACTCTCTAAGTGGTTGTGTTTTACTAGCACATACTTCGCTAGAGTGAGATTTATTTGCGCTTTTAAATTTAATAGAACAAATTCATGTTCTCTAAGATGTAAATTGTTTCCTTGTACTTAATTGCAATACGCATTGTATAATATATCAAATACTATACAAAAAGTACACTATAGTATAAAATAAGGTCAGTTATCTTTTAACTTAATCTATCTCGTTTGTTTTTGCTTTTGTAGGCCACTTGAATAAAGTACGTATATGATTACCGGTTTAAGGATATTGCACTCAAAATTAAAAAAAAAAAAATTGAAAATTGAAAGAAGTATCATCGAAAGACCACAAAAGATTCAGATAAAAATTATTAAATATTTATTGTTCACATGTAATTAAATCGTAATTTGTTTAATATTATTAATGGTGTCTTTTTACAATACTCGGGTATTTATACGTACAAACGCGAATACAAACAGGTTTCTTTCCTCTTAATCAATCCCGATTTCAATTAGAGAATCATCAAAGTATTGGTTTAATTGGTATAAATTAAGCTGCAATCATAATAATATCAACATATAAGTACGATTAGTCAAGGTAAATTTTCTTATTAGACATAAGGAGGAAAAAATAAATTTATTGTAGTAAGTGGAGAAAAAACAGGATGTATTCTTGTAATATTATATAACCACAACTTTGATTATATTTACGCTGCAAAGTCGTCACGTTCGTATATTGAAATACAATAAGACATTTATCATTGCAAATATTAATTAGCATTTAGCATAATCAATTCGAATCTCTTTATAATGACTTGTATTCAAATAAAGGAGGGTTATTTAATTGACCGGTTATATGTAAATGTAATATATTCCAATTAAAATTATAGGCTTGAGTCTCTGAAGATCATTACAAAATCAAGATTATTATAAAATACTGAGTTTCAGGTAATTCGATTCTCTAATTTTCCAATTTCTCACGATATACTCTAGGAAATATTCCAAACGAAATAATGAGGTGTAGCCACATGAGCGTTTCAAATTATACAGAACTGTTCTAAATTGTTTCAAATACTTTTATCTTCTTAGAAAAATAAACCTGCGAGTAAGTGTGTTACTTCAAATCCAAATTTTAAGAATTTCTTTATATAAAAATTATTCAAAATCCTATTATAAGTACTTCTATTCTCTTAATAAATCTCTATAGAATGCATACAACTCCGCCTGGGACAGGGGATGGGTGGATCGAGTAGCCCATCGACTGTCACTGCCGGTCCCAAGCCCGTACAAAGGAGGGGGGTTTTCAGGCGATCTACAGAAACAGATCTTTAAATTTTATCAAACAAACCAACAACTGAACTTGAATATATCCACCGACAAAACAAATGCCATGATAATCGCTAAAGAACCAATTAGATGTAAACTTGTGGTAGAAGATAAACCCATCGAGCAAGTCAACCAGTTCAGGTACCTCGGACTTGACATCTCCAGTGGTCATGACCCAGCCAAAGACCTAGGGAACCAGATTAATAAAGCGACATCGCTATCAGGATTTTAAGAGAAATAGTTTGGTCGAATCAATACATGCGAAGAGACAGCAAGATAAGAATCTAAAAAACCTGTATAAGGCCCGTCATGACTTATGGTATAAAAATGCGCAAAGAAACAAGCAAAACCAAGAATATGCTAAGAGTTGCTGAAATGAAAACACTACAAACTATCCTTGGCAAAACCAGAAAAGACCGTATAAGAAACACCGACATTAGAGAACAGTGCGGGATAGTGGACGTAGTGAGATGGGGGAGACAGAGAAGGAGAGGATGGTACCATCACGTTAGGAGAATGGACAAGAGCAGATTGCCACGCGTAGCACTAGAGGGAAAGCCGGCAGGGGATCGAGCACCGGGAATGGCACATAAGCAATAGAAAGACAGCTGGAAATCAACATCATAGGACAAACCATAACTACAAATTCATAAATTAAGACCAATCGGTCTAAAACAACAAGAAGAAGAATGCATACTTAGCGATAGATTCCGGTTTGGATTTTAAAATTTCATTTATACAAAAAATATTCCTCATCGAGCTCTAAATACATTTGTACTCTCAATAAATATATACAAAATGCATAATAATTTACTTCCGTAATATTGGCAAAAAAACTGATTTTCGATAACAGTAAAAAACTACTTCCGGTAGGAATTTCAAAAAACTTTTTTAATGAAATTTTTCATAAATTAAATTGAAATTTTCAGGAAAATGATTACACATCTTCATACGCTTGTGGACAACCTGGTTCTATTTCTATTTACGACGATAATCTACAGGAAATCAAATAATACAAATACAGATCTCTCAAGAGACTGAGAGAGAATAAAAAATCTATTAAACTTGCGAACTGCTTTCTAATCAATACATATAGTTTCATCAGTAATATTTTTTTATAAAAATTAATGAGTATTAGAATAATTATCTTTTATTTAATTCTCTATTTTGTTTTTATTCAAGGACAGTATATCCCATCTGCAACGTTTCTTAGATACATTAGAGAAAGGAAATACCATACTTATGTTGCTGTGTAATAATGTGATATCTTCTGCAGATACTTTCCCTGGCATCGTGCAAATAGTCAACTTTGTACTGGACGCATGTGCACATCCTTTCATAACTTTGTTTGTTATCTAAACTGCGTGTGGATATCAGTTTGTTGTGTTTTACCTTTTTGGAAGGGTATATAATAGTTAAAAAGCCATTGGTTCTTGGTACTTATTGGCAACTTGTGAAATCCTGTCAACTTTTGGGTTTGAAAATGTGGCAGAACCATTTGAAAGCACAAGCACCGATATTGGTACTGAAATTCATCAAACCATCAATCGCCAGAAGCGTAAAAATGAATCATATAGAAACACCGCTGGAAGAGATCTATATCAAAAAGATATAGAACTCACAGCAAACTCATGGTCATATTGTGCGAAGAAAGAAGGAGAACTGTGTAAGTGTTCTCAAATAGTTGCCGCAGAAATAAGAAAAAAACAACGAGAGTCGCTCTAAAAATGATATCGAAACACGTTCACGATTTTTTTTTTTGGCTAGGCTTATAATTGTTGATATTATGCAGAAGCACAGACCAGTATGTGAATCTCGCAAACCTAAACTATAAGGTATATAAGAAAGCAATACTCTCAATTTCAGATACAGCCAAAAAACCTTCTGTACGTAAATACCAGAGGACTTCGCCGAAATAAGTCGAATAAAGTTGAAGATGTAGTGTTACAACAAATCGACCAACATATCAACAGTTTTTCTAGATTCAGCTCCCACTAAAGCAGACAGGAAGGCGTCAGCATGAATGTTTATCACAGAACTTGAATACGGCAATAATGTACAACATGTACCTTTCAAAATATAAACCTGAACCCACATTTTCTGGAAAAAAAAACAGCAAATCCTAAAGTTAAATAGGATTATTCAAGAATTTTGTAGAAAATTTTATACTTTCGGCAATCCAAAATGGGACACACGCTCAAAACGTTAATTAAAAAATTGAATCCGCTGATAACGAACAATAAAGCATCTTCTGACTTGGAAAGACTTCATGTGGTCAAAGCCAAAACATTTTATAAAGATTTGAAAGCAAAATTCTAGTTGGCTCATGGCTGTTGAGGTCCTTATATGCGATTTTCAACAAAATATCTCTCTTTCAGTAGCACCAAGAAGTGACATATTTTATAAGATACAGCTAGGGTTGTACAACTTTTCAGTTGTATTGGTACAGCTCAAGACGAAATTATTTTTATGTATACAAAAACGAAAAAGTTTACGGTTTCAAAATAAAAACTATTTAAATATGAATGATAGGAAATATACCATGCAGTGAATCTGTTGGGATGCATGTGTATTCAAGTTTCAAAATTTCGAAATAAGGAGAAAACATTTCCTTGCCTGTTGATGGCGAGATTCTATACACTCAAAAACGTATTTTAAAACCGCAAAAGTTTAAAGATGCTATGGATCTTGCTAGAAAATATGTGACGCAGTATCACGTGTGGTTTTGCAGCAACACTGAAGAAGCACAACGTGAGGCAGGAGCCGAAGATGTAGAAAACAAAAATTCCGATTATTCTGAATATGGCGACTGATCACATGAATTAAAGTTTTATTTGTGGCGGAAATGCGAACAAAATAAGCCTGAGTGTTATCTTTATGTTTATGTTTTACCTTAGATTATGTTTTGTTTCATTTATACCCTGTTTTGATAATTAAAAAATTATAAATTTGTCAGTTATCAAATTTTGTAAATAATAGTGAACAAAAACCATCATTAATATTATTATATTTTCATTTTGTCAGAACTTAGACTTGTCCAGAGGGGACGAATAACGGCAGTCGGATTGCCTCGGCGACCCCAAATCCTAATATATGTGTGCATTTCCCTACCTGGGAAAACATGGAAATCGCCCTGCAGATGAAAGCCTCCCTGAATATGTGGTATGGCGTCTTATGGAACCATTTCTAAACAAAGGCAGACAATTTTTTCACATCTGTAAAATTAGCTAAGCGCCTAAAATAAGCTAAAACTACCATCCAGTTGAGATAAAATTGCGCAGAGCACCTCTTTACGATACAAAACTTATTATGCAGCATGAAGGCTCGACATTGACTATATACCAGGGAAAGAAACAGAGAAACGTTCTGGTCCTGAGTACCATGCACTCTAATATAGAAATTGGCTCAACTGAGAAAAGGCTACCGGAAAACGTTAGCTTTTATAATAAAACCAAATATGGAGTCGACATTATTGACCAAATGGCTAGGCAGTACACCAGCAGAGCTAGTTCGCGTCGTTGGCCCGTTCAGACTTTTTAGAATACACTTGACTTAGCTCTAATAGATGGATCATATATAAAGAAAGTGCAGGGGACAATATAAGCAGGCACCTATTTTTGAGAAAACTTGCTGAAGAACTTCGAGCAGCGTATCTTAATAACAAATATACCCGATGTTGCTCATGAAACTGAAGAAATTCCATAAAAATTCAGACATAAATGTCAGGTTGGAAAACACTGCAAAGGAAACAAGTCAATGGAAAAATGTCAAAAATGTCTCAAGTTTACATACAGAAAATGTTCTGGGAAAATAGTTAAAACTATGACTTCTGCCACTTGCCACAAATAGACCTTAAGCCACTAGGTATTAAATTGTTTTTTTTTTTTTTCAATAAATAGACTAAAAAGTATGCAGTATTTAAATTTTTACCTAGCAAGCAATGTTTATAGGAAGGAAAATGATGGGGCCTGCAGCGCTAATAGATATGAAGGTAAGCCCGGCGCTTCTAGTGTTAAGTGGTCAATCTGATTTACTGCTATTTGTCGAGTAAATTAATTTACAGTTGAATATCGAAATCATCCTTGAGTATGATTTCTTCCTTACTTTCAAAAACTATTGAATTTATTTTTCAAAATTACCTATATTTGCCTAAATTCTGCACGATAGAAATATTATTACTAGCCTATTCTCCCTAATTTATTTATGTTCTTGCCTGTTACTATTAAGGAGCTAACACCATCAGGGTCAAAATCGTCTTTTGCAAAATATTTGCTTGTTAATTATTAATATAAATAATAACGAAAATCAGGTGTAGGCACCACATGACTTTTTCTCTGTGGAATGCATAATTTGCAAGATATTTGCAAAAAAGAACAGCTTTTTGATAAAAGTGAAGTGGTCCAAATTTTGAAAATACTTATTAGCATAAGAAACTTTGTTTAAAACTTATTGTAAATTATATTCTAAATATTTTTATACTTTTAATACACTTTTATAGAATGCACAATTTGCGAGATATTTGCTGTCCGGTGAGTAAAACATTTCTTCCTGTCCGAATTTCGAATATTTCGTTTATAAAAAAGTTGTTCCAAATCAGGCATAAATACTGGTATCTGAATACAAGTTTGGTATTGATGTCTTCTACCGTTTGATCACACAACCATGTTTTCGATGTTGGGACAAAAATTTTCGACATCTAAAAGGCTTAAAACTGAACTTTGCAGTACACAAGCTTTAACGTTAATTCCGTCCCATAAACAGTGTATAAAATTAAAATACCCAAATAAGTTATATGAATTATATTGTTTTAAAATACGCAAATATGACGAAAATATATTTTTTCTCTTTCGGCTTATAAATTTCACTTTACGACTCCCTTTGTGGTTTCATGAAGTTTTACTTTATCACACGTTCATTTTATATTACGAGTTTAAATGTCAAATATAAACGTTTTAATGTAACAAACATGCGCAGGAGAAATTATACAATAAATAAAATTGATATTTGATAAAAAAAATTTCCCTATACGAACGATATAATTCGTTAACTAGAAATGAGTGTTAAAATTTCTAATACTGTTATTGAAATTTACTATTCAACACTCTACAATAATCAAATGTTCAAAATGTTCTAGTTGAAGCCGGTGTAACCAGCTTCGAAATAAGTAAATTTCTAAAATTTTCTAACCAAACATGTCTCATATTTTAAGTCTTGTTGAACTTTTAACATCAGAAATAATAATTCGTTATTTAAACCAGTATACATTTTAAATTAAAAAATGCTGAATTTCAAACGTTTAAAATGTTTAAGTCAAAAGTCAAATTATATATGTCTATAATTTAAGTCTCTTTGAGCATTTAACACCCGATATAGCAAAAACACTCGCAATGTAAACTGTGAGTAAACATTATATCATGCACAAGAATGATGTTTTATACAACTTTAATATTATTATTAATGCTTTGCCTCTCACATTACCGTGTTCTATTTATTAAATGGGCAGTATGGTTTACTTTATCGAAAGTTTTCGTTAGGTTACAATCAAAAGATGTTACAACTTTCATTTAAGAAAATTTGTGTTGGTTTGCAGAAATTAGATTAAACTTATTAAATTAATTGTGAGGCCGATCTTTTTAAATATGTTAGATAAGCAACTAAAAATACCTATAAGTCTGGAAATGTAATTCTTTTTATACATTGGTACAATTTTTAGTTAATTAAGGAAAAGCTCAGCAAATATTAATACATGTACAACATACAGGGTGAGTCAACTACGCAGGTAAGGCCGATTGTGCCTTTACGAGTAAAGATATTTCGAAGCAGATTTATTCTTGTGGTAGCTGTTCATTAGGGGCACATTTTTAAAATATTTTGTATTATACAGAGTGTTCCATAACTTGGTGGCTAACCATAGTTATAGTTTTTTTAAACGGAACACCCTATATATTATTGCATTTTTGAATTCCCCGAATAATTTTTAGTCAAAAAGTTATAAGATAGTATAGGCCTAAAGTGTAAAGTTTTTGACTTATTCCCATTTTTCTGAAAAATTCAATGTTTGTATAAAATTATATTTCCCGAAAACGACGTATTAGATGGACAAAATTTATGCAGTATTGTTTACAATAAGAGGTCCTAATAGAATCATGTTTTATTTTTTTAGAGTTACTAACTGCATGTGCAGGAAACTGGATTAAAACTACATTACACGTTTTTGTATAAAAGTATTTTTTTTTTAAATGGAACACCTGTATATCAGTTCATTTTTGAATTGTTTATTAAATTTCATGTCAGAAACATGTAAAACGTTGATACAGTAAAAGTGACCATTACAGAGTTATTGTCGTTTTTTGATATGCTTTTGTTAGTTTTTGCAAAAAAGTCAATTTTTTCAAATGGATTATTTCATTTTTGAATTTCTTATTAAATTTCACATCAAAAACATGTTAGACGTTAATATTATAAAAGTGACTATTACTGAGCTATTGTCTCTTTTTGATATAATTTTGTCAGTACTATACTATATTAATTAAACCACAAAACTGACAAAATTATATTAGAAAGAGACAATAGCTCAGTAATAGTCACTTTTAATGTATTAACGTCTTAGATGTTTTTGATGTGAAATTTAATAAGAAATTCAAAAATGAAATAATATATAGGGTGTTCCATTTCAAAAAATTGACTTTTTTGCAAAAACTAACAAAAGCATATCAAAAAACGACAATAACTCTGTAATAGTCACATTTACTGTATTAACGTCTTACATGTTTCTGACACGAAATTTAATAAACAATTCAAAAATGAACTGATATAGAGGGTGTTCCATTAAAAAAAAATTACTTTTATACAAAAACGTGACATCTAATTTTAATCCAGTTTCCTGCACATGCAATAAGTAACTGTAAAAAAATAAAACATGCTTCTATTAGGACCTCTTATTGTAAACAATATTGCAAAAAAATTTGTCCACCTAATACGTCGTTTTCGAGAAATATAATTTTATACAAACAATGAATTTTTCAGAAAAATGGGAATAAGTCAAAAACTTTACACTTTAGGCCTATACTATCTTATAACTTTTTAAAAATTATACGGGGAATTCAAAAATGGTCAACTATGGTCAGCCACCAAGTTATGGAACACTCTGTATAATACAAAATATTTTTAAAATGTGCCCCTAATGAACAGCTACCACAAGAAAACAACCGCTTCGAAATATCTTTACTCGTAAAGGCACAATCGGCCTTACCCGCGTAGTTGACTCACACTGTATATGCATCAACATATTGTCATGTAAGAAATATTATTACTCTATTAAATTTACGTCAATGTTAGACTGATACGGGAAAGTTCCAAACACGAAAAATTAAAAATGTTTGAAGTTGTGCATAATTAGAGTTACTTTATCTATTGAAAAACGCCTTAGAAAGGTTAAAATGTTTATCTAGTTTTTAACGATTCTTGATTTATGGCGAATATTTTGTGTGGTAACACTAATGTATTAATAGCATCAAATAATAATCCTTACCAACTTAACCAGCAGCTAAATAACACCTAATATTACTTACCTCTCAATTTCATGCAAAATTATACTCTAACGGTTGATCTTGCACAGCCTGCTCATACAAGCTCTAAAGTTTCTTTCTCTATGTGATCAAACAGCATAACACAGCAGTATTCAATATGCACAAAAATATTTCTGCTAAGTTACTAGCAACTAAGAACAATTTTATAAGTTTCGTATTTAATAATGTGTACGAGTTTATTTATCTATTTAATTATAAAATCTGTTTATTTATTTGGGATAATTAGGAAAAAAGTAATATATTTAAATCTTAAGTTTAATTGGGTGTTTTAGTTAGAGTGTGAGTTTTATTAGTTTTTGTTTAGATGATAATGCTTTGGTAAGTTAGCAGCTGAATTGAGCAGATGGAAAGGTATACACAGTGCGCATTTGAATGTATTGAAGTCTTGTTTTCCATAACTGAATAACTATCGGACACTATTTTTTTAATACCAACTTTGTATATCGTTATGTCTTAACCAATTTTGTTAATACAACATAAAAACAAGGAACGTTACTGAAACTTGAAATCAATAATCCGAGAACATAATATAATACTCAATATACCAACATTTCGAGTACCTATATATAATAAATATATGAAACTGCCATTGCAAAGCGGACGACAATCCGAAGAAAACCATTAAGCTCGAAACGCGTCCTTGTCTCGCTAAACAGTGGCAATAGGCTTTTCACAATAGTCAATATGTTTATAAATATAGCAAGTTCAATTACTGATAAATGTTACATGTTAAAAATAATTATATCCATTGAATATATTATTTCCATTTCTTCTAAAACAAAGGGAATAACAATTAGAGATATTACTTTATGATCTTATACTATCTCTTAATAAGTTGCCAATCGAAATGACACATTTTCGTTTCATTAGTAATAAAACTGTAAATAAGAATGCACACTAAAAAGGGGTCATTTTTTACTAATAGTACGTGGTATGAGTAAGTTAGTAAGGCAAAAGTCTCATCCTTTTTTGTTAAATCAGGTAACTCTTGATTTAATAGCTTCTCATCTACTTGTAAGCATAAATTGATAACGAAGGACATTTCCTTATATTTTCCCTTATTCTAAGACAATATAAGTCAAATGTTATTATTATAAAATTTGTTTCAACATTCAGCTGATAGAGATTGTTCATTAGCATAAATATGTCTTTAGTCGCCTTTTTCTCTAGCATCAGACTGAAGCAAGCATGCAAGAATGTGGATAGTCTTCAAGATTACAAAATAAAACATTTAATATTTCATTTTCGGTATTAATAACATTAATATTTTTCGAGATAAAACGATATTTCTTATAATTTTGAATGTCTCTTCTCTTTTTTACAAAATTCAAAGGCAGCTGCTCTAAAAGGTACCTTTTTTGTTCACGTAATTAGATGAACATGTTGCTCATTGATGGAAAGCATTTTCATGTGGTACTTCTTTATATAAAAAATCCAAGTTGGCCAAAGATAAATATAGAAAACCTTTATAAACAATATAACACCTACTATTTAGTTTCAAATATAATACAATAAGATTTTTGAAAATATTGCTTCGCTAACAAAATTAAATTATGGCAAAACATTAACCATTTTTAATTATTAACATACTTAAAATTCGATGCAAAATTAACAAATTAAATAAAAAATATATGTTTCCATTTGAAAAAGAAAATTAATTGTCGTAACTTATTTTTGGACCAGCCTTTGTACATCAATTTACCATCAAAAAAACCGCAATTAAAAATAAAAATCGACCTATCCGAGCGTTTTTCCATAAAACTAGACCAAAAACTTTAAATGAATTTATTCCAACCCACGCGTCCTCACTGTATATGCTATTTAACATATCGGCCATTTAGTGGACGCTTTACTTAAGTAGTTAAAACTAAAAAGTTTTGCTTATCTGAACAAAAAGTTTATATCAAACTTTCACATTTTAAAGTATTCTAAAACATACTGAGCTTCATAAATCTTCTTAATTTAAATGGGGGCTACATATTATCACTAAATTTAACTTACATTCATTTTGGAGATATTTGTGATTCTTGGTGCAAAATGATATTTCCGGTAGGTTTATATGAACACTTGCAACATTGCAGTTTAAATCGCTAGATTAATCTTGAAAATCTATTCTTTTGCTTACCAATTTAGGTCTTTAGGTTCGTAGATGTCGAGGTAAGATTTTCGAATTGGAATTATCGAACATAAAAATTGTATATGAATTTTCAGGCTAGCCCTGTGAAAGGCTGCTTCTGTGTGATGTAGTATTAGAATTACTTATGCACTCACGAATAAGTGGGATGCAGACCATTTTGACCTCCAGGCTTGGTGTACTTATTGGTTTCTGGGTGAAACCGCGTCGTCGTCTCTGCTTCAACTGCCAACGATTCATCCACTATCTCAAGGGGCCTCTTCAGAGCTTCTACTGCTGCCATTACCTAAACCACACTGACAGTCTACTTCAGGTAATCGCAGCAGTAGAAGCACTTAAGATAGTGAACGAAACGTCGACAGTAGAAGCAGAAACATAGATGCTGTTACAATCCAGAAACCAAGAAGGTATCAACGACAACCGTGGAAGCCTACGACTTATAGCGCATATGTCATTTCTCTAGAAGAATATTAATTACTCAATAATTCGCTGTTATATGTAGAAAACCAAGTATATTATGTGTGTTTTCAAACAACTATTGGACAAGACCAAAGCAGTTCATGAATTAATTCAAATATGATTTGAAATCATTACTTGCAGTGAAAGTGGGCCCTTTAAACAAGAAATCATCGGTTTCAGATGAAAGACAAAAGATTTAGACCAACTAAAGCATTTATGAGAGTTTAAAGTTCTTCAAGCTATTATTTCACAAGCCCAAAGCAGTTCATGAATTAATACAAAAATAATTTGGAATCTTTATTGGCAGTGAAACTGGATTACTTAAACCAGAAAGCATCGGTTTCAGATGGAAGACAGAACTTCCAGATCGACTAAAGCGATGAGATTTTAAAGTTGTTCAAGCTATTGTTTATTGCAATAAACTGATCCTATTAATAATCTGTCAAGAAAATGAGACATATCGACATCTCATAAAAACATCATACAATTGCATTTTGGAATCCCTCAGAACTTCTTTAATTTTTTAGATAACCATCGAACTATGGTATTTAAGGAGCCCATGCAACGACGAAATTAACGACTTTTCGTTCAAGCAATAGTACAGCTTTCAATTACGAAATATCAAAATAAAATCTAGAACACATGAAACAAAGGTTCATTGCATGTTTGACTGGAATTAGCCTTCAATATGAAGTTTCTGAAAGTGTGTTATGATGTAAATTTGGCCAACTTCTAGGGTGAAATGTAGCAGTAAATAATTTTATTTATAAATTAATACTTCCAATTAATTCTTTGTATTCAATTTAGTGCAAAAAAAATAAGAAAAACAAAAATTTCTGCTAGTTGTTTCACTTGAACGAATACTTTACAACGGCGGAATTTGCACTAGCCTATATGGCGCCGCCCCCCTACGTCCTACCTCGCAGCAGTTAGTCGGCACCTCTGCGTAAGCCCCCTTAAATTATGAAAAATAAACCTTTCAATCAAAAATATGCATTTTTGTTTATGAAAACACTTTACTTCATGCGACAATAACCTAAATGCAATATTTAGCACATTTGATTCGTTGCCAAACAAATTTTATCTATACTGACCTTTTGAGAAAGCATTTGCTGCCTAAATAAATAAGTTTCACTTACATTGCTGTGAATGTTATATAAGTTTTGATAAAATGGAGAACTATATAAATTTGAATATTCAAAATGTATACAAAAAGTAATAAATACACAACAAAAAAATATAATGAAAGTAAAACCACCGTTTTGATTTTCTTGGAAATGTTTAATATTAGCTTCCATCAACTTTACCTTGTTTCAACATTCTTTTTTTATAAATGTAAAAATATCTCTATATTAAAATATGCTTGTATATTTAATTATAGGCATGCTGACTAAGTATGGTTGTACATAGGTATACTAGCTTGTATAATAAATAGGTAGTAATGACTAAATATGCAATCATACATAATATATGTGTTATTAGTGTTGCAAATACAAATTACATTTGATTATACATGCGCTGTTCTCTGAATGAATACAACTTGTTGAACTTGAGATGTGCACCTATGAATAGCGCTAATGAATAATAAATAATTAATAATTACTTTAAACAGAAAGTATCAATAATTGATGACATAATGGCGATCATAAGAGCTCTAATTAAACGTATAATGGAAAACATAACTTCAATAATTCACACTGCATAATGATGTAGTGGGACTGACAGCACAAAAAAATATGATAGACAATATACTTCTCGTAAAGATAGTTTATTAAATACATAAACATACAATAATTAAAAAAACAAATGCTAATATCGCATAAAATAATAATATCTCCAGTCCAAGAAACATAACAAAGCAAAAAATCTACGACAAACAGCTCTCTCTTGCTTGCTCTGCTTATGTTTTAATGGATACTCAATGTCTATGTGGGTATTAACGCATAGATAGTTTTATTATATATATAAAGTTGGCTAATTTGTTGATGGTGATGCTTGTATATTCGTTGTGTTTTTCTGTGTACTCTGTATGATAATATACAATACACAATGTAACTCAAAAATAATATCACAAGCCATGAGAAAACGCAGCCTACTATTCTAAAACAAAACGAAAGAAAAAACACAAATCAAGTTTTCTTAAACTAAATTAAAGTATTATGTGTCATTTACGTGTATATAAATATGTCTAAATAATAAATTTTGTATGTATGGTATATGTAACATAACTTCAACAGATACAATTCAAATAAATATAATAAGATGGATACCTTATCCGTGTATACACAAAATTATGTGGTGAATTTTATTAATTGTGCAAAACAATAACCGAACTGGGATTATATCACAGCACACTAGCGTCTGATTATAGAAACACATGTTTTACTCGATTATTTGATATACTGATTTTTGTTCTTTTTTTTTGGTTTTGTTGTTGTTTTCATCGATGACGTCGTTTGATACGTTTTAATTTAGAACTAGGTAGCACTGCCGTTGACAAGTTCAATTTGATCGTTTTAATTTTCAAACGTATTCGTACGAGGTTGTAAAAGCAGAGTTTTTGTTAATAATATATAACATTGTACGGGCGTGTTTAGTCTGTAGTTCACGACGTGTCCGCCAGGATACGATGGTGGCGCTGAGACACGCCCTCTCCTGTGGGACTTTTGGGGACGCGTCAAGAACATCCAAAGTCGGTACAGTTCGGGAGTGATGTTTCGTAATTTCTTCGGCAGTTAGATATTTTATATCTTTTCGTCTTCCATATAGCTATTACGATACATGGACATATACGGGCGTGCATGTACATGCTTTTATTCAATTTCTTTTTACTATCTAAGGTTTTTATTTTAGGAATTTTGAGGCGTTTCCGTCAAGGAACTTACGACGTTTATGATGTTATAAAATTCTTGGAATATTTAATTAAGTAACATAACACATATATTTAATAAATGGAACATTAAATATTATTACTTTTACATACATTTGTTGCACTATTAAATTTGGCTTGAATTATAATGCAAATAACAATTATAAATAATTATTCCAATAAAAAGACAAAATTAAGCAATACAATGCTACTTTACTATTTTTCATTAAAGAATTTATTTAAACAAGGCAATAAATTTCCAAGAAGTTTTTTTTTATTTCAAATTGAACAAATTTGATTTAGTTTTTGCTAAGAACAGGAAGTTTTCTAGAATATTTTTAACTAAGGTAAACAGAACTCTAAGCTGGAATTGATATTGATTTATGTAAATAATCTTATTCTTAAGTTAGTAATCGTATACATACATCTTTACTTGCTGAATTTTTTCCCAAGAACACGCTATTTGAAGTATATAATTACACCGAATTAAAAAAAATTGCTTTGCAGAAAGTAGAGTCTATACTAGAGATACTAGAGTTAGTTTACTTTAGTGTTAGGTCCCGTTGCATTTTTGTTGTTCATTAATAATTCACTGGGCAGCATTACAGTCTTGCAAGTTTTTTATGTAAGCTGATAACTACGGATCGGCAGCCAGGGGTACATTGCGGGCCAATTTCAAATTAGAAAATTCTTTCAAGTTCAGTCCTTAATGTACCTCTGACTGCCGTCCGCTACTGATGACCCATACCATACTTGTTTTTAAAAAAAAAAAAAAAACTAAAATATGATTTGATTAAGGAATATATATACACAGAGGAAAGTTCAAATGCTTCATTGTTACGCGTCTAGATAAACTTCACATCAGAAATTCATTAGTTATGATTTACTATACTATAGTTTGAGTATTGCGTGTATAAATAATAAATAAATAAATTCTTCAGTAGACGTGGAATTAGTGCAACTAACATTCAATACCAGTAAATTAGCTAGCTGCATAAAGCAATTGTGCTCTTTAACGTAGAAGTTGTTGACGATTTGCATGTTATTCTTTTTGACAATGCAACAGCTAAAAAATTTGGAAATATCTCTAAAAACCGTATGACACCAAGTTTCTGGAAATGCTATATTGGTAGGACGAGTCTTCATGTATCCACCAGTATGGCCCGGTTTGGCTATAGACCCTAGTACTTCAATTCCAAATATTATATTTACGAGTTTTACGGGTATAATCTCCCTCTTGAGATCTGACTAGATTTTTACTAAAATCGGCAGACCTGAAGTAGTAGTTTATTTCAGTGAAAAAATCGAATTTTGCCAATATTTCATCAACTACTAAGTTTTTCAAAATTCCTACCGGGAGAAAAAAATCAGTTTTTTGCAAATATTCCGCCAGTTAGACAGGTACGTTACGAGTATAAAACTATTTAAAACTTTTGTACCTTTGCTACCTTTTGTATAAAAAGAAAATGGGTGTGCTTAAGACCACACAGCAGAAGTGAAAACATCATCAAGGCGAGGTTAATAATACGAAATACAACTTTCTTTTTCGTTCAATATTCATTTATATCTACATTTTCCATTTTCGTTCTATATTATATTTAAAAAATATATATTTATTATTATTGTGTATACATTATTCCAGTACATTTCGCTCGGTCTGATCAAATTTTCACTTCAAAAATTCATACGTACGCATGTATATATACAAATAGAGGATGATTCTCATACGAGTACACGCGCTGGTCCAATGGTAACGTGCCGGCCTCACACCCGGGCGGCTCGGGATCGCATCTGCACGCGGACAAGAATTTTTCAGAAAATAAAAATACAATATTTGGCGTATGTATTCTAAATTTCAATACAAAGCCGAGCGTGAAACGGTTGCCGAGCGAGTATAGCAGAGACCGGCAGAGACGCGTTAACTATATCTCTCTCGTTCCCTTAGTCGACTCGACTCGAGCCGACTTTACCCGAACGAGTGTTACATAGCCGAGCGTGACGGCTCAGTCTCGTTCAGTGCCCAACAATCAACGCATCAACGCGCACATAGAAGTTTTCACTTCAAAAATTTCAAAATTCGGACCGGAAGTAACACTTTTACTCTTATCAAATAGCGATTTTTTGCAAAATATCATACATTGTGCATTCTATATATATTTATCAATAGTACAAAAGCATTTAGAGTTAGATTTGGAATATTTTTTGTATAAATGAAATTTCAAAATTCGGACCGAAAGTAACACTTACACTCGTAAAGTGTACATTATATAAAGATTTATTAAGAGAATAGAAGTACTTATAATAGGATTTTGAATAATTTTTATTTAAATAAATTTTGATACGCTCATACTACATTTTAATATTAATGGTCATTACCACACGCGTTTGTCATTTCTGCTTTAACGTTTGTTTATGCATTTATTTATTCGTATATATCATTTGTTCAGTCCCGAAAAATATACTAGAACTTAAAGGCTACAGCTTAATTCCTGTGGGATCGGTAAAACTGGAAAGCATACTCCCGAACACCGACCACGAAGGGTTGCAGGAGAAACTCGGTAATATTTATAAAAAATAAATTGAAAAATCCAATGACAAAAATTTATAACTTCCAGTGGGATTAGCCGCTTTTTGTTTGTGTTATACACAGAAACATATTTTCATAAATGTGTAGTATTTGTTTTTCAGTTGTTTTTCTTGATTCGTAATAAATATTGATGAAGTACATAACTTACGAAGAACATGTTAGACGCTGTTAGAATTAAAATTAGCTAATCATTAAATAAATATATAAATAAATACATTTATTTGTCGAGAATACAGATATAAATCTTGACTAGTAACAAAATGTAAGACGATGAAAACGCGGAAATTTATAAATTAATAAATTGAAATGGAGGGTAGTAGGTGTAAGTGGCGGTTGGGTTGGGTTGGTAAATATTTATACTTCGAGCCATTTATTTGTTAGATAGGCATATTATG
This sequence comes from Amphimallon solstitiale, assembly GCA_963170755.1. Lineage (NCBI taxonomy): Eukaryota > Metazoa > Arthropoda > Insecta > Coleoptera > Scarabaeidae > Amphimallon > Amphimallon solstitiale. The sequence continues at coordinate 62,486,879 of OY720679.1, read as the reverse complement.
AGCAAGTAAAATATCCATGTTTGTTTTATAAATATGATGTTATATTTGTATATTTAATCTGACAAATCTGTTTCTACAAGTATTTAATTAGTGAGGCTTCTTTTTATAGTTTTTGTGAACGATAAGAATGTTTTCTGTGTCGTCTTTATTTTGTTTTTTACTTTTTTGCGAACAATTCTTAGTATTTCTTGCTGTGATACACTTACAATATGACTAATTGTTCGATTAGTACTTATATGAAATAATAGCGAATGTCTGATGAAGGTTCAAAATTACAGAACCGAAACGTTACGAAGCTAGAATAAAGTTTTTTATTTGACGAACCCTAATTCTGACATCTAGGTCAGCAATTGCTTATTTCTTGTAAATCAAGATTTTCGAAATAGTGTCATACATAGCTGTCAGTTAAAAACTGAAATCCTTTTAAAAATATATATATATATAATATAATAGATGTTTTTCTTGGGAATAGCGGCATATGTGAATAAAACTATAATTGATTGTGACGTTTCAACATTTATTTATGTTTTCTTCAGACCTCTGTAATTTTATAGAAAAAAGATAAGTTTTACATATAATTAAAATTAGATCTTTAGAGTTATTATTAATTTAACTTTGTTTAAAATTGATTTGTATAAACACTCTGTACACATAAGTTTATAAAGACTAACTATACATATAACATATAAAAACAATTGTATGAACGATGAAAATATACATTAAATCTACTTACATTTATTTTTGTTTATTTCTCTACTAATGATCATCTTTTGCATTATTTTTTTTTTTTTTACTTCTACATTTTTACTTTCCGTTGTATTTTCTATTTTCTTGGTGGTAATGCATTTTAATTTAAAATTAGTATATATTAAATTCTATTTTTATCAATTGGTAAATATTATTTCTGTGTCAAACCTTGAAATGAGAAACTCTAACATCTGCATTTGTTGTTAAAAACATAATGAAAGAAAAACAGACAAAAATAATGCACACACAGAGCATTTATTCGTAAATACAAGGGTTACACCAAAAATAAGCTGTTTCCAATTTAGTACATTTACAATCTAATCAAATAATTCCAAAATAAATGTCAGAGAGTCCCTTGATCTCTGTTCGATCATTCACAGCATGTTGCTCCTTTTTTATGTGGATCATTTCTAACACGTTTCGCACTTTGGTATTTTGTGCTTTGCTTAAAATACTTGTTTTATCAAAATTAAAACCATGTCCCGTGGTGTTACAATGTTTTTTTAATGATGTAACATTGTTAGCATATTTATGACCCTTTAATCTTTCTGCTAAATGTTGTTGTGTTTGGCCAATGTAAACACCATTACAATTTGCACAAGGAACCTTATATACAACGTGTGTTTCTTGCGTAATTGGTACTTTGTTTTTGGTTTTAGTAAACAGATGTTTTATATTATTATGGTTTCTGTGAGCTACCTTTAAGTTGTATGGAGCTAAACTTTTATTTAATTTTTCAGTTAAACCTCGAATATAGGGCAGGCAGACATATTTGTTTATATTAGATTGATTTTCATTTTTCTTTTTGTGTTTGCTTTGATTATAGAATTTGTGTAGTCTGTGTTTTATTATCTTTTGAATAAAGTTTAGTGGATAGTCATTAGTTTGTAACATACTCTTGATGTTATTTAATATGTCTTTTCTGAATTTTGCACTTGTTAATCTGATTGCTCTGTCAACTAAAGCTGTAACTACATTTTTTTTATATAAATCCGGTTGGCAAGAATTGAAATTTACGTATCTGCCTGACGCTGTTGGTTTTTGGAAAAATTTTGTTAGAATAGTATTTTTATGTCTTATCATTGTCATATCTAGAAAATTCATTGATCCTTCGTTTTCGATTTCTAGGGTGAATTGAATGGTGTTTACATTGGCCAAACACAACAACATTTAGCAGAAAGATTAAAGGGTCATAAATATGCTAACAATGTTACATCATTAAAAAAACATTGTAACACCACGGGACATGGTTTTAATTTTGATAAAACAAGTATTTTAAGCAAAGCACAAAATACCAAAGTGCGAAACGTGTTAGAAATGATCCACATAAAAAAGGAGCAACATGCTGTGAATGATCGAACAGAGATCAAGGGACTCTCTGACATTTATTTTGGAATTATTTGATTAGATTGTAAATGTACTAAATTGGAAACAGCTTATTTTTGGTGTAACCCTTGTATTTACGAATAAATACTCTGTGTGTGCATTATTTTTGTCTGTTTTTCTTTCATTATGTTTTTAACAACAAATGCAGATGTTAGAGTTTCTCATTTCAAGGTTTGACACAGAAATAACATTGACCAATTGATAAAAATAGAATTTAATATATACTAATTTTAAATTAAAATGCATTACCACCAAGAAAATAGAAAATACAACGGAAAGTAAAAATGTAGAAGTAAAAAAAAAAAATAATGCAAAAGATGATCATTAATAGAGAAATAAACAAAAATAAATGTAAGTAGATTTAATGTATATTTTCATCGTTCATACAATTGTTTTTATATGTTATATGTATAGTTAGTCTTTATAAACTTATGTGTACAGAGTGTTTATACAAATCAATTTTAAACAAAGTTAAATTAATAATAACTCTAAAGATCTAATTTTAATTATATGTAAAGCTTATCTTTTTTCTATAAAATTACAGAGGTCTGAAGAAAACATAAATAAATGTTGAAACGTCACAATCAATTATAGTTTTATTCACATATGCCGCTATTCCCAAGAAAAACATCTATTATATTATTGAATAAACGGCAAAGAAATATATTTTTTTAAATGTCATTTCTGACAGAAAATTCAAAATTTTTAAAACATCATTCCCATTTTAATGTTTCTTTAAAGTGTTTCCACTAATATTTTAAATATATTGATGTCTTTGCCAGTGCTAACTCATTGATGTAAGTAACATTTTAATTTCTTATGCTGCCTTTTTAACAAATTCATTACGATTTTTGATAGCACTCTCCCGATGAAGATTATAAACATTATCGAAATATAGAGAAGAATGAACGAATTGAGTTTTATTTAACTAGAATACACGGACCGATAACCCTGATAATTTATTATTGTTATATTGATATATATATAATCATGTAAATAAATTTAATGCAGTAACTCCGCTGAAAATGCAACTACAGACACGTGTTTCAAACAACTTGGTTCTCGTCAGTGCAGTGTAGCCAAGGAATAGAATAGGATAACCTTGAAGATGAAAAGCAACAATCAGAGACAATCACAGGAGACAGCCTACCAATTAAGGCTTCAGCCAGAATGTCCTCGATACTGAGGATGAATCTAAACGTCCCCGCGAGGTAGACATTGTCCACTTGCGTGCCATCTGAACCCGCAGGGTATAAAATAAAGAAAAAATTAATGCGGATCTTAGGATAATTATGTAAAGAAATTTAATGAGGTAACTCCGCTGAAAATGCAACTACATTCCGTCTACTATTAAAGATTACAGTGAAAGACAATCTGCTTGCGATTCACGTGCCCTTTCAATTTTTTTGCTATATGTGATTTTGTTGTTTTACGCATAGACGCATCTTCATGAAACTAAGACATTTGTACTGTTAGTTCATATCACAATATCGTTTATTTCACTGACTTGTGCAGCACATAATATTCTACGAAATATTAACTTCGAATCAATTATGAAATTGCCGCTACCGGTCCTTGCCTTCAGATTGTTTTCGTTAATTTTTTTTTTCTATTTTCTCTATTTTAGAATTTTAATGCACAACCGTTACACTTAGAAACACCTAAAGAAAATGGCGGTAATTTACGCCATACACAATATCTTCTAATAATGCTGCGTTACGTGAGCTGACGGTAGTATGTCTATCTTGTCTAGTTACCACCTTATAAAGCCCTAATAGAGGCGCGCCTCAATTTTGTACGTTAGAAAAATATTCATAATTAAAAAACTATTGGTCCTAGGTCAAGTTTTTTCCCTAAAACGTTTCCCTTACTTTGTCTACAATTGCTTTGTGGCATGTATATAAAAAATTCCACAAATAAAAATATTTGTCTCTTAGTGAAAATGTGAATACCTTCGTAGCGAAATAACAGGTAAACTGGTATTTAACCAATATCAATATACAATATTTCGATAGGGAAATAATATCTTTAGAAGCGCTTATTTATGTACTTCAATTAAAAAAAATAAAGTCGATAACTTAATTAAATTGGCAGATATGCCAATGTAAATGTTCAAAAACACGATTTTTAGAAATTGTCAATTTCTGATGTTTTCCGAAATAAAAAAGATCTGCACCACAGAAAAATGTCGTCAATAGCTATTTTGCATGTAGATTATTTTGTTATAAATGCTATACAGTCTCACCTGGTTGTACGCCGAAAAAAGACGACACATTTTTGGTCGATTTCGCTCCACTAATGTAAAAACTCGCTGTCTGAGGTGCCAGATAGTAGCGTTAAATCTTCACAAATATATTATAGTGCATGGTGCCACTACGCAGCATTATATATTATTATGCGTGGTGCCACGACGTAGCATTATACATTTGCTATTCGCGCGCCCTCTGCAGATTATATAGCTCAACTAAAATTGAGATTTTATATAAAAATGGTCGAAATGGCACCATCCCCAAATTTTGTAGGACGGATCCCACGACTTATTAACGCTCAAATACGCGATAAAACGTTCTGGCACCTTCAAGTGGAGCCAGAACGTATATATAGGTGCCACTTCGCCCATATATATCTGAATTTGGTGCCTGTACGTACAAGTACATATATATATATATATATATATGCCTGTACGTACAAGTACATATATATATATATATATATATATATATATGTACTTGTACGTACAGGCACCAAATTCAGATATATATGTATATTTGGACTGTCCTATGCTTATTGATTACATTTTCATTTATACATTTTGATTTACATTTTATATTTGTCATTGTTTTCTAATTGACAACCAGTTGTCATATTGTTATTACTTTTAATTCATTTTATGCCACTACTACCAAGAAGATTTTCAATTTTTCAATACATTTGTATAATTGGCAAAGAATTGTAATATATTTTATTAACTGCCTGGTTGAAATAAGGCATTACACAGTATTAGGTATTTTCACAGTTGTTTTACACTTGGACATTTTGGATTGACATTTTAAGGTAATACTATATTTTTTATTCACATATTAATGCTTTAACATACACATTCTTTGTTATGCTGCACTGACGAAACCAAACTAGGTAGAAACATATATGTCTGTAGCTACAAATACATCTTAACACACACATAGTTGCATCGTTAATTGTTTGTGTATTTCAATCAAAATTGTACATGTTTAGGTGAACCTAGGCCATTTTGATAGGATTACATGAGTAATTATCGATTGTCCTATGCTTATTTGCTTTCATTTACATTTATACTTGACTATTTTACATTCTATATTGTTATATTATCAACAGTTCTACTCTTAATTTTTCTTTACATAGTTGCGTCGTTGTTATTTGTATATTTGGATTGACTGAACAGTTTGTGGTAGACCCCAAGCCTTTTAATGTGATTATAGAAATAATCTCGACTGTCCTATGCTTATTGATTACATTTTCATTTATACATTTTGATTTACATTTTATATTTGTCATTGTTTTCTAATTGACAACCAGTTGTCATATTGTTATTACTTTTAATTCATTTTATGCCACTACTACCAAGAAGATTTTCAATTTTTCAATACATTTGTATAATTGGCAAAGAATTGTAATATATTTTATATATATATATATATATATATATATATATATATATATATATATTGCTTATATAACAATGTTTCCTACCGGCATTTCTTGAAAAATACATTTATTTATTTACTTATTTAATGATCCACCAACTTTAAATTTTGGTCACTGCTGGACTATTTTCGTTTTTCCTCCTGTATGTGAATATCATCGAATATATTCCTTTCCAAGGTTGAGGTCTGTGTTGGTGCTTCATCTAAACAATGAAACAAAAATCTTAGATCCTCTAGGCAACTTGTTTTAATGTTTATCGGATATTGTTTGCGAATCTTGAAGATTTATTATAAAAAATTGACATTCAAGGTTTTATGAAATGCTTATTACGAATAAAGTGTTCTCTTGTAATGATCATACATATATACATAAATACAAAATCTAATTATATTTATTTATAATGGTAATAAATGCGTATAGTATATAATATGTACTATATATCATATTATGTCTAGATCTGTCTACAAGAACTCCACGTTATATACCTTAAGTTATGGCAGTTCGAGAAATTATCGTTTGTTCTAAAATAATAAAGTAACTTTTTAAATTACATAAAATCGAATCGACCCCTACAGAAGTTAGAGCATACAATAACGTGAGTATAAAGCTGATGTAAAGAAATATGTAAGTAGCAACTCGTTTCTGTAAAGCACATACTAAACCCAACACATTCCAAGTAATATATTGTCTTCTCTTTATTATCAAGAATTGGAAACATTTTCTATTGCGCTTTTGTTCTCTTGTAGATCTATTAACAACTCTTGTTTATTCCTACTAATTTAGTGCACATCGCTCCAAAATCTAAATTGGTTGATCTAAAGTACTTTTCTATATTTGTATATGGCAATAGTCGATAATTCGAAAAGAGCTTCGTCCACAATTTCTTCATCTTAAGTTCAAGCTATTGTAATCGTTATTATATGAGATTTGCTTTTTCATATTTAATATCAAGTTATGCATTGTGAACCATTCCTCAAGTTTGTTCAAATTTTTATCGAAAGGATTTTCTCCATTAACCATAGCATCACATCTGATCACTGAAGACGAGTCATTGGCTAAAAGTATCGTCACTCTCTGAACAACTTCATTGGCGTATAACGAAAGAATTAATGGCTTCAAAAGGAATCTCTGTGGCACACCAAATACTATTATCTTCCATTCAGAACTAATTATATACTCTTTCTTGGAGGGACGATTTTAACAAACACTGCAATTTTCCTCAGTTTCTCAATGAGCATTCCACAATGGACATTCTTCATAAATACATTATTTGTTATTCATACCGTATAATGTTGGTGTCATGGAATGATTTGATATTTACTGACTGTATTTTGTTTCTTTATAAAATTATTTATTCTTTTATATATTATACTATCAGCTATTTTTACATATCTTAATGCGAGCTATCGCCTTTTACATGAGAAGAAGCAATACAAGTATACCTATGTATATTTATCTGAAAACCATTTATTGTGGAATTTTCTGTAGTAAGAATTGTTTGACTTTAAAAGCAACATTTCAAAAGTTATACTGGTTGTTTGTTTTCACCTATACTGTCAATGTATTATTAAAGATATTATTAAAATATGTTACTTCATTGAGAACTCTCAAATACTGCACATGTTCCTCGGATAGGTTTAATATTATAATTGTTACTTTTTCCAAATGTTTATTAAATGTTGTTCATATTAGGTAATATTTATTTATTTGTTCCATCTAAGATTTTTAAATCGTTCAAAGTTAATTTGAATTGTTTTTTTATTTCATTTCAATTTCTCATATAGCTTTAGCAGTATTATTTGAATTCATCATATAGTCAGATTGTTTTTCTGTTTTACTTTTTTTTTATATTTAATATAGAAGTGAACACAAAAATTAAAATTAGTAGTTATGTGCAATTACAGCATTCCACATACACTCACACTTCGGAACTGAAATCACAGGTACAAGTGAAAATATAATTATCGAAGAATTCCTTGTAGTTTAAACAAGTTAATTTATATTTCTTTGTTAATAAAACTTTTTTGATAAATAAAAATTCATTCATATGCAACTTTATAAGCATGGTTTGTAAAATTTATAAAAACATAGGTAATTTACGTTGTTATCCATCAATATCACAATTACTTATGTATGTAATTAATAAGCTTATGGCATTCAATTAATACAATACTTGTGAAGTAGCAGGCATAACCTTGAAGCAGAGAATCTGAAAGGAATAGTGAAATACTTACTCTTTATATTCCAGGAATTAACGTTAAATTGTTTTTAATCTAGTTAATCCTATCGATTGAGGAATATGTTTGTCAATAATTTTATATATAGACTTTTATTATCGAAGAGTAAATGCTAATTTACTTTCTGGAAATATAGCGGCGTTTGGCGGGACTTTTTCTTAATCCCATATTCATAGAATATAACCGGTTCGATTTCTTCGAACAAATCGGGGTAATTAAATTAGCATACTCTTGTAAATGTTGCACATACAATAAATTCTAGATAGCATAGAAATTGATGTGCGTCTAATAATAATAATACTAACTTTATTTATCCAACGCTTTACATTTAACGGACAACGATGTTCTGTGTACATATATTATTGGGTGGTCCAAACACAAGCTTCTTTTTAAAAATAAAATAAAATGAACCAAAATCTTTTTTTTCGGTATATTATGGCTTTATTAGAAAGAGCAAGTATTCCCATTATTATGGAACTCGATTTTATTCATGTGGCTGCTTCGGTTGGCTTCGCAATACCGCATCTTTCATCCTATCAACCCAATTTTCCAAGACTTTGTGGACAGTTTCTGGCTTTATCTAACGAATGGCTCGGACAATATTTGCTTTCAGGGCCTGAATCGTTTCTATATTGTCCACATACTATCAATTTTTTAGGGAACCTCACAAAAGAAAGTAATGGGGTCCAATTGCAGCTCCTAGTCGGCCAACTGATATCGCCGAAACAGCTGATAATACGACTACTGAGTTTAGCGCGCAAAAGATTGATTTTTTGATGGGATGTATAACATGGCGCACCATCCTGATGAAACAAAAGATCATCCAAGTCCATGTGTTCAATTTCAGTCCACAAAAGTCTGTAAAATGGGACAATAATGCCACCAGTCCAAAATCCGCATCAAACTATCACTTTCTGTGGATGCACTGACTTCTCGATAATCACGTGCGGGTTTTCCGATCCCAACATGAGGCAATTTTATTTTTTAAAATAGCCGCCAGGTTAAATGTGCGTCCCCTCAGAAAAGTTGATTTTGCGGCCAAATTTGACGTCCAATTGCAGTTGCTCCTAGGCCCAAACTGAAAAAAATAACTGAGCGGATGGTCGTTTGCTTTTAATTGCTGAGTTAATGGGACCGTGTACGCGAATAATCCGATACCTGTGTACAAAATATTATCAGGCTGGTGCCTGAAATGTTGAGTTGTTGAGATCGCTGGCGAGTCAAAGTTTCTAGGTTGAGTTGCACACTATCGGCCACAGCAACCACACTCTCGACGGTACGCACCGTACAGCGACGGAGAGCATGAGTGTTGGCCACGATCAAGCCAGCTCACGAACTTTTGGCACAAACTTTCTCACAGCAGGTGCGGTGTGTGCCTTATTTCGGCAGGGGACTTCAAAACGTGAACATCTGCACAAATCGAGGTCAAAAATTTGCATCATCACAATAATACGCATAAGAAATTTAATTAGGAATATACAAGAGGAACGAGCGTATAATCTGGGTGCGAGAAAGTTTAGAGAGAAAAGGAGATCTAGAAAGTCCATCCATCCTTCAGAGAGCTTTCTTATAAACCGCCCTCCATAAATATCACGTCGGCATTTTAAATATTGAAGGTCATGAGTTTCCAATAGCAACACCTTGCAGAGAATATGTCCCGCAAATCTTGAAGGGGAGATACTTTAGAAATTGCCACTGAATTTTTTCAATGGAGAGTTGCAAGAAAATATACTACGCAAAATCTGTGAAGCATGTCAAATTGTCAAAACTAATGGGTTACTAAAGAACCGACAGCAACGCAAAATAAAACCCAAAGATGTTGAAGCAGATATGCAAGCATGATTTGTATGGCTGGTAAAACTTGATCTGCTATCGAAAAGGCCCCAATGTCCCAGAAAGTGCCCACCCTTTCAAACGGAACACCATCTATGAAGCAAAATATTTATGATGGTCTACTTTACGTGTAAAAGACATAAAATAACATATATGTACATATATTTAAATGCAATTTGCACTTGGAACACTAGTTTGACGAAGTATATGTCTTGTTGAAGCCAAGAAATATCGTCGGTTTGAAATAAATTGAAAAGTGGTGGTCCTAGATTGGACTCTTGCAAGACACCGGAAGAGGATCAGAACTCAAGAAATCCAAAACTATTGTAAAAAACAGTTTTAAAAAATATTTGTCAAATAGGAATGTAAAAGTTTAAGTAAAGACACACTAAATCCGAGCGCAGAAAGCTTTTCAAGTAATAGGCTATGATCTACAGTATCAAACGCAAGTCTCAAATCCGTATAGACTACATCATTTCGACCTTGATTGTCCAATTCATGAGAGATTGCTTGAATTAGAGATGTCAGATTAGTAGTTGTTGATCGACCGCACATGAAACCGTGTTGATCTGGAGAAATCAATGATTTAGTATTAAAGTATATCACTGAATAAATTACCTTTTCAAATACTTTGGCAAAGTTGCGGAGAATATATAGTGGTCGATAGTTTTCTACCCTGGTCTCATCATTTTTCTTAAACATTGGATAAATTCTTGCACGGCACCAAGCAACAAGCGAAGTTCGCAGTTCTGATGCAGATTTATTATCAAGGTCAAGGGTTTCGCTAAAGTAAATTTTGCATCACAAATTAGTAGACTAGGAATTAAATTATCATCCGCAGCAAGATCATCAGACTCAAATTTAAGTTTCAGTACATTTGAATTTTTTATAAATTTGTTTAAACTTACCTAATAATTTTTTCACTGAAGTAAACTATTACTACCGATATTACAGAAAAACTAATCAGATCTCAAGAGAGAGATTATATTCGTAAATACAAAATACAGAGAGAGAGAGAGAGAGAGAGAGAGAGAGACATTTTTTATAAACCACTTTTTCGGTACCAGGGGACTGCAAAAATCTCGAGGTCGAAAATTTTTGTCATCACAATACTTCCTTATACCTACTACGACATATATAAGAAAGTATGATTCAGTTAAGAATGCCCAACACAAAACGGAGGACTGGGCTCATATATTGAAGGAAAAATATCATCTAGTTGGAGATAAATCATTAAAAGTATAATAATAATCATAATTTTTAGAAAACTTAATCATTTTTGAAATGAAGTTACATGTAATAGGGAAATTAAAATAGCTCATCAATAAAAAAAATTACTCTTATAAACTCTTAAAACCAAGTATTGTTAAAACATTCTATATACACTCACACTTCTGAATTGCAAGCACATAAATTTAAATATAATTATTGAATAATTCTCAATTAAAATTTACATAAATTTAGAATCAGTAATTATGTAAAACTCGGTGATGATGTATTATATTTCAGTTATTATCGTGTTTTTTCCCTCTCTCAAATGCACACTTAGTTTAGACAAATTACAGTTCAAATTAATCCTAGGTAAGAGTCTTTATATTAGTAGTGGAAATTTTGATTACATCATTCTCTCTGTAAGTACTCACCTTGACTTTAGTATTTTAACATTTGCGGTCTGTCTGTTAGCGTACACAATAAATAATAACAAAAGCTATAGTATCATGTTGTTCCTGAATCGCATCGTTTACTTTCATTCGTACATATCACTATCATATATTGAATTTATTTGTTGCACTCAATCACAATGAATTAAATAATTTGTAATTTCTGTGAAGTGTAGAAATTGCTATTGTCATAACACATAACAGTAAATAACACATCCAGGAATAAAACGCAGACAAAACATGTTTCTATATGTTAATTTGGCTGTAAATTTTAATCGAATAAACTATTATAATTAGCTATATTAGCTCATTTATATCAATCATTTTAATAAGTATGTATATTATTGTATATACAGGGTGAGTCATCTCTGCGGGTAGGGCTGATTGTGCATTTACGAGTAAAGATATTTCGTTGCGGTTTTTTTCATGTGATAGCTACTCATTAGAAGTGCATTTTAACAATATTTTGTATTATACAGAGTGTTTCATAACTTGGTGGCTGATCATAGTTATAGTTTTTTAATGGAACGCCCTATACATTATTACATTTTTGTATTCCCCGTATAATTTTTAGTCAAAAAGTAATAAGATGGTATAAGACCAAAGTCTAAAGTTTGCGACTTATTCCCATTTTTCTGAAAAATTCAATGTTTGTATAAAATTATATTTCTCAGCATGCGTTTCTTATTCCCAGCACCGCATATGTGTATAAATGGGAAGTGGAAATGATAACTTATCGCAAATCTCGTTCATTAACTGTATGATTAATAAAACAATAAAAAAAAAAAACAGTCAAAAGTGGAAGGAAATAGTTGCAAATGAATTTAAAATTCGATATTATTTGGCATTGAGGCTACCAAATAATGCATTTTATGCTTTTTCTTGGCAGGTTCTGTTTTTAGATTGGTAGATAAACTATTTCTTTTTTTTTCTTTGTTGAAAACAACCCTCGCTAGATGAGTTATGTTTTTATTAGGTAGAGACAGTTGCGTTTTTCTTTTATTACCGGCTGCTTATTTTGTATTGTCGTTAAAGATGGGACTAATGGAGCTAACAAATTCTTTAAGCACCAATTTGTTCCATGCATGATATCAATAATTGTAATTAAATCAGGTACACAATTTGTTTTTAAGTGCACCTTGCGTGCAAATATGCAGCAAATCGTATTTACCGACCAACGACATTGCTCAACGGTCAACAACGCTTCCGTTTATTTTGCCGCCTACCCTCATGCATAAGTGCATCTTTGGGAATAAGAATCGCATACTGTCCGTAGAAGCTAGTGTATTAGATGGACACAATCTTTTGTAGTATTGTTCATAATAAGACTAATTAATAGAAACATATATTTTTTTTCAGTTACAAATTGAATGTGCAGAAAACTGGATTAAAATTACATGACATGTTTTTGTATAAAAGTCAATTTTTTCAAATGGAACAACCTGTATATCTATCCATTTTTGAATTGCTTGTTTAATTTCACATCAAAAACATGTAAGACGTTAATCTTTAAAAGTGACTATTACAGAGCTATTGTAATATTTTCATATAATTTTGCCAACTTCATGTTTTTTATTTGAAGACGGTATAGTGAGCCATGATATTTGTTGCAACATTGATAATTGAATGGATGCCATTTAATAAATTGTTATGTTCAAACTAAACGAAATCCAGTCTAGATAATTAGGACAAGTCGATTCATTAAACCGGTAAGTACGTAATTAACAGTCAAAACAATGAAAAAACTAAACTAACGTAAGTATGAATGAAAATTTTATTTCTCTTGCAAAATATTATGTAAATATAATAAATTTTAAAAACCCCTCACGCTCCTATCTACGCCGATGAAAAAAGGATTTTACTCATAAATTCCTTATTTTATGGGCATTTTTTGCTCTCATTCTCGGGCACTTCTCGGACGTAAACAGATGTTGCAGTTCACCATATGAATTAGTGCTATTCAGTAAGCGTGTGTTGTTTACATTATTTCTTTCCTCCGTTGCAACTTCGTCATAGTTTAAATCGGTCATGTCCGCGCCCTAGTAATGATATAAATGCAATACAGTAATACCAATAAAATTACCTTGTACAAACAGATCTGCTTATAAATAATAGGAATTTCTTCGAAATATGTAGTTTGAAACAGAAATTAACTATCAGCTGTAGTAAATACAACAGAAATATTGACTAGGGATAATATTTTCGACCTAATGGGTAGTTCGGCATATCTATAAAAATCTAGGTATGTGGAAACTATAGAAAAAAGAAGACAGTTTTAAAATTTATAATGGCCTAATTTTAAATATTAGTCGTATTTTGGTTAAAAGGCATGTCTGTAGGTAATATCATTGTGTAACTATAAAGACGATATAAAGTGCTTGCCGTATCAGATCAGTTCGTGTGAAACGTCATAAGTAACGTCACTCAACTGAACAAAGCTACTTTCTGCAAAGCTCAAAGTATCTTGCCATTTCAAAAGTTCAATTTGTGATCCTGAAGTGATCCGCCAGTAGAAAGATCGAAATTTATTGGCGGCAAATTGCTTACTTTATATTATGAGACACAATTGTTTAATTTCAAAAAATTATAATGGTCACACACTACATATTGCTGTGACTCTTATAAATTTATATATAAATGAAATAAATTTAATTTATTCAATTAATGTGTAATTGAGAGTCAAGCACGCATCCTAGTACTAGGCCTTATGCTAGACTAAGATACAATGAATTTTCTGCTGAAAAGTGGGTTAAGCAAAACTTTTACATACAACTAGCTCAGTTTAAAATAAATAATTCTCTCAGGGGCAGAAAATATGAGTTGATTCTCCAATCGATTCTCCTGCTCTTTAATTATCTCCAGGTCAGGTAAAGAAAATAAAATGCAAAATAAATCTTAACATCTAATTTATTAAAATAAATTAAAACAAATTCAAAATTTTAAGTTATACAAATATACATATATATATTTACATACAAAGAAACAATATCTGAAATATTATTCAAAATTTATACATCATAATTAATAAAACATTATAAGAAATAAAGTGAATGAAATCATAACGTCGTGAAAAGCTTATGTCTTAAAAATGTGAACGTGACCATTATGAACTATATTTGCCATCGATACGTGTAAACAATCAACATCTTTCAATAAAATAAAATAAATTACACATGATGAATTGTACTGGAATATAAATAACCGAAAATTTACGCGATTTACTATTTGCGAACAAAATATAAACATTAAGGATATGGCTTTGCCCTAATTAGTCCTGTCCGGCGCCTTTTCTCGCTCCCAACACAGTACCATCAGATAGCAAATTCACACAGATGAGTATCCCAAAGTTCCACCCTACGAGTATGTCTTTTAACTCGTTGGACACAACCCGAACATACACCACAATGTGCTCACTCCTTAAGGAATATATATAAATTTTAAATTAAATAAATAAAAAATGAAATAAAATAATGTCTTTGCGCATTCAATAAATTAACTCAGCCCTGATTAGTTCTGCCTGGTGCCTTTTCTCGCTCCCAAACGCAGTACCACCAAGACTAATTCGTGTCTTTCAAATTCACCAGGACTCCATGCTATGAATTAAATAACAACTTAATTCATTTCACACATTCCTGATGTATTATTCAACACGTTAACATTGAACGCACAAGTACAACAAAAATATACTTGATATACAGATAAGAAGAAATAATATATATACATTAAAAATAAACTTTACCTTCTCGTGAAATTCCAATACAAAACACCACTACAAACAAAGAATTTTGGTACACCACTATACACACATTTATAACAAATATTATTTAATCACCTTAACTCTTCGTACATAATCTCAAACTCATCCATGATAAATTTCGAAAACTTGTTCACATATATATATATATATATATATATATCCTATATACACATAAAACAAAATTATTAATTCCAAATCCCTTTGTATGATAAATAAAGTTGAAAAGAAAAAAGTAAATTATACAAAAATAAAATGATTATGCTATCCAAAGTGGTCATTACAATCACTAGAATGTTTTGTCATAATGTATGGCATAGTACCCCTGCATGCAAAACAAAACACTCTAGAAAAAGAAAATAGAAACGAAATTAAATATATTCAAAATCCGAATTCATAAATAAAATTATCTCATACATAAATAATTATTCAAAACTAATTACAAATCTCAATGCAAAACACATTGCATGTTATTACAGAAAACATTACAAGTGTTGAATCTTGTTAAAAATTTTATAAGTGTTGAAAAATCTCAAAAAATATTCTAAGTCCGGATTTTAAGAATAATCCTTTTAAAAGAAGAGGAAGTGGTTTATCACCTACTTTCAAACTGTTTAAAGATAGCGGTTTGCACCAGCTGTCCCGGAAATTTTGTTCGTCAGCTCTTTTATGCCTAATTTTCTTTATAAAAACGTACGGCAATTTTCGGCATATACCGATACCACCTCCAAAATTGTATATCGACGGTGCTGCTCTTATCGGTCACTTGGGGAAACAGCGCATTAACAATCCTTGAAAAAGGTAAACAAACATGTGACTATAAATTTGTCTACACGTTTATGACTCATCCATGCATCTGGCGAACAATATTGTTTTCGCCGGCCTACACGGTCGATCTTTGCCGGTGCCAGTATTCTTCGTGCGGGAAACACTTTCTCGTTCTTGAAAACGTAACATTCAATGCGTAACTTAATATTATGACTTTATAAAATTTATACTAAGATTCTTTTATTATTTTACTTAAATAAAAATAAAAATTTGGCAAATTATTGATATAGTGAATATTTATATACACATTATGATAAAAATAAATAAAATAAAAATTAATTTAAATAAAATCTTGAAGTGATCTTGATTATACTTATTTATAATTTACAGCCCAACTCAAGATCACTGCAATATGTTTCACCACACTGTGGCTTCATCAGGTGGATGAAAATACCTGTATCTCCTTCGTCGATTATTAAATTGCTTATTGACAAACGAAATGTTTAGTTCTTATTTGTTGTGGAGGTTAAAATTTTGTTTTTATGTAATTTCTTCGTTGCATTCGTTATACATTGGGAAAGTCGCTTTTTTTTAAATTATAATAAAAATATCGAACTAAACATATCACATTTTGCTGTGTCTTAACGGTTAAATATAAATTTGTACTTTACTCAAATAATTAATCAATATTTTATACTGATGTCCATAAATATATATTTATTAAGAGAAATGTACATGATTTCCAAATAATCGAGATAAAAGATTAAATTTATTTTTTAATTCTCACAATTTTGAAACTTTTAATAATTGTAAATCAATATTTGAATTAACAAACTTTGTAAACTCATTTTTTTAACCATCTTTGTCTCTATCACTTGTAGTTGTAATTATAAATAATTCCGCGATACTGTTAATAAAATCACTCCTGAAACTTATGATGTGTTACAATTTTTGTATGCATTCGAAGTACTATTTCTACTGACATCACATGTGACACAATTTGCTAACACATTCAATAATATTGGTGATTTTAATTTTTTATTTCTAGCAATATACAGTACACAGAGAAAGTGCTGACCGCTGGGATAACTCCTCGCTGCGCGACTTATAGGTCAGTGTGAGACAGAGAAAGTATTCGGAAAAAAGAAATGATAACATTTGTTCATCATCGCATACATTAGCCGGACGAAGGAGTAAATGCAGATAAGAAATTGTAATATACTGAAAAGAGACACATATATAGGAAGCATACTGCACTTCGATGTGTAACGCTTGACAATGTTTCCAGACCGATCTTGCTATCGTAATATTATAAGAATCCACTGCACATCTTGTGGGAGGGGCATCTCAACGGTCAGTTCTCAATCTGTGAGCTGTACATTTGTTGCCGTTTATCCTAATTGTCTTGAATTTGAACTGGTAATCTCAAGATGCTTTTGTCTTGCTATTTTATCGTAACATACTTACTGTAACTGTTCGTCCTGCATAATTAATTAAAGTTCACTGATCTATGTACACATTTCAAGAAGGAAGGATACTGGCTTCATCTCTAATCGGTTCTGCACTTTATGTTAATACCTTCCCTGTACAATAATAACAAACTGAATATCATAAATTATTATGATATTATAATTATTATTTTAAATAAAAATAAAAATAAAACTCTTGAAAACTTTCCACAATTTTTATTTAGTCTTTGCGACACATGTTTTGGTATTTTTCATACCATTCTCGAGCTAAACTAACAGGTCAATTTGTGTGAGGGGTGTTATATATGCCGTTGTATTTATTGCCTCTTTGTACATAAGTGTCTATTATGGGTGTGTGTGTTTGTAAAATATATGCGTGTGTTCGTTACTTTCCCTTTTCTTTGAATTGATTTTTTAATTTCTAATATTTCTACCAAATTTAATTTCGATCCTTTGTTTACATTATGCATAAGTTAACAACTATCTATATCGGGAAAATGGAAATTATCTATACAATGTTCGGCAAGGCCTGTATTTCTAATATATAGACTAAATAAAAATTGTGGAAAGTTTTCAAGAGTTTTATTTTTATTTTTATTTAAAATAGTTAAAATAATATGTGTAGTATAACCTTAACAATGTCAATTCCAAAAAATCCATAGATGTTCATAGTGTAAAACAGCAGTACTTAGTAATGCACTCAGTATAAATGTCAATTCCTAGCCAATCAATTAGTAGATATATTAATGTTCTTAGCCAAATATACAAAAAATCTATATTTGGCTATAACCAATATTATAGAAGACATTAATTGCACGCTTTTGTATTCAATAAAATGTATCAGCTTCAGACGATGAATCTGTGGATAACAACATATTGCATATATGAGCGTTTTGGACATCAGCATTACAATTATGGTTAGTTGCCTAGAGCATAACAAGTTTTTGACAAGCTTATACACAATGTATTAACGTGGAAATTCCTATTTAAGGGGTCTTATGCAGAGCTGTCCACTAATTGCCATGTGGTAGGACGTAAGGGGGTGGCGCCATATGCGCTAATGTAAATTCTGGACTTTAGAAGGTTTCGTTCAAACAATAGTACTGCTTTCATTTACGAAATATCAAAACGAAATTTGAAACACAAATAAACAGAGACTCAATGCATGTTCAACTGGAAGTAGTTTTTAAAATAAAGTTTCTGAAACTGTGTTATGATGCTGTAAATTTTGCCAACTTTAAGAGTGAAATGTAGGAGTAAATAATTTGAATTATAAGAAAGTACTCCCAACGAAACCTTAATTAATGCTTTATTTTAATTGTGGGTATACCATTAATACAGGCTAAGAACAAAATAGGTAGCAAAACTGGTCTATTAATTCGAGATTGCGTAAAATTAGACTTTGTTTGGAACATTTCTTTTGATATTGATTCTTTAAATGCATCTATATTTATACATCCTTCCACTGTAATGAAACACATTATAATAAGTTGACATGATTTATTATTAATGTATCAAATTATATATATTGAACTATACAAGCTACTGCTTACGAAACTATGCGCGAAAAAACTTTCTAATGAGAAATTTATTTTAGGATATAGTAAAAAGTAATATAGGTTTCTTATATCGAAGTCAATTAGGTGTTGAACAAAAAATCGTATGTCCTAACTTAAGTCTATGATTTGTATTAAATATTAAATGTCAATTGTTGTTTGTCAATAATTGTTAGAATCTACTTTATCTCAACACCAGATGTAATCAGTATTAATAAAATATTTTTGATAAATAAAAATTGTTATTCATATACATCTTTATAAGAATGTAGAGTTTATAGAGACTCTTGCAATTTACCTTGTTATTCATGAGTATCACAGTTATTTATGTATGTAACTAGTAATTTAATTAATGCAATAAACACATGTGAAGTAGTAGGTATAACCTTGAAACACAGAACATAAAAAGAATAATGACATCCTTGCTTTTGATATTCCGCGAATCATCTTAAAATTGTTTTTAATCTATTTAATGCTATCGATTGAGTAATTATGTGTTAATTATTTTACATATAGACTATTATTATCGAATAGTTTATGCTAATTCTTAACGGCGCATGGCGGGACTTTTTCTGAATCCCAAATTCATAGAAATTAACGGGTTCGATAATTTTTCAACGAATCGGGGGAATTAAATTAGCATAATCTTGTAAATCTTCCACATATAATTAATTCTAGATGACGAATAGTTAACTTGATTATTTGAGCCCCAAGAACAAAGCACATTCTGCACATTAAGCAATTTTAAATGTAGATTTTACACTCATTTATAATTTGTTGTTTGAAATTTTGTGAAAGAGCAATTGCATGGACCTTACATTTGTATTACGCATTTTTCAGAATTTTTCGATACTAGTGAGATATATTATTAAAAGTGTGTCATAGTTCTTTACAAGATTTAATTATTTTTCAAATCAATTTTTATATAACAGAAAATTAGTTAGTCCATCGAAAAACCACACCACATGACTTTCTTATACGTATATGACTTTCAAATTATACAAAAGATGTTCTAAATAAAGTTTGAGAACTTTACCTGTAAGTGTGTTACCTCAGGTCCGAATTCTGAGAATTTTTCTATACAAAAATTATTCAAAATTCTATTCTAAATACTTCTATTCTCTATGGGAGGCATACATTGCGAGATATTTGCAAAAAAGTGCTACTCGATAAGAGTAAAAAATCCTACTTTATTCAAAAAGCTTTTCGAAAGCGCTAGGACTTTAGAAAAGCTTTTTTAATAATTTTCTTTTCAAATTTACTTTTGAGTACATTTGAATTTTTTATAAATTCGTTAAACGTAGTCGTCGAAATATTGGTAGCTTTAGCCGTTTGACCGCTATTGTGGTCAGAGAGAGAGAGGGCGGGGGGAGAGAGATAGAGGAGAATGGAGAGAGAGTGAGAGAGAGAGAGAGAGAGGAAGGGAGAGAGAGAGAGAGGGAGAGAGAGATTATTCATCTGCAAAAAAACTCGAGGTCAAAAATTTTCGTTATCACAATACTTTCTAATAGAAAGTAAAGAGAAATATTCTGGCAAAAAAAAGCGATTATTTAATTAGATCTCTCTATTTAGTATAACTGATATTCAACAAAATGTAAAACTGCAGCTCAATAGTATTTTGGAAATAAACTTCCAGATCTGCTTCCAGAAACGGAATCGACAATTTAGGTAGTGGATTAGTTTAGATAGTGCACGAGTAGAGTGACTTGAAGGTTACAATAAGCAACTAGTGCACAATTCCAGAATGTCGTAACTGGTACACCTAATACGTGAAATTTCATTATTATCTATATTTTCACTTTGGAGTTATTTCCAGGGAGTTATTTTAAAAACCACTTTTTCGGTATCAGTGGAATTTAAAACGTGGATAATACTTCCCTACAGTACGTATAGGAAAGTAAAAATTAAGTGAATTCATTTTGTGTGGGGATATTTGGGCCGATTTCTTTCTGGTGGACACCGATTTTGACTAGATTTTCAATTTCTAATTATTCGATTATCTTAAAAAAATAATTGATTGAAATTAGAATTTTGGAAGCTCCACCATCTACTTCCTAAAGTAGGCACAAAACTAATGAAGTGGTTCAAATTGTGCTAGCTTTAGATGCATAG
Organism: Amphimallon solstitiale; assembly: GCA_963170755.1. Lineage (NCBI taxonomy): Eukaryota > Metazoa > Arthropoda > Insecta > Coleoptera > Scarabaeidae > Amphimallon > Amphimallon solstitiale. The sequence continues at coordinate 62,465,672 of OY720679.1, read as the reverse complement.
TCATTAAAATCAGATTTTCTTTATGATGCATATAAGATGAGGATGTTCCTTTTAACAAAGGGACATCGGAAAAGTACGGATTCTACTTATTATAACTACTAAAAAGATGTATTGTATTTATCTGGTAAGATTATCATCACTGAAAAGGAACTGTATTATGAATATTTACACAAATCTAAAGACTAAATGAAATAATAAGGAATTATAAATTTGAAAAGAATAAGAGATGTATGATAAAATTTGCAATATAAATATTAATGCCAAAATTGAGCAATGGGCGTCACACTACTTTTTTATACGTATGTGAATTGCGTATAAATCTGTATAGAATGCATAAGTTGCAAGACATTTGCAAAAAGACTTGCTGTGTGGTAAAAGTGTTACTTCCGGTCCGAATTTTGAACTTTTTTTTACAAAACTTATTCAACACTCTCTCTTTTTCCTTGTCTTTTCTTAAGACTTAGTCTTGTTTATTCTACTCTTGATTTCGTTCAGCCTCTTGGAAAATAGATGCCCAGCTCTCGCACCATCTTATTAAACATTAAACATTAAATACGCCCATACTCTTAATATGTGTGTGAGAGCATAACTTGGGAGTTATTCGCACAAAACTCTATTTCGTAAAGAATAAAACACCCACTTCCGGTCGAAATTTCGAAAACATAGTTTTATAAATATTTTTACAAACTTACTTTTTAGTGCATATGCAGTCTTTAAGAATTTGTATAAACTTAGTAATTGTTCAGATATTGGTAAAGTAAGCTGCTACTTCCGGTTTATCGATTTTACTAAAAATCTAACCAAATCTCAAGAGGAAGATTATAAACGTAAACATAAAATTTAGTACTAAAGGCTTCAGCCGTTTAGCCGCTCTCGAGGTGAAACGCATACACACACATGGAGAGAAAACCATAATTTTTCAATTGGAACTTTTTCAATTTAGACTACAAAAAGTGAACATCTGCAAAAACTTTATTGCCATAAAAATAGTTAATAACAATACTTCCTTATATTCTAAAACCACAATACATTACCTATGTAAATCATCCGTAAATTATCTTACGTAACATAAATAAAAATAAAAGAAATTAAAATAGTAAATCCTTAAATTAATATTCGTTTTACATTATACGAATAACCTCTACTTGACCTTTTGATTGAGTGCATCTTTTTATGATGAAAGAGCCTTCGTGCAAAGTAAATTAACTTTTCCTTTACAATGAATTATTCAAAAATTACATATTCCAACAATTTTATTAGACATGTAGACCAGCTAGATACAAGATAAGTATGCAACACTGCAATACAATAAATGGACTTGAAATGCATATGTCATACATATTATGATGCAGAAATATTTTCTGCTGACATAATAATTGTACAAATTTGGATATTCCACTTTACAGGATACTCTATAATTAAAGCGTGGAGGATATGAGAAATGTAAAATATAAATCACGCACATGAACAAAATATAAACTTTAAAATTTCCTCATCTAATTTAGTTGTGGAATTTTTTAAGTTAATGCTTAATCGAATTACGTATGTGAATAATTCAGATAATTGCGGATTTGCTAAAAAACGAAGCATGTTGTAAAGTTGCTTTGAATAATAATTATTTAAATTCCTATGTAGGAAAAAACGAATATTGCTTTCAGGTAAATCGTCACACTGACTGCCGACGTGAATTGTAATATATCTATAAAAAGTTTAAATTTTATATAGACTTACTAAGAATTCCACGGTGGAAAAATATTTAATTCCTTTCTAAATATATTATTTAAATATTCACAAACCACAAAATTATATATTATTGGCTAAGTAACAATTTGCATATTATTGAAACACATCCTTTGTTTATAAATGAAATTCTCGAAATCTGTTCCTGCAGGTTGCTCTAAATCTTTCAGTAAGCAAAATTATTATATTTTTTTAAGACAAGATAAGCATAGAGTGTTAATATTTATTTTATATTCAAATAAATATATATTTCGAGTTACCTGAAATCTTAGAAATCGATTATACGAGTAGGAGAACCATATTAGATACCTTGAGGAAGGAAATATATAAAAGGGTAATAATATCGATTGAAAATGATAAAAGAATGAGAAAGATTATTGAACCATTTATTGATTACAAAAATATGAAAAACACACATATTTTGAAATGTTTATATAATGAGAAATTAAAATAAAGTTATAATTGCTTAAGGTGTTTTATCGAATTGATCGTGCTTAAGCTGCTTCCTTTCTTCAAGAGAGCCTGGACCGAGTCACGAATTGGTGCTCTTTAAACAAACTGAAGTTAAATATCTACGAATGATGCTTTACATCGTTTACCCGAAAACACAGTAGAATTTGTTACAATTATTTTATTGACAACATCGCAATCAACCGCAAGACGCATGTCAATGATCTCCGAGTTACATTTGATGAAAAGCTTACCTTCGCTTTCATGTTCCCTTAGTCAATGTGTCAGCATTTTGAGCACTGGGTTTCATTATCCACACCTGCAGAGATTTTGACAACATAGCTACATTCAAGTCACCTTTTTATGTGCTAGTTGTTACCAAGCTGGAATATGCCGTTGTCGTGTGGTATCCTATACATGATTGCTATATTAGTGCAATTGAATCAATACAGCGCAAGTTCCGAAAGTATTTCTCTTAAAAATTCGATGAAACGTACCGTCCTCGTGGATTGGACTATAAGTTGCTCCTGGATAAGTAGCTCCTGGGTTAAGTCGTTCGAAGCTAGGCGGCACCTAATTAGTGCTAACTTTGTAAAAAATGTCATTCTGTTTAAGATAGACTCTCCTGATTTGCTAGCAGAAGTTAATTCTCGAGTACCTCGTCCAAGCTCAAGGGTGAATGGAGCGCTTCTGCTTCCCACTGCCAAAACGAATGTTTTGCTGAGGGCTCCTATGGTGCATTCTGCCCAGAATTTTAATAACTTTGTTGTAGATATTTTTCATTAGTTTTTCTTTTAATGTTTTTCATATTTTTTTTGGCTTATTTATCTTAATTGTTTGTTGTTATTAATATTTCACATATTGCTGTGATAGCATATATTTGTGGGTATAGTCATTTGTATATGCTCTGTTCTAAATTTTTCTTTTTACACCAAAAACTTATAATTGGTTTTATATTTAATTCATATTGTTGAAGCATGTACCTAATAACTATTGTGGATTCTGGCAATGTATGTGGTTCCTTCTCCTTCACTGGTGGCCTTTCACTTACTCATAAGAGGGACGAGGTAATAATTTTGTTTAAAGAAGAAAACAGAATGTCTATTTAACATGATCATACACCTTTTATTTTTGTAATTTATAGATTCAAATAATTTTTATATACACCTTTATGCTCTAAACAAATACATAATTGAAAATGCTCATATCATTTATACCTAATGTCGGTTGTAATGTATGTAAATCTTTTATTTATTTATTTATGATGCTAAACAAAAAAAATAAATATTTATCCTGTAAATAATTAAATGTAAACTTTTATTGTACATTGATAGTGATATTTATCGATGTAATTATTTTTATATTGGCTTCAATTAATTGCCTTAGACAACCATTTGCACGCATCTAGCTTTTAATCTTTGCCTTATGAAACTTTTAATTAATTATTAACCTAACTTCAAAAAGATTAATGATGCTTAGACAATACCATGAAGAAAATGCTCATTCGCACGTAGCATCTCTTCAACTGTCCAACACCATTAGTCCTATTTTGTTGTAATTCCAACTTTATGAATTAAAAGAAAACCTTACAGGATAATATTTGCTTATCTATATTGTCCAACATTACATTGATTAATCATTTGCACGTAAAAACCAATGTCTGTCTAACAATTTAGATAACTTCTTTTCAAAAAAAAAAAAAAAACTTACTTCCTATCTTTAAATATTTCATCAAAATGTTCATTTTGAATGTCCATATTGAACGTTTCAAGTGAATTTAAATATATATTAATAAAAGAAAAATTATTATGAATAAACGTGATAAAGAAATAATGAAAACTACTATTCTACAATGTAACAATTATTTTTTTTTTTAGAGCGTCTTATTCTTTCGGAGTCGAAATCAGAAGTCCCTTCTTGTCGAATCTTGTTTCTTATTTATAGCGGCAAAAAACTCTACGTTGACTATTGCGCCCTCTAGTCCATATTTTAGGTTGGCATTGGAATATACGTTCCAGTGAAATCGCTGCCCACATGTTGCCGTCTTGATACACACACACATACACATATTGTTCTGACAGTTCTTTATTTACCAAACGTCATTACAAATTGTTTTTCCAATTCAAAAGTCTTTTCACTGCCTCGCACATCATTTCCGACGGTAGGTTTATTCTTGTTGTTAATACCATCCTTCTTTGTATTCATCAATGAACCTATTGCCTTGTTCATTGTTCAATACATATTTTTTCTTTCCATTTATTAATGTCAATTTCACTTTTCTTGTAGCTAGATTGCGATTTGGTAAGATGGAAAACACGTTGGAGATAACGATTATTTTTCTTCCCGCACTGCCTGCACCTGGAAGACACGCTTGTTTGTCTACTGCAACTCTGTTTTCTATCCATGATCTTTCCATCGGTAATATGTCTATCTGCAATAAACTTTACACAAGTTTTATATTTTGTTGTCTTTTGTAGGTCATGAAACTGTACACGTCTGTTTCCAGTCTCTGAAGCATTGTGTTACAAACAAATCATAAACACATACACTTTTTATTTATGCTATCAGCTACCTTTTTATACCAAATGTTATTGCTGATCGGGTTTACGTTTTACATATTTTTATATCCTTTTCTTAGTCTCTAGTTATAAGCTAAGGTAATTTTTATCTTTTAATATAATTTAGTTCTTAAACTCTTTCATAAAGTTTTATTGCTTTATGCATGTAAATCATAATGATTTATTCAGTCATATTTCTCTTTCTTACATATCGTCTTTGATCTTTTTCATGATATGTAAACCATACATTTTGTGTATTCTATTTACAAAAGAAATATATTGCTTATATTTATTTTGTCTTTTGTTTCATATTTATTTAATAAATTTTTATTTTGCATTTTTTCACTCTTCACTTGAATAATAATGACTTTTGAATTACTTGCTTGTATATTGACCATGTGTATGCAACTTTATATACATCCATGTAATTTTGTTGCATATTTTTACTCTTTCATATTTAAATACGATTTTTGTCATTTTTATTTTATTTCAAAACTTAAACTAATTCTTAAAGCTATTCTTATCTTATAAACTTGCGAGATATCACGGCATATTCCCTTGGTTATTATATTTTGTCGTGAATCGTCAACAATGATTATTAAAGCATGAACGACACGTATAATAACCATTGTGAAAGCTCGCACAAATAATTATTAATTTTCTACGTCTATATAATCATAAAGCATAGATATGTGATATTTCCCTTTTATGTTTTCGCTATCTATTTCTTGTAGCTCGTACGTTACTCACTCAAAATTTTATTTACTCTATATGGGCCTCTATACGGTGAGTCCAACTTTGCGCATTTGTTTAAATGTCTCCTCCCTAACCTGTAATTTTTCACCACTACCAGATCTCCAATTTGGTATATCTTGTGTTTTCTTATCTTTTCGTTTTCTATTCTCATGTATTTTTCTGCAATATTTGCTTGTCTTTGTTTACCTTGATTTGTCAATTCTTCGAGATTATCCACGATTGGTGTCTCTTGATTCCAAGGTCTCGGTGGATGTCTCCCATGCATTAGTGTATAAGGACTTATATTTGTCGTTACACTAGGTAAGAAATTTATATTGTTTTCCGCCTCTTCTATGTATTGCACCCAGGCATCGTGTCTTTCGTGCGTTAACATTCTTAAGTGTCTCGTCACTTCTTGTATGTACCTCTCACTAGGATTTGCTGGTGGATGCCTTATGCTAGTGAAAATTACCTCTATGTCCATCTCCCTCAATTCTTGAATGAATCTCATATTATTGAAGTATGAAGCATTGTCTACCAGTAATTTTCTTATCTGTCCATTCTCATTTATGAATTGACTCACACAATTTATTGCTGTCTGAGTATTATATTTTCTTGTCGGATATAATTTTATATATTTTGTTAAAATGTCTACCATTACAAATATGTTGCAATATCCTTGCTCTCCTGGTATTAAATTACCCAGAAAATCAGCAGCTACCAGATCAAGCTTATTTTCTACTCGTATACTATGTATGCTGTTCTGATTTACTCTATTTTTATACTTTCCTAATAAACATTCTCTGCACTTTCTATTCTCTGTGGCGATTAAATTTTTATCTTTTAGAGAATAAAATTGCTCTCTGAAAACAAGAAATGTTTTTCTATTTCCAGGATGCCCTAAATTATTATGTATGTTTCTAATGATACTTAATGCTAAATTTCTATCTAAAACTATTAAATTCTTATCACCTAGAGTCTTATATACTATGTTATTTCTTATATTATATCCTCTGTATTCTCTTTCTCTTCGTATTCTTCTTTTTATTTCAAGAATTTCTTCAGTTTGTTGACATGCTTCAATGCTCTGTCGACTGTATATTTCTGGAGCATGATCCAAGTTATAATTGTTGACTTGGTATGCATTTTGCTGCTTTATCCCTCCTTGAGCTCTACTCAATGCATCTGCAACAATGTTGTCTGTGCCCTTCCTATGCCTTATTCTAAATGAATATTCCGACAATAGAAGTGACCATCTATATATTCTTGAGTTGTTGAATCTAGTCTTCATAAGAAAAATTAACGACAAATGATCCGTCTCAACCAAGAAGCTATTTCCCAGTAAATAGTATTTTAATTTGGATACTGCATGAACCAAAGACAAAAGTTCTTTTTCTGAAATCGTGTAGTTTAATTCGTATCCCTTCAAAATCCTTGATAAGAAACAGATTGGCCTTTCCACACCATTTCTTATCTGTAGTAACTCTGCAGTTATTGCATTATTTGATGCATCGCATCTTAAAATAAATTCTTCATTAAAATCAGGCAAATTTACCATTAATGCTTTGCAAAAATTTTCTTTTACTTCTTCAAATGCTTTGAGAGTTTCAGGAGTCCATTTAAATTTTACTCCTTTCTTTATCATTCTGAAAAGCATGTAAGTTTGATCAGATATTCTCGGAATGAAATGTTTATAATAATTTATCATTCCCAAGAATCCTCTGAGCATTTTTATGTTCTTTGGTCTGGGATACTTTCTTATTGCTTCCAATTTTTCTTTTTCTATAGTAATTGTTTTACCATCTATTATATACCCTAGATAATTTATTTTATTTTTATAAAATTCACATTTTTCAATGTTAACTTTTAAATCGTTTTCTGCTAACGTATTTAAAACCTTTTCTACCGATTCTTTGTGACTCTCTAAATCTTTATTAAATATTAGTATGTCATCCACATAGTGAGAAACATACTCCTCATGTGGATCTAAAATTTGTTGCATGGCTCTGACCAAAGCGGCTGTCGCTGTTGATAGGCCAAACGGAACGACTCTATACGAATAGACTAATGAATTGAACATAAAGGAACAATACTTCCTTGAGTCCTTGTGTAATGGTACCAGCCAAAAAGAACTTTTCAGATCTATTTTTGTGAACCACCTTGCATCAATACACCTTGTTAATAAGGTCTCTATACTCTGCGGAGCTTCAAAATTAGGGGAGTCCTTGAGTTAAGGCCCCTTGCATCAAGACATAAGCGTAATTTTGTTTCTTTCTGATTACCTGTGTTTTTCTTTACTACCACTACTATTGGATTTATAAATGTTGATTCTGTTCTTTCTATAGTTTTATTTTTTAACATTTCTTTAATTTCTAATTTGACTTGTTCTCTGTATTTATGGGGGACAGGATAATTTTTGACTTTAAAAGGTTGTGTTTCATCTACTTTGAGCCTGTGTTCATAGCCTTTTGCTAAACCAGGTTTATTATCAAATAACCCTTTATATTTACTGACAAGATTGCTCACATGGCTTATGTATTGTTTATCGCAATTTAAATTCGTACCATCCCTATATTGCGTGAAGTCCTCACTTTGACGATGCTTCACAGGATGTGCGCTTTTATTGTCTAATAAACCACTATCCATTTTATTTGTGAATTTTTGTTCAGCATTATTTATATATAAATTGTTAATTAATATCTCATCTTCCTGTGTTTCCTTACACCAGGAGATTATTGAATTTTTAATATGAAATGTTTTGTTTTCCATATTTATTTTTGTACCGTATTGACTTAAAAAGTCTATCCCCAAAATACAGTTGCTGTTCAAATTAGGCACTATTATGAATTCTGTTAATAATTTCAAACTACCTATTCTAACATTTATACAAAAAACTTTATCTATAGTAATGATATGTTTCTTATTTGCATTTATTAAATTTACCTTTCTTATAGGCATATAATATCCTAATTTTTCTATGTCTTTGTCTATAATACTACTATCTAATAATAATAATTGCGCTCCTGTGTCTAATAATGCTTCTATTTCTTCATTCCCTATTTTTACTGTTATGTGTGGTAATTCCGTCGTGATTTTCTTTAGATCGTCGAAGTTGTATACGTTTTGTATCTTCTTTTTCTTCTTGACTGGCTTTTCTAAAAATCCAACGAAGTCGCGTTTGAGTAGGTAGAATTTACCCATTCTTTGTTTATCGGTAGTTGTCTTGAATCCTTGGGTATTGCACCTTTTGATTCTGTCTTTTCCTTCGTATTTATTTCTTTCTTCTCTTCACTTATTTGATCATTATTCACTCTTCTTTCCCTCTCAGGGTTTCTTTCTTCCTTCCTATGATTCTGTTCAGTCTTCCTCTCATTTTCATAATTTCTCGTCTTATTGTTTGAATATGGATTGTTCCCATAGCTTGGCTTATTATATGTATATGGGTTGTTTCCATAATTCTGCTTGCCCTGGTTTTAGTTGTACCCATGATTGTTGTACTGTTTATGTTGGTTGTATCGAGGTATATTGTTTGTATGCGGATTATTTCCATTATTGTTGTTGTTGTTATTTCTAGGTGGATTGCTTGTATTTTTGATGTTTCCATAATTATTGTTGTTTCCTTTTTCATCCACATCGTCCAATCTCTTGACCAGTTCCAGTAATCCTTCGATGTTATCAATTCCTTGAAGTGCTACTGCCTGTGTAACGTTGTGGTCAAAGTGTGCTGCTAGCTGTGAGACAATATCGCTCTCTTCAATGGTTGGTTGAATGTATTTGAGAAAAGAATATTTTCGTATGATGTAGTTTTCTCGAGAAGATCCAGCTCTGTATTTGCCAAACACTAAATCGTGTCTAATTCTCCTCTGCTGAGTCTGTCCCCAGTACTGTCTCACAAAACGAATCTCAAATTCTTTGAAGTTTACTACTTCATCTATTATCATGTCATACCACTGAAGTGCATAATCCTTCAAACAACCTCTTATGAAATGTAGCTTTGACATCTCATCAGATATTCCCCTCATATACGTTTTGATGGTTCGCATAAACGCCATTGGATTATCTTTATAAAATCCTGAGAATTTTGGTATATTCTCCGCGCTACCAGGTATTTGTGTCAAAGATACACTAGGTATACTGACCCCGTGTACTTTGTTTTCTAACCGTTTGATAGTGTTTTCAAAGGTTAAAGTTTTGCTTTGTAAAGTCAACATTGTGTCAGTACAAACACCATATTTTATTTTGCAATCTTTCACTTGGTGTGAAAGTCCTTGTATTTGTTCTTGACATTCTACATTATTCCCTATAACTTTATTTTCAAGAGAATTTATTTTCTCATCTACCTTATTAAAACTAGCTTGTGTTTTGGCAGACCTTTCATTGATTTCTTTTATTAAGAATGTGCCTTTACCTTCACATTTCTTTTCGTTAATATTTATTTGTTTGTTTAAAGTTGAAACTGACTGTTCTAACTTTAATTCTACTTTTGCATTCAGCCCTAAAGTTTCCTTTCTTAACTCTGCGAAACCTTTGTCTATTTTAGAATTGATTTTTTCTAATCTTTGATTATTTTGTTCTAATTTTTGATTATTCTCTTCAAATTTTTTATTTATACTCAAATTATTTTCTACTAATCTTTGATTTATACTTAAATTATTTTCTACTAATCTTCGATTATTCTCCTCAAATTTCTTGTTCATATTCCTATCGGTTTCTTCTATTCTGCTGAATAGTTTATTAAAAAGATTCTCAAGTTTTTGTTCACCAGCTACGCCACTGATGCTTTCTGTTTGTATGCTACCTTCAAGTGTTCGATCCTCTGATTCAGGTTTTTCTGACTCTGAATCAGAAGATACCGGACGATTGTCCCTGTACTGTGTGAACTGTGAACCTTCACCATTATTCTTATCTTTTTCTGCCATTTTTTTTATCTTTTTATTAACTTATGAATTAATAACAAACTTATCTAATTAAATACTATTCCTCCTTCTTTATCCCTTTCTAAATAAGAGAAATTCACCAGTAAATGAAAATCAAAAGTATTCTGTCTCTAAATTGGACACTGAATAACTATTTTGTTTGTTAACGAATAAGAAAATGAAACAAACTTCGTACCAATTGTTTGGACAAAATAAATTATTATTTTTTTTTCAATCATAAAAAAAAACAAAATTGCACTGCTTCATAACGTTGAGCGTTATGTAGATAATTATTAACAAACGAGAAAATGAATACAATGCTCCACTATGTTAAGCGACATTAATTATATGTTTTTTTCTTTTAAACAATTAGAAAAGTAATACATTGCCTCTCTATGTTGGGCGTTATTATTTATATGATTAATAAACAACAAAAGGAATACATTGCCCCACTTCGTTGCGGCGCCAATTTATTTATATGCTGTGATAGCATATATTTGTGGGTATAGTCATTTGTATATGCTGTGTTCTAAATTTTTCTTTTTACACCAAAAACTTATAATTGGTTTTATATTTAATTCATATTGTTGAAGCATGTACCTAATAACTATTGTGGATTCTGGCAATGTATGTGGTTCCTTCTCCTTCACTGGTGGCCTTTCACTTACTTATAATAGGGACAAGGTAATAATTTTGTTTAAAAAAGAAAACAGAATATCTATTTAACATGATCATACACCTTTTATTTTTGTAATTTATAGATTCAAATAATTTTTATATACACCTTTGTGCTCTAAACAAATACATAATTGAAAATGCTCATATCATTTATACCTAATGTCGGTTGTAATGTATGTACATCTTTTATTTATTTATTTATGATGCTAAACAAAAAAAATAAATATTTATCCTGTAAATAATTAAATGTAAACTTTTATTGTACATTGATAGTGATATTTATCGATGTAATTATTTTTATATTGGCTTCAATTAATTGCCTTAGACAACCATTTGCACGTGTTGTATCTAGCTTTTAATCTTTGCCTTATGAAACTTTTAATTAATTATTAACCTAACTTGAAATAGATTAATGATGCTTAGACAATACCATGAAGAAAATGCTCATTCGCATGTAGCATCTCTTCAACTGTCCAACACCATTAGTCCTATTTTGTTGTAATTCCAACTTTATGAATTAAAAGAAAACCTTACAGGATAATATTTAAATTGCTTATCTATATTGTCCAACATTACATTGATTAATCATTTGCACGTAAAAACCAATGTCTGTCTAACAATTTAGATAACTTCTTTTCAAAAGAAAAAAAACTTACTTGCTATCTTTAAATATTTCATCAAAATGTTCATTTTGAATGTCCATATTGAACGTTTCAAGTGAATTTAAATATATATTAATAAAAGAAAAATTATTATGAATAAACGTGATAAAGAAATAATGAAAACTACTATTCTACAATGTAACAATTATTATTTTTTTTAGAGCGTCTTATTCTTTCGGAGTCGAAATCAGAAGTCCCTTCTTGTCGAATCTTGTTTCTTATTTATAGCGGCAAAAAAACTCTACGTTGACTATTGCGCCCTCTAGTCCATATTTTAGGTTGGCATTGGATTATACGTTCGAGTGAAATCGCTGCCCACATGTTGCCGTCTTGATACACACACACATACACATATTGTTCTGACAGTTCTTTATTTACCAAACGTCATTACAAATTGTTTTTCCAATTCAAAAGTCTTTTCACTGCCTCGCACAGCATTTCCGACGGTAGGTTTATTCTTGTTGTTAATACCATCCTTCTTTGTATTCATCAATGAACCTATTGCCTTGTTCATTGTTCAATACATATTTTTTCTTTCCATTTATTAATGTCAATTCCACTTTTCTTGTAGCTAGATTGCGATTTGGTAAGATAGGAAACACGTTAGAGATAACGATTATTTTTCTTCTCGCACTGCCTGCACCTGGAAGACACGCTTGTTTGTCTACTGCAACTCTGTTTTCTATCCATGATGTTTCCATCGGTAATATGTCTATCTGCAATAAACTTTACACAAGTTTTATATTTTGTTGTCTTTTGTAGGTCATGAAACTGTACACGTCTGTTTCCAGTCTCTGAAGCATTGTGTTACAAACAAATCATAAACACATACACTTTTTATTTATGCTATCAGCTACCTTTTTATACCAAATGTTATTGCTGATCGGGTTTACGTTTTACATATTTTTATATCCTTTTCTTAGTCTCTAGTTATAAGCTAAGGTAATTTTTATCTTTTAATATAATTTAGTTCTTAAACTCTTTCATAAAGTTTTATTGCTTTATGCATGTAAATCATAATGATTTATTCAGTCATATTTCTCTTTCTTACATATCGTCTTTGATCTTTTTCATGATATGTAAACCATACATTTTGTGTATTATTTTTACAAAAGAAATATATTGCTTATATTTATTTTGTCTTTTGTTTCATATTTATTTAATAAATTTTTATTTTGCATTTTTTTACTCTTCACTTGAATAATAATGACTTTTGAATTACTTGCTTGTATATTGACCATGTGTATGCAACTTTATATACATCCATGTAATTTTGTTGCATATTTTTACTCTTTCATATTTAAATACGATTTTTGTCATTTTTATTTTATTTCAAAACTTAAACTAATTCTTAAAGCTATTCTTATCTTATAAACTTGCGAGATATCACGGCAATATGTATTGTTTTTATTATTTGTTGTCTGTATTGGGGCCTGCTGGGCAATTAATAAATATTATTATAAAAGCAATATTTTTCTGTTTGACAAAAAGAGCAAATATGACGACAGTCAGCATCATAGTCATTCTACCCTGCACACGAGCTAGCTAGCTACCACATGATCCTTTTGATTACGAGTAGAAATATCAGCAATACAAGCAGTCAACCTGATTCTTTATCGCCGTCATTATCTGTGTTTATTTACAGCCTTTCTTTTAAGCGTGTTCTCAAAAAAAGCTCTTAAATTTTTCGCACTTACACATCTTTTCTCAGTAGAATCCACTTCTATGAACAAATATATGAGAAAGTGGTAAAAATACCCGTTTTTTTCACGTTTTCTTTTTGACTGCTTTTAGGGACCAAAACATCCATCAGAGAACATAGACACAAACTAGAACAAATACCGGGAATAGGTTTGAGAATTCAGGGCCAAAATTGGTTCAAGATTTGTGAGCCCGTTTATATTTCTAATAAAATCATTGCTTGACGAGGAATTATTTTCTATAGAAAGAGCTGTTTCTGCAATTTCTTTAGGAAATTTTAATTATTTCGGCGACATGTTCACTATTGTTTGCAACAATTTCGATGTTGTTGGTAGCAACTTATTAGGTGCCCCCAGTTAAAAAGTCTGTGTCGGTATAAACACATTACAATCAGCGGGTCAAATACTTGCTATGTGGAAACTATTAATAGCTGTCACCCCATTCTTACTGGTCAAAGACAACCATTTCCGAAAAGAGACACACACTCTGCAGATTCGTATTCATAGACTAAGTTTTAACGAAAAAAAATCCATGTAATTAGCTAGTAATTGCTGAATGATTTCAAGGCAATATCATATCATATTTGAGTTTTTTCCAATATTTTATTAATTTTACTTACACCTATAGACCAGTCGATAAGTTAAACGGGAGTAATTACGGACTAGCTAGAATTAATTGTAATCTGATTCATTTGTTGTTAAGAAATGTCTCTTAAAATTGCAGCCACTATAAAACCTAGATTTGACCACTAACTTGCAAAAAAATAAAACAAACTTAAATTTTTTTATTATATGTATATATCTTGGTTAGTATCAACTTTTGTGCATGAAACATATTCGTAGTTATCAAAATTAAAGAAGAGTAAATTCTCTACAAAACACTGCTACACACTTTTCTCGTCCAACCACCTGTTAGGTTATAAGCGTCGAAACTTGGATATTCTAAGGCCATTTCTAATGTTTTTATGGATCGTTGACAATAAGTAAATGTTTTTACAGATTATCAATATAGTTTGGTGGAAATTACAAAATTGACAAAATTACAATTGGAATGATATATAAATGTCAAAGTCACTTACTGCTGAAACCAAATACAATTTACAAATGTTTTCATGTTTTGTACCTGTCTCTTATTGCGTTTCTATTTGGTGGCGTGTTGGTTCCTTATAACATGTGTTTTATTGACAGTTTTATTTAAATATTCACCGCACAAGGCAATGGCGAGTACAGAAAACTCTCATATTTGTGAAAGTAACATAGCCAAAGAAAAACGTTTGTAGTAAAGTCAAAAGGTTTCATAGCTTTGATAAGATTTTGTGTTCAACGTTGAGATGTGAAGGATACTCTTCTCAAGGATCTAAACCGTGCAAACTGCCGAAGAATATACGCAATAGGCAGAAATGTGATAGCATTTTTAGGATAGAAAATCAAATACATGTGCACGAACCAATGTTCTTAGTTTTGATTTTAAAAATGAATGTCGGTTCTTTACAGAAAAAAAGTGGTTCAAAAAAAAGAAAGCAAAAAGATGTTGGAAATCGTGATACTGTGAAGCAAGAGGAAAGAATGGCAATAAAAATACAATTTAGGAACTTCCTGAAAATATTAATGACGAATGATGCAGAGAAATTAATGTGATTACAAGAACTGTTGATTTAGTTGCAGCAAAAGCCGGATACCATAAATCATGCATTAAGAAATTTTATCGTGCCCCAAATACAGGAACAAAACAAGGTCACCGTAAACACACCGAAGTTTCAGAAGCAATTCTT
Organism: Amphimallon solstitiale; assembly: GCA_963170755.1. Lineage (NCBI taxonomy): Eukaryota > Metazoa > Arthropoda > Insecta > Coleoptera > Scarabaeidae > Amphimallon > Amphimallon solstitiale. Next base: position 62,450,461 of record OY720679.1, on the reverse strand, counting down.
ACATTTTCCTGGAAACAAATTGTGAGGAATATCATTTTTTTTAATCAAGTATTTCATGGATGTAAAGGTGATATTCCTATCTATAAAACAATAAAATCAAAATCATTAGGGAAATACGAAGAAGACATTATTATTACAACTCTTACAAAAAAGGCTATGTTTGCTTTCGAAACACGGGCCATAATATTCTATCAAAGCAATAGTATACGTATCAGAAAAGTAATACGCAAGAAGATCGGGCTTCAAGTCGGGCTCTCCTAGTTCAGAAATCAAATATAATAGACTTTTTGCATTCAGCTTTGTCCCAGCTATGAATTTTTGTCGCATTATACGTCAACTATTATTTAAAAGACACAAATGCACAAAAACATTCTTTTTAACGTTTATGGTCTCGAAACAAATGTATAACAAAAGTGGAGATAATATTTTTTGTAGAGAATTTGCTCTTCTTTGGTTTGGCGACTATGTATTTTGGTCAAAAGTTGATACTTATCAAGACATTCACTAATATTAGGAAAAATATAACATTTTCGGCAATTTTTTAAACATGGTGGTTTAATCCCGGCCTATCAAAAACTGCAAAATTAGTATAGATTTTCTCAGTCCTAGCAAAACCGATTAAAATTTATTACAGCTTGTCTGAAATTAATAATTGAAGGGGTCAATGCAAGAAGTGGACAAGTCCACTTTTAGTAATTTTTCAGGAGAGACAAAAAACGTTTGTGGAAGTTAACAAAAAAAACAAACTTTTTTTGACTTTGGTTAGTTATTTGTTAGTGCCATGTGGACACATTTTCGTCAAATGTCTCGCTTAAGGAATATTACTTTTGCCAAAAAAACATAAAATAAAATGGACATGTCCACTTTTTGGACAGTTTTGTTTTAATATTTTAATTTTATTTGTTTTCAAGCAATGTTAATATAAATTTAGATTTACAAAAATAAAATTTATTCATTCATCGTCATTGTCTTCAAATTCGGAACATGACGTGTCAGCATCTGGGTTAACAAAATCTAAGTGATACTGTTTTATTTCTTCATAAAACCATTGATCGGCTAGTGGGACGTAATTTGCAGCCAATGCCATGACATGTTCAAACTTCTTCTTTTTTAGCTTTCTTCTATCAACATACAAAAGCTTGGAATCATCCGGCAAACTGAGAACTACATTTTTATTTTTAAGTTCAAATTCTTGGAAGAGCGTCATTGATACTGAGATACTACATGAAATTCTAGGCAATTTAGATCTGTCGTATTGGAAAATTCTATATTTCGATATTGTGAATTTTGCATTTTTTACACTTACATTCTTCTTAAACAGTGGTAAAAAATGTTGTTTAAAATTCAAAAACATTTTTTTATCAGGCGTAATCACTACAAATTTATGACCAGATTCTCGAATGATTTTGGCGTACTCATTTGGAAGGTAAATTTTTTCATATTTTCGTTTTCTCTTCTCAATAGCTGCAAAGCTTCTATCGCATGGTAGATAACTGTGCCCTGGTTCAGGGAAGCGATGGTATATTAAGTTAAATTTTCCCATTTCTACAAGTGTGAAGAGATATTGGGTCATCACCAAATTTTTATTTTGTGACGCACAGTTGTCTGAAAACATGTATAGCTCAGTAACTTCAGGTCTAATAATATTTGCGAAGAAATAATTTAGTAAGCTGATTACTTCGTTTTGCCCCTTTCCAGCAATAGTTTCGTCATATAGAAAAAAGTAACTTTTGCCAGTGCTTGCAACATGAATGCAAAAGTTGTAGACCCACATTTGAATCTTGTAGAATACCTCTCCACTTGAGGCTACTGGTAATGGTAAATTTTGTTGGTAGTCAAATGTTATAACTTCCACATAATCTAAAGTTTTAGCTAGCTGCGATTTTTCTTTAAGATCTTTGTAAAAAGTTTCTGATTTCACAACATGCAAAGATTTTTCTCCCTGAAGTGTGTTTCTTTCTTCTTCTGATGTTGCAGCATCGATTTGCTTTACCAGTTTATCACAATTTTGACATGTGTCTGATTTTGGGCTTCCAAATGAAATATTAAAGTTTTCTGTGAAGTATTTTCTAAAATATTCGTATTTTACCACAGGTTTAAAATTTTCATGGTTTCTCTCTTGCAGTATTCTATATTGAACAGGTTCGTATTTTTGCAAATACAACTCATGTAACCGTGCAGTATTTAGTAACGGTGATAGATAATATTTGCTGATGTTATCACTCCTACTATAATGTGATTTATATTTGGGGAAGCTCATTATATGACTGCGAATCTGGGCAACTGTTTCTGGAGTAATTTGGTTTGGTCTATTATTATGTCTTCCTCTTCCATCCGATGGGGGCGTGACGTTAACTTTTAAGTGATTTATCAGTCTATTTATTCTACCTTTTTTTATACCGTGAATAGCAAGCAGTGCATTTTTACACACACGATGGTTTTGGATCCCTTCTTTAACCTAGAATAACAAAAATCAGAAGTTGGACGAGAGTAGCGTAAAGAAAACTTACAGAAAAGGTACAAGTCACGCTTTTTGGTTTATTATTTTGGTCTGTACGTTGTCTATGGCGAGTGACATTTGTCACAGACAGGTTGGCACATAAATAAGCATCCTGTACTTCCTTGCTTGGCAGTTTATAAAAAGCATTAAAGATTTTTTGCCTACTATCAGCGGAGACTTTTTCAAAACATTTTAGTTTACAGCTGCATGCATTTCCTACCATCCTCTCTGGCACAACAGTTTTGGAAGTACTCTCATATTCTTTGCCCGCTGTTCTACGTTGCTTTTGGATACTTCGTTTCCATTTCTTTTCATTTCTCAACCGTTTTTTGCCTTTGTTTTTGTTTTCATTGAGGTTAGGTTCACTTGATTCACTGTCTTCTGTTACCTCTCTGGGTACATAATCACGATCAACGTCGGAATAATCTCCATGAAAGGGATCCTCTTGTTCAGAGTCAGAACTCATAATGTCGCTTATTATTTGAAAGGTTTTTTTAATAACAATGCCTCGCTCCTTCGACACGTTAAACGACACTTCTACGACATGTCCATGCAAAAAAACAATGTTTGTTAAAACATGGACTTGTCCACTTCTTGCATTGACCCCTTCAATTAATCTACTTGTCGACTGGCCTACTATGTCTTAATGTACTCATATTTTGTATTTTGAAGTTTCCCATACTCTATCAAGATTCGAGAAGAATACAGATTATTTTTGTTATTATTATTATTAATTTGAGTACATTTTAGTTATGCAAATAGCATAAAACATAAAAAAAATAGGAGTTCAAGATCATTTTCATATGTAAATTTATAGAACGTTTCTAATATGACCAATAAATGATAAGAATTTAAATTAATAAAACTTAAATGCTGTTTTATAGGTAGCAACGTATTTCCAAGTTTTAGTACCTTTTATTGGGGTTAAATTGAACAAAATTGAGCATCAGTATGTATGCAATACTGATAGTGTTAAATTGCTTTGTCTCGCTATTAACAAAAGTAAGTTTTTTACAGAAAAGTCTACTCAGCTATTGTCAGTTAATATCATTAAGTAATTATAAATACTTATTAACATTTTCTTAATTCTGTTCCTTCTGTAATTGGTGGTTTTTACCAATAATGTTATGATATTATAATTTACCTGCAATCGGGTGTAAACCTGTTAGTAATTAATATTTTATCCTGTCACTTATCCAATGTATTATGGATTACCTTTTTTTTTGTACTAAATGAAGCATAATTTGGAATTTTTCCTTCATGTTAGTCACAGATTATGCTTTTGTTGTTAAAAAATTACCTTCGGCAATGTGTAATATTGACTGTTTACATAAATAACAGACTTTACGAACATATGTCCGGTTAAAAATGAATTGTAGGATGAGTCATGAGCTAATTAACACCTAAATGGATCAGTTTTGAGCACAACATTGATACTCTTATAGGTATGAACTTATAAGTTCGCAGCTGTAGTAAAACTACTGGCGAACTGATTAAATTTTGTTAAGTCAAGTGCATACAATTCAAAACTTATAGCTCCTCCATTTTATTATTCAATATTAAATGAAGTAGAAATACAACTAGCAGCATTTTTAATCTTACTTCATATTATGCACTTTTCTAATTTCTAATAAATTGACAAAGGAATAAAAACTCGGCGGCAACAGAGGTATCAAACATTAAATGTACTTATGTCAAAATTTCAGAATATTAGCACTCAACTTCAGTTAATAAGAGTTCAAATTCTCATTCATTAAGACCTCTCTATAAATTTGACATATTTTTTTTAATGTTTTATATTGTCTATTCTATCTTTTAAATGATATAAAAGAACATGTATATATACAGGGTATATCACGACGAGATTTCGTTAGAACAATATAGAAAACTAGTAAGAATTGAGTTTTGAAATTTCGCAAATATTAGTTTGAGATTACGCTCTTTCGATCTAAAATATTTAGAATTTTCGCTTCTTCCGGTTACAACGGAAATGCATATCGACTTCCTTCTTTTTAAATGGAATACCACATTTTTTATGATTGATTCGTATCCGACTTAATTTTAGGGCTAGGTTGTCTAATAAACTATGCCTTTACAGTTAGCCAGTTTTGAAGTATTTCAATCTGTATAAAAAAATTTACAGCTGCAGACTATTATTCATAACAACTTGAAGTATTTCAATTTTTGTACAAAATTTGACAGCTGCAGACTATTATTCATAACAACATTCCCAATAACTGAATGCATGCACAGATTTAAAATTTTAGGTAATCATTTTGTAAAGTATACTGCTTCAAATGCGGTATTATAAACTTTTCAAAATAATACAGGGTGATCAGAAAACCATGTTAAACATTTCATCCAGAAAATATCAATATCTTGTTATTTTTAAATGCAACCTACATATTTTTCAACTTCATTAGATTGCACGTTCAAAATTAGGGGCAGTACGTATTTACTTCCCTATAACTAAACGTCTTAGTTTTAGAGTTATTTTAGAAAATGTATCAATTCCTTTAAAGTTTTATTTTTTAAAATCAATTAGGCTATGGAAATTTATGTAAATAAATAAAAACAAACTGCAATCATATTACCTCTCATTAGTAAGGTATTTACTGGTATTATTCAGCATGTTGTCGTGATCTGGATTTAATAACGAAGATTTTTTGAATCTAATAATTACTTATGCTGAATGCTAATAGAGTAGTCGAGAGGATATGTCGTGTTTATGTAGAGAAATATCCAAATCGGTGAAAACCTACCAAGAGTGTCCTAAGCAATATTTTAAAAAATTACATTACCTTCAGATCATTCTTGTCGAAAACAACCAGAAAGAAACCTGTTGTTGATAGTGAAAATTTGGAGGTAACCGCACTTGCTTACTCTACAACACATCCTAATAATTCCCTAAAAAATGCAGAAGCTAAAATAGGTGTATCCAGAATGAGCCTTAATCGAATTTTGAAAAAGAGCAATTGGCGTGCTTACAAATTTCATCCTGTTCCACATATTAAAGAAACCGATTTTGTAACAAGAGCGCAGTATTGTGAGTGGTTTTTAATGGAATCACATGTAGAACAAGACGATTTCACAAAAAATGTTAGATGGACAAGAGAAGCAAAATTTTGTAAAATTGAATATTTAATCGACACAATAGCCATTTTTGGTCGGACGATAACTCTCAAATTGTTAGGCAACGACGTTTTCAAGGATGTTGCACCAGCACATAGAACTAGAGCTGTTGGAGAAATATTATACGAAATATTTTATGATCGGTGGATTACTTTATTTGGGGAAGTATTGTGATGACGAAAATTTTCGACCTCGAGATTTTTGCAGATGTCCAAGTTTTGAAGTCCCGTGATACCAAAAAAGTGGTTTTTAAAAAAGTCTCTCTCTCTCTACCCCCTCTCTCTTTCTTCCCCCTCCCTCTCTCTCTCTCTCTCTCTCTCTCTCTCTCTCTCTCTCTCTCTCTGTGTGTGTGTGTGTGTGTGTGTGTGACAACGGAAGTAGTAGTTTACTTCAGTGAAAAAATTAAATTTTTCCAATATTTCGTCAACTACTAAGTTTAAACAAATTTATAAAGAATTCATATGTACTCGATATTAAATTTGAGAAGAATTTTATTAAAAAAGTTTTTCGAAATTGCTACCGGAATTAGGTCTTTTACTCTTATCGAAAATCAGTTTTTTGCGAGTATTTCGCAAGCCATGCTTTTTAGACAGGTACGTTACGAGTATAAAAAAAATTTTCAAAATTCGGGCCAGAAATAACACTTTACTCTTACCGCATACCGATTTTTTGCAAATATGTCGTAAATTATACATTCTATATATATTTGGCAAGAGTCCAAATGTACTTAGAGCTACATTTGAAATAATTTTTGTATAAAAGAAATTTCGAAATTCGAACAGGAAGTAACACTTTTACTCTTAGCGAGTAGCACTTTCTTTGGTATATCTCGCCAAGTATACATCCTATAGAGACTTATTAAGAGAATAGAATTAGTACAGCAGGATTTTGTTTATTTTTTCAGAAGATAAAAGTATTTAAATCTTAGTTTAGAACAACTTTTGTATAATTTGAAACGTATAAATGTATAAGAAAGTCATGTGGTGGCCACACCTCATTTTTTACACTAGAACGACAAATGTTATAAATCAGTTTTGAAAGAAGACTACATAAACTAGTTTAGCCAATATTTGTCAGGTTAACATATTACAAATAAATACTAAAGCGGCCATGGCGCACACAGATCTTTTAAGCGGCACAATGTTTTACTTCTATAAGAGCCAATTGTGATACTGGCTTTTCTAAATGCAGATTTACGGAATCTCGGTTAACATTGACCGTTGTGCAGTGTAATGTTCATGGAAATTATTGTAAGTTAAGTGTTTGGGCTATTTATTAAATTAAAAGATTCAGACCATAAGTCTGATTTGAATAATCTACTATCCTCCTACGGGTTCGAAAACTTAGTTAATGAGCCCACTAGAATTGCACCTAATTCATCCACACAAATTGATTATATGTGTTCTAATTGCTCTCTCGATTCTGTCTGTGAAGTGGTTCATAATGGTTTATCTGACCATTCAGGTCAATTATTTACTAAGATGCACAATTTGGGAAAACTAAATGTAAACGCACCTGTAAGAGGGAGATCTTATTCCAAACAAAATTACGACACATTTGTAGCTAGTATATCCAGAGAGAGTTGGAATGAGATCTTCTTCGTTGATTGTGTTGATGAGGGCTTTGGGTTGTTTGTCGAAACTTTAAAATTTTATATTGATATTTCTTTTCCTATTAAAAATAAATCAATTTCGACTGACCAAAATCAGTGGATTACTAATGATATCCGTACATCGAGTGCTAACCTAAAATATTTGTTTCGTGTAGCTACTAAGTCACAAATTCCAGCAGACTGGGAGTCATATAAAAACTTTAAGAGAGAGCACAGAGCGAATATTAGAGCTGCTAAGCGACTGTACTTTACAAATCAAGTTTCTTCGGCTCCTAACAAAACAAAAAAAATCTGGAGCATAATCAACAGGAATGTTGCTACATATGCCAGAACGTCTCCTGATTACATACAATCTGAGGAGGGCACTTTTTATGAACCTTGTGATATTGCTAATGTATTTAATCAATATTTTGTAAATATTCCTGTTACATTAAGTAAGAATTTGACACATCGTGGTCAGAACAACGGTAACATATTTGAGTCTAGCTTACATCCTACAATGTTTGTAGAGCCGGTAACACCAGAAGAAATTTACTTGATTATAATTAATTCGAAGTCCTCAAATAGTTGCGGCGTTGACGGTGTTTGGAGTGGTACACTAAAGGCTTGTGCTGATAATATTGTCACGCCTTTGGCCTTTTTAATTAACAAGTCATTGTCAACAGGAACTTTCCCTACAATTTTTAAAACTGGTAAGGTACTTCCTTTATACAAAAATGGAGATAGGGAGTATGTGCATAACTATCGACCCATTACATTGTTGTCTTCCATTTCTAAAATACTCGAACGTGTAGTCTTCAACAGGGTTTACATCTTTTTCATTAAATATAATATTCTTTCTCCGAAACAGCATGGCTTTCAGAAAGAACGTTCGACTAACACAGCAATGTTAGACTTTTTAAACCAACTGTATTGTGAAATGGATTTGTCCAAGAAAGCAATTGGAGTTTTTATGGATTTAAGCAAGGCCTTCGATTTAGTTAATCACGAACTATTATTAAATAAAATGCATCACTATGGCCTTCGAGGAGTAATTTACAGTTGGTTTTCTTCATATCTTTGTGACCGTCGTCAAGTGGTTGAGGTAGAAGGCAAAAAATCGGGCTATCTTTACAGCGAGCGTGGAGTTCCGCAAGGCTCTGTCTTGGGACCTCTACTTTTCTTAATATTTATTAATGACCTACCTCTCATTTGTACGGAGGGTAGTTTGGTCCTGTTTGCTGATGATGTGTCATATGTGTATGCCGGTGATAGTATTGACGAAACTCTCGTAACTGTGAAGAAAATGCTGCGTAATTTTTCCAGTTGGTTCAGCTCAAATGAACTTTGTTTAAATGAAGATAAGACTGTCTTCATGAACTTCACGCCCAGATCTAATACGGTAAATTACAGTTACCTGATAAAATTAAATAAGAAATCCTTGAAACAGGAAAAATCAGTCAAGTTTTTGGGCTTGTACATTGATTGCGATATTGGCTGGGATACACATATTGATGGCCTCTGCGGTGGACTGTCATCCGTTTGTTATGCTTTATTCAGGCTCGCTGGATTGGTAACCGGGGATGTGCTGTTGACTTATTACTTCGCTTGTTTTCAATCTAAATTGACCTATGCAATAGCTTATTGGGGAAAATCTGCGAAAGCGCGACGAGTTTTTCAAATTCAGAAACGCGCCTTACGAAATATGGCTGGTGTGCCAATGCGTTCTTCTTGCCGACGGCTATTTAGAGAATACAACATTCTACCGCTGCCGTGTTTATACATTTTTCATGTTTTGTGCCTTGTTAAAAGTAATATTGGAAACCTTGCAAAAAATAATTTCAATCATAATTATCATACAAGGTATGGTAGTGATTTTTTAACGCCTAGGCACAAAACAACGACCTTCGAGAGTAACCCCATGTATGCTGGAATTAGACTGTATAACAAATTAGGACCTGAAATTAAAGACAGCATAAATATAACTATATTCAAGCGGAAGGTTAAATCGTACCTTCATCAGCACTGTTTTTATAGTGTGGATGAATTTTTGGAGGCCTAATTTTTATTATATTGTGAATTAGATGTAGAGGTGTGTGTGTTGAATGTTTGTATGTAACTGCTAGTTAGGTTTTTGAATTGTAATGTACACATTTTGACATATCCCATGTCGCTGTATATGTGATCTAAGGGACAAATATATTATTATTATTATTATTATTATTATTATTATTATTATTATTTGACACAATGTACGACTGCAAATAATGAAAAAAATCATCAACCTGGTATGTGTGGAATGGGACAAACAAGGGAGGTCAAGAAATTGGATCTTCTCCTTATTTGCACCTACAAAGTCTTCCTGTAGCAATAACTGATATTAATGTACAGATACTGTTGCACTGGGCAAAACAAGAATGTTATATAATAGCAGTAATGTTATTGGTCATTTTACATGAATTCAGTCTCACAGGGAGGCAAGTAACGATCGATCACATATTTTAAGTCCCTAGGCATACACAAATGAAAGCCGATACTATCCACACTGCCATAGAAAACAAAAAAAATATACCATTGCAAACATTCACGTCCCAGAAGACTAGACTAATCCAATCCGACAAAGAATCCGCCAACTAATTATTAAATGGAAGTTCAAAAAGTCAGTTTTTAAATTGTAAACAACTGCTCAGAGGAGTATTTCGTCATAGAAAAACCAACACTGTGGAAATGGTAGTCACTTGGTCACAACTTCGATGGATTCAGTACTGTACTAATGATCTAGGTAAAGGGTTTTTCAAAAGGGCTGTGTGTTCCGACGAGGAACACACTTGACTTGACGAGAAAGCGATTAAGAAATGTATCAATGTCACAATTAGTGCCCATTTCACAAACCCATTCATAACTATCTGCCCCAAAAAGTCAGAATTTAAAGGAATTAATACTCTACATAGATGCCAACAGTTGTCCTTAATGTCAAACTTTTTTGAATACTTTTTCTCGTCTAAAGAAACAGATGAATATTACCCGGGCGAAGAACTTCAACATGATGATGAAGATTTGATGTAATCAGATGTTAACTTTGATACACTTAACAAATATTACTGAATTTTATTATTTCAAGAATAGCCTTTTTTTAATATAAGTTTTTTCATTAAAGTTTGGTATTTCATTAACCTTTGAACGCCATATTTATCTAATGTAAAAAGGCCAAAGTCATAGCAAACTACGTTATCCGAACTCTATTTTTTTAGATAGCTCATAAATAAGTAGTACCGTTACATTTTAGAGGTAAATTTGTGTACTTTGTACGACAAAGGGAAAACATTATGTTAAAGAAACAACAAAACCAATATTTTTGACTTTGGCTCTTTTAGAATCAAGGCACAAATTTACTCTTGATCTTACCGTGGTTCTAACTTTAATTAACCGTAAAGAAGAAAACTAAAGAATAGATAAATGCTAAAATCTCAATTTGTACGGTATTTATTTATTGTTTTCAACGTAATGCTTTGTAATAATATTTTCTTTACCAAAATAAAAAGAAACCCTGAAATCAGAGTCAGTAAAATTTATTTATATTTGCATACGTTTATTTTTAGCAGTCCATGTTCCATGAAAATGAACATCCAATGTCAAGCAAAAATAACAAGAAAGACTCCTTTTTAAACAACTATGTATGTACTTTACTATTTCTACACAACTACATATATTCCCAGAAAAAAAATTATAGTACGCATAATTTCATGCTGTCCTTCCGTTAACAAACAACGTGTTAATTTAATAAATACTAAGCTGTATGTATGAGTGTGTGTAACTATATACATACATACAGATATATATGAAATTATATGTGTGTATATTGGAAAAATTTAACGATAATAGTCATTGTTATTGTACACATATAGAAATTCGCAATCGTGATAGTAAACTTTTTCATCTTAATTTTATCGTTACATAATTATATACATTGGTGTGAGTACATAATATACACGTATCTGAGATGATCAGAACGTATTGTTAAATGACTGCATTCATCCGCCTATAAAAGACAATAGAGAGGATCAGATGAGCATCAGTTGCAAACATGGGTTTACCACCGACGATAGCGGTGGTCCTCCTTGTTACGACCTTTGTGTCCGCACAAGTCCAATCGACAAATACACCGAAAGAAGCCGGTGTTGTGTATTTGATTGATGTATTTTCACCTACCGATAATGACGCTGGCATATCAAACGCCATACCGGAAAGTGATCAGAAAAGAAGACCTACTTTATTACTAGTCAATCCCTTGCCTGACACGGGAAAACTACCAGATGGAATTTATTACAGGCCAGTCGGTGGAAGACCCTTAGAAAAACCAGAGGTTTATATATATTTTTTATCTATATTAATTTGTTTTTATTTTTTATCAACAACAATTTTGAACTAATAGTTGACATAAAAATTTAGAGCAGAATTTATTTTCAGTACGATTATTTACTTACTTTTGTTGTTTATTATAATTTTTAAATAACAATAAAGGATTAATATATACACACACATATCTATATTCAACACATGCTCATCTGCGTATGAGAAATTTTATTCATTCTATTCCGATAGTAAATTTCTTTACCACTTTCTTTATTTTCAACATTCGAACAACTTCTGATGTTCTGATATTCTGCATTTGTTTAAGTTTAGTAATTTGTAATTATGAAATTTTAGAAATACTTTCACTTCAGCGCTTCAATAAATGTATGTATCTACAAAATAACTTGCATACAGAAAATTAATTTCAATACCAAAATTTTTAAATAAAACTTCTCCAAATTTTTTTAAAAATAATAGGGAATATTCCATATTTTATTTCTAAATATAATAAATACATGTATATTTACACGTGAAATATTACAGGAATTGGTATTCACCCCTACACACTCCAGATCACGGCGTTTCTCTAAAGATGGTGGAGGCGGTGGAGGATTTGGCGGCGGAGGTGGAGGAGGTGGGGGCGGTGGTTTCGGAGGTGGATTTGGCGGTGGTTTTGGGGGCGGAGGAGGTTTCGGAGGGGGAGGTGGTCTTGGCGGTGGTTTAGGAGGTGGAAAAGGAGGTGGATTTGGGGGCGGCAAGGGAGGTGGGTTTGGGGGTGGAGCAGGTGGTGGATATGGCGGTGGTCTAGGTGGTGGAATTGGTGGAGGCCCAGGCGTTGGAGGTGGACATGGAGGAGGTCTAGGAGGTGGAGGCGGCGGTGGTAAAGGTGGTGGATTTGGTGGAGGGCCCGGAGGGGGTGGTGGTTTTGGAAATGGAGGAGCTGGTGGTCATGGAGGTGGAGGAGCAGGCGGATATGGAGGTGGTAGTGCAGGTGGCGACGGGGGAGGTGTCGGCTCCGGAGGTTTTGGAGGCAGTGGCGCGGGAGGCCACGGAGGTGGGTCAGGCGGAGGAGGTTCCGATGGATTTGCAACAGGCAGTGTTACTGTTGATAAGGGTGGATTAGGAAGTGGCACTGGAGGCTTTGGAAGTGGTGGTGCTGGAGGGCATGGCGGTGGACTAGGCAGTGGTAGTGGAGGCGCAGGAGCTGGATCTGGAGGATATGGCGGATCTGGAGGGTTCGGAGGTGGAAGCGCTGGTGGTCACGGAGGTGGTCTAGGAGGCGGTAGTGGTCTGGGTGGTGGAGGAGGAAATGGTTTAGGCGGCGGACATGGTGGTTCTGGTGGTTTAGGTGGAAGTGGCTCTGGCGGATTTGGAGGTGGTACTGGCTTAGGAGGCGGAAGCGGTCTCGGTGGAGGAAGTGACCATGGAGGTGGTCATGGTGGTGCGGGAAGTTCTTCAAGTGGAGGAGCCGGAGGCCTTGGAGGAGGTAGTGGTCTTGGAGGCGGAAGTGGTCTCGGCGGAGGAGGCGGTATTGGAGGCGGTGGTGCAAACAGTCATGGTAGTGCCGGTAGTTCTGGAAGTGGAGGCGCTGGTGGCTATGGAGGTGGTCTTGGAGGAGGTACTGGCTTAGGAGGTGGTAGTGGTCTTGGTGGAGGTGGTGGACATGGAAGCGGTCTTGGCGGAGGTAGTGGTGTCGGAGGCGGAGGTGGTCTGGGTGGAGGACCTAGTAGTCATGGAGGCGGTCTTGGAGGAGGTGGTGGCCTTGGAGGCGGAAGTGGTCTTGGTGGAGGAGATGGTCTTGGTGGAGGAGGTGGCCTTGGCGGCGGTGGAGCTGGCGGTCATGGTGGAGCCGGAAGTTCTGCAGGTGGCGGCGCTGGCAGCTATGGAGGTGGTCTAGGAGGAGGTAGTGGGCTAGGAGGTGGTGGAGGGCTTGGCGGAGGAAGTGGTCTCGGAGGTGGAGGTGGCAAGGGAGGAAGCGGTGCAGGAAGTCACGGAAGCGCCGGTGGTTTTGGAGGAGGGGGCAACGGTGGTGGACTAGGAGGTAGTGCCGCAGGTGGGAATAGCGGTAGTGGAGCTGGTGGTTGCTGTGGTGGTAGTGGAGCAAGCGCAAGTAGTGGATCCTTTGCATCGAGTTCCGCATCCGCCCATGCATCAAGCAGTAGCAACGCTGGTAGCTACTCCAAATAGTAAGTAATCTAGAAGATTATTAATACTAACTTTTAATTATTATTTATATATTTATATCTACTCAAAATTACTGCATATTTAATTAATCTTTCTTTACAGTGGAAAGTACTAGTGCCGCCAAGAGACACACCTAAGAAAGAGAAAATGATGTGATTCTAATCATTGCTTAACGAAGACTTTACTATGTAATATTCTAATTATAATTTTTAGTATCTACAATAAAAATTTATAATAATAACACATTTTTATTTTTTTTTCCTAAAATAATTTCTATAGAGATCTAATTTTGGAAATAGGTCAGTTTAAAACATTAGGTAAAGTAAATATTGTCACTGTAATTTTTATAAAGTAATGTATGTTGAAATGAAGAATTACTCTGACTTATCTAAATAAAAAGAATACAGTTTCTAAACTCATATTTATTTAACTATGTAAGAGAAAATCAGGAAAAGAATCAAAGAGCCCATTGTATAAGAGACCCTTCTACTCTGCAGGAGTGTACTCCTGACTATATAATATATAGATAAACGTTTAAGAATTGCTATAAAGAGTGCGTTCATGATGAAAGGAACAAATTCGTTTAAAATTCAAGTAATTATTTTGCAGAAAAACGCTTGGAAAGGTCGATTAGTATTTTTAGTTGTGAATTTTTTGACATAAGGAAATTATATACAGGGTGTCTAAAGAAGAACATATGCAGCAATCATTGTTTTTTTTTATACTGTATATTATGCCATACTTGAATTGTATGGTAAATTCTCAACACTTTTTGTGTAACATACCATAGCCCCAAAATCAGCGGTTTTCGGAATAATGACGTTTGAAATGTGATAAATTAAAAAAAATACATGAAAATCGATTAATTTGAACTAGAGTTTTTTGTTGAAGATAAAATTTGCAATACCAAGTTGTTTTTGTTGACTTTTAAAAAAATATTCAAGGTGTTCTTGTTCAATTTAAACATTTTATTTCATTACCTATGTGTATTTTAATTTATCACAAAACTGATTATTCCGAAAACCGCTGATTTTGGTAATATGGTATGTTACACAAAAATGTGTTTAATGTGTTTAGAATTCACCCTACAATTCAAAAATGACATCATATACAGGTGTTCCATTTAAAATAAAACAATTATTGCTGCATGTTCTTCTTTAGACACCCTGTATATAATTTTCTCATGTCAAAAAATTCAAAACTAAAAATACTAATCGACCTGTCCGAGCGTTTTTCTGCAAAATAATTACCTGAATTTTAAACGAATTTGTTCCTTTCATTATGGACGCACTGTATAATACACTGCCATTTATTATACTTGTAGTTCATTAAATTTAACTATACGTTGCAGAATAATAAAAGCAGTTTGACTTATCAGCAGAGAATATTTAAAATCATTGTTTTATACTTATAGATTTTATAGACAAAAATAAACTAGTTACCTATTTCCGAATCTCTCCAATATATTTCGTTATCTGATGCAGTTAATTAAATAGTAAATGTCATATTGCTCATCATTAAGGCGATCATTTTCTAAATATTGGTTTTCAGTTTATTTAACATGACTGCCCTCCAAACATGCGAAGTTACTTTTTCAAATACTTACATACAAACCCTTCTACATCACAACTGGAGTCTATAATATGTGTTTTGGTATAATTCTCATCAAAATATACCGCGAATCTTTTGTTCATTTCACGATAATTACTCTATAAAACGTAAATATTCTGTTTTCTATGTCACGATATCTTGCCGTTGAAATAATAGACATTGTATTCTAGCAATGTCTATTTGATTGGCCATCATTTTACACATGGTTTTTTTGCAACCATAAATGTCTGTTTAGTGGATCACATAGGCATGCAAAATATTTAATATTGATCAATGTATTTTATTTCGTAGTATCATGCAATTTAAATTCACAAAAATATATTTATGTCATTAAAATGTTTATTAATTAACCGACATTACCCAAAACAATGTCAAAGATTTCCTTTTTGATAATTACAGTTGATGATGTTGCTCGAGATTCTCATTTATTATAAATAATATCTGGCAAGAGGAGGTCTGATGCAAGAGAATTGAGGAATAATTTTAAAAGAAAGGTAGGTATTCCTTCTATTATCTTTCAATTCTAGGAAGTTATAAAAGAAAATTAAAAAATTACAAAGAAGGTTTATAAAATGGTTCATATTTAGCGACATCTTTATTTTGTGTAAATATTTCAATAGTTATTAGTAATTATTAAATTAACTGCAATTCGGCTTGTATTTAAGTGGGTCCTTTAAATATGAAGTTAGAGTTACACAAATAGTCTTTAATGTGCAGATTTCAAACAATAATTTTGTTTTTCAGAATTTTTATTTTTATGAAGGTTTTTCAAAGATTTAATTTCATTTCAATATTTTCAATATTTAAAATATCAGTTGCTATTAAAAATATATGTTTCTTTCTAAATTTGGTTAATATAAGCAGAATCACTCTTCTTTCTTTTAAATTAGCATAATCTTTTAATATTTATTTCCTCATGCGTTCTAGCAACTTCTTCAATATAAATTTTAGGATATTCATTACAGCTAAACTTATAGACACCTAAATTTTGATCTTTTGAAGTTTTCTTTTTATTTGCTTTTAATATACATCGCTAAATTATTACTAATAATTCTAATAGTTAATATTAATTTAAACTAGCGTATTCGCGTGCTAATAAGCAATATTATATTGAAAGTCTTCATTTCGCCAAAAAGCCTATAGTTTGAAAATATTACAAAAAAGACAAACAAATATTACACTAACGCCCAAGTTTTACAGAAGTTTTTCAACTTCTAATTGCGTGAAAGTACCTCGCTTTACTTGCCTAATAATAAACAAAACATATTAAAAATATTTTCTCTAATAATGCCTATAAAGTACGAAAATGGTGTTCAAAAATTAATATTTCCACACTATTACCGTAGAGAGAATATATATAGAGAGCCCATGCAAAGTTATTTTTTGGGCACGCCATTGTGGACGTGGAGAAAAGAACGGCTACGTCCAGAACTAGCGGCAGCACCTGTTCCTGGGATTAAGCTTATGCCTGGTAGATGTCGTGAAGTATTTTCAAATTATTTTTAGTATTAATACATATATATTATTATTATTATATACTATTATGTATTTTATTATTTAGATTTAGAAATAAAATAAATACAATCTCTTATATAAATTCCAAATTTTAGGATATTCATTACCTTATTAAAATGCGTATATATAAAAACTTTGAATGAGTGTGTAAAATCAAGGCCGACTCTTCCTGACAAGGAAACAAAAGATATAGATATTAGACATACATATTATCTCTCAATTTATGAAAAAAAATCGAATGTCAAATGCCACATTTTTAAAATTATTTTGTAACTGTTGCCGCCGATATGCGACGTATTATATACGAGTTATATACAGTATGTCCAGATTTCGATGCTCACCATTAGTATATTGGTTATTAGAAGACATAGAAGAACGGTTAAATAGGGAATGTTTTGCAGAATTCAATGCTCGCAACAAATCTCATTTCAAATTCATTCGGACTTTTGCCAGTTTCGAAATATTTTGAAAAATCAATATTTGCCGATTTGAATGTTCCTCAATAAGTCGATAACGCCTAATGCGATCGCTTTTAATCTCTAACATTGTTGAGGCACTTTTTCAAGACAAATTTTTTTGGTGTTAACAGTAACCCCCGATTTTTATTTGTTTCCAAGTTCTTAGCGCTATCTGTTGTTTTTCTTATGGCGGCCATATTGGATTTTTAATTATTTACATAGTTCTTAAAAATAGCATTTCAATAATGTACAACATACATGCTTAATAAATCTTTATTGAGAGATATGAACATTTGAATAAAATCACTCTAATACGGAATTAGTTGGTTATGAAATAAATGGTAGTGTAAAACAGATGATAAATAAGCTCTGTCTTTATAGACATGTAAAAGTGCAGTGAAACTGGTGGGAGATATAGAACTTTGTGTAAGTAATTACCGTTAAGCATGGAGATAAATAAGAATTGATATTGGCACATTCAATTTCAAATTAAGTAAATGTTGATATGTTGGAAGTTTATTTCAAAGTGAACAGAATCTCTGAAAATGCTTGCACTAGTTACGCTCAGCGTTTTCCGGAAAGACCACAACCACACCGGATAATTTTTAGCAGAATAATCAGAAATATAGTGAACTATGGAAGCTTCGAACAAAAAAGATCTATCAAGTAGGCAATGCTGATATACTTCAAAATAATATTTTACAATATGTTATGAACAAGCCAAGTACATCAGTACCTCGAGTGGCTCGAGAAACTGGAATTTCGAAATCTGGTGTTTACAGAACGTTGAGAAAAAACAAATACCACCCATACAAACCAACAATTGTGCAGGTTTAAGCGATAATGACGTATCAGCGAAGATTACAATTTAGCAGGTGGTATCTACAAAAATGTGAAGAAGATACGGATAATATAATAAAAAACAAAAAAGAAGCCAATAAAAGTTCGTACCAATCAAACCACACCAGAGATTAAAACCAAATAGAACTTCAAATCTTTTTTGATTTACCAAATGTGGATTTTCAGTAGATCAGTGATGATAGTTATGCCTATTGAACACTCAGCAGTTTGTAAACCGTGTTTCATCTGTCCAAAATATTTTCCTAGGAAAATCAATATCATCTTCACATTTTTGTAGAAACCACCTGCTAAATTGGAATTGTATGGGTGGTATTTGTTTTTTCTCAACGTTCTGTAAACACCAGATTTCGGAATTCCAGTTTCTCGAGCCACTCGACTTACTGATGTATGTGGATTGTTCATAACATATTGTAAAATATTATTTTGAAGTATATCAGCATTGTTAACTTGATAGATCTTTCTTGTTCGAAGCTTCCATAGTTCACTCAATTTCTGATTATTCTGCTAAAAATTGTCCGCTGTGGTTGTGGTCTTTCCGAAAAACGCTGAGCGTAACTTGTGCAAGCATTTTTAGAAATTCTTTTTACTTTGAAATAAACTTCCAACATATCAGCCTTTACTTATTTGAAAATGTGTGTGTCAATATCACAATTCTTATTAATCTCCATGATTACGGTAATTACTTAAACAAAGTTCTAAATCTCCCACCAATTTCACTGCACTTTTACATGTCAAAAATGACAGAGGTTATTTATCGTTTGTTTTACACTACCATTATTTTTCATAGCCCACTAATTCCTTATTAGAGTGTTCATATCTCTCGTGTAAATAAAGATTTATTAGGCATGTTGTACATTATTGAACAGCTATTTTTAAGGACTATATACCTAATTAAAAATCCACTATAGCCACCATAAGAAAAACAAAAGATAGCACTAAGAACTTGGAAACAAATGAAAATCGGGGGTTACTGTTAACACCAAAAAATTTGTCTTAAAAAAATGTCTCAACAATGTCAGAGTTTAAAAGCGACCGCATTAGGCGTTATCGAGTTATTGAGGAAAATTGAAATCGGCAAATATTGGTTTTTTCAAAATATTTCAAAATTGTAAAAAGTCCGAATGAATTTCAAATGAGATTTGTTGCGAGCACTGAATTCTGCAAAACATTCCCCATTTAACCGTTCCTCTAGTCTTCTAATAACCGATATACCAATTGCGAACATCGAAATCTGGACACACTGTATAAACAAACAAAACCTTATACTTTTTTTTTTATTTGCGGGGTAAATAGTTTCTGATTCATAAATCTTCCGAATGTAGCGGTAATAAGTATTATATGTACAATAGGTCTTAAGCCGAAAACCTTCAAATATGAAGAAATTATGAATGAATGCTTAAAAAATATCGTGTCCGGTAAAACAGGAAATGTCTTTTATTTTTAAATTGGATTATACTTTTTTCTACACGCTCATTAGAAATAATTTCAAGTTATTAATATTTACACCTATATTGCACATTTAGAAAATAGAATTGTTCTATTTAATTAGGTTATCCTAAATATTAACAATTACATTTCATAAAAACCTGTTATAACAGTAAAATATTTGATGACAGATATTAAAACTTCTAATTTATATAAAACAGTATGTGCAATTTCCCAATTTAATTTGTGCAATTCTTTAACAGTTGAATTTAAAAATTACTATTAAGACAAGGGCAATGGATAATTAAAAAGCAATAAATCAGTCAAAAGCATCAATGTTTGATGTCAATTCGAAATATTATTCCCTAAACCGTGATTCTGAACAGGCTTTTCAAAGAGTTAAATAATTATATAGCAAAAGATTACTTACACTTTTAAGGCAGAATATATGGGTATAAAAAAGTAAAAAGCAAGTCATTTATAAGATATAAATACTGGTGTCTGAATAAATTTAATTTTTTTTTATAAAGCCATATTTTTTTTTTGTTGACAGTAAGCAATAAATCTCTTTGATAGGATACTTATGTGTGTATATTTAATTCATAATCTTCTTTTGGTGTTTTTATTTAGTTCTCGGATTACAGTTACAAATAAATTCCGTATGGGTTAGTTTCGTTCTTAGTGTATAGATGGTAATAGTTGTCTTAGCTGCTTTCTACTACCAGATACCATCACATTATAGCAGGATTTACTCGAAATTTTATGTTGCCCGATTTCCCTATTTGATGGTCTACTGAAAATCCACATTTGGTATATCAAAAAAGATTTCAAGTTCTATTTGGTTTTAATCTCTGGTGTGGTTTGATTGGTACGAACTTTTATTGACTTCTTTTTTGCTTTTTATTATATTATCAGTATCATCTTCACATTTTTGTAGATACCACCTGCTAAATTGTAATCTTCGCAGATACGTCATTATCGCTTAAACTCTGCACAATTGTTGGTTTGTATGGGTGGTATTTGTTTTTTCTCAACGGTCTGTAAACACCAGATTTCGGAATTCCAGTTTCTCGAGCCACGCGACGTACTGATGTACTTGGCTTGTTCATAACATATTGTAAAATATTATTTTGAAGTATATCAGCATTGCTAACTTGATAGATCCTTTTTGTTCGAAGTATCCATAGTTCACTAAATTTCTGATTATTCTGCTTGTTCGGTGTGGTTGTGGTCTTTCCGGAAAACGCTGAGCGTAACTTGTGCAAACGTTTTCAGAGATTCTGTTCACTTTGAAATAAACTTCCAACATTCCAACTTTACTTCATTTGAAATTGTGTGTGCCAATATCAATTCTTATTTATCGTCTGTTTCACACTACCATTTATTTCATAACCAACTAATTCCGCATTAGAGTGAATTTTATTCAAATGTTCATATCTCTCAATAAAGATTTATTAGGCAAGTATGTTGTACATTATTGAAAAGCTATTTTTAAGGACTACGTAAATAATTAAAAATCCAATATGGCCGCCATAAGAAAAACAACAGATAGCGCTAAGAACTTGGAAACAAATAAAAATCGGGGGTTACTGTTAAGACCAAAAAAATTGTTTTAAAAAAGTGCCTCAACAATGTTAGAGTTTAAAAGCGATCGCATTAGGCATTATAGACTTATTGAGGAAAATTCAAATCGGCAAATATTGATTTTTTCCAAATATCTCAAAACTGGCAAAAGTCCGAATGAATTTGAAATGAGATTTGTTGCGAGCATTGAATTTTGCAAAACATTCCCTATTTAACCGTTCTTCTATGTCTTCTAATAACCAATATACTAATGGTGAGCATCGAAATCTGGACATACTGTATATAACTCGTATATAATACGTCGCATATCGGCGCAACACTTTGAACCGGAACTGAAATGCGAAGCAAAGAAGAGGAGAAAAGAAAAAAGAATTCGATGTAAAAACCGTGAACAAATAAAAAGGCGAAAAAACTCATAGGCAAGACAAAAAACTAATTTTAAAGGCGTTTAACTACGAAATGGTACTCAAAGAAATGTATAAATAATCATATAACAAAAATATCGCTCTGCACCGATCAACCATTTACGGAAGAACAAGATAAGTTTATTGTGGAGGTTTATTTTCCTAGCGGAGAACCGTTACCGAATGCAGAGTGGAAGTATTCTGCTGATTCATGTAGACAACAGTTTCACACTTGATTCCCAGAAATAGTCGTTTTCGAGAAACTGGCAGTATATCTAAGAAACACTCTTCTGGTAGACCTACTCTACTAGCAGGGGAAGTGCTAGAAGATATTCAAGAACGGCTGGACGTGAGTCCTAAGAAATCATTAATGCGACTATCAGCGCAGACAGGTAAAATATTATTTTGTTTGATATACAGAAAATTTATTAATTCTGATTTTATGTTCATATAGAACTATCTTATGGAACATGTCATAAAGCCACTAAAAAACTTCACTTACATCCATATAAAGTATCTGTTGTACAGAAATTGTTGCCAACAGACTTTGAGAAAGGCATACAATTTTGTACGTGGTTAAATAATAATCTTGCGGATGATAATTTGTTGGACATCACATTTTTCTAATTTCATCCAAGTGGATATGTCAATTCCCAAAATTATCGACACTGGTCATCCGTAAACCCACATGTTTTAATTTGAAACTATTAAAATAGGTGTTTGGTGTGCAATATCACGAAGAAGAATAATAGGGCCAATTTTGTTCCATGATACAATAAATGCAGAACGATATAGAACACTTCTTTTAGAACCATTTATTAGACAACTTAACGACAATGAAAGAGAATTTGGCTATTTTCAGCAGGATGGAGCTACCGCTCACACTGCACATGCTACAATTGAATTCCTCCAAAGATATTTTAATAATAACCGACTGATTAGCAGAAGTAGATGGCCTCCTAGATCACCAGATATGACTCCTCTGGATTTTTTCCTATTTGGGTATTTAAAGAACACTGTCTTTAAGACTCCACTACATACAATTCCAAAACTACAAGATGCTATTACAAATGTTGTTATAGTCCGTACCAACTTTTATGAGCTAAAATTCGTGGAAGAGCGCTACGTCATTTTCTTGGAATCGACCCGACCCTCGAGTAGAATAAGGCACGCATAGGCGGCGGTCTTTCACCGCACAATTATTATAGCAAATATATAACACTTTCGGCTGTTACTTTGTGAAGAATCATGATATTGGATATAAGTAAAATAAAACACTCAATTAAGCTTTAAATACCTTCACTTTATTTTTAATCACTATGTGACAGCAGTTTCAACATTTTACATGTCATTATCAAACTAGAGTTACATGAATTGATGGCAATATAATATCTTATTTGGTAACATCTGAGACACATTACAAATTAAATACCTATCACTCTAATCTATTTTAAATTGTTTATGTTCGGTTTCAAAATTTCCCAACTCACTTTTATATTAATATACTGTTATAATAATGTTATAATAGATAGAATTTGTGATCTCGTAAAGTTGGAATGTTGGAAGTTTATTTCAAAGTGAACAGAATCTCTGAAAATGTTTGCGCAAGTTACGCTCAGCGTTTTCCGGAAAGACCACAACCACACCGAACAAGCAGAATAATCAGAAATTTAGTGAACTATGGATACTTCGAACAAAAAGGATCTATCAAGTTAGCAATGCTGATATACTTCAAAATAATATTTTACAATATGTTATGAACAAGCCAAGTACATCAGTACGTCGAGTGGCTCGAGAAACTGGAATTCCGAAATCTGGTGTTTACAGACCGTTGAGAAAAAACAAATACCACCCATACAAACCAACAATTGTGCAGAGTTTAAGCGATAATGACGTATCTGCGAAGATTACAATTTAGCAGGTGGTATCTACAAAAATGTGAAGATGATACTGATAATATAATAAAAAGCAAAAAAGAAGTCAATAAAAGTTCGTACCAATCAAACCACACCAGAGATTAAAACCAAATAGAACTTGAAATCTTTTTTGATATACCAAATGTGGATTTTCAGTAGACCATCAAATAGGGAAATCGGGCAACATAAAATTTCGAGTAAATCCTGCTATAATGTGATGGTATCTGGTAGTAGAAAGCAGCTAAGACAACTATTACCATCTATACACTGTAATAGATTTTGCAAATCATTTAATAGGATATAACCACACATTCTCAGAAAATAATATCAAAATTTAACATTACAGTGATAAAGGATTAAAATTAAACCTTTTAGAAGCGTTAGAAATTTTTAAAACAAATAATAAATCAGATGAAATATTACTTAATGACCAAACAGATCTTTTGTATACTCCTCTATTTAAAGTTGTCTAAATCCTATTATAACAGTATATTAATATAAAAGTGAGCTGGGACATTTTGTAACTGAACATCAACAATTTAAAATAGATCAGAGTAATAGGTATTTAATTTGTAGTGTGTCTCAGATGTTACCAAATAAGATATATATATTGCCATCAATTCATATAACTCTAGTTTGATGTCGTTGTTTGCTGTCGATTTTCGTTGAGAGCCTGTGCATCGTTGCGACTTGCGAGTGTGCGCCTATAATTAAAATAAATCAATGGAGGCGAAAAATAAAAGACAGGAGTGTAATAGCCAGTGTAAGGGTATTGTGTTCAACGTATATAATTATGTAAAGACAATTTTTCCAAATAAAAATAAAACGGAACTAAAAAATTGTGTTGTGGCTGCTACGGGAGTTTCTCTAGCAACCGTAAAGAGAATCATCAGTGAAGGTGTCACTTTGCAAGAATAAAATTCAGTTCTCCCAAGAAACGCAAGAGAATATGTACAATAACTGACAAACCACCATGGGAACAAACACGGACATTAGAAATATGATTTACAATTTTCATAAAACCGAACATTGTCGAGTTACTTTAGCTCAACTGCAAGAAAAGTTAAGCGCGGAATACGACTTCTCCGGCAAACGTACCTCCCTGCATAGAATTATTAGAAAACTGGGATTCAAGTGGAGGAAAAGTAAGAACAATCGGGGATTGCTAATAGAGAAGATTTATATTCGTGCTTTGAGACTGAATTATCTGGACAAAATTAAATATTATAGAAGTCAAGGTAAGCCAATTGTATTTTTAGATGAAACTTACATTCATGCTGCCCATACTAGTCCAAGCAGTTGGACAGACAATAGCACTAATGGTTTGTTATCAACCATATCTAAAGGCAATCTACTAGTTATTCTTCACGCCGGTGGTGAAATGGGTTTCATACCTAACTGTTTATTGATTTTTAAATCTGGAACCAAATCCGGAGATTACCACGACGATATGAACTCACAAAATTATGAGAAATGGTTTACGGAAAAGCTAATTCCAAATCTTCCCCCGAATTCTGTTATTGTTTCTGATAATGCATCATATCACAATATACAAGTACAAAAACCACCTACCAGCAACTCAAGGAAAGCAGATATGATAGAATGGCTGACAAGCAAAGATATACCTTTTTCGACGAATTTACATAAGCCACAGTTATATGAAATAATAAAGTATCACAAACGACAACATATTGTTTACAAATTTGATAAACTGTTAGAAGAACATGGGCATGTGGCTTTAAGACTTCCACCCTACCATCCCGATTTAAATCCGATCGAAATGATATGGGCTGAAGTAAAAAATAACGTAGCAAAGAAAAATGTCTCGTTTAAACTAGACACTGTGAAGGCTCTGACAGAAGAAGAATTTGTTTTGGTTAATGTTCAAGACTGGATAAAGTGTTGCCGACATGTTGTTCAAGCTGAAGACAATTACTTACAACATGAGATTCGAGTTGATGTGCTGACAGAAAATTTATCAGATTAAGGGGCTGTGGAGGTTATCCAAATAAGCATGTATTTGTTTAACCCTTCTTTTTTATGCTAACGTGTATATTATTAAATTGTATCATCACATTTATCTTTTATTATTATTATTATTATATTTATCTTTCTGTCAAATAAATAAAAATATATAATTTGAAATTAGTTTTATTACAAAAAGTCGACGCTGGCCTACCCGCTTTATTTATCGTGATTTAATTTCTTACAACAAACAAAACTTGCTGAAGATCCATTCTATACTTTCTGAATATTCGCCAAAAACAAAATACCAAGAAAAAACAACGCACGCCACTGCTTGCAAATATCTAGTGGAGGTACAGCCTTCCGTCGGCTTTATTCCAAGAAAAGATGCAGCGGTCTTCCACGAATTTTAGCTGATGAAAGTTGGTACGGACTATAACAGTGTAACAGAAGAAATGATTCAAAATGTTTTCAATTCCCTCATAACACGTATAAATGTGTGTCTACAAAATGAAGGATCTCATTTTGAACATATGTTATAGTATTTCAAAATATAATGTTACCTATATGTAATATCGATTTTTGTTTTAAAGTATTTTTAATAAAGATATTTTCAATTATTAAATGTATTTCTTGAGTTATTAAAACGAGTAAATTGAACAAAAATTCTTGAAAATAGTTCATACGTAAAATAATAGATGTCGTACGGACGAAATATATACAATTCAGAATATGATATATGCGGCAATTACACCATGATTATGAAGCGACACGGTCAACCATTTACGATCTCTCTGTATATATGAATCTAGTAACTTTTTCCTATGTCTTCTTGTTATAATAAAATTCCATTTGTTTATGAATAATTAGTGCTTTTATTTTTGTCCATATTAAAAATTTGCGGCAATACGCAACTCGGCACAAAATAATACGATAATCGCTAACTGGTTTATGGCCTCCTTTTCGATATGCCCATCTCGGCACAAACCTTAAGATAATCTTCGTAATGAGATTTCTACGATCCATATTTATTAACAAATTTACACATTACGGTTTATTGTTTTATTGCGTTTACCCAATACAGCTGCAAGGAAAATTCGAGGAACCTTTGTTTGCATTTTAATAATATTTTCAGAACTATTGGTCTTTATCGTAAATACCCTAAAAATTGTCATTTAGTGAATACTGTGAAATTATTGGCTAGACAGGAATATTAGAATGTTCCTTATTACGAGAACTAGCTTTTAAGAGTTAGTACCTTTGAGATATCGAAGTGTGCAAGTAACTAATTCCAAAATTCCAAGATGACAAGTCCATGTGGTTCCTCAGCTTTAAGTGAAGTGATCGGCCAAAGAGGAAAAAACCATGTTAGTTTTAAATTATTTTAAATTTAAACAACACAACAGAAAACTGATTTCTGGAGAAACTAAATGGAGGTGTGTTCAAGACAAGTGCAAAGCGTGTATACATACAATAGGTGAATCAAATAACCGAATTACTACAGCTGTCAATGAAAATCATAATCACGAGCCATATGAAAAATGTATTCTAAAGAGACAATGTTTAAATGATGCTACAAACAGAAAAGCTACAAGTGATATCTTTGAAAAGCCTTCCACGGTAATTGAAACGGAAATTATCAAGAACCCTACTGGAACAACACATCTAACAAGAAATGACATTTATTGTGTAAGAAAAAATATGTATTACGCCCGTAGAAAATTGCTACTAGTTTTGCCAAAGTGTATTTCGGAAGTCCATGAAGCTTTAGAAAAACTGAAACCAAAGACTCACAGAAATGAAGATTTTTTATTAATTAATGACTCCTTGGAGAATATGATTATTTTTACTTGCAACAGTAATTTAAAAGTGTTATGCAGTTCTAGAATTATTAAATGGATAGAACTTTTACATATTGCACTACATTTTTTAAGAAGTTATTTACTATACTATATGTACATGGTTTTGCAGAGAAACACTATATCCCTCTAGTTTTTTGTTTATTAAAGGACAAAACTCAAAATACGTATCAAGTATGCATGTCAAAAATCAAAGATTATTGCGAAAATTTAAGTATGCAGTTTTATCCCCAAGAATTTGTAGTTGATTTTGAAATTGCCATTCACAACGTCATCGCAAAAGTATGGCCAAATGCAAAAGTTACTGGCTGCAGATTTCACTTAACACAAGCGTGGTATCGCCATATTCAACAGTTGGGTTTAACTCGGGTATATAGAAACAAAGCATCTGTAATTGGCCAGTGGTTACATTACTGCTTTGAACTTTCATTTTTGAAAGCAAGCGATGTAGAAGATTGTTATTTTTTAGAATTGTAGGCAATTAAGCCACAAGACGACCGCATGTAAACATTTTCTGATTATCTATTAGAAATGTATTTGACAGACGACTCAAAATTTCCGCCGCATATATGGGCAGATGCGTCTGCGGTTCTAAATAAGACAACAAATGCTTGCGAATCCTTTCATTCACATTTTAATAGTTCATTGTATAACACTCATCCCACTATTTTTATTTTTTTTAGATGCAATTCTAGGTGTTCAGGCAGAAACTTATATAAAGTGTAATAGTGTTAGTATAACTCAGAAATTTAAAACCGCAGCGTGTCAGAAAAAACAGGCGTTCATAATTTAAAAAATTGCAGAGTACGAAAGAAACGCTCTAAGCAGACTTGAATACGTGAAAATATTGTCTTACTATAATAACTACGTCTAGTAAAGGTTACTGTAAATATTGTAAATGCTTATATTAAACGTAGTGTTATACACAATATTGTAAGTACCTACATTATACATTTCTAATACAATATACTTTTATTTTACAATGTTATTTTCCGTATTTTATTAATTAATAAATCATAAAAACTGTAAACCCAGTGTTATTGTATACCATATACGTTATATTTCTAATAAATATTTTATAATGTTGTTTCCTTATTTTATGAATGCGTATACCTGCATCGTGTGCCGAGTTAGATATTGCTCAAAATTTGTCAACCTTATGGCCATTTCAAACTTACTTTAGAATAATATAATGATTTAAGCAGGACAAAGAATGTTTTTCTTCTAAAAAAATGAGGTGTGGCCACCACACGACTTTCTTATACGTATGAAAGTGTTACTTGCGGTCCGAATTTTGAAATTTCATTTATACAAAAAATATTCCAAATCCAACTCTAAATACTTTTGTACTCTTCATAAATATACATAGAATGCATAATTTACGACATATTTGCAAAAAATCGCTATTCGATAAGAGTAAAAGTGGTACTTCCGGTCTGAATTTTGAAATTTTTTTTATATAAAAGATATTGAAAATTATGTTTTAAATACTTTTATACTCGTAACGTACTTGTCTTAAAAGCATGACTTGCGAAATATTCGCAAAAAACTGATTTTCGATAAGAGTAAAAGATCTACTTCCGGTTGGAATTTCAAAAAACTTTTTTAAGAAAATTTGTTTCAAACTTAATTCTAAGTACATGTGAATTCTTTATAAATTTGTTTAAACTTAGTAATTGACGAAATATTTGCAAATTTCGATTTTTTCACTGAAGTAAACTACTACTTCCGGTCTGCCGATTTTGCTCAAAATCTAATCAGTTCTCAAGAGGCAGATTATACACGTAAATACAAAATTTGGAATTGATATCTGCAGCGGTTTGACCGCTATCGTGGTCACACACAGACACACACACACACACACACACACACACACACACACACAGAGAGAGAGAGAGACACACAGACACACAGACATTTTTTAAAAACCACTTTTTTGGTATCAGGGGACCTCGAAACGTGGACATCTGCAAAAATCTCGAGGTCAAAAATTTTCATCATCACAATACTTCCTTATACTACGTATAAGAAAGTAAAAAAAGGTTAATCTGTGTCCCAGAGAACTGAAATTGATATTTCCTAATTTGGAAATTGAGAAAATGTTTGAAGTGATTTAGAATATTTATCTAAATCATAAGTATATACAGTAAAAAAAGATTTCTCATACCTGAAAGAAGAAAGAAAGGCTGTAAAATTAAACATTTCCATAAAATAGGAACACGATTATCTATTCAGACGATACTCCAGGCTTAGGTAATTTTAAGAAACGATAATGATATTTGTTTAATTGCAGAATACTCTATAAGGTGTCTCTAGGGTTACCTTTTTAGAGAATTTGAACCATCCTAAGAAGCCTTACAAAGAGGAAATTTAATAATCTGCAGTATAATATTACATTGATCAATTTCGGAAGGATTTTTTATTTATTCATCATTTCTATTGTTACGTAATCTATAAAGACTTATGTGTTGTATTAAATTGTAACTGACAGCATCTCGTTTGGACATTTTATTTAAATACATAAACATTGCAAGTCAATTTCAGAAATACGAGATTATAGACTGACATTATTTTCAAGTTTTAAAGACAGTTGATAAACAGACTAAACAAACACAGACCGGCAACTCCTTGATAAAAAAAAATCCAAGTCCTTTATCCTTGTCACGCATGAATGAACGTGTACGAAGATGGCGCTAGCAGCATATTGGCGCGGAATTTTGAAATGAGCTTGTTTTTAGAATATGCATATTTAATACGTTATTAACGTAATAGAAAAATGCACAAAACTATTGGACAAATCACACACCAACTTATTGATAGAAATCTCTGTTTATTATACTTAAACAATATAATACATGAAATCAGTCTAACGCAATATATTCCTATGAGTTTATAATATTACACCACAGGTAACTAATTTTCACTCTGCACTTATTTAATCATAAAGTGGCGATCAATATCAACAAATAATTAATATGATGTACGAGAAAGGACTGCAATAATACTTCGAATTTGAGTTTGTTTAGTCTGTGATTGATATTTGTATATTATCAGACGATATATAAAATATATAAACATTCTTTTGGTATTTGTTTTCTGATATTATATAAACCCATACCTTAACGTTAGAAACACATTGAAGTACATGTATATTTGTGGTTATATAAAACAATACTTCTAGGTCATATTACTCTTTAAATTATATTTGAAATACCGAAGTTTCATTTTAATGTAGTAAGATTCCATTTACATGACAGAATAGAAGTGCTATAACGAGAATGAAAATATTTCTAAAATTGTTCGATAAGAAACTTCTATAAATCAATATTATTGAAAGAAATGATATTATGATATACGCATACGTATATGTAATAGATGTGATAATAATTCAATTTGTATGAATAAAGTAGCAGTTTAAAAATAAGTATTAGTAGAAGAACTGTAAGAATATTTAGAGAAGTCTATATGAACTTACTCCTGAGATTATAAACAGAGCTTTAGCTCGCACGAAGAAACTTGGCAGACCATTATAACCAACAGTTATTGCGCTTAAGTTTCTTGATAGAACAAAAAACATCACCAGAGATGAAGGAGCAGGTTGAAATTGAGTGCATACTACTACCAGGTGGCGAATGAGAAGTTGAACTGGGTTGGATAACGAAAAATGCACTGTCAAAAGCATTAACTATAGATTCAGGAGTACAACACGCATCATTGTTGTATGATATATATCCTGGGATTCTAGCACCACTACTCTACCTCCTACCGAATCTCCAAAAGGTCGTAATATGTGTCGTGATTTGAGATTCACTATAAGATTGACAGCTGTTATAAGCTATGGACACTTCACACTTGATCTCGGATCTTAAACTATTAAATTCATTTCGATCCAATGGAGACTCACTTTTGCCTGATCATGGAATCGTACCAAGGTAGAAAGTAACAATTAGAAGTCCGAAACATCGACACACCATCATCTTTAATAGCATACAATTTAGCGTAGAAAGCAGAACCAGCAACGTTTACATCTATGTAAGACTCAAGGAACATCCATTCGCCACTGGTATTGTCATTATATAATTTTAGAAAATTAGATCGATGAAAATTGTACCCGAAATTCATATTCCAAGGAAAATTTATACTTGAAGAACTTGACATAAACACACGAGTTCAATTTGGCAATCCAGATTTGTAAAAATTATTAAATATAATTTTACTTACTAATACCACTTCAGAATGTCTGATTAATAAATGTTTTTTTAATGTTTTGTTTATAAATTGACATTTACGTAGATGCTTGTTAGACTTGAGTGAAATTAGGTTTAGTAGTTTAAAAATCTTACCCATCATACTCTGGTATCCTCCTCTCATTGTATTCGTTTTGAAGTGATTTTCTTCATTCTTTGAATAGTACTCACGGAAGAAATAATTTAAGATAACAAATATATAATTTAAGTGGTATTCAGCGGTTAGTTGATAAATGCTAAGACAAAACTTATTATGCAATATAATTACTGTGCATAATATATTTATTGGAAAAGACGGAAAAAAAATTACAGAAAAAGAAAGCAATAAGACAACTGAATTTACATTAGATATACTCCTGGACTTCCCCTAAATTAGGATTATATAGTTTATGCAAATAAGTTTACAGCAGATACCTTTACAGAAACTGAAAACATTTACTAATGCTGTGAGTACTCAAAACAGAATATTACGTGTACAGAAAATTAACGCTTTATAAATAACAATTTAAAGTGTCCTAATAATTCATTTAAACAATTTAAATGCAAATAAAGATTGATAAGAACAGGGATGGGATAAGGACCAAAATATTAATATGTACTTTACCCTTCGTGCGAGGATAGCAAAAAATATGTTTCAGACTAATACAATTAATATCAGAAGAATATCTCGAACAAAAGATTGTTCAAATTTTCAAGGTGTGCTAATTCTTGTTTTAAATTATTTATGAGAAACCTACTAGCACCGGTTCTGAACATTAACAATCGTTAATATGAAATAATGAAGTTATGTAACCTCGAAGAAGGCAACAAAAAAAATAACTAGTTACAATAGATTAGGAGTCATCAATTTATATCCATATAATACTTGAAAGTACATAAGTACATATGTGCATGTTATTAACAAGTTTTTTTCTTCCTTTATACCGGGGATATACTTAATCCAATGAATTAATTTTTAACAAACATAAGTACATATTTGTACATGACTTCTGTTATAAAAAACGATACACTTTCGCCTATAAAAGAGCAACAGTCAAAACATAAAAACAGTATCTCAAAATCATCCGTCCAAGATGAACATATTAGGGTGCACACTTGTTATCGCAGCAGTAGTATGCGTTGCATGGGCTAGTGGTGGCTATGGTGCAGGCGGTGGAGGGGGCGGCGGCGGAGGAGGAGGATTTGGTGGCGGTAAAGGTGGCGGCGGACATGGGGGAGGTGGTCCCGGTGGTGGCTTTGGAGGTGGACCAGGCGGTGGTTACGGAGGAGGAAGTCAAGGAGGCGGTGGTCTCGGGGGTGGCGGACACGGAGGCGGTGGTCTCGGGGGTGGCGGACACGGAGGCGGTGGTAACGGAGGTGGTGGTCTAGGAGGAGGTGGTGGTGGTGGCAAATCTGGAGCCTGGAGCAAATCCTCTAGTTCGGCTGGTTCATTTGGATCATCTGGGGGATAGTAAGTAGCAATATGAACATATTTATTTTACATTTTAAAAAACATTTTCCAAATTAATTTATGCTTCAAATATAACAATATAATACTCGTAAATATCTCATCAATATCAATATATTAAGTATAGTCTAAATCCAAATTTTTCCTGCAGGTATGATGAATGAACAATTCAATTAAAGTCAAAAATTTAAAATACAAACTGTACTTACAAACACGAAATTTAAAGTATGTATTGATATTAAGAACGTCATTTTGTAAGTTTTCAGACACATTCCAGTACCATATGTACTAAAATAATACGAGGCAATATTTACAGGAATAGGAAAGAGTTTTTTTTTTATCTTTGGTATACATATTTAAGGATAGCTTAAGTGTTTATAAGCAATTTCGGAACGAATTGGATTGGAAAACATGTAATTTAGTATATGAAACACGAAATATATGAAAATAAAGCAAGAAAGCTTTAAAGCTCTTAATCTTTCAGATATTTAATTTGGGTAGTTTTATGATTTAATTTCTAAAAAGATTAGAAATAAAAATCATTTTTAAGTTTTAAATCGAAGGGAATGAGAACGAAAAGAAAAAATAGAAGAGTGAAAGGTATACTTTACAAAAATGAGATGTAATACGAACGACTACTATAAATACTTCAAGACATTCTTTTTCTTAGACTTAATTCGAATGAAACTACAGTTTATTTCATCTAAAAGAAAATATTTGCTGTTCCAATATTTTTGTGTGAAAAAGTATATTATAATGTAATCAACTACTGTTTAAGATCTAAGAAATTAATCTTTCTATATTTCAGTATAAAAAATTTTTATTTATTTTTCCTTGTTTGACTTTGCAATTTCTTTATTTTGAGTTGCAAACCAATTTCTTGTAGATGTATTATTAAACCTTAAAAAAGTTAATTTATACATTAATTTAATCCTTTCTAAATTTGCAGTACTAATTATGCATATTTTTTTGTTTCAGTTGAAAATAATGAAGACCGCAGCGACTTTTGAATGGCATAGTGATAAAATATGAAAATTTAATTATATGTAATTCTAAAAAATAATATATTTTTAATATAAGGGTTTCTCTTTTATTATACGTACATACTAATATAATTATCCTTCTTAAGAATATTTGTAAAATAGAGAGTTCGACATACTATTATATTTAATTATTACACACAACATTAAGGTAATTTATAATAAATCTTTTAATACAAAACATGCTTTATAATATTGAAGTAACATATTCGACAATGAATTGATGTAAGTATGTACTTACAAGCAGCAGGCCTAGAAATAAACAACAATACATGGGAATCATTTACCTACATTGCTAGAGAAATAATTATATCATATTAAATAAAAGCAGTACCTACTACAAATATTTTCTACAAGAAAATTTCAGCTTTAAGATTATATTGATATATATATATATATATATATATATATATATATATATATATATATATATATATATATAATGCGTTCTTTTCGTAGCCGTTTGATAAAACAGTTTCCTTTCGTGGTTTAGCGGCTGTAAAATGAATTCAAAAAAACACAATAAGAATTAAAACGTTTCGATAATATAAATATTATCTTTGTCAATTATTTAACACAAACTAACTAAATTAAACATTAAAACACCAATAACTATTAATAAAACTGTAACATATACTTAACAAATATTTTTTTGACAAATATATTGGCGGCAAATATATGGTACAGAATAAACAATATTGGTGTATCCTAGACGACCCAGAATACGTAAATGAAGCAGACACAATACAATATATTAAATTATTGAATGGTATTCTATTGCCAAATTATTAATTTCTGTTCGGTCATTTACTGCATTATCATGTTTCTTAATTTGTATGAGTTCTAGAAAGTTTCTAATTTTGTTGTTATGTTCTTTACATAAAATTGTTGTTTCATCAAATTTGAACTTATGTTTTGTAATGTTCATATGTTTTTTTAAAGCCGTAATGTTTTTTGCGTATTTGTGTCTATTTAGTCTTTCCGATAAATATTGTAGGGTTTGACCTATATATACACCATTACAATCTCCACATGGAATTTTGTATACTACATGTGTTTGTTTAAAGAAAGGATCTTTATCTTTAATATTACTAAACAGAAATCTTAAATTATTATGATTTTTATGTGCAATTTTGATATTAAATGGGCGTAATACTTTACTAATTTTTTCTGATAAATTTTTTACATAAGGAATTGCAACATATTTTTGTATATCTGTTGATTTTGAATGACTATTATTTCTATTATTATTATAGAATTTATTTATTCTATCTCTAATAATGGAATTTATAAAGTTCAAAGGATAATTGTTATTCATTAATATGTCTTTCATTTGTTGTAATAATTTAAGATTTCTGTTTAGTAATATTAAAGATAAAGATCCTTTCTTTAAACAAACACATGTAGTATACAAAATTCCATGTGGAGATTGATAGGTCAAACCCTACAATATTTATCGGAAAGACTAAATGGACACAAATACGCATAAAACATTACGGCTTTAAAAAAACATATGAACATTACAAAACATAAGTTTAAATTTGATGAAACAACAATTTTATGTAAAGAACATAACAACAAAATTAGAAACTTTCTAGAACTCATACAAATTAAGAAACATGATAATGCAGTAAATGACCGAACAGAAATTAATAATTTGGCAATAGCATACCATTCAATAATTTAATATATTGTATTGTGTCTGCTTCATTTACGTATTCTGGGTCATCTAGGATACACCAATATTGTTTATTCTGTACCATATATTTGCCGCCAATATATTTGTCAAAAAAATATTTGTCAAGTAATATAATTATATATATATATAATATAATTCTTATTGTGTTTTTTTGAGTTCATTTTACAGCCGCTAAACCACGAAAGGAAACTGTATATATATATATATATATATATATATATATATATATATATATATATATATATATATATATATATATATATATATATATATAATAAGAGTGTATTAGAAGTAAGGTAATGTTATCAGTGCTAATGTCAACAAATTGTCCGGATTCCTACTTACAGTGAAAGCGGTATTAATGGAAGCCGTTTTAATATTATAAATTAACTAAAAAAATTAGAATTAAAATAAAAAGAAACATAAACTATATGACATACAAAAAAAAATATCCACCTTTGAACCAAGTTTACTCTATGAAGCATAATAATTGATTTACTGATGAAGTGGCGCACTAAGTAACCGAATACAATCCGCTATTCACCTGGGCATGCATATAATAAAATGACAAATTGACTTATGTGGAAGTTCTTTCCAAGCAGCTTTGATAGCATCATGTAGGTGCTGCAAGTTTATTGAGGGGGTTAGAAAACAAATACCAATGTTTCAACAAATCACATCCTAGATACATTCTATTGACGATACGTCTGATGATCTAGTATGTCAATTGACCATATTGATATTAAAATCTTGCAGAAATCGGAATATAACAGCTTCATACGTACTGGGAATGTACATTTGACTATTTAAATGGTCTCGAAGAAATACTAAAGAAGTCGTACTTCCTATGCTAGGTCCAGCTAAGCCAAAAATTCTGTAGCGAGTGCAGTCTTATGTATAGCAACAAAAATTCAAGAAATGCATTTCTCCTCTTCGATATCGGATTCCTCTGTAATCGTAGTAGGCCTTCAAACAACAACGGGATTCGTTTGAGAAAACAGTAGTCTTCACTCGCCGATATATATGAAAAGAACTAATATCCTATGGCTATCTCCGCTTAAAAAATATTTCACACAGATCTTGAGGTAGTATGCCTGTTATCTTCTCGTTTGTTGGTCTAGATTGGCCAGAGCGTAATCGACGATGTTGCCTAGCTTCTTTAGCGCAATGTTTCTAACAACGAGTTGTTGTAGCAATATTTATAGCGATTTCACGAATTACAATATTGGCCTCTTGTATTCCAGCCATAATATCCCTTTTAAAATCTTTTTGCTGGCGATAATTTATTTGATTCGAAATTCTTGGCATTTTAATGTACTAATCCAAAATAAAGAATAGAAGAACGAGTTTTGTTTGAGTTCGGCAAGAAACAACTCCAAGATTATTTCATTTCTCCCCAGCTTTATCCTGCTTGAATCCCCAAGTTGAGCTGCAGCCAATAAAGGCATATTGTACTGAGGTTCTATATTGTTTATGACAGCCACAGTGTTTATTTATTATTTCTGAGTCTACGGTGAGTTGTCCAAAAATTCTTTGATTCTGTGATCCAGTACATCATAATTTACTAAGATAGTCCTAACTTAGTAAACTGTGATGTTTCTGGTTCCTGTTCACAGATTTAACTGTGTAATGCCTCCGATTGGTAATGCTTCCGTCTCATAGATGCATCACTTTTCCAATTGTGTAGTTTGTCAGAATACTAGTTGTATACCGCAACCGGTCCTGCTCATATGTAATAGTTATTCAGCACTTTGATTACCAGCTTGTCCAGTAATTTTCTTAACATGATTTTGTCATGGAATTGTTGCTCAATAATGTTGATTACTTTTTTGAACTCAGTTGGTGTGGCTTCGATTTATACGTTTTTGTACCCTAAAATCTAATTTACTTTTACTGAATGATTGTTTCTTTTATGACATAGTATAGACAATCAATATATTGTTATCCTATTCTGGTTAAGTTATATATCCATCGCATTGATATTCGTAAAGATCAGTATCTACATAAATATGTCTTCTAAACGAGTTTTGTTAAGGAGGGGCAACCCTAGAAGTATTTCAGTCAAATGAGATGAAAAATTTTATGCTACAAATACCTTTATTCATTATTTTCATTGTGTAACTTCTAGTCATTTTATCCATAGTGTCTACACTGGTTTTAATTTTGTTATAATGTAGGATTACTTCTGGCTTTCTTTTTGTACCAAAACGTCATTGTGTACTGTACTAAGTAATGTAACTACTTTTCCTTTCTTTGGACAGTATGAAAGTATTATTTTATTATTTTGAAAACCAAATAATGTCGACAAGATTTCTCGATTCTTGGGATTTGTGAACCAGGCGGGCAAATTTGGCTTATTTATACGATTGGTTCCAATAATGGCCAGTGTTTTTGACAGTAGATAGAAAGTAAATAAGAAGTAAAAAAATTGTCGTATGTTGTATTTCTTCCAGATCATCCTATATCTTTTACTAATCTTTTGACTACATTCTCACCTTGATTTTTCTCGCTTGTTTCGTCTATTTTTCCAGTATAGACTTCTAATTTCCATGCATAGGATGTGATGCTGTCACAAATTGTCCAAAACTCGATAACATATCGACCTGGCTTTGACGGTATATATTGACTAAAAAGTCATTTGCTTCTAAAGGTTACCAGTGGCTCATCTACAGTCATGCACCAGTTTGGAATATATCCATCTTGTAGATAGTCATTTCAGAATTCGAAACACTCACGAATTGGTTAAAGTTTGTCAGAAGACCTTTTTTGTCTTCTTTCAGCTGCACTATCAAATCTTATTACTCGAAGTATATTTTGAAGCCTAGTCCGGCTCATAATATCGTTGAAAATGTGACGTCCATTCTTCTTACTCCATATTTCCTTTTTTTTTATTTATATACTCCTATGCATATTAGGACTCCCGTAAAAATTTTTAGTTCATTTTCGTCTATTTGTTTCCACCTATTTCCGAATACAGTATTTCCTTCTATATTTGTCCATTTCACATTAACTGCCATGTGTGGTTTTCTGAGGTAAATCAAAAACGCAGAGGATATACTATCAATTTATCAATTAGCATATCTTATAAGTCCTGACTTTTCGCGTAAAACATTTTGCAGCACTGATCAATCTTGTGGCAATTTGAGAAGAGCTTCATGCCACAATTGTTTATTTTTTGAAACAAAGGTTAGTCCGTTAGCGTTTGGTTGATTATCAGAATCTTCATTACTGGCCTAGAAATCGCCAGAGTTGTTTTCTAATTCTGAATTGTCTTCATCATCTGACTCCGAAATTATTGCATTGTATGTCATCGGATGGAGCATGTTCAATATTATCACTGTGATATTCAATGTCGCTTATTTCATTTATAATTGCTTCCAATTCTTCAGGTTTCAAAGGTCGTTGGTAATACATTTTCTTTATATTTTTAGATTCTATGAGTAACGACTATCTACTAAAGAAGCTAAACTAAAACTAGATTTACGAGATTCAACAACAAAGGGCAGTAACTAAACAAAATCAATGACAAATTTCTCACGAGATACAATATGTATACGAGCAACATTCACAATAGCTGAAACCTTACTGAACAGTGAACTGCTTTGATTTTGGGAATTCCCTGTTTTGTATAATATACATATACTGGGGAAGTCCCTAATTTTCTCTTTGATATGGCTTGTAAGTGTCTTCTAGTTGTACATCTACCAACCCTTGCTATTTTAAGAGCCACGTCGCCGAATGGATCAACTTTTTGTTAATACTCAATGTAATAATTTAGCCTTGTTGTTTCCAGTCCCTTTAACTGGCAATACTTTGTAAAAATTTCCATCCATTTTTCTCATATTATAAGCCCTGTCTTGGACTATTTCTGCCAAGTGGCGGTCTGTGCTGTTTTTGTCGAATGCATCATTTCTCTCCTTACAAAATTCCAAAACTCCCTTCCACATGTAATGAGTCTTCATTTTGTTCTTTGGCTTATTCTCAGATACGTCCTTTGTAAATTTCAGACAAAGTTGTAGTGGCAAGTCGATTTTTAATGTACATGTCGGAAGATTCTGATAGTTTCAAAATATACGACTGACGTTTTAAAAAAGTTATTTGTCGCCTGCATGAAGAAGCCAATAGGAAAGTGAAACACCAAATTGAATATAGAGCTTTCGATAGACATAATTGGTTATTTTGCAATGAACAATGTATTTTTGAGGAACACTCAAATAAGTTATAAATTTAATAGCATTATTGGTATATTAGATATAAGTTATATAATCTCAAATATTTTTTATAAAATTGCGTAAACTATCTTCATTTATATTTGTTTGAAATGCACGTTCCTTCCATCGTCGACAGTATGTTAGTCATGTGTGACAAAATTATTTCTTTTATTATGATTGCATTTTTTTAATGTTTAGGTGTTCACGTAATAAAATCAATGTTATACTTTTTCAGAATTTTCGACATGATTATTATATTTTCTTCTTAATTTTTGCAGGGATTTTAGTATTTTTTAGTTTGTTAAGATAAATAGTATCCCGAAATAAAGTACAAAATGTGTAGAGATTCTTGGCAGTATTTTGCAAAATTTATTACGAAATTAAAATGTAACAACTAAAAATGTTTAAGGCACCCTATTGTTAAAACAAACAAGTAGAATGAGTGTGCTTAAAACCACACGGCAGAAGTGAAAACTTCATCAAGGCGAGGTTAATAATACGAAAAACACGCGTATAATATTCAGTAACGTATTAAATAAAACGTATTCGCACATCTATTACATTTACACATGTACACACGCGTATAATATTCAGTAACGTATTAAATAAAACGTAAACCTCAACCATCCCCGTATCTAAAATTTCACATTCATACGTCAATTTTCAAAAAATTCTTCTGCCATTTTGTTTTTTTTTTGACATTTTGACTTTGGATTCGTGATCGGCGATCTACGACACACCCGTATCTAAAATTTCACATTCATACGTCAATTTCCAAAAAAAATCTTCCGCCAGTCTGTTCTTATTTTGACATTTTGACTTTGGAATCGTGATCGGCGAACCCCAAAACCCCCGTATCTAAAATTTCACATCCAAATGTCAATTTTCAAAAAAATCTTCCGCCATTTTGTTTTTTTTTGACATTTTGACTTTGGAATCGTGATCGGCGACCCCCAAAACCCCCGTATCTAAAATTTCACATCCATACGTCAATTTTCAAAAAACTTTTTCGCCATTTCGTTTTTTTGACATTTTGACTATGGATTGGTGATCGGCGACCTAAGACACCCTCGTATCTAAAATTTCACTTTCATACGTCAATTTTCAATAATACGAAATACACGCGTATAATATTCAGTAACGTATTAAATACAACATATTCGCACATTTATTACATTTACGCGAGCGGCCATTTCGTTTGGTCGGTTCGGACGTATGTGTATGTATAAATAGACGATATAAATACTCGCTTGCGGTCCAGCGCTTGGTCTGATGGTAACGTGTCGTTTTCATACTCGTGCGGCTCGGGATCGAATCTGTTTTGGAACATGAATTTATTTATTCATTTAAATTTCAATTTAATGTAAATTAAATACCTCTACATATATGATATATTTATTTATCTTGTTCCCTTAGCCGACTTTACCAGAACAAGCGTTACACATATCCGAGCGTTGCAGTTAGTCTTGTTCAGTGCCTACAATCAGCGCAACGCGCCTAAAGAAGTTTTCACTTCAAAAAAAATAGTATAACAAGTATTAAATTTTTCTTCTTTTTTTATGTCTGGATCATACTTTCATTGTTTGATAACTTTCCCCCAATACACTCTGTATAAATAATTTATTCGAAATAAGAAATGACGGTCCTGTTTACGTTTCCCCAATCGGAAAATAAACAAAGAATTCGTTATGGCATCTTTCAATAAACGGCCTCGAGCTGAAAAACTCCAATAACAAATCGATAGATGAATACATAATATTTTAGCATGATTAGGTTTAGTAGTAGCAGTAATTCAGACTTGACCAGCTGAGAGAAATACTCAAGTTGACGTCCACGTAAAAGCGGAAACGTGTAAGTGCATACAGCGAACTGGACAAACCCATAAGGGATTCACAAAGAAAACGGCAGAAAAGGAGAATAGAGAAAAATTAAATGAATTCGTGGATAGTGTGCGTTATCTTAATGTGGGTTGTTACAATTTTGTATGCAAATGTGACATCTACAATGGAGCCGGGTAAAATCGACTACAGTGATTTAGTAGAAGATATACAAGTTTCCAATATGTCAGTGTTAGATGACATCAAATGAAGATAATTTTTAATTTTAATTGCTATTACGATATATTTATGCTTTATAATTTATGCCAGAAATAAAAGCAACTAATATTTTAATCGATTCCTTCATTCATTGTTATGTGTTTCCTTGTATTATACAAAATAAACAACAAAATTTTCAAGTAGGTGCGTATAAATGCATACGAATCAATAAAAAAGAATAATTACGTGGATTTTGTACGCGAAAGTGCATTCGTAATCACAGCAACATCCGCGTTACCTTGAATCGATATTAGAAGGGATTATATAATAGATTATTTAAAGAATACATTCAGGAAAGTTTTGTCTTTACTATTTTTGTTTTTATTACTGAATCGTCTAAATGTAAACCAATTTGAGTAGGGAATCAAATCAAACACAGCAAGTTATATATTTAGTTTTGTCTATTTCCACTCACGACATGTTCTGCCGATAAATTTGTAGTAATAGAAAAGCGGACTTAGATCATTTATTTTGTTTTCACTAATTGCATTAAATTTATTTTTAAAATAAACTTTATATACTATATTAATAATAACTAAGAAATATAATTATGTAATATATAATTATTCTTAAAGTAATTTAAATTACGGAAATTATAATCGACATTGTGATTATCTTAATCACTGATCAAGCCAGAGGAAGATCACGCATTCAAACACTTCCAGGATTGAAGTATTCATATATAAATTCAGTCTAATTAATAATCTGTACAATTATTATAAAGCATATTTAGTAAAATTACATACTTCCCACTGAATAAAATTATATTAAAAAGATATATAATGTAACTGTATTCCGTCATTTGCATTTTAGTGATATTAACTTTTAATTCCATAATTTTCACCAGTGCGTGAATTGTCAAATTAGACATTAGAATTCCATAAGCAAACTGCACTTATGGAATTCTAATGTCAAATTTGACAATTGACAAAGAGTTTTCTAGCAGTGATTTTGAAAATTATCGACGAAGACAATTCCAAGTTGTCGATTTAAGTATTTCAGACACCTATCAGATAATGTTCAGGTTTTTTAGTTTATCTATTATATTAATTTTTCTAAAAAAAATTACTGCTGCAGGCATAGTATCATTATCCCCCCCCCCCCAAAAAAAACAGTATCCATTCAAAATTATATGTTTTTAGTTTGGAAAATATTATTCATCCTCACAACTCACAATTCTCTTTTTTTTTTCTCTTTTTTAATTTTATATTTCACAATAATATCCTCTCTCTTTATCTTATTTAGCCAGTTTTTAACTTGCTTGTACTTAAATTTTTAATACACATAGTCCAGCTCTGCAACCTCGATCTCCCAAGTCATCATTTCTAATATTTGGTTTATTCTTTTTTTTTGAATAATGCCTTTTATTTTTTAAACTTACGTGCGCATACCATAACAGCCTGTGTAATTTTCAAAATTGAACTATATTTTCCCTTTCTAAAATTACTCTATTACATCATTCATAAATGTATTACCCCTGATACACATTTGTTCCTTTCTTAACCAGTTAATAAAACAATTCCCTTTCGTAGTTTAGCGGCTGTAAATGAACTCAAACAAAATAAAAATCAAAACGTTTTTATAATATAATAATAATAGTTTACTAGAGTTCATTTAGAGCCGCTAAATCATAAAAAGTAGTTGGTAATTAGGTATTTAAAATTATCTGATTTGGAAACTTCTATTGTCCTGTTTAAATCTGTATTATGTTTTTGGCTAGTAGCATACAAACATATTGAAATGTTGAAATGTTTGTACTTGAGATTTTTGCAAAAGTTATTCTGCTTTCAATATCTAACTATATATTATGACTAGGGAGCGGAATCAAGCGAGTCATGACCCATCGCCCATGGGCGCACTATTGAAATGTTGTATTTTTGAAGAGGTTTTAATTTTATCTATATAATTGAATAACAAGTGGCTGGTGATTATAAAATACAAAATACCCTACTATTTGTTCATTTTCTCTTCTGTAAGACTTGTTCTCTTTGAATTAAGTACATCCTTGTAGATAGAAAACGTCTTTTCTACATCGCAACTGGTTATATTTATGTAATGGAAATATTCTTTTATTTCAGCGTATTTAGCATACACAATTGCCGCAATGTTATTAAACCTGGATTTCTATTAAAAACTGCGTCTAAGTCACTTGGAATTATTAATAGCCACATATAATGTGGTTAATCCATTTTTACTTTCTTA
The DNA here is from genome assembly GCA_963170755.1 of Amphimallon solstitiale. NCBI lineage: Eukaryota > Metazoa > Arthropoda > Insecta > Coleoptera > Scarabaeidae > Amphimallon > Amphimallon solstitiale. The sequence goes on along the minus strand of OY720679.1, from coordinate 62,406,161 downwards.
TACGTAGTATAAGGAAGTAATGTGAAATTTTCGACTTCGAGATTTTTGCAGATGTCCACGTTTTGAAGTCCCCTGATACCGAAAAAGATGTTTTTAAAAAATGTCTGTGTGTCTCTATGTGACTACGATAACCGCTGTAGATATCAATTCCAAATTTTGTATTTACGTGTCTAATCTCTCTCTTGAGATCTGAGTAGTTTTTCAGTAAAATCGGTAGACCGGAAGTAACAGTTTGCTTCAGTGAAAAAATTAAATTTTGCCAATATTTCGTCAACTACTAAATTTAAACAAATTTATAAAGAATTCATATGTACTTGAAATTAAAATTGAGAACAATTTTATTTAAAAAGTTTTTCGAAGCTGCTACCGGAAGTAGGTCTTTTACTCCTATCGAAAATCAGTTTTTTGCGAATATTTCGCATATCATGCTTTTTAGACAGGTACGTTACGGGCATAAAAGTATTTAAAACGTAATTTTCAATATCTTTTGCATAAAAACAATTTCAAAATTCAGACCGGAATTACCACTTTTACTCTTATCGAATAGCGATTTTTTGCGAATATGTCGTAAATTATGCATTCTATATGTATTTATCAAGAATACAAAAGTATTTAGTGCTAGATTTGCAATAGTTTTTGAATATATGAAATTTCAAAATTCGGACCGGAAGTAACACTTTTACTCTTAGAGAGTAGTCCTTTTTTCGAATATCTTGCTAAGTATGCATTCTATAGCGATTTATTAAGAGAACAGAAGTACTTAGAATAGGATTTTGAATAATTTTTGTGTAAAAAAAATATAGTATAGTTTGAAACGCTCATACGTATAAGAAAGTCGTGTGGTGGCCACACCTCATTTTTCAATTTGAGATTCGATTTTCAAAATATGTCATTAGTTTAGGCAAATTTCCAAAGTGTTCCTGAAGGAATAACAACTGATTTTTTAAATTTGGGATTTGTGTTAGTTCCTTGCACTCAGAAATACTTCGAGCATCGTCATTTAAACATGTAACGAAATTTTGTAAACTATCGAAATTCTCTGCATGAAAACTATTTCTGTGTATGTTTTAGCAAGCTAAGTGACGATATTTTACAGACTTTGCAATAAATTTCGGAATCACTGACAATTAATTTTTATCTCAGAAAAAGTAATATAAACAACGTTCTAGATCTAAATAAATGATAATAATAATAAATTTAATTCATATCAGACACATTATAGTGTATATGAGCGTCACAAAAATACATATATAAAACAAACAGTTACAAATCAAACATAAATGTGACAAATCACTTTATCCCTGCAAATATTCATTGACACTATAATAACATTGTCGCAGTAGAAATGTTTTCAATGCCGTTTTAAACTGATGAGCATTATGCGTGCCCTTCACCTCCGATGGCAACTTGTTATATATGACCTTAGCGGCATATGTTGGTGACTTCTCAAAGCAAGCAGTCCTATGCCGGTCAGCACGCAACAAATGGGCTTGCCGCGTCGGGTATTCATGACCACCACAGCAATACCTACCCAAGTTATCTCTTGCATACCGTGCACATTGGTAAATATACACACCCGGCACAGTCAAGAAACCCTCCCCCACAAAAACCGGTCTGCAAGAGTCATCAGACTTTAGGTTAAAAATTAAGCGTAATATTCGTTTCTGTTGAATAAAAACACGCCTAGCCCCAGAGGAATTACCCCACAGAACAGTATTATAAGAGAGAGCCGAATATACCAGAGCATAGTACACACTCACTATGGAGTCATGATGGAGGCTAGATTTTAATTTTAAAATGGCATAGTAAGCGCTGTTAATCTTTGCACAGACACAATCGATATGATTACTCCAAGTTAACTGTCCATCAATATGAACCTCCAAGAGTTTTATATTGTCAACCATACGCAACACATCACCATTCGGAAAAACAAACCCTTCTGTCCCCACAACTCTGCGTTTATAAAACTTAACACAGGCCGATTTACTCGTATTCAGTAACAAGTTATTCGCGTAACACCACTCACTGAATGCCGTCAAAATCCGACTCACCTTGGCAAAAAGAGAGTCTTCATCACGAGAGACCACGAGCATAGAAGTGTCGTCAGCGAAGATTACCAGCTCATCAGGACCAACAAATTCAGGCAAATCATTTATAAATATTAACTAAAAATGTACGCGTATGTTATTGAAACATACATATTATATTGCGAAATATAAGATAAATATAATAAATTTTAAAAACTCGTCATCCTTGTACCTACGCCGCTGAAGAAAGGATTTTATTCATAAAATTCCTTATTTCATGGCAGTTTTTTCTCTGATTCTCGGGCGTAAACAGATGTTGCAGTTCGCCCTATGAATTAGTGCTATTCAGATATAATGTAAACAACACGCAGTTGTTTACATTATTTCTTTTCACGGTTGTGGCTCCGTGGTAGTTTAGCTCGCTCGATTCCGCTCCCTAATTATGACTATACCTACCCTTTAAAGGTCTGACTAGATTTTCAATCAAATCGGTAGAATCGGTAAAGGTACTTTCTAAAATATTATTTCAAAATTCATAAAATAACAGTTTTCTCCAAATATCACAATTTATATTACTGTATAAAGTATATAGAGCTTGATTTTAAACAATATTTATATACAAAAATTTATAATCAAGTCATACTTTTAACCCTTATCCAAAACCATTTGTATCCAAATCTCTCCTAACTTATGCATTCTATGCAGATTTATGAGTATGGTAGTGTTTAGAGCTGGATCTAGAGATTTTGGGTATTATCAAAATTGTTGCAAGCCATACATTCCACACAGATTTCCTAGGAGAATAAAACTTTTTAATAATGAATTATGTTAAAAGAAGCCACATTACACATGTATCTCAAGTTTTACTTGTGTCTTCCTTGACCGTCTATGTAAATGTTGCTTTATGTGTATTACAGGGCTAATATAATTCGTAATTAAATAACACGTGCTTATTTATTATTAAAATTATTGACTTTTATGTTGTTTTAACGCCTAGGTAGGTATATGTTTTGCATATATAATTTAGTAAATTACATCAATAATGTGAGTGATCTGACCACAATTCTCTTTAGGATAGCTATTGTTTCAAGTATGATATTCTAAGACTATAGCGAGAAAAATAGAAGGTAGAAATACATGTATAAACAACATACGAGGAGAAATCAAAAATAAAAATAATGTCACACATTTTATTATTAAAGGCGTAATATTTAAACTTCGAACGTAACAGTTTGTAATTATAGTGATTAGAATACATAAAAATCAAACCAAAAAAATACAATCTACGTCGCATTTTGTGACTATTAAATGCATAGTCAATTATGACACACATAAATTTTAATGGTGATAAGTGATTAACGTACACATGTAACACATTCAAAATTTAAAAGTACTTAATATTTTTGTGATTATTTAATATTTATTTTCTGAAACCATCCATTTATCAAATAATTGTGCCAATAAGTTTCACAATCGTATCTAAGCTATAGTCATATGTATGCTTATGATTAAGGTAACCCAAATATGCAAAGCGCATGTTTTATATATTTTGCATATTATATGCATTTTTTGAATATTTGCATATATCCTTAATAAATAGCATATTGTGCATAATTGAAAAGATTTTGAATGATGTAGATCTTTGGCAGCAGTTTCAGGAGTTGAAAATAAACAATCCTCCATTATGAACTAATCTATTTTATTACGTTTGCGGTTCTCAAGAGAAACAAATTTATGAGGTACAAGTGTACATACTCTTGTACCTCATAATTTTTTTTATATATATCAAATAGACCAACACGTGAAAACTTCTGCTCATATTGCTAAATTGGGTAAGTTGAAATCTGGACACGTGTCATAACCCCCCATTAACGCAATGTTTCCAAGCAATGTCCAAAAAGCTAAACGAACCAGACATCTTTATCCGATCAAAACGAAAATGAAAAGTGTGAACACATGGATGTTAAAACTAACATCAAGCAGTAAATAATTACTGTGACTTACATATATACCTTTATACGTAAAACGTATATGCATATATGCATGTGTTTGAGATACACACATACATTAAGTGCTATTGTCGACAATCGAACGCACAGACACCGGTGTTTCGACCTATGAGGTCTCATCAGTGTGCGTGGAGATTCTCGACAATAGCTTCAAGACTTAAATCGCTGCTTATGTCATTTTAGCGTGTTAAATGCAGTGAGAGTATCACAGCGACATCTAACACCCAAAAGATGACACAGAACAAAGCGATGGCGTCTGACGGCATGTTCTGCTATACAGAGGTCTGTATGTTAATAGTGTATCTCATGTAATAGAGCCTTAGGTGGCGTCACCGATCAAAACGAAAATGAAAAGTGTGAACACATGGATGTTAAAACTAACATCAAGCAGTAAATAATTACTGTGACTTACATATATACCTTTATACGTAAAACGCATATGCATATATGCATGTGTTTGAGATACACACATACATTAAGTGCTATTGTCGACAATCGAACGCACAGACACCGGTGTTTCGACCTATAAGGTCTCATCAGGTCTCACACTTTTCATTTTCGTTTTGATCGGTGACGCCACCTAAGGCTCTATTACATGAGATACACTATTAACATACAGGCCTCTGTATAGCAGAACATGCCGTCAGACGCCATCGCTTTGTTCTGTGTCATCTTTTGGGTGTTAGATGTCGCTGTGATACTCTCACTGCATTTAACACGCTAAAATGACATAAGCAGCGATTTAAGTCTTGAAGCTATTGTCGAGAATCTCCACGCACACTGATGAGACCTCATAGGTCGAAACACCGGTGTCTGTGCATTCGATTGTCGACAATAGCACTTAATGTATGTGTGTATCTCAAACACATGCATATATGCATATACGTTTTACGTATAAAGGTATATATGTAAGTCACAGTAATCTTTATCCGCGACCTATATCATGCAGAAATGATGTCAAATATCCCCTTGTCAAAACTACGTAATCAAAACGTCACTTTTTTCTCCAGAAGTATTGCAAATTCAATATTCCAGGTGAAACAACACTACTAAGAAACGACATAAGTTCCATGTATTCGGAGGTAATTTAGAAAATTAAAGCTAAAATTCGGAACAAACATTTTTACATATGCATTAATGAAACCACCAATTCAAGAGGACATTGTATTGGTCATTTATTGATTGGTGTTCTTAATGACGAGATTCTGCCAAAATCTTACCTCATTGCTTCTAAAGAATTAGAAAAAAACAAATGCACTGATAGTGGCTAGATTTCTTCATTAGGAACTATCAAAATTTTTTCTTCCTACGCCTGTTCTTTTTGCTCATTTTGTCAGATACGTGCATGATAAAGGCCGAGCAAATTTTAAAAATCTTTTATCGGAACTTGATACATGTAACATGCTCTATCATGCCGTAAATAGGGTTGCTGAAGAGGAAACATTTTCCTCTTGTAAATAGTTTAATTTCCAACATTTCCAAAATCTTCCTTAAAGGGCCTATAAGGGTTCAGTTACCGTAAAATGGGGTGACTTTGTGCCAGCCGGGGCGTGATTGTGCCACTACGTGTTGATCGTGTATATTCGCACCATATCGGCACATCGATTCACCTACCGCCCCGAACTCTTGTTCAAGAATACCGATATTAGAGGCGAATAGAATGAAATGTATGGTTTGTGTATGCAATACTCTCCATTTCTGTTCCGTCAAGTTATTAAGTTGGTGAGATTTTGCAAAATTTTCGTTTTATCGCATACTTTCTCCTGGCTTGCCTAAAGTGTTTTAATAATGACCGTTTCAAAGTTCACATGTAATTAGGTGTTATATAGGTTATCTTTTAAAGAATACGCAGTGGTCGAGTAGTGCAAAATAACCTGGGTGTGTCACCTTGAATAAGATTCCGACAATATAAGGGGGGAATTTGTGCCACTACCTATTTTGAAATTCAGTTTATACGCTTAATTATCTTTATTAGTTACTATTCTATGTGAGAATTGGCTGTTCTTTTGTTTTATTTTGGTTTGTAAGAATATCTAGTTTTTGTTATATAGGTACATAAAAATTTATAAACAAAAAAAATTTTTCATTAAACCTTCTATTTGGGGCGAGATTGTACCACAAAAATAACAGAGATAAAACTAATTGGGGTGAAATTGGGCCATGTCACTCATACCATACAGTTTCACTATAATATGAAGCTGGGCCTGGCACATTTTCAGCCTGTAAATAGGCGGCATTGTGCTAAAACGGTAAACAAGAAGCTGGCACAAAGCCACCCCATCCTATGGGGGGAAATTGTGCCAATTGTTATAAATAATTTTAGAAAAACGAATGAAAATTTCTAAGTCTTTTTTACACAATTTAGTAACCAAAGGTTCAAAGTATGTATATCGTTAATTTTTACAAACATTTTTGGTGTCTATAATTGTCCGAAATTCTTTGAAAACCATAAAAAGTGGCATAAAGCCACCCCATTTTACCGGTATATAAAGTAAAACTACCAAATACTCCTCTTCCACCTCAACTTGTTATTACAAGATGGGGCACTTGGTTGGAAGCCGCTTTTTTTAATTGCGAGAATTTCTGTCTGACGAACCTTCTTCAATCTTCAATCCCTCACCGATGTTAAGCAATTATTCGAAAACAAAGAAATAAAACAACAACTTTCATTTATAAAAATCAATTATAGCTTTGTTTCTAAAACAATAACAAAAATGGGGGAATCTAATTTGCCATTAACCGGAAGTGTAGAATTAGTAAAACTATCTGAGGCAGCTTTTCAATGTGTCGGAGGCAAAATGAGGGACAAAATTTTTCAAAAATCCAAAAATGCAATGGAAAAAAATTGTGGATTTCGGTTCCTTAGCCAAGTAGCTAATATTTTAGAGGTAGAATTTACTGAATTGGATCCTGTAATATTAAGCCATTTTAAAAACGCCCTTATTACATAGGTTGATATAGAAAGTAGTTTTTCTATTTATAAATTTTAACAGGAGACAACATTTTTTAATTTAGAACTTCCGGAAACATTTAGTGATTTACTGTTTTTACAATTAACGAGAACCTGCTTTGAGTAATAATTGCATATTAGGTTTAATTCTACTACTATTAATTTTTGAGTATTTTGCATTAACTGCAATAATTTATTCGATTAAAAAAAACAGGTTGCCAAGAAGCGAAATCAGAAGAATTAAACAATGCATGAATAACGCAAAACTGAAAATTACTATGTTCGGCTTTTTCCAATGCTTTTTTAAAAAGGTGTTTAGTTAAAAACAAGAAGTATATATACAACGAATGATAATACACAAAAAGTGGAATCAACAGTTTAAGATTTTAATTGGTGTCAATATCTACGAAAGCGTTAATTTCTAGCAAAATATGAAACCTGTGTCTGTTAGACTTTAGGTACGAAATGCATGCTGAATTCGTGTCCTAAAAAAATTAAATCACACTTTCACAGATGGGTCGAGTTCTGGTAATCGTAATCGATTTTGTTTAAATGTGCAACAATGGATGCTCCCGAAGAAGCTGTTCATGTCACTGTACAGAGGTGGCGATCAAAGTGTTCTTTCAAGTCGACTACTTCCTTAAACTGTACCACATTTGCGAAAGAAATGGAATTGTTTTCTAGCTAAAGTTTTGCTGATTGGAGCAAAAGTTCGAAGTACTTATCTAAAAATGGACAATAATAAATTCTCTGCTCATTATCACTGCATCGTGTTTCTCTGATAAGCTCAATATATTTTAACCAACCCTCGTATGTATACAAATAGTTTATTAGTTTACTATTGCTTTTGAATAATAATTGCTGAACAACATGTATCAGTTACTGTATAAAATTACTCTTCTGTAAACATTTTCATTAACAGGTATTTAAAATTAGCATAATTACAGAGTACCCATATGTAATATCTAATAATACCAATGTTACGTAATTTTTCCTAAAACAACATTTACACGTATGTATACAACAAAATAAAAAATCTAAATATCATTACATTTAAATTCTATATAGTAAAGGCTGAATTATTTCAGTTCGTGATAACGATTAAAAGTTCTATTTAGAAAACTAGGTGATATTCTTACGTGCATCTCGTTTTTCTTTTCCATTTTATTCAATTGCATTAGGTACATATAGATATGAATTCAATCATTCGACAAAAATATTTCAATAGAATAATAATTAATCAAATGTGAATTGTCGTAATCAATTTGCCTGTATATAAGCAACTTCCGAAGTTTATGTGGGCAGTCAATAAACAACAATGCGAAGAATCTTGAGGTGTTTATTGGTATCATCGATATTGTTTGCGGCGATCGATGCAGAATTTGCCGCAGTAGAGAATGTTGATATAAGTAAAGAATCAAACAGATATGGTACAGTATATTACTTAGACTTTGAAATAATAATCGTTAACCAACTAACGTAATTGAAGATGATGCCAAGGATTTGCGAGATTTTAAAAAGGTCCCTGACAACGGTCTCTTGATAATACGTCTTTTGCCGAAATCTTCGTTAAAAGGAACGGTTCTTGAAGAAGAAGAAGAAGAGCAGCGTAATGTAAATCAAGGACGTACAAAACTCAGAAAAAGTAACGGTGGCAGTAGAGCACTTGACGGTGTTAATGGTGAAGAGTATGGAGGTGATGGTGGTCCAGGTGGGGGCGGCGGATTTGGCGGTGGACCGGGTGATGTCAGTGGATATATTGGTGGACTTAGCGAAGTCGGTTGGCACGGAGGTGGTAAAAATGGTGGTGGAGGTGGAGCCGGTGGAAAATCAGGAGCTTGGAGTACCAGCTTTTCAGGAGCATACGGCGACGGATAGTAAGTAGTATGATAATTTTCTTTTTCAGATCAATATATTTATTTGTCATTAAATACACTCGATTTACCAAAAACTATCACAAATTCAAAGAAACCTAACTCGCTTAGTTTAACATCGCCTACATGCGTTTTTTAAAACTTTTGTTTGTAAATAGAGTAAATGGAAAGATTAACAAGAAGAAGCAAGATATCATAACATAAGTCCATAGTATGACAAATTTAAAATACTATTCGAAAAATGCCACATATCTGTCATACACAAACAAGGCAGAAATATCTCTTTGAATCTTTCATGTGATTCTACACTGTGCGACATAAATCTCATGCGCATAAAAACGTAATATCTAATTATGTGACTAAAAATTGTCCAGAAGAATATTTCTCAACATTAATTAGTAATTATTATTAATTACTTTTTATACAAATTAGAATCATTACAATATTTTAAAATAAAAACTATAATATAAATAATTTTATCACGATGACCGTTGGAAATAATAAGTAATTGTGGATTAGAATTATTAAAATTATATTCTTCAGTACATCTTTTATACGTCGCTATATAATAATGACCTAGATCAAATTTGATAAGACTGTTTCCAGACTTAATATGCCGGGAAATGTACTAAAATTATTTGAAGCTATGCACTAGTAATTTAGTCGTCAGATGGTCGCCATTGAATTGAGGCATTTATATTCATTGATCTAATAATACTAATGGCCAGCTTTGAATTTTAAATAAAAACGAAATAGTGATTACAACATTGTAGGATGGGAATGTCTATTACATTTTGAACAACATAAAATAGAATAGACTGGCGCTTTTGTCCTTTAAACATATGATCATAGACTAAAGACAAAAACTATTTTAGAGTTTTCTAGAAATACTTTAAGGGAAACAACGAAATGAAAGGTTTTTATTGTTATTTTTAATTAGAAAGTATCTGAGTAATCAAAAAAATAATTAAGTATAACTAACTTTATACAGGATGTCCAGAAACTCTCCTGACAAACGAAGACCGGAGATTCCTCAAATAATTTTAAGACAATTTAACCCAATTCACCCTAGTCCGAAAATGCGTCCTAAGGTCATAGGCGTCCGTTTTGGGTAGGTAAACGATTATTTTAACGCATAACTTTTTTGTCTTTAACTTTTAAGCATTTGTGACACTAGATTATTAAATTTTCAGGTATTCTAGTACTAAAAGGTACTCTTACTTTAAGTCGGTAGGATACACCGTTTTCTAGAAAAATCGATTTGAAAATTTTTTGTTTTTTCGTCATTAAAATTCAATTTATTATTTTTTGCACTAGTTCGCTCTGAACTGCCAACAGAAACAAAATCTACCTTTTTAATTGTCAAATTGTTGTCAGTTCGCGAAGTTGAAATGACGAAAGATAAAATGACGAAAAACCGAAAAATTTTCAAATCGATTTTTCTAGAAAACGGTGTATCCTACCGACTTAAAGTAAGAGTACCTAGTAGTACTAGAATACCTGAAAATTTAATAATCTAGTGTCACAAATGCTTAAAAGTTAAAGACAAAAAAGTTATGCGTTAAAATAACCGTTTACCTACCCAAAACGGACGCCTATGACCGGTACTCGAAATTCGCAATTGATGGAATCGATTCATCTCTGGAGCATAAATAAGCATACCAGTTTTTGTTTTTCTAAATAGAAACGTTCGGGGGATATTAAAAAAAGACTAATTACAAGGCGCCATCTTCAAAGAGCTCTAGCTCCCTTAGGAAGCATTTTCGGACTAGGGTGAATTGGGTTAAATTGTCTTAAAATTATCTGAGGAATCTCCTGTCTTCGTTTGTCAGGAGAGCTTCTGGACAGCCTGTATAATAATAATAAATGTCTTTATTTCCGTATATATCTGCAACATCAGTATAATAGCATGTATGCCAAACAAAATAAGAATAAAAAATAATAAAAAAACAGTTAATAATGTAACTGAAATCAGACGGTGAGGTTCAGATGAACAACCAATGAGGCTGTCCCCTGATTTTCAACCTAAAACCCTCAAAGATACAGAAAACAAAAAGAAATAAACAAAATGTAAATGCCTAAGAGTAGTATTTAGAACTAAACTAAACTAAACTTATAATTTGTATGCGATGGTAAAAAGTAAGTGTATAGTTAAACATGTAATCAATGTAATCAATAAATAAACAAGAAAAGCACAACTTAAGAGACTTACGCTAAATGTACTATTCGCCAAGCTGTCTATTTCACAGTACAGCAAAAACCATCGCGATGTTCATAATGTTAATCTTCGTAACATGCATCTTATAACCCCTCCTCTTCATAAAACAGCATTTTACGAAAGGTGTTTCACTTTCAATATTGACAAATTATAAAATTTCTTGCTTTATGTCATATAGGATATGTCTTTGTGCCGATTTAAACGCATGGTTTTTGCTGTCTTGAAAGTGATTCTATTTCAGAGGTAAGGTGGTGATTTCAAACTAATCATTTTATGAATTAAACAAGAATATTGCAACAGTCTTCTGTTCTTCATGTTTAGCCTAAACGGACATCTTTGAGTTTATACGTTACATAGTCATACTTTCTAAGACAAAAAATAAAGCGATAGAATGCATTCTGAACTCTCTGTATTCTCGTCAGATGAAGCATGAGTCATATAGTGATGCAGAAAACGTGAATAGCTGAAGAACTTTAAGTTAAAGTGTGCAGTTCTAATAAATGTATATTATTAACTTAAATAATGAAATACTAAAAAATATATCATATTTTCTATAAACACAGTTTTCAATCTGCTATGAATCTACTTTATAATAAACTAAACACTAGCGCGCAGAAAACTAGATACGTAATTCGACTACTATGTTGTCATCATCAGTAGCACTGATTAATAAAACCGTGTTGTCTGGACACCATAGCGTACATACGCAACCGCAGTGCTGTTCTGTATACGTTACGGTGTACAGATAATGCGGTTTTATTAATCAGTGTTACTGATGATGACAACATAGGTGACTTATAGCTTACACAGACAAAGGTAACATAGTTATCGAAATACGTATCTAGCTTTATGTGTGGTAAAGGTGTATTTGTAATTGTTTCGGTTCAGTATTAAAGCTCTGTATCCAATTAGATTTCTTGTAAATAAATAATTATATTTACATTTTATTTATTTGACAATACAGTAAAGTTAAAGGATAACTTGTAATGTCAAAAAAAATTAAGGAAATATACAAAACTAGACGATCAGCTGATGACTATCCCCTTTTGGTAGTGCTACTACCATTGTCTTTCTGTCTACATTAATCGTGCTTTAGAGGACCATCATTTCGCTGTTAATGTTTCTTGACAAAAAAGAGGACCAACAACTTTTGAGTCAATCATTTCACACCAGGCATTTGAACAGAAATGTGCCAGAGCCGAAGATTGGATGAATTTTCTGTACTCCAGTAGTAAACATTTCTTATATTGCTTATTATCGGATAGAAGACAAGAGAATATGTCTTTCATTACTCCACCAAATTAAATTTCATAATCTTTTGTCTCTTTTCAGTCAAATAGATGCTTTTAAGAAAAGAAATAATATTTCCTCAAAATACAATGTACCTACAGTTTTTTCATGAATATTTCTCACGTGACAGAATCAGTATGGGTTCAGGTGAATGAGACTCAGAGTATTCGATAACACTAATTTTAGTGTCTTGATTTCAAACTCTTTGCCTGTCCGCGTTCAGGCAAAGGTATTTTTATATGATTTATATTTTCTGAATTATTTTACAAAACATTATGGCTGTACCATTCTTCGATTGTAAAAAGAAATTGAGGAAACAATTTTCCTTTCCAATCATATTATGATCAGCATCGATGGCAAATGCCACAGTAAATGCATTTACAACTGCGTTTCAAATATCTACCTCTTTTGTTGTTGTTGCTAACGATGTTATACTAATCAATTTCTTTCTAATATGATCCCCAACATAACGTATGAAAATAGCTAAAAGAGTCGATTCAGTTATATCAGTACTTTCATCAAGACAGAGTCAGAAAAATTTATATATTGCTCTTGGAGTACCTACTTCCTTATCGCACAAGTTTACATAATATTTTCCTATATATGTAAAAATCATTGTCAAAAGTTAATAAAAAAAAACACCACGAGCCTAAAAATGGCAAAAGTAAACCTAGGAAATAAATTAATACTTTATAAAATTGACGTTTAATAAACACACACTAGTTTGTTTTTGTAATATCCATAGGTAGCCTAATAAATAGTTATATGGATCTGTAATAAACTAAGGGTGCTCGGTTAAGTGAAAATTTGAGATTTTCTATAGTATTTTATCTAACTTTCCATTTAATTTCAGAAAATTAAATATTCACAGCACTGATTATACCATCTTTTATTACTAGTGTGACGTTAGCAGTAACTAAAGTGAAATAAAATAATTTTGCAATATTCATCCTAACACAACTGCTGTCTTTTCAATTTTACAAGACTTCTTCGTGTGTTTAATTATGTTCTTTGACTTCACTTCAAGAAGATAATTCACATAACTTTATATAACATACACCAATTATTTAAGATTACTTTATTCGAAAAAGGTGATATATTAATATTTTTAATACTATTAAAGAAATAATAAATATTAATTGCTAATTTGTGTCTTTCTTTTTTCAGTTAAAATACAGACAACTTCCCAAGACAAACGAGGTAATTTGTACAAGTAAATTTAGTAAAATTGTTATTTTTCTAATAATAAAATAATTAAACATACCATATGAGTTCTTTATACCCATTCGACGGCGACTAGTATGAATACATCGATAATAAATAGCAATGAGGACTTGTTCTATCCTATTGACGTAGAAATTTCTATCATTACCTATATTGTTCATTAATGAAAGTAATTGTTACTTTTTGTTATAATCACATTAAAATTGAAAAAAGTAAACATTTGTACAAAACACATCAGCGTGAAGTTTGAAATTAATATATATATATATATATATATATATATATATATATATATTCATATATATATGTTCATATATATATATTCATATATATAGTTTCAAATTTATAAAAAAAAAATGTATATATCTATTGTACACTAAACCCATGTTCAAAACTGATTTCCTATTTAAATTAAAAAATCTGAAATATGTGCTTTGAAGGCGAAATACATTGGTGTTCGATTTTCGCAGTTTCTTCCCAGTTGGGAGCGTAGGTCGGGATTTTGACAACGTTTCCGGATCCGGAGTAATGACCGCACCTTGCCGAATATTGATTCCTCTGTACAAATACACCACATACTGCACTAAGTACTAGAACAACTCCGCAACTTCAAGATAGAACCTCTGCCATAAGGAATCCGCTGATAGTTCTCTGCTTTCATGCAATAACCCATTCATATACTAAGGCGAGGAATCTATTTGATTTTACGATTTCCTGCATGATTAAATACTTCAATATCTGAGTTTTAATATCAGACGAATAAAGGCATACCTACTTCGAAATGTATTTAATGCTTATTTCTCTTATTATTATAATATATCGAATATACAGGTTGTCATCTCCCTGGGGAAGGCAGATTGTGACTTTAGGAGAAAAGATATTTTGAAGCGTTTTTTTCCTATGATAGCCATTCATTAGAAGTATTTTTTATATTTATTTTGTATTATACAGAGTGTGCCATGACTTGGTGGCTGACAATAGTTATAAGTTTTAAATGGAATATCCAGTATATTATTACAATTTACATTCCCCACATAATTTACCAGTCAAAAAGTTTTAATACAGCATAAACCAAAAATTTAAAGTTTTCGAAATTTTTCTGAAATTATCTCTTTACTGTTCAGATTTTAATCGCGGAATATAAAGACCAACGTAACTGAGGGAAGTTATGAATGGAAGTAAAAAGAAATTCTAATGAAAAAAAAAACAAAAGGAATATATTTCCTTTTAATATTCTATCTGCAAATATATCATTTAGGTCCATTCAAACTGATTTTGAAGAACTGCCAATTCAATGAAAGTGGCAATTTCAGACACGTTGCCATTCGTTCTGAAAAACTGTTTTGAATGGTGTTAAAACAATTAAATTGGTATATCTACTATTTGGTCTTTCTTCTAGAACTAATCAACATTCAAGACCACCCCACCAAACGCTCACAATTGCACAATATTTTAAAATAGAAAATTGCGATATCTTTGAAACGTATATATTCGTAAACTATTAGTTGAAAACTTGCATACTACTACCAACTTCAAATGTTAGTCAATTTTGATTTATTGCCGCAAAAATGCCAAATTTAGTCGTCTCGACCTGTTGTAAAAAATTATGTACTAATGTTCTTAAGAGTGCTAGAAAGAAGTATTAAAAATCTAAAAAAAAATAACATCACCAGATTATACGTTTAATGCAGTCGTATGGAATATAATACATTAAAAGGCTTGAATGTTAGAAGTAGTTTTATGTGTACATTCTGTTCTTAATATAAACTAGAAGAATACCTTTCTTCTCATAAACCCCGAACTGTTATAAATTTGTATAAAATCTTGGTAACTTTACTTATAACACGACATTGAATTGCATTTGATAGACCTATAATATACTGCTGATATTCAAGGATTAAATTTAAATCATCCCCATACTTCTACCTTCCACATTTCGCCTCAAAGTAATTTGCATAGTTTACCGTGTCCTTACCTTCTTTTGTGGATCACAGTCACTTCCAACGCCGCTTCTTAGTGAATAAAAATAAATTTAACCATACAGTATGAGCCTGTAATATGCAACATTATAAAATCATATTGGAAAAATCCTTAAACAGGTCAATTTTTCATTATAAAAACACATATTTTTATATGAAAGTTGATTTTGAGTTATGGCGTCAAAATTTTTTTTTAAAGCAGCCCGTTTTTCTTTCTTAATTTTGATTGTCGAAGTGCTCCCATTTTCAAATGATAATAAACGTAAAGAAAGTGAAGTAAAAGAAAACCCATACTAAGCAAAAACATTATCTGATTTAATTTTTCGAAAATCATAAAGTTTTTTTTACAAAACACGTTTGTACAAATCATTACAAGATGTCCTACACCAATTACAAAAATATGTATTGTTGCCATTTAAGTATTATAGTGAATTTAACTGTCACACAATATTGGATTGAAATATTAATTCTAATGAGATGCAAAGATAAGACTAGAACTGAGCAAGTAGTATGAATATGTTTTTAATACGAAATATGCAGATCATCCAGTCAAGAAATCTACAGCTGGTGATGTTAAAGTTATTCCAAATCTTGGACGTCTAGAAGTTAGTGAAGACCAAAAACTGACCATTTTGTTAAGTCTGAAAGTGATCCTCAAAATAAGTATTGGTAGTATAAGAGAATGAAGAATGATATTTTCCTTCCTCATGCTAGACAGGACTGTTGTCTCACTAGAGCAGTGCTATGCACTATAGGGAAGGAACAATATAAAAATTCATCTTTTGCAGACAAAGAAGATCCCAACCGGCAACTGCTATCTCGTGAAACTAAGAAGGATTTGTTCCAAGCGAATCGACGTTTACATCAGCGATAACTTTTTTGAAGTCAGGTAAATCCTCATTAGATAGATAGGACACATGCTCAAGATCCACAGAAATTAAATATGTGGGCAGAAGTAGTTGTTAAGAGAATATAGCAATTTTTCCAAACTGACCTCGCAAATAATACCATATGGTTTCAGCAATAGGGTGCATCTCTAGACTAGGCGCGCCCCGTTCGAGGTTAGTTAAATCCATAGTCTATGTCAACAGATCACGATATTTAGCTGAAATAAAACATCGCATTATAGATGAGTTGTACAGAATTATCGCCGAGATAACTCAAAATGTAAAAAAAAAATTATACAGTTTTGCAACATTGCCAAAAGTTGGTTGGTGGCAGTTCGATCACCTAATTTAATAATTATATTTGATTCGCAACGTCATTGTTTATTTACAATGATTTTTATGTTTTCCCAAATTCACTTCTTATTTAGTCGAAAATATTCTTATGTAAAATGGCAACACTGTGCTGTCTGCTCGACAAAGAAAGAATCCCTCAATATTATAGAGGTTGCTATTTAAAAAAATAATAATTACGTAATTTTTTTTAAAACAAATGATGGTAGAAAAACGACTCAAGAATTTATTTCGACAAAATTTTATTTCACATTACTGAATTTATTCCATGCCATTGTATATTAAATTGCATTAGTATCCTAGCTGCAAGACCCCTAACAAATTTGTAAAAGAAACTATATTGACACCTGCCTTCAGTTAATTTATCTTAATTATAGGAATTAAATGCTCTTCCGGGTTTTATCCAGAATTTGACAATGTAGCAGAAGTAGAACCAGTGCTGCTAACTCACTAGCCGGATTTGCCACTGGTGCTGCTGGTTGTTGTCTCAATTTTGTTACTGGCGTGATACGCTATCTGTTTGGATTAAGACGTGCATGCAGGCGCCGGTTTAGATCTTGGCTAAGGTGGTGAAGGACGAGGAGGAGCTGAAGATGGTACAGATGAATGCTTTTTACATTAGATATATTTCTTCTCGTAATATTCTTTTTAGGTATTAATTTAATTATAACAAAATGTATTAGAAAATATATGTAATAAAAAAGCAGTTATGCAGGTACTTATATAATAAAACATCTAATTATTATTACCTACGTATATTAGATTTTCAATTCATTACTTAATTAATGTACAAAATAAAACTCGGAAATCAAGACAAGTTCCAAAGGATTGAAGAACTAGCGGAATAGTCCATATTCATAAGAAGGGAGACACAAAATACTATGCAAATTACAGAGGAATAACCTTCGTAAGCATAGTATTCAAAGCATATGAAAGTGCCTCGGAGATAAAACTAAGAACAGCCGTAGAGCGGTAGAGAGAAGAGAATGGGCTCAGGAAAGGCAAAGGTGTACAAGATCACATCTTCACTATCAAAAAATTAATAAGACGACAAAGGATAAACACTAATCACTATACATGGCATTCATAGATCTTGAGACGGCCTTCGACCGAATACCAAATAACATAGTCTGGGACAGTTTAGAAAAAAGAAGCATCTTGGAACATCTAAGAACAGCAATAAAAATATGTATTAAGACAACACTAGTTATCTCAGAAAAAATAATATAGAGTCAGATCAATTCAAAATCAGAGATGGCTTGAGTCAAGGTGGAGTTCTTAGTCCTCATCTGTTCTTCATAATAACGATGGACTATGTAATCAATGCCACCAAAGGTAAAACAAGGAAAACACCTGTAGTATAAAAACGACTGTGACCATTTCCATTTTCCGATTGTGCTTTTGCCGACGAGTTAATGCTACGTACACCAAGCGACTTCATGAAAAACATTGCAATATGAGAGGAGGAGCTATCGAAAAGATATAAAGAAAACGAAGATACTAGTAATCAACAAATGTACAAACCAAAATAGAAATTCAACAGGATGAAATACAACAAGCGAACATATTCAAATACTTGAAAGTCCAAATAGGAAGGTATGGAACATGAAGTAAACGAAGGTATAACCAGCATAGCATTTAACTATCTCAGTCGTTTTTAAGTACACAAGAGAGTCACAAAACAAATATATCAGTAATGGCCGATCTCACCGACCTATCTTAAATTTTAAGCAACACTTAAAGTACTAAGTTCTACTTATTCTGTTGCACGGCACGTTTAAGGAGTACTTAAATATAAAATGGAATCTTAAATTTAAGCCGGCGATATCCAGAGCTTAAAGCTTACTTAACCTATAAGTTTTTGTTTACAACGTGTCTACATAAGAACATTATTGTGGTTATATTTTCATTAAAAAGATGGAACGGGAATATTTTAATTTAATGCAAATGAATACATAATGATATAGATATAATTGTGTTAGATTTAGTGGTTAATGGAATTCCACAGCAAATTAATATTAGAAACGATCATTTTAATAGTCTGCCTGACTTACAATTTTTTAATTATTTTCGTCTGCGAAGATTTATTACCCCGATTAGAATACATACAAATCCAAATGATGACAATAATGAAATGTTAGAGCAACTCATACAAAATGGCAATATCCTTTAGGGATTAATGCTTTTAATAATAATAACAACGGTTTTCAAGTTAGATTAGTATTGATAAATTATATTTCTCAGCTGTAAATAGAAAATATAATATGCATTAGCAGTTTTAATAAATTATTATCCTGTCTTTTTATTTAAAATAAGCTTCAATGCAAATTCAAACGAAAAAAAATTTTACATATATTTATTTACATAATTAAATATATATATTTAAATACGTACACATATTTTTCAAAATTACATTTTATTAGAGTTAACAAAATTGTCCACCCAATTTAGATTTATTTTCTTCAATTCCTCTAATTTTAATTGTAGTTCAACTTGTAGAATTTGTATATTTGACAAACATGTGCAGCAAACGTGTATAGTAACCCAACTTTTACTACTATTCGTTTTCTATACAGCGGAGACTGAATGCACTATTGTCATTGCTACCTTCTATTGCAAAAATCTTTTGCCGCTCGATATGCATGTTTCCAGTACGTATAAGTTTAAGTCGTGACTTAAATCAAACGGTGCAACTAAATAGGAAAATAAGTAACACTTATATTTAAGCAGTACTTAAATTTTTCACAGTTTAAGATATGTCGGTGAGATCGGGCATAAGTATTAGGGATGAGCGATATTTCACTACCGGTGATTTAATCACCGTGATCAAAAAATCACTGGTCACTACAGTGATCCACTTTTCGCATTCACGGTGACAGGTGATCTCACCGGATGCAGCTTACAATATGTACCTTAGCCTCATCAGTGCCATGTGAAAGCTGGTCAGGTCTTGACTGAACATAGAAATAGATTAAGTGATGCAAAAGCCAAAATGATTTTATTTTTAATGTTTAAATGCGAATTACAAATATTTGTGAATTGTGAATAGATCTGTTTTTTATTTTTAGTAAATTATATATTGTTTTTTTATTTCAATACGTTTGTTTAATTGACCACAAATTTCTCAATCATTGTCTTTTTTTTTTCAAAACAGAAATAATTCTGAAAGGTAAACCAGCTATCTTTTTGTATATAAATTTAAATATACACTTGTCACAAAAAGTATCGCATCATTTCAAAATAAATGGATTTTGACAAAATGCTTCTCACGATATACATATATACATTTTTTTAAAAAAATGATAATGATTTTTCGTTAAGTTTAAAAGATGTTTGGTTTTTTTTATTTGAAAATTTTTGAGGAAATTGCAAAGATAATTTTTATTCTCCAAAACAAGAAAATTTTAAAGTAACAAAAAATGTCTTAAAGTAAATTAAACTATTTTTAGTATCTAGTATTGCCACCTCTGGCCCTAATAGCAGCTCGCATCCGTTGTGGAAGGCTTCTTATCAAATTCCTTACAAACTCCATATCTAAAGTTTCCCATTCTTCTAATAATGCGTGTTCAAGGTCATCTAAGCTGTCTGGAGCGATATTACGAGATTTTATGCGGCGTTCTAGGTTGTCCCAAACGTGCTCTACTGGATTCAAGTCTGGGCTTACTGCTGGCCATGCTAAAGCTTGAATACCTACTTCTCGAAGATAATCGGTTGTTATTCTTGCAGCGTGCGGACGTGCGTTATCATGCATTAGAACAAAATTTATTCCAATAACAGGAGCAAATGGTATCACATGTTCTTCTAGAACGTCTCTTATATACCGATCAGCTGTCAAAGATCCCCTGCGAAATACAGGTAACTCTGTGCGACCTTCTAAACAAATGCCTTCCCATACCATAATAGAGCCACCGCCAAAATTCCTTGCTGATCTTATGTTGCACTGTGCAAATCTCTCGCCTTCGCGTCTGTAAACTGGAATACGTCTATCTGACCCGAAAATTGAGAATCTGGACTCATCTGTAAACAGGATATTAGCCCAGTCGTTTACATTCTAATTTACATGTTGTCTTGCGAATCTCAAACGTGCCACACGGTGTGCTCTGGTTAGCAATGGTGCAGTAACAGGCATTCTAGCTCTAATTCCAACTTCCCTTAACCTGTTTCTAACAGAATTAATGCTTATTTGGACATTACGGACTCTGGAAAGATCATTGCGCAGTTTTCGTGCAGTAATATGACGTTACCGTAGGGCTTGTAGACGTAGAAAACGGTCATCTGCAGGGATGGTACATCTTGGACGTCCTGGAACTGGTCTTCCATGGTAAACTGCCGTTTCTCTGAGCCTTATTAATATTCTGGATACGCTCGATTGGTTGATATTCACAAGTTGGGCAGCGATATATATATCGCCGCGATCTTCCATCCTCAATTAAGGCCACAATTTGGGTTGCTTGTACTGGTGTCAATTTACTCATTTTTGTCCAAAATCTGTTTAATAAAAAACAGTTAACAAATGCCTAAGCAAATTTACTTTTTAACAGAATTAATGAACTACGCCTTTTCTCACACTTTCCACTTTTTACGTTTTTGACATTAACAAAGAAAAACATATGATAAAAATTAACTGTCAGATAAAGTAAGTAAAGTATGCCATTTGCGAAATACGTACAATATTTTCAGTTGCTGCTGAGTATATTGCAATATGCCGTGATAAGCGATAGAAACTCAAGTAGAGTGGAAGTGAACATTGTATCGTATTGGTAGGTGAGTCGTTAAGGTTATTTTGGTTTGAATTCACTAGGTGAAAAATCGGGATTTGTACAACAATAACGTGTTCACGGGCACCGTTTAAAATCACCGTGATTCAAAAGTAGCCGTCACTGATCACGACGATATCAGAGAATCACCATATCGCTCATCACTAGTAAGTATACATATCTGTGTTCCCACCAATGCTAACATACAGCAGCCAGAACAAGGTGAGATCAGCTAAAATAAAGAATAAAATACAGGCAACATAACTTGACCCAATATCAGACAAAATTGATCGTCAGCAAATTAGAT
This sequence comes from Amphimallon solstitiale, assembly GCA_963170755.1. Classification (NCBI taxonomy): domain Eukaryota; kingdom Metazoa; phylum Arthropoda; class Insecta; order Coleoptera; family Scarabaeidae; genus Amphimallon; species Amphimallon solstitiale. The sequence goes on along the minus strand of OY720679.1, from coordinate 62,384,288 downwards.
AGTTTGGCCACCTAGACACTAGACAATATACCTTATTACACCTTAGGGTACAATAGATTTTCGATTATATATATATACATAGACAAAATAAAACCACTTTACGTCAAGAACTACTTATATTACGTTTATTATAAATTACTCAACTGTCACATAATATTATAGATACATACTTGTCATTTGAACTGTCGTTACTCTTCCCTGAGTTACAAAATAAAAGTCAGTCTATATATACTTAGAAGAAAATATAAAATACATCAATTATTAAATACTGTTTGTGTCTTAACGTTATCTATGTAGGTGCTGGTTTAGTGATTACTGCTCAGTCACTAAAGCAAAAAAAAAACGTGCCCTTAATCGTAAAAGAAATGTAATATACTTATGGATATGTAACTACGTACATATTTTCTATTTGCAAAATGTGTACTATAATCTAAGATAAATCTACTTATACAGCTAGCGGCGCAGTTTATACTCGAACTGGTAGTGATTCAAAACTTGTTATCGCCGAAATAGTATCGATACATCATATTATTGTCATAAACTAATTTACGCCGCAGTGCTTATCGTTGCCCGGAGATATTTACATTTAAAAAGAACAAGAAAAAATATATATTTGCTAAAACTTTAAATTACATTTCTGATACGTAAACACACGCAAAATGAAAATCAGGTACATGACACTGAGTTAGAATTACTTCTGCTTGAAGTAGCAACATAGAATCTTATTATAATAAAATATTATAGGAACCTTATATGCTATTTATTATTTCACATGTATAATCCGATAAATCAATTAATAACCTGCAGTTATATTGGCAAAATATGTTTATTTACACTTAAAAAGAGGTAGTGCATATATCTTTGTTTCTAATATTTTAGTGCATCCAATCTGTTGGGTTATTAACTTGTTTACCGGATGTATATGGATGGAGGTAGAACGGTTTTGCATTATTTCGATACACAATTACAATATAGTATTATTAATAATAAACTTAAAACTAACAAAATAATTGTTGTTATGTTACGTGAATGCCATTAGTCTTTTTTAAGTACTTAATGTAAGAAATGTCACCGCTTTTAATTCGAAAACTGTAATTTTGAGTTACTTCTCTATCTAATGATAAAAAGAACATGGAATTATAATATAAAGGGTGTTAATTATAAATTCGTTTAAAGTTTACCAAACAACAACAAAAAAGTCGTATAGGAGTGTTTTTTAAAATATTTTTAAATAATAGTCTATGAAAGACCTAAATTTTATATCAAAAGCTTTCGTAAATAAAAAATAAACTTTTTACTTGAAAATATCAAATTATCTTCTTCACTGATATAACTACGTCACAAATATGTATTATACATCGAATATATTAGAAACAATATTCGAAAGCTGTATAGCAACTTTTGTTATATAGTTTTTTTTATTAATTACATTAACAACGCTAGAGACAGCGAAAATAAAATAATAAGTAAGTATATTTGAAATCATAAATACAGGAAACGTCGTAACCATCGATTCTAACGATATTTCAAAGTAATATTTTAGTACATAATACGTATTATTAATATTTATCTGTAGTAACTGGTCTGTAGGAGCTTATCAAATGATATGGAGTCATTTTACTATTATAACAATTAAACCTTAATTAAATTCCAGTTTGACGAAATATACAAAATACCAGTGACAGTGGGAAAAGTAGGTACAACGTTATTATCTTATTTATCTTGAAATTGACTACAAGTCCAAATGTCTAATAGATGTTAACTATATAGTTACACAAGAAAAAGATCGCTTTTATACCTACTTTGCAACATAGCATTTCCTATCACCTCTTAGACACCTAATTTATGAAAATTCTTCCAGGTCTAGGTGTCTAGAAGCATTTCCGTGCATAAACAATTTTTTGTTTTGCTGGCGAAAGATGAATGGAACAATAATTAACGCCCAGTATATACGAATTATATTAAATTATAATAAATATGTAATGCACAAAAGCATCTTATATATTTAAAAATAAATAGTTTCTATTTTTAGACAAGTTATTGAAAAACTCAAAATTATAGTGTTGGAATTAATTCTTTCATTATTATTATTATCATTACGTATTTCTTTATGTCATTAAACGCCAATACATACAGAAAAACGACACCACGTATGTCTCCCTCTCGAATAAATTAGAAAATTTACAGAAAACTTTTGAATAAAAACAATCAAATAAAACCCACCGAAAAAATGATCAATATTGTCATAATTTTTTTGACATAAAATAAAATGCAAACACAAAGAAAACAATTTCAAACAAATAAATAATTTTCAAATAAATACATCATTAAGTACACACACGAATAAGATAAATTTAGATTCCTTTCAATTTTATGCTCAAGCAATTGAGATACATTTTGGGTATGGTTTTTTATATATGTATAATATATATAAGAATCTGCAAAAAAATTGATTTAACTAATTTAGTGAAATTTCAATAAATTTGAATTATCTGTTCACTTTAAGAATACGGGGGGGGGGGGTAGATAAATAGACAAAAGTGTCTTAGTTTATGATAGAATAATTAACTTGTATTAAACAAGTTGAAATCCAAATAAGTTCTTGGAAAATTTTATTTGAGGATTATAGTAGTTTTGTTTCTTTAGTATAAAAAACACTCTAAGTGATGTTTGCAGCTCTAGGACAGTGGAACCTCATATATACTAGAACACTATACGCTTGATCCTATTTTATTTTTGGTACAGCCAGGAGACACGTAAATTCAACATATTTGTATGTAAATATGTCATTAGTAATATTTATCAATGACAATAAAGACAGTAAAAAAAACTAACTGCTGCCCAGTTATTTAATATGTCTGTAGCCTCACATTTTGACTATTTAATAAAGATTCAAATTAAAATATTCTTCTACGCTGTTATAATATACGTACAAATAGCCTTGTGTCATTTCCATATTACATATCCCTTTGAAAATTTAACGAGATAAAAACATAAATACCTACTCCAAAATGCTACTAAAAATGCCGGTAGGTACATGATTCGTGGTAGGTACAGTACCTCCACATTTGGACGATACGAGTACAAGAAGTTTATCAATCGTGTTTTCAATGAATCACAATATCAGTTTAAATTAGAGAACCTGTTACAAATAGTTCTAAATATATATCGTATTTGTAGTCAAAGTTTGCCATTCTTCCGTTTATTCATATAACAAAACAACAAATGCCGCTACGTACATATGAAATAGGTATGATCTAGATGCGTACCGTTTAGTAGTAATAAGGAGGTAGAAGATATTTAAATAAATGCATTTTGTTTCTTTTAATTAGGTGGAGTACAAATCACTTATATATACTGTAAATGTATAAAACATACTTAAAGTTAATTGATGTATTGTGTAGGTATAGTTATGAACATATTAAAACCAACATTATAAGGTTATGTCAAGATATTTTGTTTTGAAAACTTACAAAGAAATTCAATTGAATGCACAGTAATTTAGTGTCCAAGTTGACAAGACGACTTGATTACGTAGAAAATTCAAATTGTGACTGGCAAACCTCGGTTCTAAATACAATATATATCATTTTAAAAAGGTACATTTTTTTGTAATCTCAACTACACGTCATTCTAATTTATATTTCCCACAAATTTTTCAACTAGTTGAATTTCCTTAGTGTGATGTAGACGGTGTAGTTGCACTAGCAAATCTATTCTTAAAGTGAACATAATAGCTTTTATTGTCAGGGAATATTTTTTTTTAAATTATTTAAGAAAAGATTATTTTATAGTTATAAGTTAATAATCCTCTAGCAGAAACACCAAACGATAATCCTCTAGCAGAAACACCAAACGATCATTTGCACATCAATTTCTATTAAATGTTGATATGTAAATATGTAGGATATTATCGAATTCATTAAAAACTAGGACAGTAAGAAGTTATAGACTGCCGCCACCCTATCGTCGCATCTAATGCTAATATTACTAGATCAAGATTTATAAAAATTTATATATATATATATATATACTTTACTTAAAAATCAAATCATACAGAAATTTGGTTGAATAAGCATCCAAAATATGAATAACATAATCATAAAATTTGAGTTAATGTTTGGAAAGGTTAGCAATAATTTACGATTACAAGGTAACCACATCAATGATATTGACATTTACGTTCGGTATAATTATACCAGGGGAATTAAAGCAATCCAAATGTAATTGTTCTAGTTTTCTGTGAATTGATAGTATCTTTACGCTATTAAAGTTATTTGAGTTTCACTATAATTATGCGTCATTTTCATACGATAACCAAAACTATAATAATTTTATTTTACAAGATTGATGGAAATATATCAAAATTGAGATTGTCAGTTTTTTTTTAAATGGTCTTGATTAAATATATGAATATGAATTCTTGTATAACTTTTCTCCGCGGTCTTTCAATAATTTCAAATGAGATTTTATGCAAACTTTCATAATAATACACTACTGAAATATGAAAATCTTTAACAATAGGTTTGTATCTCAAAAGTCTTGCACATATATATATATACAAGGTGTCGCACAACTTCTTTTTTGTACCGTTTCTTAAAAACTATATATGGCATACAATCTCAATTAAAGTACCAAAAACAATAAATAAGTAAAATTATATTTTATTATTGTTAGTACCATTTCTTTAGAATAATATAAATAGGATTGGATCTGAACAAATATTATTGCCTCACTGAAAAATCTTCTCTAGATTATAAGCATAATTATTTGCATCCATAAGCGAAAACCCATCAGTATAGAGAAAATTTCTTCGATTCGGTTACGCTTCCATGCAAAATATACTTTTAAAAAACTGATTTTTATTATAGGGTACTCATTTTTCTTTTTCGAAATGGTAAAAATGGTAACTTATTTTATAACAAATAGTAAAATATACTTAAAATAATGTCTAAACCTTATCGTCTTCATATACTTGAACACACAACTATATCTAAAACACTAAAAACAGCGACTTTTCTCCAAAAATAATTTCAAGATAATTTTTTATACTTATTATTAGAATGTAAATGTTTCCACTGGAATCGTTGCCCCATTTTTAAAGGATTCGTGGAAAGAAAACAATGTGGCACCTTTCGGAATTTTGTTTTCTGTTTAGTATTTTCATATCCAGAAAGGTTCCACAGTGGTTTTTGAAATCCTTTTCACAGCACGATATGTAAATTCGATAAATCTTACATGCATTTTTCTCATTATAAAATTGGCGATTTCCGTCGTTCTTATTGCATTGCACGAAATTTCAAAAATAAGACGCTCCTCGAAAAATATATTTTGATAAATAAAATATAAATTTTTCAAGAAACTTGAACCTAAAAAATAAATAAAATCATGGAGAGTGAAAAATTTAGGACTATAAATGCATCAGTAGTAAATATTTTAATGGATAATATCGCCTCAGGATCTTGATATCGTATTCAAATAGGGGGTCATGGAACAAAAAAAAATGTTTTAGAATTTAAGCAGCCAATCTTAAAAGTAATGTGTTTTCCAAGTTAAATCTATCTAGAAAATAGTCAAAATGATTCAGTCTTCTAGAATTATTCTAAATAAGTTTAAGTTAGAAAAACTATTTTAATCCTATTAAAAACAATTCACGAAACAACAAATAGAGAACATAAGAAAAAAAATCATTCATGTTCTGTCACCTATCTGTGGGATATATAATGAACACATCAAACGATTGATAAAGATAGGTCTTTCTGAACTATTCTGCTTGAGTTTTTGTTACAGTTTCAGTGATGGTACTAACGGTCTCAGCCGAACTATTGCCGTTTTGAGTTTCCGGTTTTTTATGTTGTTCATTACGCAAAGGGCAGTCCGCTATTAAGTGATCTTCGCTCTTACAATTGTGACACCTTTTTGGCTGAGGTCCTAGAGTACACTTTGCGGCAATATGGTTGGCAAATTCACCGCAATTATAGCATCTGAAACACGAAAAAGAAAATTTTCAATTATATAATGCAACATGTATCTGCTATTAATATTTGTTGAAGTATCTATTTCAACAGTATAAGCTCACATTTTAAGCTAAAGATTCTAAATTAGATTAAATTAGATTAAGCATTCCAGAAACTTATGATTAAATTGAGCAAAACAAAATTAGGTAGGTACGTAGGAATAATAAAATAACTATACACTAAACTTTTGAGGATATTTTTCGGTAAAAAAGCGGTTAAATTCTAACAATAATTTTCTTTCTGCATTGTCCCATTTTTGTCAATATGTGAATGTTTAATAAATTTTTGAAAATACACTTTCATTCCGAAGTTCACATAATGTAAAAAATAATAAACACGTCGATATGTTTTCTTACAAAATTCTCCGTGTAGCCAAATAACTTGTTCCTTGACACAAGTTGACAAAATCAATTACAACGTTCATTTTGCTATTTATTTTAAAATGTCAGTTTAAAATCAATGGCACAGAGAGAACTTCGAAAACGATATCAACAATAGTAACAAAAATAACAACAGTTTCATTTAATTATAAAAATTCCAATTACAGAATAATGTTCTACATCAAATTTATAGTACCGAGAAGTAGGAACTCTAATTTTAAAATTTGAAAAAAGAATTAATATAATAATAGTTATAAATAAAATAATTTATACCGCCACATATTGGAAAGATGTGTGACGATGGCATGGCTCACTAGCAGTTGAATAATTGAAGAATCCAACGTTGCCAAACATTATGTGTTCTGTACATTACAGCCGCTACAATCACGGTCTTTTTTACCGCTGGATTGTACTAAGTAGGTAGTGTAAAAAATAAAACAGAGCTAATGCACGTTCAATGGTTTACAATTATTTTTTAACAGTAATGTACCTACTCTTACTTGAAATGTACAAACTAATCCACCTATTTTTTTACATATACAGTCTATATCATATATTTAAGATGTTTTGTTACAAAAATATCGAATATAACATTACATTTTTCTTTCTAAAATGTCTTTTACATAAACTTCTCATACGAACTGAGTTACATACTTAATACATTGCAACAGCATAATTTACATAATTTATCATTAGATTTGTCGAAGCATTTGATACACTTCCGAGATATAGGATATGGTCATCGCTGGAAAAGAGAGGGATTAAAAAAGAACTACTAAAGGCAGTGAAAAGTATATACACAAACACGAGCAACATAATAAGAACTGAAAACGGATATACAAGAAGCATTATCACACTTAAGAGGGCTCTCTACTCCCAGCCGCTGAGGCCACTGTAGACAGTTTGATTTCTCCATAAAATTAACCGTAAATATTAATCAATTTTTTTTATTCGAAATGAAAGAGAATTCGAATATCTATGAACGCCTAGTAATATTTTTTCTAAAGATATTTTAGAAATTGTCATAATTAGTAGCAGAAGTCAATATTAGACATTTTGTCGAATTTATTTTGAAATAAATAAAAAGAAATTCAAAATTTTACTACTAAACGTACGTATATTTGAGTTTTCTCTACAAATTGATGTAATTATTTATAGCATTGGTTGAAATTTGATCTTAATTTTAAGGGGAAATCGAAACCTCTGCAGTGATAATGTTTATGATTTTTGTACATTGTCAAATGGACTGGCCCGTCCAGTAGAGATCCCTCTTAAAGGAGTAGGACAGGGTGGAATTCTGAATCCCCTTCTCTACATAACTGTCATGGACGATATTGCAAGAAATGCCAATAACCTAACAAAGGGTATTTACGTAGGGTCCAGAAATCTACATTCTATAATAGCCAAGGAATTCTTGAATGCTGATGACTTATAATTGCAGCTCCTCATAAAAATGTCGTGCAAAGAGATATAGACATATTGCATGAAACTTTAAAGAACTTTGGAATGAATATTAATAAAGGAAAAACTGTTTATATCATGCACTGAAGTACATATTTTTAAGTAAGAGAGAGATCAGCAGGGAAACGAAGACAAAGATATACAAGACAATATTTCTTCCGGCACTATGCTACGGCAATGAGTCATGGGTATTGACTAAGAGGCTGAAATCAAGAATAACAGCAGCCGAAATGAGGATTTTAGGGAGAATAGATGGTGTTACCAGTGAATAGAATTAGAAATGAGAAGTTACGAGAAATACTGGGTGTAATATCAGCAATGGAAAAAAATCCAGGAAAAACAACTTAGTTGGTTTGGACACCTCACACGAATGAGTAACACGAATCCTGTAAAAGAAATATGGGAGGCCGGCTGGAACAAGATGAGAAACAGAGGTAGACCAAAAAGAGAATGGAATCAGGGGAAGTACGTGGAACTATGCTAGAAAAATATCCAAAAATAGGACAGGACGGAGAAAATTCTGCAATACAGAACGCCTCGACACGGCAAAAGAGGATACGGATAAACAAAGTAAGTAATTTGACGAATAACAATATGAGTACAAAGTATGCTTTTATAATAAATTCTTGCTTTTCATTTCTTTTATGAGATTACTTTGATATACTGATTCTTTATTGGATGTATTCCACAATTTTCTTGTAACTGTTGCAGTTCTTGTAATTTATTTTGGCATATTTCAATAATTCTTTGCTTTATTTTCAAATTTCTAACGTTGTAGCTTACCTCCCATTCCTTTTAGCTTGGATGTATGCGACACCGAGAGCTTAACAAAGATTGTCTATTCGGTTTTATTTATAATATATGACATATTGGTCACATATAGTAGACACAACAGTTGCGTTCGCCTTGAACACTTTGTGGAACGGTCACTGTAAACGCATTTCATCAATATGCGCATTAAGGGTCCTCGCTAGTGAATGGGAAATGTAATATTGGTTGCATAGCACATAATTTAATAAGCCAAGGATGTCCGAGTACTTTTACACGTAGAGAACATACAATAATTATTTGAAATAATAACTCAATATCTAAGCTAATTCGTTTATGACCAACTACAGTAGAACCCCGATTATCCGTGTGCGGATTATCCGGGCTGCGAATTATCCGTGCCATACGCATGATAATAATAATAATAATAATATGTATTTATTGACCAACAGAGTACTCCATTTACAGGACAATTATACAAAATAATTCGGAGCAGCTGCTCTATACAATGTAGAAATGAAAAACATAAAATAAATAAATAAAAAAGAATAACAATTGCGCTGAAGAACACAATAACAAAAAGAGAGTCTGTCATTAATCAGTCATAGTGCAGTAAATCTTGCAACCCAACCGCACAGCTACCTGAACGGATCCGGACAAACAGCCATAATATTAGTCATCATGTGCGTCAGAGGTGCTTTACAAAGAATGTTTGTTCTACGCCTAGGTAAAACGAAAGACTCAGAAGATCGCGTCAAATGCGAGTGAATAGCAAAGTCAACTTGCGAGAGCAAGGCAGATGAGTCTATTTTGTTGTTAATTAAATTAAAAAGAAAGTTGGCACTACTGATCCTTCTTCTGTCAGATAAAGACTGGAAGGAATGTCTTTCTAGGAGAGCAACGTAATCGACGCCCCTAGGAGGATAAGCGCCATCAATTCTGTAAGTAATAAATTTCAGGAAACGTCTTTGCACCCGCTCCAAGATTAATTCTTGGTATAAATAGTGCGGATACCAAATGATAGCACCATACTCCAGTGTACTCCGAACGAAGGCGTAATATAATGACCTTACAGCCAGTAAACCACTGAAACCCCTGCAAGAACGGATAAGGAAGCCCAATGATTTAGTAGCCGCACTGCAAATTGAATAAATATGGTCCGTAAAGCGGAGAGCGGAGTTGAACAGGACTCCTAAATCCTTGAACCGTGCATGCCTGGGTATTGCAATTTGATCTACATGGTAATCAAAGAAGATAGGGTTCGCGACTTTAGTGTACGTTACTATTGCGCATTTTTCTACATTTAAGAAAATTTTATTTTGCAGGCACCAATCATTAACTATCTGCAAATTGTCCTGAAGTAAGTGACAGTTTTCAACACTTCCAATCTTCATAAAGATCTTCAAGTCATCGGCATATGCCAGGACAGAGCAATTCAGAGAATTTAAGAGGTCATTAATGAATATATTGAATAGCAAGGGACCAAGGTTGGATCCCTGGGGAACACCTGATGTCGGTGTAAAGTGACCAGAACTGAATCCGTTGTAGCATACGTAACAGGACCGATGACAAAGGTATGAAGACAAGAGCTTGAGCAAGCCAATCGAAAAACCGAAGGCATCAAGTTTTTGGAGAAGCAACGAATGATCAATGCTATCAAAGGCTTTAGCAAAGTCAGTGTAAATGACGTCAACTTGAAGGCGTTGATCCAAAGCTTTGCTAATATACTGTGTTATTTCGGCTAGATTAGTGATGGTAGATCGCGCAGGCACGAAGCCGTGTTGTCGGGGTGAAAGTAACAATTTAGATTCAAAAATTATCTGCTGATATATGACAAACTCAAACAACTTGGCAAAATTACTTAAAATACTAATGGGTCTATAATTAGTGATATCACAACGGTTACCCTTTTTGTAAACTGGCATAATTCTACTAATTTTCCAAACGTCAGGAAAAGAACTAGTTTTAATAATCAAATTAAACAGAATTTTTAATGGTTCACTTAGCACAGACCCGCAGTCCCGCACAAAGAAACTAGGTAAACCATCATGTCCAGCTGTTAGATTGGGTTTGAGTTTCTTAATAGAACGTAACACATCATCATTGGTGACGGAGCAGATTGAAATAGAGTGCATACTACAGCCATCTGGCGAATAAAAAGTTGAACTGGGTTGGAAGACGTTGGAAAATGCACTAGCAAAAGCATCAACTATAGATTGAGGAGTACGACACTCATCATTGTTGTACGACATATACCCTGGAATTCTCGTGCTGCCACTCTTACTCCTAACGAATCTCCAAAAAATCGCAGGATCTGCCGTGATTCGAGACTCTATATAAGCTTGATAGTTGTTGTAAGCCGTGGACACTTCATATTTGACTTTGGATCTTAGTTTATCAAATTCATTTCGATCTGATGGACGCCCGCTTCTTTTCCATTTCTTGAAGTAGTATTCTTTTGTCCTAATAAGTTGCTTGATCGAGGCGTTATACCACGGTGGAAAGTGACGTTTAGAAGACCGAAACTTCGGCACAGTATCATCTATGATGGAATACAATTTAGCGTAAAACGCCGAAACAGCAACATTTACATCTGTATAAGACTCAAGGAACATCCATTCTGCACAGGTAATTTCATTATATAATTTTAGAAAGTTCGCCCGACGAAAATTATATCTGTAGTTTGCATTCGAAGGAAAATTCATACTTGAGGAACCCGACATACACTTAAAAGTGATGAGGCAATATCGATATCGCCAGCAGTGTACTAGGGGAATCCCTGGGAATCATTCGCTTTTCATCTGCTTTATGTACATAAATGCAAGTTAACCTACCTATGTAGAGTTTATTTTCTCTTATTTAGTGTAAAAGTTTACTTATGTAGAATTCTGTTTTTTATTTTGTTATCTTTTTAGTATGTATACATACATACATATAAGAAATAAATGTTCGGATTATCCGTGCTTTTCAATTTTCCGTGCCTCGTCCGGTCCCGTGGCGCACGGATAATTGAGGTTCTACTGTATTTACACATTTGTAACTGGGGGAAATATTTATAGCAGAATAACAATTCATTGTAATGTGGGTTGCCTAATTTTAATTTATTTTATATTCATTTTAAAGAAAGTAAAGAATAGTTGAACGAAAAATAAGTGCACAGCCGGGTAGTTTTCTATTCAATTTATAACGTGAACCCAAGCAAACAAATCTCCTCCGAAGGATTTTTGAGAAAACTGGTTTTTAATATTTTGACATATTAATTAATTTTCTGTAATCCGATAATTTTTTTTTAAATTTGATTCTTCAGCCGGGTAGATTACTAAATTCTTCATAAGTTGACGTTGAAAGAGTTTCTCCATCTTTAAAATCAACAAAAATATCTGGATTCTAAAATCTGCTATTTTGCCATTGTTGACAGATCCACTTGCGAGGACCCTTAACGTTTTTCAACAACAGCATAACACAAAATGTTGATAAAGTTACTAGAAGACTAAAACAAACAAACTAAATTGTACTGGCCACCGGTCTCTGACAACCGCCATCTAACTTGTTTTTTAACATAAAATTATTAGTGTACAATCATTCGTGGAAAAATTATCATCCATCGCAGAAAAAATGAATGGAAGGGCAAAAGTTTAATATATTAGACTTACATATAAAACAACGTCAAAACATAATCCAGAACAACAGTTTTTTATTATTTTGGGATTTCTGTAGATTTCTAACATTTGGTAGCAATGAAAAGTAACAGATGACACACGAACATATGAAAGCCAACAACGCTGTCAGCCTCGTCTCGATTATTGCCAAATGAGCAGTTCCAGCGAGAACGGTTCCCGATCCGTCTGCTATATGCGATCATTTTAGGTAAATACATTTTTAGATAATGTTCTAAATTTATCGGTAAAGACGATGTCTAGAAATTTGTTTTTAAAATTTTATTATTTTTATATGGTCACAACATTGACGTCGGCTATATCGTATGTGGTATAAGAATTTTTTTTTTAAATTACTTTCAATTTAGAATAACTGCTAAATATAACAAATATTGTTTTTCTATATACAATGTATAGGTATTATATAACATTTGGCAACGTTGGATATCTCTTTTATATAACTTCGGACAAACTGTTATTCTAGTATATGTGCAAACCTACAAGTATTGTTTCATAGATGGCGTATATATGCAAAATGTTACAAATTAGAAGCAGGACTACAATTTTATTTAATTCTGATAAACTTAATAAACACAATTAAAAATATTTGTCATTTTTTCATCTTCTAAAAATAATATCTGAGAGTAAGAATACATTTACAAAGATTAATTTATTAAACATCACTTCAATTTAATGCTAATATTATCAATACTTATTATTTGTTGACAGGTTACGCTAATAATAATAATAATATCCAAGAAACCCATGTTTTCTTAGCTTCTTTTTAGATTATTATTTCCGTTATCTTATTCTTTTTAATTAAATATTTGGACACTAGCAAGGCATGTGCGTTCAAATATAATTTATTTAATTAATTGTAAAATGTGTTCCGGATAAATACTTTCTTGTCAGTTACATTAACTCAACCAACATACTTGAAATATCATGCAGCGCCATCGTTAACGGATGCACCAACCCGCTGTTGCGCATCAAAGAAATGACCTTATTAAGATTTTATACTGAGGACTGTGGGTAGTACCACAATGCCGACACGCATACCAATTAGCATAATAGGTTTTAGCGACGACAATATATTCCCGTGCTTCTGCCATCAATGTCCAAAATAATTTACCATAATTTTGTATAAAATTATTATTTAGTTTTATTCACGTACCTAATTTTCCTGAAACGCTTCTTCGAGACGGGTCTTCTGTGAGAACCTCGGCAATCAGTGCTTTGCGGTCCCGTCACTTTAGTGGCTTCCAGACCCTTATCGGATATTTGGCATTCGAATTCGACTTCCTCTTCATCACCCAAGGAACGAAATCCAGTCATTTGAATGACACTCTAAAATCCATCAGAAATTTATTTCCTATTTGATAAATTATTACTTCAAAAATATTAAATTTTAAACGTGACAATTCTTTCAATTCAAATACTTGTAGAAGAAAGTACAATTTCATAAAATGTTTCTATTTTTTGAAAGATTTTTATCGTAATTATATATATTTTGTGTGTAAACATGGTGTTGCGTGAAAGTTTATATTTGTTAGTTAAAAATATTAATAGTTTGAATTTATAACTGACGCGGTTAAAATATAATTTCGACTTTCTAATACGTATGTGAATTTCGAATTTGTATTACAAAAATTGTTATAAGTACTTATTAAAACAATAAAAGTATATAGTTATTGTCTTAATAAGAATGACAGTAAAAGTATTGGTTCCGGTCAGAATTTTGGAAGTCAAGATTTAAATATTTTATATATTATATACTCAATAATACTAAATATATTTGTCTAGGAAGCATGACTTGGCAGATATTTGCAAAAAGCTGTTTTGATACGAGTAAATGGCCTACTTCCGGAAGGAATTTCGAATTTTTTTACGAAAGTATTTTTGTATTTAGACTGAAAATAAAGTGTAGGCACCACACGTTTTTATACATATATCCGGTTCGAGTTTTTGTTATATAAAAATTGTTCCAAATTATAACTTCAATACTTTCATTCTATTAATAAAGCTGCGAAATATATAACTCACAAAATATTGACAAAAAATGGCTTAGTGTTGCTTCCTATAGGAATTTTAAAATTATTCTTACACAGAAATTGTTTATAGTTTATCACTAAATACCTTTGTACTCTTACAAAAATGTGGACACAATGTTTAACTTGCGAGGTATTCGCAAAAAAATGCTTTCCAAGAAGACTTAAAGTGTTATTTCCGGTTCGAATTTTCAAATCTTTATTCAGAAATTTATCCTAATCAAGCTCTGAATACTTTTACGTACATTTCTAATGTTTATCTAGAAAATATAACAAGCAAAATATTTGTAAATAACAGTTTTTTCATAAGAGTTAGTCCGACTGCTGGTAAAAATTTCAAAAAACTTTTCTTATAATGTTGTTTTAGATTTCACTTTTGAGTACTTTTCTGTTATTTAGAATTGTGTCTAATCTTAGTAGTTGGCTAGATATAGGAAGTAGTGCTTAACTACTACTGTCGGTCTACCGATTTTGCTGAAATTTCGAAAAAAAGATTATACACGAAACATTTTTCTGTGCTTTTTAGGAATTTGTTTAAACTTACTAGTTGACGAGAGTTTAAAACAAAAAATCTCAGAAGATAGGACCTACACGGTTTTTAATGAAAGCCGGCAATATACTGTCCTCTGCTCTTTTACTGAACACTTTTTTTTTATTAAAACAAAACATTCCTACCTACTAAACTGACCCTAAATATTCGGCAATGTATTTAAATAAAATAAGAAACGTAGGCCAAATACTACAGTTATTGCAATACATATTGCCGTGATCTCTTGCATATTAAAAATAATAAGAATAGCATTAAGAATTAATTTAAGTATAAAAAATTAAAAGAAACAGTAAAGAATCAGATTTTATTGTATATGAAGATTTTAACATTAGGTTCGTTTATGTTTGCAATACATATAACATAAGGGTATAATGAGTTGCATACATTTAGGTATAGAAAATTCAAACATAAAAAGAATTTATTGTTTCAATTAAAAAAGTTAGATAAGTATTTACAAAATTTAAGTATTAGATAGGTACAAAATAAAAGACGAGATAAATCTAAGCTATATATGTATTTCTTTTATAGAAAAGATAAACAGGATGTATGGTTTGTCTACAATGAAAAACATCCTAACTTTTCAAAATGCGTGAAAATTGTACTAAACATTTTGAATAATGGACCGTTGTTTAAAAATAAAAGAATAATGAAAGCAAGCAACCGAGAAACGGTTGTGCTTGAGGACGGAACAGTGAAGAGAATTAGTGATTTAAACGCAGTAAAACTATACGAACAAGATCAAATACGTTATTCAAGAGAAGAAAATATAGTTGAATAAATTATATGAATTTGAAAACGTGCACAATGTAATAAAACTTTATAAGAGGGATTTATATAAATCATACTTAAAGAATAAAATTTACGTTCACTTATAATTATAGACAAAAAAAGGATATAAATATATCTTGACACGGAACGCTCAGCAATAATGTTTTTATATAAAAGACAGCTGAACAAACAAAATAAACATCCATGAATTTGTGTGTGTGACACTATGTTTCATAGACTGTAGAAAGACTCGTATGGTTTAAAAGAAATATGGAATAAACTTTGTTTGTAGTTTTTTACAGATAAATATATCACCAATGGAAAAGTCTTGGGTCGAAACCAGCGACGAAATAGCAGCCCAGACGGATCGTGATAGTACGAATAATGTTGGAAGAAGAATACCTGTTATTTATAATATATTTCCAGTTTTACTGAATACTGAAATAAATAAAACAAAAGTAAGGATTGTGTTGATTAATGGAAAAAGAAAATATGTGACGAATGATGAAAAGGGCAACAAGTTCATAAACAAATACAAGGAAGAATTGTATTAATAAAAAAAATATACCTACTTTTGAAGATACCGAATAGTTTAGCAGTGTGCAGTGTGTTGACGTTTACTTGAATGAACTGTCAAAGACAATAAGTGCGTGTGTGTTGGTGTCACGATGGCAACTTGGGAGCAGAGGTTTTACGGATGACGCAGGGTGACAACCTAAATTTTAGTTCGGTGGTGGCGTAGCAGGCGCTATACATATGTGTTTTTCCCGGGTATAAATTCAAAGACAAGAATGAACAAGGAGACTGATACTGATTGCGACTTCGAAAGATAAAGACTTTAAAATAGAAAATCGTAGGGTCAGATACACCACGATTAAATGTAAATTCATTCATTTTGTATTAGCATATTAATTTTACCTTATCTAGTTTTCATTCATTATATATTAGTTTTTTTTATATACAACACAAATAGGATTATTAATGGTGTTGGGTGTTAAGCGGATATAACGTGCGAATGTATATTTTCTAGCACTTTATTAAGCATCATTAGTTCTCGCAATTAATTTTTTGATTTCAAATTTAAAAAATTAAAATAGATATTTAAAAAAGGAAAATGTTTCTGGGTGGCGGATTTTGAGACGCTGGTCGCAATGCGTGCGACTGGTTGTTACCAGTGATCAAATTCAAGCTTTTCCTCCGAACATTGACCATTGCGAAGTTCTAAGATTATCAGAGCATTACGTGCGAATATAATGTTTCTGATAGAATATAATTAGCATAATATTAATAGAATACTGATATTCAATTGGATTTTTCTTTGTTTTAAAACAGGATAATATTTTTATTTTTGATTAAGCATTATCGATATATTTGTTCTACAAAACATTAGAACCGAGAATACGGTATAAATGTTTTCTTTCAATTATGTTTTATATAGATTCTGATTTTTCTTTAATACAAACTATAACCTTATCCCTATATATATATATATATATATATATATATATATATATATATAAAACAAGAGATTTACCAGGAGAAAAGAAGGTTGAATACACTGATAGAACTCACGCGTATTCAGAAAGTACGTGCTGTTAAGAAATAAATATATATTAAATATAATAAAAATTATCGTTATTTTTATAAATTATGTTGCTGGTACAGCACACGGCAATATGCAATAACTGTAGTAAACATATAAAATTAATACAAACAAACTACTACAATTACTGCAGTTTACTACAAATACAAGAAATGCAATCAGTAAATAAAGTAAGCAAAAAGTTAAGTCATAAAATTATTACTGCCGAAAAAAGCAAGAAGAAGTAACACAGGCTCGCTAGTTACGCCCGCACCCCTCTTTTCAATTAGATAGTGGGTTGTATAGAGAATAAATATTATAAATAATGACGTTACATAAAAAGTTGTTCAGTGTAAAGGCGGAGCGATAAGGTTCTTGTTCCTGACGTTGATATTGTGGATGTCACATCTATATCTAATCATATCGTAAAGATAAGGAGGACTGCGGTCGCACAATATGGAGTAAAATAATACTAAAGAAAGACATGTTATTATGTTAGCCATATAAGGTCTTAAAACTTATGGGATACACTTTCGTATTTTCTTTTTCTGAAAATGAAGCCTATGAATGCATTTTACACTTTTAGAGCCCTACCAACACTTTCCACATCCGTTTTTAACATATTGTAACGTTTTCGGGTTCGCAATAAACAACTCGTGCAATTTATTTATTTAAAACAGTCTGTATATTCATACACTTTAAATTAATTACAATATAAAAATGTGAAATAAATGTAATGCACTTAAAACTACTATTAATAAATTAAAATTAACACAGTTATTTATTTACCAGTACTATTTATATGTCTGTAATATTTATATCTTTATTGCACTATAATAAAAACTGCACCGTATTTATATCACTTCTATTTATATAACACTCTAATATTTATGTCTTTTCTTCGGCTACCACTTAAGGAACTATTTATATATTTCTTATATTTATCTTACTGTTCCGCACGAGACTACTTAAGAACTTTCTTATTCCGGAACTACTCATCCATCCGTTCAACTGCCTTTTATATACGCAGAAAAAACTTCTGGAAAAGTGCGAGTGAACTCTCGATACGCTCGGAGTATACTAGAAGAATCTGCAGACTTTCCGTCGCCGACACAGTACCATGCGTCGTAAATCACACGCATGGTACTGTTCACATCTGGTTTTTTTTTTCGTCGGCCGGTCTGCCTCTTTTTTGTGGGACATATTTCGTTACAATATTATTATAATTTTCGTAATAATGTAGTGTAATGCTTTTCCTCTAACATCGTCTCACATATAACAGAAAAACTACATATATTCTGATATCGACGAAAGTTTTATAAGCTTATAATTCTTATGAGAGGGGCCTTTTACACCTGAGAAGAATTTTTACGTTTTAATTTTAACTCATAACCTTCAGTTGTTTCACTGAATATTATGTACATTTTTATATACAGCATGTGTCAATTTTCATTAGCCATAGGCGATTAATCCATACAGTACGTGGCAACATAGTACCCCTTCTTTCCTTTACAATGCCAGCACGACCGATGCATGTTCGTAAATACAAGTTAGCGTGGTTAGCAGTAACTATTCGACCACCGGCTTGGGTGTTTGTAATGCGTTCAGAAATAATATTTACGAGTTGCAAGGATTTTTTTTTCTTTTTCCTTTGAGTAAATGCAGAGAATTATTAAGCTGCGTTCACGCTGCATGACACAAACAAAAGCGTAATTCTAATAAAATTAAGAATAAGGTAAATAAAAAAGCATTCTGAAAATAATAATAAACTACTAGATCAGGAGATCGCGGCGGCCATTTGATGTTTCCCGTTCCAGTAATAAGGCGGCTTTTATTGCAGACTAGATCGCAACGTGTTCGCAGCTAAACATTGAATGTAAAATCTGGTGGGAAGATCGGAGAAAATCGTTGTGATGTCGATTGTTGCCGGGATTGGTGACGGACAGTAGGGGTGCCACGTTGCCATGTATTACTTGTATATGTATAAATCGCACGTAAACATTGAATCCCTATACCTAATGACAATTGACACATACGGTATATTACTATACTGTTGTATTCTTTTTATTTACTTTATTGACAATTGTAATTGTTTTGAATTGCAAATAAATTTTAATTGAATTGATAAGCATACTTTCCGGCAAAGCATATGAATTGCTATTTCGAAAATACACTGAAATGGAGAATGGTTTAATATTGATTCAGCTCTTTGAAATTAACTCTTAAAATTGATGAATAAAAGATTCGGTTTTACAACTCTGATTAAAATACTGGTCTATACAAATTTGCGTTTTCGAACGTTGGCTGATGCTAATCATTGATTAAGCATGTAATTAATCGGAAAAACGGAAATATCTTACCGCTATTTCGGCCCGTTCGGGTACCTGATTATGATTTTTTAAATATACGTATATCCTTGAAAATTTTACTTATTGTTATTAACAGCGGTTATACATAAAAATATTTCTTTGATTTAGTAATAAATGAAGTAAACAGTATAATTAAAAGCATAAATGACGTGTGTATGTAACTTTTAGCTTACTACAAAAATATAATTAACTGATAGCTAGGAATACCTTATCTTTTCTGAAGAAAACAAATGATGTTTGGAATTCCACTACAACTATTGGAATTTGTCTCAATTCGTATGGAACTTAAATGCTCAACGGCAATTTATGTTCTCGTTTGGGTTATTTTTCTTTGTAATTGTATTTGTTACCTGCACCTTATTAAAACACCATTTAACTCGAACATATATATCTTAGACTCACTCTAGATATAACATTAACATATTAAACTATATTGAAAACTTGTAAATGAAAATGAAGACATGGAATAAATTCTACAGAAGCAGGCTAGTGCACGTTAGGTAGCTTAAGCATATACATTACGTACTTCTACCTGAACTAGGCTTGGATAAACAGAATTACTTATTACCGGCACTGTAAAGTTCACGCCGACTTTTTCCGAACATTATTTAGATTGAAATCACGTCAACCAATTGGGAATCAAAGCTTTCTCAATCAACATTCTTTGACTATAGGTATTTGGAAAAAAAATTAATTAGAATGTAATTGTTTTAATAAAGAGCTAATAACACATAATCTTGCAATAACAGTACGCTGATTAATTCATCATGCAGAAATTTGGTGCAAGTTAATTCGTCTCAGAAATGTCAATGAAAAGTGTAAGATCTTACATACCGTTAGAATGCGATAGTCCAGCTTGAGACTATGCAATTAAGATGTAAGTAATTCTTTATTGTTCTTTTTTCTTACTAATTGCATACATGTTTCGGCATTTTTTGCCTTCATCAGTGTTACTAAAATTTTAAAAACAAATAAATAATGAATCAAAAATCGAACGAGAATAGAGCTAAAAACAGTGAACATACAAAGAAACTAAGCAAAGATAATATGTGTATATTTACCAGGTGTCTTAACTCGGTCGTTGCAGATGCACATACTTATGCATATTGGTTACGTGCTTTCGTTTTTTTTCCCTGTTATTATGTTTAAAATTTGTTGTTAATCAACCAGTAAATATATATTATAAAGGCATGGTGTTGCCTGTGCCATTTGTAAGCAAACACTGTTGGTTTATGATAAATATTCTGTTTTACAAAAAAATTGCAAGAAAAATAGATGACTTTCATACAATGATTTTATATTCACGAAACAATAGTAGTAAATAACATAACCCACACATATATATCATATAAGTAAAATAAAAAAATCACTACTAATTATACTAGGTTTTCCTAGTTCCAATCTACATTTTTAATCCTGTACAAATATAATTAGTGTTTAGTTCTAGTATAGTTTTTAATAATTACTCGGCTCGTCGATGTTGATGCATATACATACACAAGGCCTACAAACAAATGTGATGCGCAGCGAAGAAAATTTTTTGTAAAACAGAATATTTATCATAACAATATGCCTTTGTAATATATATTTACTGGTTGATTAACAACAAATTTTAAACATAATAAGAGGAAAAAAACGAAAGCACGGGACCAATATGCATAAGTCCAACTCGTCATTGTTTCACCATACCATTCTCGACGTTCTTCCATATCATAGTAACATAAACAGTGTTCTAGATCTAAATAAATAATAACTAAATATGTATGCGTATGTTATTGAAACTTAACGAAATCCAATGCACACTTACGTCTAGATAATTGGGAGAAGTCGATTCAATGAAACGGGATTAAATATAATGAATTTTAAAAACCCCTCACGCTTCTACCTACGCCGATGAAGAAAGATTTTACTGGTAAATTCATTTCTTGATCGGCTTTTTTTTGATGTGGTTTTCGAGTAAACAACAGATGTTGCAGTTCACCATATGAATAGTCCTATTCAGTAACTGCGTGCTGTTTACATTATTTCTTTGTTCCGTGGTAGTTTAAACCTGGAACGTCCGCCCTTTATTATTACATTTTTATTTTCCCCGTATAATGTTTAGTCACAAAGTTATAAGCATTTTTCTGAAAAATTCCATGTTTATATAAAACTATATTTCTCGAAAACGACGTATTACATGGACACAATTTTTTGCAGTATTGTTCACAATAATTAGGTCCTAATAGAAACATATTTTCTTTTCTTTAGTTACTTACTGCATGTGCAGTACATGACAAGTTTTGGTATAAAAATATAGTTTTTCAAATGGAACACCCTCTATATTAGTTCATTTTTGAATTGCTTATTAAATTTCACATCAAAAACATGTAAGACGTTAATACTTTAAAACTGACTATTACTCAGCTATTGTCGTTTCACTTTCTTATACGTAGTATAAGGAAGTATTGTGATGATGAAAATTTCGACCTCGAGATAACACATTTACTCACAGGCGTATTTTTGAAGAGGATAAAAGTATTAAAAGCTTAATTTAGAACAACTTTGCAAATTTGAAAGGCACATATACAATATAAGAAAGTCGTGTAGTGTCCACACCTCATTTTTTTAATATAATTTTGTTTGTTTTAGTATAAAAGTCATTTTTCCCCAATAGAACACCTTGTATATCAGTTCTTTTTTGAATGTCTTATTAAATTTTGCATCAAAAACAAGTAAGACGTTAATACATACTTTAAAAGTGAGCTATTGTCGCTTTTTGATATAATTTTGTCAGCTTCATGGTTTTATATTAATACAGCATAGCATGCCATGAAATTAGCTGTGATGGTGATGGATGATGTTTAATAAGTTACTTTTTAGTTCACAGGTGTAATTTGTTGATGCTATTAATCTTAAAATAATTGAAGCAATTTTATAAAGAAGCTTACAGATATGATTTTTGTACTTGGGTAAAGTCAAAGAAATTATTTATTAACTCAGAGAGTTTACCGACAGCGTTACCCTGGAAGAAGATGTCCCTGAACATATGCCTTTAGAAGAGTAATCGACACTTCATTACTACTGACGATGTTGCTTATGTTATTTTGTAGTTTCCTTTTCACTAATTACAAGATCCGTTGATACTTCCTAATTCCTATTTCTGTACTTACTATAATTAAGATATTCATTTGTTTTGTTTTAAAATTTGTTTATTGTACCATATTCTATATATTTTATGAAATATATTGCTGGCATAGAGTATATTGTAAGTACAATATATGTAATTTTTGTATAAATATATAGATATCGAAATAGGACACTTATCAAGATTATAGAAGTAAAAGAAAAGTAATGATATAGTATATATATATTTTTGGAATGCAATTAAACAACTCAAAATCTTAAGCTAGTAAACATTTTTTTGTCATTCCCCCAATACGTACAAAAATCATATCTCTAAGCTAATTTTTAGAAAAATTCATTATAAAATCATGCTATTAACTGAGTAACAACTTATTGAATGCCATCCATTCAATTATCAATGTTGCAACAAATATCATGGCTCACTATACCGTATTCAAATAAAAACATAAAGTTGTCAAAATTATATCAAAAACGACAATAGCTCAGTAATAGTCACTTTTAAAGTATTAACGTCTTACAAATTTAATAAGAAATTGAAAAATCATCTGATATGTTCTATTTGAAAAAAATAACTTTTATACAAAAACGTGTCATCCAATTTTAATCCAGTTTTCTTCACATGCAATTAATAACTGAAAAAATATAAAATATGCTTCTATTAAGACCTCTTATTATGAACAATACTACAAAAAATTGTGCCAATCTAATACGTTGTTTTCGAGAAATATAATTTTATAAAAACTTTGAATTTTTCAGAAAAATGGGAATAAGTCAAAAACTTTAGATTTTAGGCCTAGACTATCTTATTATTTTTTGACTAAGAATTGTACGGGGAATACAAAAATGTTATAATATATAGGCTGTTCCATTTAAAAAAGTATAACTATGGTCAGCCACCAAGTTATGGATCGCTCTGTATAATACAAAATATTTTTAAAATGTGCTCCTAATGAGCAGCTATCATAAGAAAAAAACCGCTTCGAAATATTTTTACTCGTAAAGGCACAATCGGGCTTACCCGCGGAGATGACTCACCCTGTATATCGTATTAGTTTTTTAATTTTCCGCAATACTTTCATATTTAACAATAGAAGTAATTAGTAAATTTGTTTCTATATCACTCAATTTGTCGCACTCTGTCTTTTAATTCATATTACAAAAGTTTAAATACGTACTATGTAGTGGGTACATAAAAATTCTCAAATGTCATAAATTCTTAATTCTGTTTGAATAAGTGGCGTGTTTCTAGGTATATAAAAACACTCGTTAGAGAAAATCAATGAGCAGTTAATAAGAGTTGGAAAAACCGACCCTAATTGTAACTAAAAGAGAGGATTTGGAGAAATATGAGGAATTTGTTTTCGAAAATCTACTGACATTTAAAAACGTTCCTATTATTATACCCTGTGTTCATTAGTGATTGAAAGGCGTTTGAATCGCCCGCACTTTTATTTATGTCAGAAAGTTGGTGCTTCTTGAAGATGTACCAGTAAATGATCAATAGCGTCTTACTATCCTGTTGTTTTGATTTTGATTTTCGTTTTCATCTACTTACTTTATTATTTTACGTATTTATTACTAGAAAGGCTTTTCTTATTGCCACTTTTTACATCCGCATATTAGTATCGGTAAGCGACGAAGTAGTCATAATAGATCCGTACAAATATAATGCACATTCGCTTTTAGGTTAATGATGGTGTTCACAGATCTGCACAACAAATTTATCGTTGATGCGTATTTTCGTTCAGAAATACGCAATCATCGAGGAATATGGGATTATTCCTATCAAAATTGCAAGCAGCAATTTCAAGAAGAATTTCCGAACATAGAATTTACACATGATTGTTTTGTGCAGCATGTTCGTCGTGTAATAGAGAGATTTCGCAGAACAGGGAATGTTGCGAAAGGGAAATCTACAGGTCGTTCTACAGTTCTAAATGAACAAGTTGTTGCAGATATTAGTCAAAGAATAGATGCGAGTCTTAAAAAAACCTTTGCGGTGCTTATCAGCCCAAACAAATTTTTCACTTGGTACCTGTCAAAAGGCTTGCAAGAAAGTTCTTCATTTACATCCATACAAGGTAACCGTAATTCATGAATTGTTACCTCTGGATTTTTCTCGTCGTACACAGTACTGTGAATGGTTCAATGAAGTTTTGTACAATGACGATATATTGGATATTACTTTCTTCAGTGATGAAGCATGGTTCCATCTCAGTGGATATGTAAATTCACAGAACAATAGAATTTGGTCTGCGGATAATTCTCATATTTTTATAGAGACTCCATTACATCCTGAAAAATCGGTGTGTGGTTAGCGATGTCAAGAAGGAGAATCATCGGCCCTTCTCTTCCTTCATCAAAATATTGATGCGAATACCTATCAAAATATAATTTTAAATCCTTTTATTGATCAACTTCATAATGATGAGTTGCAACGTGGTTATTTCCAACAGGATGGTGCTACAGCCCATACTGCGCAGAGAATATTAAATTATCTGCGGCAGTTTTATGTGGACAGATTGATAAGTAGAGACCGCTGGCCTCCTCGGTCACCAGATTTGACACCTTTAGATTACTTCATGTTTGGTTATTTAAAGAATAAAGTTCATTCTAAGCGTAACCATACATTGGAGGAATTACAACATACAATTTCGGAAGCTGTACATGACATTAGACCAGAAATATTACACAATGTATTCGACAATATGAAAAGAAGAGTGAATTTGTGTTTGAATTTACAAGGGCAGCATTTTGAACAAACGTTGTAATTTTCAAATTTTTAAATGATAAATATCTTGAATAAGTGTTATGCTTTTGTAATAATTTTCAACAAATGTTGTAATCTTCAAAATTTTAAATAATAAATATCTTGAATAAGTGTTATATTTTTGTAATAATTTACATTGAATAGTCTAACCTGAAATGAAGATTAAGAACAATTTCAAATATCAACATTAGAAAACAATTTTATTGTAATTACCTTCTAATAAATTAACTAAAATTGTTCCCTTTCTCACTTTTTTATGTTACGCCTATGATATACAATATTTACAGCCTCAGAGATTTGACTAGTAGTACTTGCCACCAACTTAAAGCAAAAAAATATAAAGCGGGAAATTCAAACGCTTTTCAATCATTTATGAACACTCTGTACATTATATGTATGTATGTATGTACTGGTGTCGTACAATAGTCGCTGTTCCTTGTGTTGTTATTTTAATATATCTTTTGATGAAAAACGTGTTAATATATTTTTTGACAAAATCTCAAATTCCATGGGACACTGGCAAAACATACCTACTTTGAAAAGAATAACACGATGTTATAAATAAAATCAAGAAACATCTTAAAATAAAATCATTCCCTTACTACGGAAATAAAGCTTCTACATATCTTCCTATTTCTAAGTAGAAATATGTAAGTATTTAAAAATGCCATAAATTAATAATAATAAGCAATATACACTGATAATATGAATAATAATGAAATGTTACTGGTTATAGCTACCAAGAGCCACTCCATAGGGAATAAGTTTTTTTTTTACGTTAACAGAGGGGTCAATGAAAAGGTCATCCACACAGGCAATAGGCATAATAGGCAGGTACTTAACGGGATAGGTACAGCGATTATGTTGGGTAACCCCTATTTTTTTCCGTTTTTTAACAACCAAACAGGTATGAACACATATTTTGTGACATAACGCGTAACAAGTATATATACCCCGTGATTATTTTCTATTGTGAACATTCCGTCCCAAATGCAAAACAACCAACTTGTCGCGTTTTGCCTTGATGTTTTTTTTTATGTGTACGTTGTATATCGTCCTCTTGCTCTCTCTCTCTCTCTTTGCATGTGAAATATTAACATTTTATAATAATTTACATATTTAATTTGCACGTTATTACCTTACAATTGTAGGAAAGAAATCTGGACTGACATAATACAATAAAGCAAAATATTCTGAATTCACAATAATAAACGAATTATTTTCTTGAATAGATGAATGTGTCAAGTATAACGTCAAAATATTCGACAGAATTTTTTCGGTGCATACAAAAGGCGCAAGGGGGTTAACAACCTCTAAAATGTAATCCGTAAACGTCCATAACTTTCTACACACAGAGAGCTAATTAAGATCGGACTTGGGCGATGTTTTAACAATTTTTGAATACATTTAAGAAAATTTTTAGATTTTCGATGTTTCCTATTTCACATTTACTAAGTGTTATAATTGCTCTATGTATGTGTGTAATAAAATAAAATATAATAAAATCACAAGTATAAATGTTATTTCATTTAATAATAATAATAAAAATAATAATAATAATAATAATAATAATAATAATAATAAATGACTTTATTTCCGTATACATCTGCAACATCAGTATAATAGCAATAATATATAATAGCATGTAAGCCAACAAAAGAAAAAGAAAAGAATAATATAAAGGGCAGATAATAATGTACCGGAAATCAAAAGTGAGGTTCAGCTGGACAACCACTGAGGCTGTCCCCTAAATTTCAACTTAAAACCTTCAAAGATACAGGAAAAAAGAAATAAACAAAAAGTAAATGCCTTAGAGTAGGATGACGAGGGGGGGGGGGGTTATAAGATGTATAATACGTTACGAAGATTGATATTATGAACATCGGTCCTGAAAGTGATTCTATTGTAGAGATAAGATGGTGATTTCAAGCTAATCATATCATAAAATTAACAAAAAGATTGTACGAGTCTTCGATTCTTCATGTTTAGTCAATGGATATCTTTCACTTTATGAGTTACATGGTCATATTTTTTAAGACAAAAAAAAGCAAAGGCAGGCATTCTGAAGTCTGTATTCTCGCCACAGCAGATGAATCTAAGTATTGGTCATATTGTAATGCAGAAAACGTGACTTGCGAAAGAACGAAACATTGACAAAGCAAAGCTTTCAAGCGAAAATGTTTTTTTTAAGTTGCATTATGCAGTTATCATTCAATTTCAAATGAGAGCTTTAAATCGTAAATTATAGTCGTATTTCATACCTAAGCATTTAACCCTGTCAACAATCCGAATGCTATTGTCATTAGTTTTTAATTTAACTTGACTAGTCAAGACTTCACACCATTTAGGATTTCCGAACAACATTGCTATTGTCTTAGCGGGATTCAGCACAAGACTATGCTGCTCCGAGAAATGAAAAATCTCATCAATGTCAGACCAAACCCCCCGAACAGCAACCGCCCACTCACTGGGATGGAACAAAGTGTAAATCTGAGTGTCATCGGCATACATTTCAATTACAGATCTCTTGACCACCTTTGGAAGAAACAATGTATAAATGCAAAATAATAGTGAACCTAACATAGAACCTTACGGCATATCTCTGGAAATCGCAATTCTTTCACATTTTGACGTTTTTCTTTTTATAAACGAGTACAAGATTTCCATTATAACAAATATCATGAAGATAGTTTACGTTCCTGGAAATTTGAAAATTACAATGAAAAAAAGAGAAATTGAAATTGACACAGAAAAAAAAATTTAAATGTATAATTTCTTATAAAATTCTTAATGCATAGAAGGTGTTATATAACAGTAATAGTAATAGTGACTACTTATTTATATCAAAAAACAGGTCGTATATTTATTATTATGATTGTGATCAACTTCAAAATATATTCTTCCAACTTGACATTATAATAAACAAAAATTCGCGGAAAGTGTGTTTCAAACACATATCTTTTGAATATCAGGTCGCTTGTAAATCCTCCGTCCTACCATATCGTACACGTACGTGTTCTATTGGTACTCAGTTCGGGGAAAAAGAAAATCGTGGTAGCCGATTAGCATAAGCATTATGAAAAATCCACAGTAATCCTAATTAATCCAATACATTAAAAATGAGTTTTCCCTATTGTTGATGATATGGCATTAACGCTGCTCTCAGCACATTGCTGATCAAGAGCTGTATATATAGTTGTAAGGAGAGCTGTAAATTCTATATTTCTTGACTAATACAAAAATATAAAATCGTCAATGAAGGCCACACAATTCCATTCTATATTCCAATGTAACAATGAAAGCTGTCGTTACAACATTCGGTCTGTGCAATTTTATAGTGCAATGTTAAGGGGCCCACACACTGCGTTTTTGTTCGACAGTTTTGTTCGACGAACAAGTCTGTCGAACAAAAACGACGAACGTGAGTTGCCCACAGACTAGAGTTTTGATCAGCAGTTTTGTTCGGCAGTTTTGTTCGGCAAAACGTTGGTTATGAACTATATAGAACTACACCACTGCAAAAAATCGTCGTCTTTTAAAACTGTTTACCCAACACACTTCAGATTTGTTCGACGGTTTTGTTCGACGAACATATTCGACGGACATAAACAGGCCGAACCAGATTATTTTCAGCAGCTTTGTACTCCAACATCAACGACGGTTTTCGACCCACACACTTCGGTTTTGCGTCGTTTTTGTTCGTCAAACAAAACTGTCGAACAAAACCGCAGTGTGTGGGCCCCTTTAGAGATCGGTCGAATATATAAGTGGTAAGGATGCTGATTAAATGTGTTTTTCCAATACTAATTTCTGTTGATAACGAGACACGCTTCCGAAGAACGACAAGCTATTCATTATCAAAGATGCTTCTAGGACGAAAATATAAATAATTGTCAAAGATTATTTGAAATGAAGCAATTACATCATCAGAACTCGAAAACACGTTTTAGAGCATTATCTACGCTAACTTAATGAGTAAACCTTGCTAAAACTTTAACTGCTTCTATTGCCAATACAATTTATATTATTTGAAAATTTCAACATATATCAACTGAGTGTTTTTTTTATTTATGGAGGCAAAAGTACGTTATATTTAATATATAAATTTAAAAGTGCGTAAATATTTGCCTTATTATTCAATGTAAGCGTATTGTTTAAAATGAAGTTAATGCAAATTTGCTAATCATCTTAATGTAATTTCTGTCATTGTAAGATTCTCATTGGTATTTTTTATTCGAAACTGCAGGTCCTATTCTGATGCCAATTCTTAAAATGCTTTTCTTTTCTTTCGTGACGTCATGGATTGAGTATAATATTTTGATTTGGTACTATTATTATTTAAGCTATGTGTACAAGTTTTGGGATTTATCGTGTTTATTCTTGGAGAAACTTTGATCACATTTAGCTATTATGGCATTTTTAATTGTTTTGGCTCCAATTTAGAAGGATATATGGGAACATTTGTTTCCTATGGAAGTTGTCTATGCCGAGATTTATTATTCCCATCTGCTAGAACAATTGAGATATGTTGTGTTTAAGATGGCGACACGCCATCCTCCTATTTTCTATTTTCCAGACCAAATATCTTAGTTCGGTCAATAGTATACATTATAACAAGTAGCGTTAATATGATATCCGAGGAATGTGATATAAATCTCTTTAAAATGGCAGAATTGTGCGATTTAATTGTATATTTTGATTGATTCGTATTTTGTTTTAGATTGATTTGATGATGTAAGTATTGATGTACTTTTATTTGCATTCACATATACAGGGTTATTCACGGTATACGGCACGGAATATTGTGGCCAAAATACGTGACTTTCAAAAAGTTTCACTTTTGGGATATATGGGGGTCTAGTATGGTTACTTTTTAAAATTATTTTTATATTATACAGGGTGTCCCATAAGCCCTAAAAGTATCAAAGTTGTGTTTTTTTAAATGGAACCCCCTGTATATTATTGTATTTTCGGATTCTCCGATCAAAATAAGTGTCTGTTTTAATAAGGTTTACAATACCTAAACCTTAAGGTTTTTTAAATAATTTGAATTTTGCCAAAATCTAACCTAATTTTCATGTTTCAAATACTTAAGAAGTATTTAAGTTATGTAAGCGAAATTTACAGCGAAGTGTAACAATATATCATATTTTATATCCCAATCATAATAAACTTGCCATCTTATACAGGGTGTCCAAAAATTAAAACTAATCAAATAAGAACTTTAAGTGGCTATAACTTGATTAATTTAAATAGAACGCCATATTTTTTAACTTACCAGGAAATGTACTTTTTAATTACCTATCGAATGGTATTAGGGTCTTCTATAGCTAAGTCTTCGCGTTTTTACAGAATACGCCAAATAATCGTTTTTTGTACCATTTGGTGTTTTTTAAATAAAAGTTCTAATGTATCTAGTTGCCTATGGTATTTAGAAATGTCAGATAATTTACAATTATAAGAATAATAATGACGAATATCGTTACAAATGTTCAGAAACTTGGAACGTTATTTATAATCTAACAGGCTATAACAGCAATAATGGTAATAACATATCAACGATAACATAAAACAGAAGCAAAATATTTATAACAGATGTTCGAAATGTCGACCGTCCATTTCCAGGCACTTACATATTCTTTTTTCAAAACCACTGCTAACTCTGGACAACATTTGCGGGGTTACAGTTTCAAAAGCGTCTCTTATGCGTATTTTTATATCGTGTGGTGTTGTCGGAGGCGTATTGTAGACAATTCCTTTTATGTATCCCCATAAAAAGAAATCTGGTGGAGTTAAGTCCGGGGATCTGGGGGGCCAATTTTGAAATCCATTTCTTCCAATCCACCTGTTTTGAAAGTTGGCATTTAAAAATTGCCGAACCTCGCGATGATAATGAGGCGGAGCTCCATCCAGTTGAAGCCACATGGTTGTTCTGATGTTTAAAGGGACTTCTTCTAATAATACTGGAAGTTGGTGTAAAAGAAAATCGAGAAACATCATACCATTTAAAGGTCCTTCAAAAAAATAGGGTCCAATTAAATATTGGCCCAGTATTCCACCCCACACATTAACGGACCACCTATTCTGATTTCTCATGACTCTGTATTCATGCGGATTCGAATCAGAATAATAATGGAAGTTGTGTCTATTCACGAGACCATTGTTATGAAAAATACATTCATCACTAAATAACACATTTTCAAAAAAGTTTTTATTTTCTGCCACTTTATCTAACACCCACATGCAAAATTCAGTTCGGTTGTCAAAATCATTTCCATAAAGTTCTTGGCAGAGCTGGATTTTATAAGGATGAAATCTGTGTTTTTTAAGAATTCTTGAAATACTTGCTTGACTAATGTTAGTATTTTCGGATATCTGATTTTGACTAACATTGGGATTTTCGATAACTGAACCAACTACCGTAAAAACATTTTCTTCATCTTCAGTGACAGGTTTTCTTGTAATGGGTTTTTTATAACTGACACTTCCACTTTCCTGAAACTGGTTTAATAATCTCTCAAAAACGGCTGGCTTAGGATGATTTCTTTCCGGAAAACTTTGAGCATAAACTCGAGAAGCCAATAAACAATTTTGATGACATTCTCCTAGGATAAAAATCATATCAATCCGCTCTTCTTTTGGGTAAATCTTCATTTTGACTAAGCAACACCACAACAATATTCAAATAATAACGATCTAAACTTCCACAATTACAAAAAATAATACCACTATAGCAAAAACAGACTTTGCAGACTAAATTGACAGACTAAATGAATTTATGTGACATTTCTAAATACCATAGGCAACTAGATACATTAGAACTTTTATTTAAAAAACACCAAATGGTGCAAAAAACGATTTTTTGGCGTATTCTGTAAAAACGCGAAGACTTAGCTATAGAACACCCTAATACCATTCGATAGGTAATTAAAAAGTACATTTCCTGGTAAGTTAAAAAATATGGCGTTCTATTTAAATTAATCAAGTTATAGCCACTTAAAGTTCTTATTTGATTAATTTTAATTTTTGGACACCCTGTATAAGATGGCAAGTTTATTATGATTGGGATATAAAATATGATATATTGTTACACTTCGCTGTAAATTTCGCTTACATAACTTAAATACTTCTTAAGTATTTGAAACATGAAAATTAGGTTAGATTTTGGCAAAATTCAAATTATTTAAAAAACCTTAAGGTTTAGGTATTGTAAACCTTATTAAAACAGACACTTATTTTGATCGGAGAATCCGAAAATACAATAATATACAGGGGGTTCCATTTAAAAAAACACAACTTTGATACTTTTAGGGCTCTTGGAACACCCTGTATAATATGAAAATAATTTTAAAAAGTAACTATAATAGACCCCCATATATCCCAAAAGTGAAACTTTTTGAAAGTCACGTATTTTGGCCACAATATTCCGTGCCGTATAGCGTGAATAACCCTGTATATTACATTACTATCCTGTTGAGTTATAAATAAATAAATATTTCTTAAATTAAGGCGAAAGGTGGTGGCCAAGTATTCAAACCTATTTCCTGTTTTAAAGTAGTATATGACTTAAAATGCTCTTCTAAAGAGATGCAACATTTTACTTTTTTTTTTATAATAGTTGAGATATTTTGTTCAATTTCGGTATTTAATATTTTTTAAAAATTCTGAGAAAGGGCGCAAGTGAAGAAATATTTTTTTTAATAATTATCCAAAAAAGAAAAAAAAATCTGATGAAAATTATCGCCCGAAACGCAAATAGTAATTCTCTCCTGCTTTTTACTTTCTCATACGTAGTATAAGGAAGTATTGTGATGATGAAAATTTTCGACCTGGATATGTTTGCAGGTGTCCACGTTTTGAAGTCCCCTGATACCGAAAAAGTTGTTTTTAAAAAATGATTGTGTGTGTGTGTGTGTGTGACCACGACAGCGGTCAAACCGTTGTAGGTATCAATCCAAATTTTGTATTTACGAGTATAATCTTACTCTTGAGATCTGATTAAATTTTCAGTAAAATCAACAGACCGGAAGTAGTAGTTTACTTCAGTGAAAAAATCGAATTTTGCTAATATTTCTTCAACTACTAAGTTCATACAAATTTATAAAGAATTCATATGTACTCCAAACTAAATTTGAGTAAATATTCTATTAAAAAAGTTTTTCGATATTTCTACCGGAAATAGGTCTTTTAATTTTATCGAAAATCAGTTTTTTGCAAATATTTCGCAGGTCATGCTTTTTAGACAGGTACGTTACGAATATAAAAGTATTTAAAACTTAATTCTTGATACCTTTTCTATAAAAAAAATTTCAAAATTTTGACCGGAAGTAACACTTTTACTCGTATCAAATAGCGATTTTTTGCAAATATGTCGTAAATTATGCATTCTATATACATATATTTATCAAGAGTACAAAAGTATTTAGAGCTAGATTTTGAATATTTTTGTATAAATTAATTATCAAAATTCGGACCGGAAGTAACACTTTCACTCTTAGCAAGTAGCACTTTCTTTCGAATATCTTGCAAACTATGACAGAGATTTATTAAGGGAATAGAAGTATTACTACAGTAGGATTTTGATTATTTTTTCAGAAGATAAAAATATTTTAATCTTAGTTTAGAACAACTTTTATATAATTTGAAACGCATACACGTATAAGAAAGTCGTGTGGTGGCCACACCTCATTTTTTTATGTAGTTTTTGTTACAGCAAACGGTCGGTTGTGGTTTAGTTCGATTATGCGCGATTATGAGACAGGGAGGTGTGGAAATGTCTCCGTCCATGTTTAGTGGATGGATCGTTGTATATTTTTTAAAATTATACAATAGTAAAAGAAGCAAATATGGGACAACTGTTTTGAGTTACTAAAATAGAACAGTATGACTTGACACTAGTGGAATTAACTTAAATTAATTAATTAAATAAATAGTGATGAAAAATAAGTTATGTGATAGAAGTCCAAAAAGGCTATAGTCCGACCAATTACCGGCTTAGGTACTCTACCATATAGGTAAAATCGTATTTACAAGATTAGCCCACTTACTATTTTTCCTCTTTTTTTCCACTTTTGCAAAATTTGAAGCGGTTAATCTACTTTTTCTGTATTCGAACCAAATGTCATTTTCTCTTTGGTCTCTGGTAATTTTCTTAATTTTGTTCCGCTTCGCTACATTAACCTGTAAATCATTTTAAAATTAAGTATTTCATTTTTCAAATCATTGTCATCCATATCAAATCTGGTCCATATCGGTCCATAAACTTCTTTTCCCCTAATTTCATGTTTCTTTTTTGTTTGTAGAATTTAAGCAAAACAGTGTTTTTTCTGTTTAAATAAGTCGTTTTGTGCGTCTTTTTCCTGGTGTCTTTATTAACTTGGGCGGATTTTTTCCTACAACTTTTTTCATAGCTTCATAGTGCGACTTAGTTCCCATCTGAAAATCGAATCCAGCTCCATGGGCACGTATACTATATGCTCCATTTTTTACTCCTACCAACGGCTTTTGCTCCTACAAATTTTGCAACCAAATACATTAAATTTTCTGCTTTTGTGTTATTAGTAATTAATTGATACGCCTTCCTTACCAAAGATTTTAAACACTCTTGCACATTATTTAATGCTTGGAATCTGTTGCCCTGTAAATCTTCATTCGATTTGTTGGAGCAAAAGTACTCTTTACAGTGTTCATGAACCCCAAACATATGACAGGGTCCATTTTTCAGATCTTCTCTTAGAGCTTGTGGATTTTTCCTATTATAGATTATAGCTGCCCGCGCTGCCTTCACAAGGCGTTTTATAAAAACAGGATTGAATACACTTCGTATAGGTCTGGAAACCTCTGAATCTTGTACAAGGTTTTAGTGTAATTTTTTATGACGTAATTGGCACATTCTAGTTTTTCTATGCGCCATCCATATGGTAGCATCTCTTAATAAAACGACGATATTGCAAGCCCATGTATTGTTCGGCCCTGCTTAAAGGCATGTACAAGCATGTCAGATTCCATTGCGGACGAAGTGCCATTCCAATTTTTAAAGCGGTTTTAATGTTAGCGCAGTATTTATTGCGGAGATCCAAGTGGAGAAGCTTTTTAGTTCTCAGACCACACACGCTACTCCAGAATTGACACTGCCCATGACTACGACATGACCAACCCCTTACTTACTATTCATTTGACGTAAGTACTACGTACTTATTCCACATTAAAAGTCTCCCTCTTGAGATCTGGTTAGATTTTCAGTAAAATCAGCAGAATAGAAGTACTTATAATAGGATTTTGAATAATTTTTATATAAAAAAATTCGGTTTATTTTTCTAAGAAGATAAAACTATTTAAAACAATTTAGAATAATTTTGTATAGTATGGAACGCTCATACGTATAAGAAGGTGGGCCACACCTTATTATTACGTTTGGCACTAAGTCGAAGATGATTTCTTCCCTTAGTCGATTGTCTTTTATCCATATGATTCGTGTCTGTTTTATCACTACAGAACTGAACTCACAAATGCGAAAACTTTAAATTGATAACTTGTACTGCATCAGCTGAGTGACAGTTTTGGTCACGACTGATCATCGTGATCTCGCGCGTTCAGGATGGGTAGTGGTGAGGGGTGTAAAGGGACGGAAAAATTATGAAAATATGTGATTCGGCCGTTGATATTCAGGGTAGAAAAACAATAAAAACACTAAAGTACATAAAAATTAACTCTACAACGTCGCCCTTTCTCGAATTTTCTTTTTGTCTATTTTTTTTTGGATGTTATTAAATATATTTTTTTATAGAATAAAATATAAAAAAAATAAAACGTGGTATCATTTCTAAATATACATAACTATATATACAATCAATGAAATTCATAATATATTGTATAGTTTTTGAACAAAACGGGAATTAAAATCAGCTCCATCTCTCGTTTCCGAAACACATTAAATGCATTTCACCTTTCGCCTTAAGACCCTTGTGGAAAAATGTTAATTTATTTTAGTAAATCATAAAAATGAATTTAGCTACATCTTATCTATCACCAATATTACTTGTAGTCAAAACTAAATTATCTACATTCCTTAATTAACATTTTCAAAGTACCACAACATGTGCAGATGTAGTTCGTTCTAAGAAAAGTAATAATTTGGAAGTCTAAACTTTTTTTTCTTACCTGGTGAACGAATACGTCTTGACCGCCGTCATCGGGTGTTATAAAACCCCATCCCTTGGCAACATTGAACCATTTACATTTACCTCTTCGTAAACCGAAACTAGCCTCCGAACAACCCTGACTTGCACTTCCTCCTTCGGAACCTAAAACGAAACAAACCTCACGTTTTCGAATGGAATTTTTATTAATTTCTTTTTAGATGACTATCAGTAGATTAATTTATTTGAATATTCCTCTCTAACGACTTCAGACTTTTTATATGTGTCTAATATATGTCTAATATTTATACTATAAACGTGGTCTTTGTACGAGTAATAATTTAAATACCTCTTTACTTTATAGTCGGGATAAAATATAACGGAAATTGAATGTATTAATAAATGTAAGTAGTCGTAACATACGCGACTGTTCATAACCGCTGCAAGTAATATAGTAAAAAAAAAAATTGTACATGTGTACTCAAGGAACAAATCATAGGGAGAAAGTAAAATTATTAAAGTTAAAAAATTAATATTTTTCCTATATCCACTTACATATAAAATATGACATGTTGACGCGAGAGTGTGAATATGTTTTGATGAATAAAATAAAATATTTTGTAAAATACATTGGTTTATTGCATGCTATTTTTATAGCACAGTGAATCATGTGATTATTAGAGACGCGCTTCCATCAATACGACATTATTTCATATCATATTTAATATACCGAATTGATGAACTGGCCTGCATATGCATACGTTTTTAAACATGGAAATATTTTGCGCATAAAAATAGACATATACTTCTTCGTCTGCAGATACAGATGTTAATAAATAATACTAGTAATAATGTCCCATATGGAGTGAAATAAAGGCTGATCCAGATTGGACTTTAAGATTTGAATTGCGGGCCATTTTCGTTCTATGAATGTTGGAAGTTTGCATTTTTACAGTTGGTGTTAAAACACATGGCAAATTCATAATAATAATAATAATAATAATAATAATAAAGCTATTTATTCAGTAATACATACAGTGTTGAACATGTCAAAATATATATATAAAACAGATTCACAGATTCACATTTATACGCGTCAAAATCTAAAATTAAAATACTCATCTATGCTATAGAAAGCTTCTTTGATGAGTATCTCAAACAATACAGTTTTTTGCCTTTTTTGAGGTAAATATTTTATGTGTGAAGGTAAATGATTATATACTCTTATTATTTGGGTGATACAACTCTTTTCCACAATACTTTTTGTTGTTTGTACAGGCAACAAATGTGAACAGACTATACCTCTGGTCTC
The DNA here is from genome assembly GCA_963170755.1 of Amphimallon solstitiale. Lineage (NCBI taxonomy): Eukaryota > Metazoa > Arthropoda > Insecta > Coleoptera > Scarabaeidae > Amphimallon > Amphimallon solstitiale. Next base: position 62,346,343 of record OY720679.1, on the reverse strand, counting down.
GTAATTATGTTGTAATTCTTGCTCTTTGAAAAACTCATAATTTTCCTTTACAAACTTCACATGCTCAAGAACATATAAGCCCGTCAATGTATGTATTTTTTGTCCCTTAAAAATTTCCTTGCATGAATGAGTCTTTCTCACACCAAAGACACTAGGCAGGCACGACTTCTGTAGAATAAACACTCTGGATGCATGAACCGATGTTCCCCACAACATGATGCCATAACTAAGTCTCGACTGCACATAAGCATAATATGCCGATAGACCTGCTGACTGATTTACAGATCCCGCTATGATACGCAATGCATAACTGAATGATGATATCTTTGTTGCCAAGTGGTCAATATGTTTCTTCCAGTTCAATTGAGGATCCATCCACAATCCCAGAAACTTAACTGCCATGTGTTCCATATTTAGCTCTTGATCTCTATAAATAACTTTTATTGGGTCCCTCTTGAAATAGCCAAAGTTTAACACATTGGTTTTTTCAATATTCAGCTTGAGCCTGTTTCTGTCAAACCACGAACCACAGTCCTCAACAGTAGACAGTATTTCATTGTTTGCTGCATCTTTTTTGGTTCTTACAATTACCGAAGTATCATCAGCGTATAGTATCGTTTTATGTTTAGTCTTGCAAGGGAGATCATTGACATATATTAAAAACAATAAAGGATCCAGGACGGAGCCCTGGGGCACTCCTCTTTTCAGCATCCCTCAATCAGAATCAACACCCGCATCACCACCGACCACGCATTGCTTTCTATTATCCAGTAGGACCGTATCAACTGCAAACTATGTTCCCTTTTTCCAACTCCTTCCAATTTTTCAAACAACACACAGTACTCAACACAGTCGAAGGCCTTACTAAGGTCCATGAAGATACCAATTGTGCACTCATCATGATTCAGACTGTCAATAATCTCATGTATGGCTTGATAAGCAGCTCTGATCGTAGATCTGCCTGTGATGTAGCCATTCTGGTATTCACTAAGTATATAATGTTCCAAAAGGAAATCCATTATACGTTTAAAAATAATTTTTTCGAATATTTTTGAGAAATGTGTCAATATAGATATCGGTCTGTAGTTTTCTAGTTTTGTAATTTCACCTTTCTTGTATATTAATCTAATAAAAGATTTCTTCAATTCATTTGGGAATATTCCCGATTCTATACATTTATTGACTATTGGTTCTAGTATAACTGCAAGTTCATGCGCACATTCTTTTATTATCTTTACAGGTATTTCATCACAACCCACGCAAGAGCTATCCCTTAATTGTTTGTGCAATAATGCTACATATTTCTCCTACATCAGTAGGATGCAACATCAATGAGTGGTTATTATAAGGAATATTGTCCAGATCTAAATCTTTTATCTTGGTTATATTGTTACACATTTCTATCAGTTGTCTGTTGATTGTAGACAGCCTTTCTTCAATTGTTGTTCCTGCCACTTTAATCCCATCAACAGAGATTTCCTCAGCTTAACAGAACCCGTGATTTTTCTTGCCAGCTGCCAAGTTGCCTTAGTCTTATTATGTAATTAATTGATGGAATCACTGTTAGCTTTGTCTTTCGCAATTTTTATCTCTTTGTTTAAATTATTGCGATAGTTGTTATAATCTTCTATACTTATTCTTTCGTTTAGCATGTCCTCGTACATTTGTCTTTTAATAATCATGGCATCATATACAGTGCAACAACGAGTAACTATTGTGCAAGTAAAACTTCGACCACTGTTTGGATGCAATAATGTTCTAAGTGAGCGTGCAATTCGTGACCTTACTGCAAAAATTTAAAATAAGTGGTATGGTTATTAATATACCAAGAGTTTGCTATCAACGCAGAGGTCGTTCAGATGAAAATATTGCTCGTATAACGTGTGCAAGAAGAACCAAGCACGTCAATTCGTCACCATTCACAGCAATTGAACCTGTCATATGGCACTACTCAACGAATTTAAAAAAAAGACCTGCAATTGAAGGCGTATAATATTCAACTGACCCAAGAACTGAAACCAGCGGACCTCCAGAAACGCCGTACATTTGTGTACTGGGTTTCACGAAACAAAGAAGTGGATGCTAGTTTTTACCAAAGAATCGTATGGAGCGATGTGTCCCATTTTCATTTAAATGGGTATGTGAATCGCCAAAATTGTCATATGTAGTGAAAATCCACATGCTATACAGGAAAAACCAATGCATACAGAAAAATGCACTGTTTGGTGTGCACTGTGGGCTGCAGGAATTATTGGTCCGTACTTTTTTGAGGACGAACCCGGTAATGCTGTTGCAGTCAATGTGTGGGTGTACGGTATTGGAAGATGCTAAACAACTTTTTCTTCCATGGTATCAATGATTTGAACTTACATGTGGTTTCAACAAGATGGAGTCACATATCACACAGCACGAGAAACACGCACTTTAAAATTTCCTGGACATGTTATCTCTCAGAGGGCGACATCAATTGGCCAGCGAGGTCTTGCGACTTAACCCCTCTAGAGTTTTTCCTCTGAGGCTATTCGAAGGAAAGAGTCTATGTTAACAAACCTGCATCGATTCGAGAACTAAAGGAGAACATTAGACGTGCAATTACTGAAATCGAACCGCATTTATTGGAACTTGTTACGGAAAACTTCGCTAAAAGAGTGATATCATGTCAGCAGAGTCGTGGAGGGCACTTGGCCGATATCATATTTCACATATAATTGTCAAGTCTATATTTTACACTATTAACAATAAATTTCGAATTTTTCAAATATCTTGTGTTTTATTCAAAGAACAAATCCTAAAGTCCAATCTGGATCACTCTTTATTTACAATCATAAGGCATTATTACACGCCTGTGTGCGATTTGAGTTGGTGCCTCTCCGCATTCTCCACGGAGTAAGAAAAACCAAGGACAATGAAATAAGCTCAATACTGCATCACCAGTCTGCAACATACTTATGCGTACATGCATACATATTGACACATATTATATCATATAAATAATTTAAAATGATATTTTCAACTTAATGTCCAATGTTGACAATAACGTACCAATCCTGTGTTTTTGATTAAACACACAGTCCAATGTTTGCTTCTAATATAAATCTTTAGTCGTTAGTTTCTTTGTTACTAAATTATCTAAAGTATTTCCTCTTAATATACCACCAAACAACTGACTAATGTTATTATGGCACTTGTAACACTAGAATAATTAATTAATTCTATTTTGAAAGAGTCTTGATCGTCATCTATAAAATTAAACCAACATCGTTAAAACATATTGGACCTGTACACCATCGAACATATTAAAATGCTATTTTCTTTAAATTGTATCTTTAATTATACTCAGAATGAAATACGATTTTGGGTTTTGTATCTAGGAAAAACTGTCAGTGTTAGATTATTTTTACTGCCACCATTCGAATTATCATGCTGTGGGATTTTTTTCCCAAGGAATACTTTAGTGGTGAGCAGCTTGGTTTCAGTGACAAAAATGCTCATTCTTACGTGCAAGCCCAGTGAGCATTTCGAAATCACTACAATTTGCGGTATGCTCATCTGCAAATTTAATTAAGCAATGGATACGCAAACTTCAAATAAGTGGTTCTGCAGTTTGTTCTAAACCCCGTGACCACAGAAGATCTGTTAGAAATGAAATCAACATCGAAGCTAGATGTGCTTCTGTATGCCAAAATCAACACCAATCGATAAGAACACACGCTTTACATTTAAACCGGTGTAGTGTTCAAAGAATTTTGAAAAAGGATTTACATTACCATCCTTATAAGATCCAGTTGGTTCAAGATGTGAAGAATGATGTTCACCGTAGTCGTCTTAATTTTTTGATGCAGGAATTCAATAATTTTGATAATATTCTTTTTAGTGACGAAGCACATTCTTATTTAGACGGGTATGTGAACAAACAGAATTGTTGACACTGGTCTGCGACAAACCCAAGAGAAAAACATACAGTCGCTTTGCATACTAAAAAGTGACTGTATGGGCAGCAATGTCTTCAAGAGTCGCTATTGGTCGAAAAGAAATCAAGGACAATCAATCACAGTAAATGCACAACGATATTCATCGATGTTTCGCAATTTTGTAGGACCGATATTACAAGCATTTGATTTCTTCCTGTGGGGCTACCTTAAAAGTAAGGTGTATGAAAATCCTCCAGTGAAAGTCAATGAACTTAAAGACCGAATAAGGAAACATATTATCGCCATCGCTATAGCACTGTGTCAACGAGTTATTCTAAATGCACAATATCGTTTAGATGAGTGCATAAGACGTCAAGGGCAACATTTAGACTACAGTGTTTTTAAGGTTTAATTTTCAGATGATAGTAATTATATTTCTAAGTACAACGTTCAAAAACCAATAACCCATATTATTTTTAAATTCGAATTTCATTCTATGTTACCTTTATAAGGCTTACAGTATATTTTATAATAATACTGTAGTCGTATGATATGTTAATTTAGTTTTGACGCAAACCTTGTATACTTATTAGATCAAATGATATTATTAATAAGTAGATGTGCGTATTAAATGTCAGCCACTTGTGGGATTTTTACAAACATCTGGCACTTGCTTTATTTTCATTTTCTATTTAGTCATGCATACACAAAATGTAAATGAATTTGATACATTAGTAAGGTATGATTAGTAAAGTAATCCAAATAGTACTTAATTACTAGTCATTTTTCAGAGTCTAGAATATAATTAAGAAATGTTTTATTCATTACTGAACTATTTATTTACGAATAATTAATTAATTATGTGATTCATTCTGCTTGTTTTTTTGGAGTTTCTTTGTTCTTAATCATCTATATGTAGAAATAAGATGTGTGTAAGGTTTCAAAGTATTTCCTTATTAATATCGAAAGCTTTAGTTATTAACTTATAAATATGGTCTTTAATTTGAATTAAATACTATAATATCTTGTAAAAGCGTCTGTGATGCTTTTACAAGATACTTTGCAATCAAATTGAATATGATTGGTGATTTTTGAAAATTGATTTGTCTAATTAAATCATTTTTTGATAAATTATATATATTTGAAAATGATACACTAAAAAACGCAATTCTGTCAGTAAATTAAAGTATAAGCTAAATACTGAGTCAAATTTAAGCTTTATACAATTTACATACATGAATGAATATCATTATTTTAACCATTTTGTAAGTCTACACCGTGTTAATATATGTGAGTTTTTGAATTTTTACTTTAAAAAGAAATATTGGGAAAGTATTTTCCCTAATCCACACATAGAGGTGTCTAATCTTGAGCTCATATGTTTCGTTTGTAAGGGGGCGCAGTCTCAGCGCAGAAAAATATAATAATGTTGTTTTATTTCTATTGTGATAACACAAGCCTGCAACCAAAAAAATAGTGTTTAGAAACCAATCCCTGATTTTGATAGAATTTTGGATGCTGTTTGGGAACAAATAGTCAAAAAATACCATCACGTACTATTTTTTCACAAATTGAAAGTTTTGATTTTCGTAGGCACCAATCCATTGTGTTAGAAAATCTACTAAAAAAGGGGACGAGTATTTAGTCATAAGTCGTCATTATCGGCAAAAACTGTAGATTTTAGGTCAGTCTGTGGTACCAATAAAAAAAAAAACCTTTAAAATTTTTGTATGAACAAATTTTACTTCAAAATGACTTCATTTGTCGACACCCTACGTTAAAAATCGCCATGATTTACCAGTAGTTACCATTAATGAAATTCCAAAAACATCTTATGTGAGCGGAAATGGCATAGTTGATGACTTCTCCCTTTTGTTGCTCTCGTCTATTTCACACATACTGCGTGTTATGTCTGCAGAATTTATTTATTTCCCGCAGCGGAAAGTTTTCATATTTAAAGTTTTAACCTATAAAATATACTCAATGGCACAAAGGACTTGTCTTGATTCACCTGATTCCTTTTGTTACATTTGTGGGGAATTTGTAATGAAGAAGCATCAACGAAATAAAATAGATATTGTGAAGAAAGTATATTATGCATACTTCGGTGTAAAATTTGTTGACCAGACATTGGCGCCACATAAAGTGTGTTACCTTTGTATAGAATAATTGTAAACGTGGTCAAAATATAGGAAAAAGTCTTTCCGTTTTGGAACCCCTATGATCTGGATGGAACGTAGAAGTCTAAATGATGAATGCTACTTCTGCTTATGGAACTTGAAGGGGTTAAATTTAATTAATAGATTTTTTACCCAAACCTCCCGTCCCCAATGCACCCTGTTCCTCATAGCTCGGAAATTCCTATACTTAAACCTACTGAGAAACTAGAAGACACTCCTGAAAGTTCTGAAGACAAAGTTCAAGCTTATGGTGAGGACTTTCACGGTGTTTCCCCATTTTTCCGACTAAAATTTAATGATTTAGTCCGAGATTTGGTCCTTTCTAAAGATTCGGGAGAACGCGTAGGCTCTGGGCTAAAGGAAGGGAATTTATTTACTTCTGGTGCTTCTTTCTCGTAGCCCAGAAAGCGAGAAACAGAGTTCACTGTATACTTTTCTCAAGATAGTGGCTTGGTTTACTACAGCAATGTCCCGGGATTGGTGGAGATATTTAATATACGTTTCCCTTGATTCTTACCAAATTGAAATATTATGATATTGGATGGATGATATGCGGGAACTTCGATGCTTCTTGGACAACAAGCACGATACACCAAGAACCCTTGTTTCTTGTGTGAAGTGGGACAGTCGGGATAACAACAATCACTGAATCAAAAAGGTGTGGTTACCTAGGAAAGCATTAGAGCCTGGAAACAAAAATGTAATGAAGGAAAGTTTGGTCGATCACAGTACGTTTTCTTGTCCCCACTTTACATTAAACTTGACGTAATGAAAGAATTTGTTATGGCCTTTCAAAAGAAGAAAAGTATTTCAAATACGTTGACCACTAGTTTCCAGGACTGTCGGTAGCAAAAGAAAAGAAGGTGTTTTGTAGGTCCAGATACTCGGAAACTTCTTCAAGAAGTGTTTGAAAATAAAATGGAAATGAGTGAAAAAGAGGCCGGGAGAGCTTTTAAGGAAGTCGTCAAGAATTTCCTTGGGAGCGTTAAGATTCCAAACTATAAATGTATCGTGGAAACATGAAATTCAGACTGTTGTTCGATGAGTTTGAAAGTTTATTTCTTAAATTTGCATTTGGACTACTTCCCCTAAAATCTCGGTGCTGGTAGTAAAGAACAGGGAGAAAGATTTCACCTGGATATCAACGAGTTGGAGTGTAGAGACCAAGGGAGGTGGAACAAGAAAGTGCAAAAAGGAAACCTCAATCGATCAAGTCGTTCAGAAATTACCGGATCACTAACAGGCGCACCACTATATAGAGTGTGTATAAAATGTCGCAAAAGCTACATACAACCACACTCTTCGCTCGGTTCTGAACCAAAAATCTTAATGTTAAAATGTCGTGTCATGCTTCGTATGTGTTCAGAAACCATTTGAAAGAAACATACATTTAACAACACTGTAGCCGCATACTATTGTAATTATATAGATACCACAATAATTTCTGTATTTCGATCTTCGAAAACATTTTACTCGTTATTAGTATTATCAGATGGGTAAATCTGGCGTCACATAAACTTTTTCCTTAATAAAACTCCAAACGAAAAAGTCTAAAAGATTGCGATCGGGACATCTCGCAAGCCATAAGATAGGATCAAGACGATTCGGTAGGTAAACTGGCCCAAACGACCCGGAGATTTATAATGCCCAGCCAAACGTTAATGGAAAACCTCCTTTGGTGGCCATATTCTTAAAATGCACGCGGATTTTTATCTGCCCAATGCTGAAAATTAAAAATTTAAATTCAATCGAAAAATGTTTTCATAGAGTGACTGAACTTCACAAACATGATATGAACGAAGAAGGTTTTCTCGTAGAACCAACTGAACGGTTTTATAACTAGGGATATTTAAGGTTGAAGCTTACTATTGGGTACTAACGGAGGGATCTTCTTGTACTGCGTCCAGAATTTGCTCTTCTAGTTGTATTGTGGGCTTTTCTCTTGGTCGAGCGGGATTAGCATTTGTTTTAGTAACCGAACGGGTTTCACGTAGATGTTGAACCAATCTTCGAAATATATTTCCACTACGATGTCTCCGATTTGGGTAACGTACACGATATTCGCGTTCTGCCATATTAGAATTTCCATTACAGAAACTATACACCATGCGCCTATTAGCATATTCAATAAATGTAATATCCATTATGAAAGAATAAAGTAACAAAAAAGGAACGATAAAACACGTTAGCGCAATAACTAATCAAAACAATACAAATAACCACGAAAAAGCAAAGTTTAGGCAAAATGAAACAAGATAGTCGAATTAAATACACAGGTAAATGTCAAAATTGACAATAATGATATTGATTGAAATCACTGACATACAAACTCATTGTTCTAAAACGTTGTCAAATGTTTTTCATGAAAGTACGTATCGAAGAGTAAGGCTTAGTTACGCACTAAAAGTCTAAAGCCCGTGAAAACAAGCAAAGCACATGATACGACATTTTAACATTAAGATTTTTTTATTCAGAACCGAACGAAGAAAGTTCTGCCTGTAGCTTTTGCGACAATTTATACACACGTTATATACAGTGAGAACGCGCAGGTTGGAACAAATTCTTTTAAAATTGTTAATTTTGTTTTATGGAAAAACGCTCGGCTAGGTCGATTTTTATTTTTAGCTGCATTTTTTCTGATGGTAAATTGATGTACAAAGAGTGGTCTAAAAATAAATTACGACCATCAAATTTTTTTGTTGAAATGCAAACATATGTTTTTTATTTAATTTGTTAATTCTTCATCGAATTCTAAGTATGTTTCATGTACCATGCACTATACCCAAACAGTTATCGAGAAATTTACAATTGAACATATCAATAACTAAGACCGTATCCGACAAAACTCATTTCACTCTGTTGTCTGTAAAGGACCGATTTATTAAAAAAACAGAAAAACAAATAAAATTAAATGTTCAAACTGTTGACCACTAACTTCCTGACAATAGGCAAGCCGAAGATCAATTTCTCGTAACACTGCAGTTAACGTAAAGTACACTTTGGATTTTAGATATCCCCATAGATAAAAATCTAATGGGATTAGATCTGGATACCTAGCTGGCCATTCGATAAAACCTCTCCTACCGATCCATCTATTTGGGAAAATATTATGCAGGTAATCTCGTACTGTTCTCGAATAGTATGGGGATGCTACATCCTGTTAGAACCATATCGAATCTACCGATATATTTGGGTTCCCATTATTCGGGTTTAGTGTACTGGGTACTATGTAATTTTGTAGTAGGTCTAAATATTTTTCAGAATCAAGTGTTCCCTCAATAAAAAAAAAGGACCCACAATTTCGCCCCAAACGTTTAATTTCTTGGGAATTGTGTTTGACTCTTCATTCTCCAATGTGGGTTTTGTGGGTTAGCATTGCATCTATACATCACTATTTCGCAAAATTCCAATCTGCAGTCGAGATCGTCTTCAACAAGTTCCTGAACGAAATGCACTTTGTATGGGTGCCATTTGTTCTTGAGTAAATATTTTAAAATAGAAGATATACTTACTGACAGTTCTGCAGCTACTTGTCGACTTGATTTGTGAGGATTTTCTTGTAAATCGAGCAAAACATTGAATTGTATGTTTTTTGGAACTGTAACATTGTTGGTATTGTAATTGTCTCTTACGTGGCCAAAGACTCTAAACTTTTTTTCTATCTTACTAACTACTGATCGTGTATAGGCCTCTCTGGGTACCTATCATTAAACAGTTCACAAACTTCAGCTTGTGTTCGAGTCCTGTCGCCATATCCTACCATCATCAAAATTTCTATACGTTGTTTCTCAGTTAAACGCAGCATTCTGTCAAACTTCACACTGCACTTCACAAATACTTATTTTAAGTGACGTTGTCATACAGTTTCAATGTTACTAAACGGTGACAAGTCAACAATCAATTCAAGAAAAGAAAAAACCAAATAAACACGGATTTTAATGATTTGCTAGATTTACAAGAAAAAATTAAAAAACAAGCCGATAATAGTTAGTGGTCAACAGTTTGAACATTTAAATTGATTTGTTTTCTGTTTTTTAAATAAATCGGTTCTTTTCAGACAACAGAGTGAAATAAATTTTGTAGGATACGGTCTCAGTTATTGATATGTTCAATTGTAAATTTCTCGATAACTGTTGAGTTTGGGTATAGGACATGGTACATGAAACATACTTAGAATTCGATGCAGAATTAACAAATTAAATAGAAAACATATGTTTCCATTTGAAAAAAAAAATTGATGGTCGTAACTTATTTTTGGACAAGCCTTTGTACATCAATTTACCGTCAGAAAAACCGCAGCTAAAAATAAAAATCAATCTATCCGAGCGTTTTTCCATAAAATTTAACAAAACCAAAAATTTTAAATGAATTTCTTCCAACCCGCGCGTCTTCACTGTATGTACAAGAAGGTCTGGAGAGAAAAGGTCGTTGTCGCTATTATATAAATCATTTCGGTTTATAAAATTTATTAATAATTCAACCACAGTGCCACCTATCGGGTCAAGATCTTGCGATTTTGTTTTGGCAGTCAACCAACATATATTGTGAATATGAGTCATTGTGTCCATAAATATAGAATTTGTTAATAGCTTGACTACAGTGCCACCTACCGGATCCTAGCATAGCTATGAATCATTGTCCGAACAACACAAATGTAAATGTGTAAATATGACCTCAATCGGTATATGATAAAAGTAATTCTTCCTCTAAAAATGTTAAAAAAGCCTTATGCAAAAGTTGTTTCAAATTAAATCTGAATCCTCAGACTTTAAATTAAAACAAAAGAATTTCAATACTAGTTTTAATTTTTTTGTGAAATTGACCAATTATTTCCGAAATATAATTTTTCCGTTGCAGTAATTTGCTGCTTCTGCATTCAAAATTAATTTATTTGGGATACATGGATTTGCGGATTCTTTACTTCTTGATTTGTTGCTTTATTTATGTATTCAGATATTATATGGTATACTGGTCTACTAGTTAATTATCTATTAAGTTAATTTTGTAATTGTCCCTATCATTAAATATTCATGGAAATTATTTGTAAATTTCTATATTATATAATATTTTTTGCTGTCAGTAACTCAGTGGGTTAAACAAGTTTTGTTGTTTTTTATTCCCATCTCACTTACAATTTTATTTATTAATCTTTAATTATGTGTACGTAATTTATAATCTTTTATACCAACCATAAACATATTATTAATACTTATAATATAAAATAATAATATATAAACGGATAAAACACATTTTAGTAGATATTCTAGAAGCTGGATTACACCGTACATAGTATTTAAAAATGGTTTAACTACATAGGTAGAGATAATACCATAGGAATTCAGTTTTAAGGCTTGAACAAGGGGATTACTGTAATTTTTCGGACGGTCCCGTTGACATTTTCATTGTACAGTCGCTGCTGCAAGAAAATCGTTAGTGCAATTGCAGTTAAAGTGGCGTGCTAAACAAAAGACTACCGAAAAACTAGGCAAACTAGACTCGGAATTATATAGTATAGTGAAACTATACGCGTCTAGGTATACAAACCCAAAACTTTCCCGCGGTCCGACAATGGCCCGTTTGTGGATGCGGCGACAAGGGGTTGTTTCTTGACATGGGGTGGTTTTCGGATATAGGTACCTGACAACTTGTGTGCATCTACCTATAAAAATGCAGTGGCGTGCCCAAATAATCAATTTATATTTTAATGTTACTTTATCTGGAATTAGTATAGATAGTATGTATGTTCTATCTACGACTGTCCCTTCAAACATTTTACTGAGATAAGGTGAAATTGATATTTTTAGTTTCGATAGAAGTAAAGGATAGGTCACTAAGTTCAAGACACTATTGATAAGTTATTTACTATGTTATGCGACGATAAAGATATTGAATGTATATTCAGAAAGGGGTTCAAGCTATGGAAATTAGGACAGGATAATCAAAAAATAATAAATATTTATATTTAAAATTCGTTTACGTCTTCCTTTAATTTTATTTAATGTGCCGCTATAGGTACATACTTAAATAATTTTGAAATGCTGAAGATATATATATTACATAAACAATTACTGTTTATTGAAATGATTCCGTCTTTACTTAATGAAGATCCATCTTATTAATTACTAAATAAACAACAATTGTTGGATTTTCACTATTTAATATTCGAAGTATTATAATGTTTGACAATTGTTACGCCATTCTGCAGAAATGAATAAAAATATTACACAAACACTTATATATCTAACAATATAGCACAATTACTGCAAAGGGGGTGATCTGTTGAACAGTGTACATTATGAAAATACATTTAATAAGGGGGAGTTATTTGTTTCTAACTGATCGTTAAGTAAATTATTAGAGGGTCGATTTTTATTAATTTCAGGGGATTCTAATAGGTTTAATTTAACACCTTTATTTTCTATATGTAGGATATGAAGGTGATGACTAAAACTATGGCTTTCTTCTATAAGGTGGTTTGCGTATGAAGAATCGGTTTTTTTCATTTAGGAAGGATCTAAAATCTTCTGACATTCTTTTCTCAAATGTTCTTCCTGTTTGGCCTATGTAAAACTTAATGCAATCACTACACTTTAACTTATAGACTCCTGGCTGTTGGTTTTTAGGTGTTTTATCTTTATTGTTTTTAATATATTTAGATAATTTGTTGTTTGTTCTAAAAGCTACTTTTATATTATTGTTATTTAAAAACTTAGCAACTTTTTCACTCGGTGGACCTACATATTGCCGTGGTCCCTTGCATATTTAAAAATAAGAATAGTATTAAGAACTAGTTTAAGTGTTATATAAAATATTAAGTTTAAAGAATAAACTAAAAATTTAGATATCATACAATACTAATAACACAAGTGTATGATGGGTTGCATATATTTAAATATGAAAAATTCAAATACAAAAATGATTTTTATTATTACGTTATAGGTTAGATAAGTATTAAAATTAAGTATTAAATAAGTAGAAAATAAAGATAAAAAGGTACTTAAACCTAATAAAAGAGAGTGAGTCATTTAAACACTATAAAACTGTATGAATGAGTTCACATTCGTCTTACAAGAAACGAAAATATTGCAGAATAAATAATGCATTTAAAACGTGCATAATGTAATAAATTTTATAAGAGGGATTTTTATAAATCATGCTTAAAAACTGTAAAAGTTACCTCAAACTTATGACTATAAATAAAAAAGGATATAAGTTAAAATATTCTAATACGATATGGTCAGCAATAAAATTTTATATAAACAATAGTTGTATGGATAAAAATGTACATTCATGAACTTGTATGTGTAAACAGAAGTTTCATAGACTGTGGAAGACTTGTACAGTTTGGAGACCTACAAAGAAAAATATAGTATAAAATTTGTTTATAATTTCTTGCAGATAAGTGTATTACTGTAGGAAAAGTCCTAGGTAGAAATGGAACTGACGTGGTAAAACTCACTAATCGTTGTAATATAAGCGATATGGGAAGAAGAATTCTTGTCATCTGCAATGTGTTTTCGAGTTTACCAGGTACAGACATCTATAAAAGAAAATTGAAGATTATGTTAGCGAATGGAAGAAACAAGTTTATAAACAAATACAAGGAGTAATTGTATTAAGAAAAATATACCTACCGTTGGAGATACCGAATAATTTAGGAAAAGACATTTAAATAAGAAAGCGGCTTAAAGTGTTGACGTTTAGTGAGTGAACTGTCAAAGACAATATGTGCGTGTGTTGGTGTAACAACGACAACTTGCAGAAAATGAAGGGCAGAGATTTCACCGATGATGCATAATGCCAACCTAAACTTTAGTTCGATGGAGGGCGTAATCAACAGGGGTTATTTTTTTTCGGGTATAAATTCAAAGAACAAGATAATTCTTATTTCGACTTCGAAAGATAAAGACTTTTTGAAAAGCTAATAAAAGTTTAAGCGTAGGGTCGAATAGTCTACGACTAGAGATATATTTATTCATTTTGTATTAGTATATTAATTTCATTTTCATTTAAATTTCATTTATAATAATAATTTTTTTTTGATAATTTTTTTTGTATTTTAAAATGGAGATGCCTAAGGCAGAACTTGAAGAAATGTTTAATGAAACAAAGTAAGTTTTTCAATTATAAAGAAATATCAATGCTGCAATGCGTTTATATGAATACTATGTGAAAATGTTTATTCCAGTATAACGTTGAGCAGTAAGGATAAAATAGATATTGTCCTGTAAAATAATAATTCGTTAGTTTTTTTTTTATAAAACACAGAAAGGATTATTAATATTGTTGGGTATTAAGAGAATACAACGTGTGAATGTTTATTTTCAAATACTTTATCAGGCATCATTAATTCTCGCAATTCATTTTTGATTTCAAATTTAAAAATATAATATACATTTAAAAAGGGGAAAAGTTTCTGTGTGGCGAGTATTGAGACACTGGCTACAATACGTGCGAATGGTTGTTGCCAGTAGTCAATTCAAGCTAATCTCCGAACGTTGACCATTGCGAAGTTCTAGAATTATCAGGGCATTACGTGCAAATATAATGTTTCTGGTAAAATAGAATCAGCACAATATTAACAGATTACCGTCATTCAATTGAGTTTTCTTTGTTTTAAAACAGGATAAATATTTTTTTTTTGATTAGCATTATCGATATATTTATTCTACAAAACATTACAACCTAAATACGGTATAAATGTTTTCTTTCAATTATGTGTTTTTTATAAATTTTTTTAGGTGAATATAGTATATCGATGCTATTATTAATGTTTGAATAAAATATACAAGTATGATTTTTATATAGACTTAGACTTCTTTAATACACATTATAACCTCATCCCTAAACAAAAATAAGCAAGAGATTCACCAGGAGACAAAGAGGCTGAATACACTGCTAGAACTCACGCGTACTTACAAAGTACGTGCTGTTAAGGAATAAGTTAAAATATTAAATATAATAAAAATTATCATTATTTTAATAAATATGTTGCTGGTACAGCACACAGCAATATGTAATGGTTTTATATCCATTATCTGTATCTTTTATTACTGGGTAGACTTGTGTCACAAGTTTTAGTCATCACTTTGATATCCTACATATAGAAAATAAAGGTGTTAAATTAAATCTATTAGAATCCCTTGAAATTAATAAAAATATACCCTCTAATAATTTACTTAACGATCAGTTAGAAAAAAATAACTCCCCCTTATTAAATGTATTTTCATAATGTACACTGTTCAACAGATCACCCCCTCTGCATAAATTGTTCTACATTGTTAGATATATAAGTGTTTGTGTAATATTTTTATTCATTTCTGAAGAAGCCACTGTGTTGGCGAAAGAATTGTCAAACATTATTTCGAATATTAAAATGTGAAAATCCAACAATTGTTGTTTATTTAGTAATTAATTACTATTTAGATGGTCCTTCAGTTCAGTTAGTCATTTGACTTTTTATGCCTGTAATTTGATACCAAAATATTAAAATAACGTGCAAGAGAGCTAAATAAGCTAATCATAAATTAATAATACTAATAGTTATGAAACTTCAATAAACTCTGAACTAGAAACTGTGCGAATTGATGCACATGCCATTTTTAATATCGAACATGTGATAATGATAAGCAAAATAATGTAGGTATACATTATTTTCCAAATATATTTTGTTATGATATTTAGTTCCACCAAATTAAACAAATTCATAAATATAATTTTTTAATTTATATTATGTAAAGATATAAAAACAATTTTGAAGATTCATTTATTTTTACATTTTGACTTTAGATATTTTTAATTTTGTATTAGCAAACTTTTGTTTTTCTTTTTGCTAAAATAATTGTAACCACTGCAATAAAAATATAGAAGTATATGAATATGATATTTTTCTCACAAAATATTTGTTGTAAATTTAAACAAAGAAGTAAAATATTCTAAAGTTGTCCATAAATAAATGAAGATACAGCACAAGATATATCTGCATAGTGTTTACTGTTCACAATGTGACTTATGCAAAACAAATATTAAGGAAGACACATTTTAAATGTCAGTCACTCTCACTTATTTTTATACTACTGATCTCGTTTTCTACCTCAATTGTGTATCAAATGTAAGTCTTCATTGTCATCAACTTACAATTACGTTGTTCCATGTGTTTTGTTACAATACATATGGCGCTGAACCAACGTCATCTGGTGAATTACATATTAACTATAGATAGTGTCAACCGACCCTAATTGAAATATCACAATGCTGATCCATTGCTTGTTAATCTATCATATATTTGTCAGTGATACATTTTAAAATTGTGTTTCTATTCCGGTGCTATAAAGTTCACTTTACGACACCCGTTTTGGTTGCATAAAGTATTACTTTATCGCACGCTAATTTTATTTTTTTGAAGTTGGTAACAAAAAAAATGGAACCAAATCGTATTTAAATGTCAAAATATAAGCCTTTAAAGTAACAAAAATGTGCAATAAAATTGTACAAAGAATAAAAAGCACACATGCTAACATTTCAATTACTAATTAGCAATATAAATTGTTAAGCAGAGTTGGATGATAAGTTTTCGGATGCTACTATTGACATTTACTTACCATGTTGAATAGTACAACTGTTATAAAAGTTTGTTTTGATAAATATGTAGAGAGTTTGTGGACGAAAGATTTTGTAAATTGTGTTCTGCTATTTTGCGAATCTCTGGGGGTGTACAGTTATTTTATTTCATCCTTTTTGTTGATAATTTGAAATAATTTATTGTATAAATCAGTCTGAATTTTAAACACAATTACATATAGGTAGCACCACCGATATTCAAATATTTAAAACGCTCTACTTAAAAATCAGAGTAACCAACTTCAAAAAGCAAAATTTCTAAAATATTCGAACAAAACATGTCTCTTATTTTAAGCTTTTTTGAACTTTTAATAACCGAAATAGAAAAAATAGTATAAAATACACGTTTCATAAGACATTTTGCGCACTTGTTCTTTAGAAAACTCGCCTTGAACGCGTGCGCAAAAATCGTGTCTTATGAAACTTGTATTTTAATATACTATTTGCCGCACTTCATGGAACAGATCTCAAGATTGTACGTTTAGCCGTTTATTACAGAAAATATTGATTGTAAACTGTCACTCATATATTTATTTGATGACAAAACTAGGCAATAATCTCATTTTTGATAATCCAGAAAATCAGTATTTTATATAATATCAACCTTTCAAGATCACTAACCTTAGATTAAAATTATAAATATAAATAAAAGCTAAAGAATATAAATTGGGTTTTCTAGTATACTTTGCAAGTATCAATTCATAAATAAGCAAATATTTGTATAAATATTCAAAGCAAGCAACATTATGACACACAACATTATTTTATTGTAATATAATATAGAGTGATGTATGGGGTTATCATAAAGTAAGGGATATACTTTAACTTATTATAACTTTTTAACAAATCAAGCTAACAACAAAAAGTAAACGAAATCTAGTTGCCTAAGCAATGGGATTTGTTGTATCTATGGAAAACAAAAGCGTTGTCATGACAGTTGTTGACACAAGTGTTAAAAGTAAATCATTCAATTTGGAGTTTATTTTCAAATTAAAACTCAAGTAAACGTAAAGTTTTAACGACTCAAACTGTAATAGCATGGACCTACGAACAAGAATTGGTTTAGTTCAGTGTTATTATGAATGCGGCAGAAATTACACAGCTGGATTACGAAGGTTTCGCACGAGAATGGGTTTGAGAGCGGGGCCCTGTTGTATGAAAGCGTACCGCAATTTGATACAAAAATTTGAAAGAACAGGTTCGGTAATTGACCTTCCGAGATCAGGAAGACCAAGCATTAGTGATGTCCAAGTTGGAGAGGTTCTTCACGAAAATCAGGACATAGCCAGAGGTAATCCACTAGCAATCAGCAGTGCAAATGCGATATCCAAGCGATTGCAAATGCCGTACACCACGGTCTGGAAAATTTTACGCAAAATTCTAAACATGTATCCAGATAAACTCAAAATGCTGTTTGAATTAAAGGAGGCAGATTTGGCTAGTAGGTGCGATTTTTCTTTGCGATTATTGGCTCAGATGGAAATTGAACCCGAATGGTTATCCCGTATTTTATGGACAGATAAGGCACATTTTTCTCTGAATGGTGGAGTCAATACTCAAAACTGTAGAATCTGGTCTGCAGAAGATCCACAAGTAATTGTTCAAGAAGGTCTTCATGACAAGAAAGTCACCGTTTGGTGCGGTTTTACAGCTGATTTTATCATTGGTCCGTATTTCTTCGAAGAGCTACAAAATGGAGAAGCCGTATCTGTAACTGTTAACGGTGAACGATACTTGCAAATGTTAAGAGATTATGTTATTCCACAGCTGCAAGACGAGCACCACAGAATTGAAAACATGATTTTTATGCAGGATGGAGCACCTCCGCACATTTTCCGACCAGCTAAAGAATTTTTAACTAACGTTTTTCAAGATCGCGTTTTAAGCAGACATTTTGCAAATTCATGGCCACCAAGATCACCTGATCTTAACCCAGCGGACTACTGGCTGTGGGGTCATTTAAAAAATTTAGTGTTTAGAAGAAGACCAACAACGCTACAAGAATTAAAAGACAATTAATTAATATTAGTCGCCCGGAACAGACCAAAGAGGTAGATAAATAAATAAACATAATAAATAGTTCCTTGGGTGGTAGTCGAAGAATAAACGTAAATAGTGAGCGGTGCAGTTTTTATAGTGCAATAAAGATATAAATATTACGGACATAAATATTAGTAATAGAAATAAATACCTGTGTTAATCTATTTGTAATAGTAGTTTTAAGTGCATTACATTTATTTCACATTTTTATATTTTGACTAGTTTTATATTTCTATATTGTAATTAATTTTACGTGTGTGAATATACAGACTGTTTTAAATAAATAAATTGCACGAGTTGTTTATGGCGAACCGAAATGTTACGATATTTTTAAAAAATTGAAAATTGCCGAAATTTTCAGTTATCCATAAGGTATCTTCGCAATCATTAAAGGTTTAACAAAATTAAAAATGGCTCCTGGTTGTAATTTTTACGTAGAATTTCATTATCTTAGTTACAATCATGGCACACTTAATTATCGAGATATTATACTTAAATTTTAAAAAAATAACCATACCAAACATTATATTTCTATGAAATCAGAAAAAAATAAGCATTTTAATAAAGTCATGGCCAACTGTGACTCTCACTTAAAAGAAAAACATAAGTTTATGTAATATCTTGATAATTAAGTTGGCCATGAATTTTTAATTACGATTATTAATATCTACGTAAAAATTACTACCAAGTGCAATTTTTAGTTTTGTTCTATCTTTAATGGTTACGAAGATATGGATAACTAAAATTTTTGGCTACATTAATTTTTTTTTAATACCTTCAAAAGTTGACAGTAAATGTCAAATCTGAGTGCTATAAAATACTCCTCACATTTCTGAACAACTTTGCTTATTTAGCCTATCCTTTATCTTCAATATTAAGAAAATTACCCATATAGGAAGTTCTTTTACCCACCCAAGGTACTTTCAGTACCTTGGGTGGCTCCTAAAATCTAAAAGAACACTAACAAAATATACACACAAAATATATTCAGCCAATCCAGATTTATTAATTCGCCTTTAACAAAAATTCATACAAAAATTCATTGAGCTTCTTTTTATTTAATTGAAAATTAGAATTGCATAGAACTCTCTTGCTTATGACATTTTACAGAATAATATATATCAAGTTTTATAAACCTCATTTTAATCACGACTTTTATTTAAGCGAGTGTCACACTATAATTTTTCTCAAGAAAGATAGAAAAGAAGGAGAGGGCATTTTCGACAAAAAGTGGATAACGAAAATACATTGGCCTAATTGGGTTCCAAACAAAAATAGCATACTTTGGTCTAAGCATTTTGGGGAGAATTGCCATTATAAATATATTATAACTACTATGTACGTTTGTTAAGTGCTATACAAACATAATTAATGCAGAAAGTCCATCATTATCTTTGGTTACTGTGGAATTATTTCTTAAATATTAAGAGATCCATAAGAACTTGACGAAAAGCTTTTAGGTATTATTATATTGTAAATAAAATCAATAGAAAATTCTAAAATAAAACCTCGTATATGTAAATTCATGCAATTAGTTAAATGTTGCAGTATGTAGATATAATAGTAATAAATATGTATGTATATAAATTTGCTGTTGTGTAAGTTGTTTATACTATTGCTAACCTATGTTCGTATACACATTCTTAATTATTATATTTCAGTTTTACATAGAGTAAATATTGAGCGACTCTTAACGTTGAATAACACACATTTCTTTGCTTGCAGAACTATTAATTGTTTTGAAAGAAATCTTTGAAAATAACATTTTTATTTCAATCATGTATTGAAAGTTTGTTTTTTTAAAGCATAATTATTAGAGAAATAGCTTTAATTCAAAAACAATTAAAAAATGATAATATTCGAATTTATATCATATAACTTTATTACAGTATGCAACTTGCCAAGGTTACAACATTTTTACCCTCCCGTACCCCACTAGGCTTCACTTTATTTGTCTACAAACTGACATTATACTCTCTCTATCTATATATATATATTACTTACTCGAAGGTTTTTCTATGACAGCAAATAATCAAAATAATACAAAATTACTTGTCTGCTGTGCGCCATTTCGGGTTAGTCTGACAAATGGATGACAAGTGTCAACCAACTTGTTTGAATTTCAATTGATTTTTGGAATTGAAAAACCTAGAACTAACTATAGTCCGTGACTAAAGAGCCCATTGCTAAGTTCACCCCCCCCCCTGGCTAAAGAGCACAAAGACACAGCTTGTCTAGATGTATTTAAAAGATCACTTAGCGTCATGGAAACATATATGATAACTAGCATTTTAAAGATGGGAATGGAAAAAAGGCTTGAATGTTAATAGAAATCACGTGACTTCAATTCGGATTTCTCATGATAAAGTGAGGGCAACTTGGTCATTAGTCAAACAAATAATGGCTTCTACACGAGACCATTCTCCAACTCATTGCCATATGGATGACATAAGTATGGAGACCATGGCGTCATCTATGATATAAAAGCTGCCTAATATAAACTTTTACCTAGATTGTGTAGGGGTGCGGGGTCTGACTCGAACACTGATTCCATCGCCACTAGAGGGAGGAATCCTTCCTCTATATTCATGATACCATCAACGCCCGACGAAATGCAATGTATAATTCTAAAATTGGGCATAGCAAACACTGTAGGACATGATGGCATTTATCAGAATATATTTGGCAAAATAAAAATGTGTTGAACACATTGTTATCAAATGTTCAATGTGAAAAGTAATCCAAGCACTGTAAGGCACATAATCTCAGCCTTTATTTGTAAAATAACTTTAGGTCTCAGAGTAGCTTAGAAGTTTCGGTAATTTAATCGATCTTAGTATTCATAATCATTCCTTATTTTAAATTGTAATTATAAAATGCGTTTAAAATATCTTTATCACCCCATAATTTGCGTAAAATGTCTACTCAGATTAAGGAAAATTATTATATAAAGTAAAATATCAACGTAACTAATTATGTTCAATTGTTGTTGTATGCTTAACAACAAAAAACTAATAGAACTGCCGTTGAACGGTAAAGAATATGCGTTCAGTTGACGAGCACTTTGACGTTCAGTTCAAGTCTGAACTACGTTTCTTTAGTGCTGAATCGAAGTTCATGTTGTCAGTGAACTTTGTAGGTATGTACCAAATTATGTGTGCACATTGCAAAAAATGTTTTCGTAGGGGCTGATTCAAGAAGAATACGTCATTCGAGTGACAATTTCACTCAAATAGCCACTTTAGCACAGAACTAACTGTTGTGATTACTTGTCTTGAAAGAAGTCATGATATTAGACAATATCCGTATGAATACGCGTCATAAACATGTCATGGACGTATCAAAAAAGTCTTTTACATAGACTTCCAAAACATAGTTTCCTAGAAAACCATATGTTTGCATAGAATTCCAATCTCTGAGGTTATCATTTATGATCATCTTGAGCTACACAATGTTAGCCTACTAATAGTAGAAAAATATTTATTTAACAAGTCGTAACCATTAGCAAGATTTGCTTTCATTAATTCCTATAATACCAAGAAAATTGGTAAGATTAACCAGAACATCAATGACAGACTCGAAGGCCGTAGTGAGAATACAAGACCAAATGAAGGAAAAGTTTTCAACCACCAAAGGTGTGAGGCAGGGAAATGGACTTGCACCGATCCTGTTCAACATTGTGCTGGAGAATGCAATAAAAAATGCCACAATAGCACAATATTGCGCAAATCACATCAGATAATCTCCTATGCAGATGATATTAATCTAGTGGCCAGAACAGAACGAGAAATCAATGAAGTTTTTAACAAACTAGAAACACAAGCCAGTAAGATCGGGCTGAAGGTCAATGAAACAAAGACCAAACTACTACCAGTGAAACCAAGAAGAAGGATTCACCAGAATTACACAATAGGAAATAATAACTTCGTAGTAGTGCAGCGATTTAAATATCTGGGATCCCAAATTAACAGTTAAAACGACATCAAACAGGAAATACAACAACGCATACTCGCTGGAAACAGAGCCTACTTCTCACTCGCATATATTCAAGTCCAAATCAGCCACAAGAAAAACAAAAATTACAATCTACAAGACCATGGTAAGAGCCGTGGTGATATACGGAAGCGAGACGTGGACAATCACTAAGCACTCAGAGGAGATACTAGCAAGATGGGAACGGCGAATCCTAAGAAAAATATATGGGCCGGAGATGGAGGATTTGGAATGGTGAATCCGATACAACTTTGAATTAAAGCCGAAATACAAATAACCAGATATTGTCAAATTTATTAAATTACAAAGATTGAAATGGGCGGGGCACCTAGAAAGAATGGGTGAGAACCGAATCCCAAAGAAGGTATATAACGGTCAGATGGAGGGCGCCAAGGGAAGAGGACGACCAAGACAGAGATGGGTGGACAACATTGAGGAGGACGCTAAACAATTACTGAATGTGCGCAATTGGAAGGCAACAGCAAGGCAGCGAGATGTCTGGAGGCAGAAAATATTGGACGCCCAGGTCCAAATGGGATTGTAGTGCCACGAAGAGGAAGAAGAATTCCTATAACATTAATGGTTCACGTATTAATTTAGGAGTTGTAGTTTTACTATTTACTACATGAAGTATCCACATAAAGTATTAAGTAATTTAATACTACGATTTCTAACAAATATTACACTGTAACAAACAGGTATAAGATTGAATATGACTCTTAAAAAAGGTGTACTTTTATCAATTTCCTAATATATTACATTTATTCTACAACTATATTGGTTCGAACATGTTCGCCTGTCAAATCATTTAGAATAGTTGCTAGATATTGCACTGAGCAATTGTGATCCTTAAATTTGAAGGAATTGAAGGTTGGGAACTGTAACAATATTAGTAGTAAATTAATAAGGCAATCGTTTTTTACCATTATGAGCAGCATAATAATTAATAAAGAAAATCGAGCAATGAATATTACTCATATTCCAGTTACCAACACTAATGTCTACTTAAATAACACGTCTTAGAATAATTTATGCATTTCCTCATTGACTATAGTACTTTTTAAGTGATAAACGAAGTATGGTAGTTTTATTCATTTCAGATTTATATAAATCCCCAAATCAGCAAATAAATAAACGGAATAATAAAAACAGAACCCCATAAAAATCATCAATTAAAATATTTCCGTATTTATATAGAATTTAATTTTCTTATAGAGCCGTCTGACACGACACTGATTTTGGTACTAATTTCAGCACTTAAATTGCGCGCGCAATTTTAGTTTAAAAATCAGTAGATATTACAGAATTTCTGTCTGACATGCAAGCATCAAAATGAGTATACGAGCATGCGCAATTAAAAATATCTACTACTAGTAGAGCGAAGTTTGAACATGGAGCAAAACAAACAACTGTTGCTAGCAGCAGCCGCCAATATAATTGTAATATTGACGATGGCAATTATTAAAAAAAAAAGGGGGGGAAGAAACGGTCAAAGAAAAAAGCGAATTTGGGGTGAGGATTTGGATAAACCGGCGATTAGAAGGCAAAGATTTAAGACTCATTCTCATATAAAAATTTCTTACGTATGGACAAGTCTTTTGAAAAATTATTTGACAAAGTAAAGGGACTCTTAACTAAAAAAGACACTGTTATGCGGGAAAGTATTCCCGCAAAATCAAAGTAAAAGTGTGATACAAATAATATGTGTGATAGTATATCCGCCGCGCATATCTACTGCGTCAATTCAGTAAGCTTTCGTCAAGAAAATAGAACATGTTCTATTTTCTTGTAGCCAAACAAACTAAAATTGCGCGCGCAATTTAAGTACTGAAATTAGTAATAAAATCAGCATCGTGTCACACGGCTCTTAGAGCAGTTTTATATTTTCTTATACGTAGTATAAGGAAGTATTGTGATGACGAAAATACTAAACCTCGAGATTTTTGCAAATGTCTCAGAGAAAAACAGTTTTTTGCAAATAGTTCGCAATCTATGCATTTTATACAGATTTATCTAGAACACAAAAGTATTTAGAGCGCGAACTGGAAATATTTTGGTTTATAAAAATACGGACCAAAAGTAATATTTCTACTCTTATCAAAAAGCAGTGTTTTGCAAATATGTCGCAAATTTCGCAATTTAGATTTATTATAAGCACAAAAGTATTTAGAGCCGCATTTGAAATAATTTTTGTATAAAATAAAATTCAAAATTCGGACCGGAAATAATACTGTTACTCTTCTCGAACAGCAGCTTTTGCAAATATTTCTCAAATTATGCATTCTCATTTTAATAAGTATTTTGAGCTGGATTTGGGATAATTTCTATATAAATAAGTGTTCATAATTCGGACCGGAAGTAACACTTTTACTCAGAGGTTTACTTTATTAAGAAAATATAGAATTTAAAACTTAATTGGGAACAACTTTTGTATGCATATTTCGGAATGCATACATATAAGGAACTCGTGTGGTATCTACATCTCATGTTTTTCCAATCTGCTGTAAATATGCCGATTGGCATTGGCTCATAATCTTACAAGATAAAATTTTAAAATTCATTGTGTTCTTCTTCAAGTAACAAGAAATTTGAAATCATTGATTTAATTGATTATATTGTTTCATTCATAACAGTGTAATTTAGCTTTTTGTTTAGTAGCATTATTTTCTATTTGACATATTAAACAAAAACACTAATAAAACACCCTTACCACATTTTTTTTAGTGTGGTTAAAGTGTTTTATTAGTGTTTTTGTTTAGTTTCAAGCTACAGACTCCAATTAAGTTTTCTTATTTGGCATATTCTCTAAAGAACTAACAGACTATATCCCTTTCTCTCTTAAATATACAGACATGTTACATTGAATTGTTTTATAATTCGACAATTATTAACTCCGTGATTTTCTAAATCAGCTTCTGAAACGTCATTTAATTGTTCATATGTTTGAAAATAATTTAATGACATTGATTAAATGAAGATGTTTGATCTAAGAATTTTTGATCCTTGTTCTTAGCTTAATAGCCCATATTAAGCAGTAATTACTGGCTAATTTACTAATGATTGAACTATTAATATATCTGGCATTTTAAATTTTTCTTAGTAATAAAAGAGTAAATTATTATAGACAAGATTGGGAAGATAGATGGGGTTATTTTCATCATTACCGCTGCCCTCCAATGGAGATATAAATATAACAAATTCAGTAATTTCTAAAAAAAAAATAATAATCTTAGAGCTTAATCGTATTTATTGATGTTTTTTTCGATCTTTGACAATCTCCTAAAATTAATGTAAAAGGAATAGATGGAAATAAGTCTGGACTAGTAGTGTTTAAAGATATTAGCAATTGTATGTCTAAAATTTTCATTGAAAATGTAATTTTTTCATATATTATATACTGATAAATAATTAGGTGTGGCCACCACACGACTTTCTTGTACGTATGAGCTTTTCAAATTATACACAAGTTGTTCTAAATTGTTTTTTTCCTAAAAAAAATATACCTTTGACAAAATGTGTTACTTCAAGTTCAAATTTTAATAATTTTTTTTTACAAAAATTATTCAAAATCCTATTCTAAATACTTCTATTCTCTTAATAAACCTCTATAGAATGCATACGAGATACTCGAAAAAAGTGCTAGTCGCTAAGAGTAAAAGGTATTTAATATTATATTCTATAGTTTTATTCCTATATAATTCTTCTAAAGAGATGTTATCTATCCTATATATAAAATATAACAACTATTAATAAATTACTTAATAGTTTACATCGTTATATACATATATTATATCATTATTTTCCCGATCAGTTGTCCCACTTAAGAAGTAAAAGCTGCGTAATTACGCCGCTGAAAAACAACACACCAACAATTCAAAACACGTAAATGATACATCTCCACCTTGGAAACAGAAAACGGCGAATTTACTTCCATGACCGGCAGAATTAAGTATTTGGGTTAATATTTGAACATTTCCGGCAGGTGTTGTAATCTATTATTTCTAAGAAAATGTATACTTCCATAGGTATGCCTAAGTATATTGTGAAAGAACTAATATAGTAAAGGTTGTCTTAGTCATCCATTAAAATATTTATCGTTCACATTTAATTTGCATGTATCTACATTACATTTGAGTAATTCATAATTATCTGATATTAGGCGGAGGATATATTTACTAGATTTTAACATAATTAGACAAATGTATTACTAATATACTTCTTTTTTATTGTTAACAAAGTGTCTACTTATCTTTTAGTCACCAGTTAGTTCGGATATTCTGTAAGATAATTTTCGAAAATATCAATTCACTTCCTTGTTAGTTGATTCACACTTTGACAATTTGTATTAACCATGACCTATGACTATATATGATGGAATGGTATGATGTGTCTTGTTTCTACAATCGTCATGATAAACATTCGTTCGTTTTCTCTGAGTAAATAGATAATGTAAAAGAAATCTATTAAATGTATCAAACAGTTCAGTAAACTTTGAGAATGGTAGAACATACCGAAACTATTGAATTTCTAATAAATTGAGTAAAACCAAATCAAATGTTTATATTTTTATCTACGTTATCATTATATGTCTGAAATACGTGTGATCCAAACTAAAATTATTTCTAAATTTCGAGAAAAGTAATTTCAACAAAAATCCTAACATGACAAAAAATTAAAATTATTTTCATGCGCTTCAAGAATTAATAAACAAGTAAAGAGAAGTACAGCAGAAAATATTACTGTTTCATAATTATTCTTAAATTCTGAGAATGAAGAGGTCGAATATACCTACATATATATAAAAAATAAATAAAGGGTTTTCAATTTTTGAAATTTTAATTGCAACAAATATTATTTTTTCAATATCATAATTATTTTTATGTTATGGGAATAAATATGTAGGTAAAATATATTTCAAAAATAAATGAGGGAACTTCAGTTTTTGATCCCTCTACCTGACGCTAACCCTTACCGAACAAATTCCCGCTCTGTTATCACGTGTGTACCCACAGTAATGCTGAGGGGTGGATACAAAAGTGGTTCAAATTAATGTGTGGCTGAAAACTCAAAACGTTTTTCAAAATAAGTAATTATTATTTTAACATTATTCTAAGTTGTTATACATATTAATATTAATACAAGAATAAATCGAATAAAGTTCTAGAATACCCTAATGTTAAAGATTGAACAAAAAGGTTTTTGTAAAATATGTCATCTAATAGCATGTTTATTGTAATATTTTCCAATAAAAAATTAATATATTTTCGTTATGAACAAACATTCCTGTAAAAATATCCAAATTGTAATAAAATAATTAATTATTTCGGTATAAATAAATGTATTAATACTGTTAATTGCATTGCCGCAACATGACATAACCTTAAAGACACGTCAAATAGTACGAGTTTTGAAAACAACATTTGGAATACACCGCAATAATTGAATGATAATTACACTTACCCTTTTCATTTTTTAATTTACGCTCCATGAAAATAAAATAAACGAAATTTGAAAAAAACAAACAAAAAAACGAAAAAGCGTACGTAATTTTAGGGAATTAAAATGAAAGCGACCATAGTTTCGTCGTCGGTTCCCGTGCTTGTTTTTCAGTTCATATTTTCAAACGAACCTTTCTCATGGCCTACTTGTACACTACTACACTCTACTACGGCAATAGAAAAGAAAGAACCTTAAAAAACGCACCGGGGCCAATGAAATGTTCTCACATTCGATACTACTTGTCCAACGCCTTCTATACGATATAAATAGGGGGCATAATTGTTTGTGACACTCTCGGCGGAGTTCTCTTTTTTTTCCATGGTTTACTATGATTGTGCGAGCCGAATACCATTCATAAAATTCCAGAGCTCACATGATGTATTAATGGATGCATACTTAAGTAAATGTACATCATCCGGATTGTTTACTACTGAATGTGTTTGTGTTTGTAAAGTATGCTCCTTCTATTATCACAACGATTCTATTAGCCAGAAGAGCAGCGATATTTAAAAATGCTAATTGTTGAATAGTTTAGGCTTGTTGTAAAATTGTAAAAAAAAGAGTGCTGGTTCAATAAATTAAATGCGTTTCTGCAAATGCTGTTTGTGATAACTATTAAAATGCGCATATAATTTGAAAACTAAAATTCCAAATCAAATTTGAATAGCTTGTCAAAACAAGATTCCAGCTTTTCTAATTATGCAAATATGTATCTCAAACTAAATCAAGTGGTTCAAAATTAGTTAAATCTGAATTCTAGTTATCTTGTTTTTGATTGAATTACTTCAAATTTGGAATAAAAGAAATTTCCTGCATTTAACTATTTAAAAAAAAATAGATTAATATGTATTATCATACACCAAACACCAGTGGCGGCTGGTGAGTGGTTTATTATCGGTGATATACCTACTCCCAGATGCTGATCATAAACACCAACTAAAATTACTCTCTATCGTCTACAATTACAGGTAATGAGTTAGAAATTCCATATGGGCCCGAATTATACAGATTTTTCACACAATACGAGAAGACCATGTTCAAACATGCCAAGAAAGGCAATCGCCTAACTTTCCTTCACATAGCAAGAAACAACAAAGTAACCCTCAAATGCTCTATTTAGAAAGTGCAAGTCAAAACAATGGAAAATGTATCAATATAATAATAATTTAGATGTCTTATTGGCAGTAGTTCTTTATTCAGTAAAATGGAGAAGGCAAAACTTGGGTCGATTTTACTTATTGTAATAAGATTTTTGATTTATTTAGTACATAAATATTCATACAGTTTTATTAAAATTGCATTTTCTAGTTGTGAAAACACTTCGTATGTATAGGTTGAGTTATGAAACTGCCATTGCGAAGCATACGGGATGCTACGGAGACAAATAAGTCGAAACACGTCCATATCTCGCTAAAGCAAAGGTAATATATTTTCAGATTAATTTAGCAGCATTACTTCTGAATCGAAAAATTCACTTTATCGCATATAAATTAGTACTTAGTAATTTGTACTTGTTTGTAGAAAAGTGAAACTATATCGACACGTGTGTGTATATATAAGGTTTTTTGACTTACGGCATATCTCATACACACATGTATACCAGCACATTGTATATATACAATAAGTTATGAAATTGCTGTTGCGACGCGTAGGGCTTGCTGAGGTGATTCAAATAAGTCGGAATGCGTTAATGTATCCCTAAAACAATGGCAATATATCTTCGAACCAATTTAACGACACTAGTCGCTAGTCGATAAAAAAGCTTTATATGCAAGAAGAATTGTGAAACAATATAGATATATGGGCGGTGAATAACTAAAGATTTTTTGAAGAATTACGGAATACCCCATGCACACAAGCATATACTACCAGCTCAGCCCAGCCTTCGTTTATAGTACAAAATAAGTCATGGTACGCAATTGCGGAATGTACGGTTGGGTATGCAAGGAGGGAGGGGAGACTCAGTAAAGGCGCGTTTATACGTGCATTGATTCAGTGGCACCAGTCGCTACTGGTACGCCAGTTCCCAAATAATTGCAAGTGTAAACATTTACTGTCGCGCCAGTACATCCATGCGTGCATTTATGTCAAAAGTTAGTTGCCTTTAACATTTCCATGCTCCAGTGTAAACTGGCGAGTATTAAAAAATATTATATAAGCATAAATTTGCAGACGTTTCGCTAATTTTCAGCAACAGGTGTTATTTGTGTATGTTGTTCATCTTTAAAATTAATAATAATGAAAAAAAAGTGGAGGCCTGCAACAACAATCAAATTTCCAGAGATTTATGAAAAATACCCGTGTGTTCTATCTCTTCTTTTTCTTCGCAAATTGTCAATCATTTCCTCAACCACAAAATTTGTGGCTATTTTAGAGGCTCTACGAATAAGTTCATGAGACATGCTTATTAGACCACTAAGTTGAAACTGAAAATGGCGAGAAAAATTACTATTTTTCTACATGCAACATGTAAACGTTTACTGGCGCGAAAATTGAACTGGCGTTGGAACTGGCGCCAGTGAATCCATGCACCTGTAAATGCGCCTTAAGTCGAAACGCGTCCACGTCTCGCTAAAATAGTGGTAATGAAATATAGTATATTTTTTTTCCAATTAATTTAAAACATTAGTTCGGTGTTGAAAAAATCACTTTATCTGCACGCAAATTAGTACTTTATGATTTGTACATGGCTCTAGAAGTGAAACTGATCGACGTGTGTGTGTGTGTGTGTGTGTGTATAATTAGGGATTTTAGAATTACGGAATATCTCATACACACAAGTATACCAGCACTTTGTAATATACGTATACGATAAGTTACGAAATTGCCAATCGGTGCTTTGCAATGGCAAGCAATTTCATGGTAACGGCATGCTCTAGAGATTTAATCAAAATCAGTCGAATCCATGTCTCGCTAAAACAATGGTAATGTGTTTTTAAAGGATACATAGTTACTAGAATTAATCTAAACATTGAAAATTATAAATAACCGGCTAATTTTCTATAACTAGCAAAGCATACCGCAAAATATAACTTACGCGTATATTCACGAAGCAGAATCTAAACGAAGCGCCCCGGCGTGACTTATTGAAACAATGATAAGGTAAATGACTTTTCTTCATAGAATGACAATTTATAATTTTGTAAACACTGTCATGGCTAACTATAGAAAAAAGAACTAATGCAAACTGTATGTATTGTAGAAGATAAAAACACTAACTTGCCAATATTTCGAAAACTACCAATTTTTATAATAGACATATTTATACAAAGTTATCCTTATCTTTAATGCAGAATAAGATAAAATTATAAAAGTAACCGCTTCCCATTTAAAAAAAATTGTCTTTTGGCAATTTTTCCAAATTTGTTTTCAGGCGTATAATTCGCACACTGTATTAATAATTGTAACAATTTTAGACAAATAGTATTTAACTAGACCATCTATTTGAGAGAATTTACTTCAAATTAAATAATAAATTCATCTTTATATGGAAAAAGTGCTATTGATTTTCTGTCTGAAAACGTCAAATTTAATATAAGAATTTCAATAAGTCAAAAAGGGTTACACTTAAATATATAACATTATACATGAAATATATTTAGAATTTCACGTAGAATCTAAAAACCTGACAATATACATGGTATTCTATTTAAAATTAGGAAGTTGGTGCCTACTTCCGGCATAGCTCGACGTGCCGCCATCTTGAAAATATTTTAGGTCAATGGCCACCATCGACTTTAGTAAAGGGTCAAAATTTCAGATCATTCCTAGCTATAGTTTTTCCACAATCGATCGATTTAGTTCCCTGTGAACCACCCTGTATAGTGAGTATAAAATTATTTAAAGTTTGATTTTGAATAATGTTTGCATAAATAAATTTCGAAATTTGCTTTCTATATAGTTATATGCAGTGAGTATACACGTATTTAGAGCTTTATTTTGAATAATTTTTGCATAAACGAAATTTTAAAATTCGAACCGAAAGTTAGACTTTTACTTTTTTCGAATAGCAGTGTTTTGCAGATATTTCGCAAACTATGCATCCTATACAGATTCAAGTATAAAAGCATTTAGAACTGAATTCGGAACAGTTTATAACAGAAAATTCTGATCGGAAGTAACAGTTAAACCGTTTTATGCCAATAGCTTTACTGGTTATGTATTCCACAGATTTATTAATAGGATAAAAATATTTAAAATTTTAACAACTTTTGTGTAACAAATTCATAACGCATATAGTTAGTGCCCACACCCCATTTGGTAGAGATACTTTACTGGGTTAGCATTTCTTTTACAAATGTGTCCTTATTCATTCCAATGAATCGTATATTTTCATTCATTGATAATTTTTGAAATTATGATTCATACAGACATATTGTATGTTTTTTCGTCTGTTGCATTCAGATTAAAGCCGGAAATCTTCCAAATTTCAGTATTCAAATATTTATTTTGATAAATATTTAAATATTCGAATTATTTGTTTTTAAATATTTGAAGAATATATATCGACTTCATTGGCACAATCTACTTGTTCAATGGGGAACAAAATATGCAATGCGTTTTTTTTGCTTGATTCATGGTACTTTCGTCAAATTCAAATGAAGACTCTCCTTCGGTTTCCAAGATATACTTTAGGAGCGTTTTTGTTTTAAGCAGAAATTCAAAATATCCTTTCTTCTTTTTAAACTTTGGATATAAGAATGTACTAAAGTCAATGAAATATTTGACTTTAGTACATTCCTAGATCCATTGACGAAGCATCAATAACCGAAAGATTTCTAGAAAAGACTTTCGTGAAACTTAATTGAAATTTTCGTTGCACAGATTTCATATCTTTTACCGCTTCTAGTTCATCCTTATCAATCTTTGAAATAAAATTCTCCATCATAGACTGCGAAATGGGCATCACACTGAAGTCATCGGTTGGTATTCTGCTGACAATAAAGTTGTAGCCAATTCAAAGGATTCCAATATTTTAACAATATTTTCAATTATCATTCATCTTTAGAACTGCTTTCTCTAGAATACAGAAATAAAACTGATGTTTTCCTTTTTTGCCACTTGGGCAAGGAAATTTAGGAATGTTATAAAGTATATTAATAAGACTTATAAACTTTATTACTTGACCGTGCCAACCAAATTAACCCAATTCCTATGATATCAGTTCTCTGACGTCCGCCTGGCATGAATATTATTAATATTCATGAACTTAAAAAAAAATCGGGCCAAGATACAATAAATAATTTTGCGTTCTTGAAAAATCTGTAAAGAAAGCATAGTTTGAGATATATTTGCAAAAAAAAAAAAAAAACTGTCCTAACGTCCTGCACAAATTTCCAATATTTTAGTATACAAAAATTATTCAAAATCCATCTCTAAACACTTTCATACTTTAAATTAGTCTAATATGTTCTGTATAGGACGTATGACTTGCGAGGTGTTCGCGAAAAATTAAAAAAAAAATACTTACTTCCGGTAAAAATTTCGACAAATGCTTTTTATAATTTGGAAACCTACAGAATCTCGTATGGTCGAAAATTTTCATCATACAATACAGGTCTAAAGTAATACCTATTTAATACGTTTGAAAATTGGATACAACTTAATTACAAATATACGAATAATTTCGTTCTAAAATTATTCAGTGTTGAATATTCGAATATTCGAATAATTGAATTATTCTTATTCGATTCCTGGTCTTAGTCCAGATTCCTAACCTCGATCAAGTACTACTGAACCAACTAATCTGTAAATTATGTGTGTCAAGTGTTGTCAGGCATCATTCGAGAGCAGATCGATTAGCTTAAGTCCTTGTTCACAATGGACATAAGAAACATAAGACATAAGAAATCCATAAGACGTAAGATTTACATAAGAGATACATAACGCGTAAAATTTAGTTACTGTTAACAATGAACATAAAGAAAACATAGACATAAGGATTTGCGCTGCGCTATAGTGGTATTTTGTTTATTTGCTTTGACGTTTTAAGGTTAGTAGTTTCTAAAAATTCTGACGATATTGAAATTTCTGTTAGAATGAATAATAATTTGTATGTTACACTTATTGTTATTAACGAAAAGAAACAAAAATAAATGTCAAAGAAAAACGAGACACGCTGGTGGGTTTAGCCGGTAAAAACAAGCAGAGCAAATCCAGTCTGTAAAATCTATTTAATTTATAATATGTATTCTCAAATATATGAAATCAACTTCATTTAACCGCACAAATTAAAAGCTTATCTATTTAAATTACATTATAAAGTCTTTAATAATCATTGTATCTGTATTTTATAAATATAGGTATCTTAATTTGAAATAAAACCCTTTGTTTTTTATTTTACCATCTTGTTTTATTCATACATAAAATTTGTTTTCAGACATATACAAATATTAAATGCTCTATCTTAGGCTTGTATCTTGTTTTGAATTCTTTTTTTTTACATGTCCTCAGATAATAAAATTATTAACATCGTAATCCTTAACCATTTCCATCTTATATGCTGATTAGCTTTTTATTCGCATTCATACATTAGACACTGCACTCTAATTCAATATTATAATCACACTTCATGAATATTTGGTTCACTGTTACATTTAGGAAAGTTTTTAAAGACAGCAAAAGCATTATATGCTACACCATGGTGCTCGGCCTTGGTGGTGGTTTCAATACTATAAAGTAAAAATATTTAGTGTAGGTTATTTTTTGGTATTGCTGTATGCCTTGAGATGCTTCACAAGTAGCATGTGGAGGTATTCGGCATAGCAAAGTTCTAGGCAATTTCACATACATATTTCAAAGAGCCCTTTGGAATTAACAATTTTTTCTTGCTTTCTCATGTGTACCGTTCCTTCAATCGTTCCATGCTCTTTCACATATATCACTTATTGATAATATTTAATACCCCTTTGTAAACCAGTGCTATAACTAATGTTTAAAATACTTGTGATGACTGGTGTTTCTGTTACTCATTTCCAGACATCTTGATAGATCACATCTTTGTAGCACCGATATGCCTTGTTAGATAAGATATATAAATACCCTTTAGCTCTCACCAACTGAAATAAAAGCTCTATATCTACTTGCCCCTTTTCCATCACCTTAATTCAATTTACTTTTTTTACTCGATACGTAAATAGCACCAACAAATATTTACTCATATAGTGTAATTACAACTTATTGCAGTAATTTGTAGTAGATACATATATTAAATTATATTACATAAAATCGATAAAGCCTTTGTATTTTGACCGTTATCAGAATAAAATCGTCACAATTCCAATTGACGCAATTCGAAAGCATGTGATTCTACAGGCTTCCCGCGTTTTTTATTATATCGTTACCAATCGGTTTAGGTTGTGAAACTTCGAAAAGCTTATTTTACTAAAATTATACGTAAGAAATACATAAGAAGAACATGAAGTTGAATTTATCTCAACTTTATGTATTTCTTACGTTCATACGTAAGGAATACGCAAACATGACATAAGGTGACATAAGCACTACGGCCACTGTGGATAGGTGCATTGGTTTCTCATGCGTTTAACTTTACGCGTTACGTTTATTTTACGTTCAGCTTATGTCTTATGTCCATTGTGAACAAGGACTAAGATTTTAACAATTAAGGGAAGCAGGGTAAATCGAATGAACAGAAGAGAACAAAAGAAAAACAAATAACCGCTTTAATACATCATATCATTAGCAAAAAACAAACATTTGAACATTTATTAAATACAGAAAGTTTTCACTGTTAATTAGAGTAAAATTTTTATTTAAGAAATTTTGACCTTTGAGATAGCGATTCCACCAGTTTCATGGCTGGTGCTTTTTCAATTAAGCTACAAGGGCGATATAAATTCGAATACTGAAAACTTTTAAATTAAAAAATTGGCTTTAATTAACGAAGTTGGAAATATATATTTTGTAAATATTACAAGCTCTCCAAAAAAATATTTTATATTTTTGTTTGATAAAAATATTGCCAGAATTGGAGTTATTTAAAAAAAATTGTTATTTAAAATTTGTAGCTGTTCATCATGCAAACATAAGTTACAAGTTCGAGTATTCAGTTATGCGATAAGAAAATTTTATATAAAAATATTGCCTTAATTATCATAAACAATGAACTATCAAGGTGTCAAAGTAGCCCTGCAACACCTCAATTATATTTTATATTACTAAGTTTAAGTCTTGATTAATGTGTAACGTTTTTCTAATGTATATATGTTTTTTATTTTTGTGTACCTTATGTACGAGGCTTGACAATTATGTAATGAGACTGATTTTTTTCCGCTGTTGTGCTAAAACTGCAGCTATGAAATTTTTACTTATTATTTTGACATCCCTGCCCTATCGATTAATGCGTTTACCATCCCGGTACGACCATTAGTTCATCAACTGTGTCGTGTTTTGAAGAAGTGAGTTAGTGGTGCTCGCCACGAAAATGGAAAAGCGTGTCGCGATAAAATTTTGCGCAAAACTGGGCGACTCGGCTACGGAAACGTACGGTAAAATACTTAAAGTGTTTGGTGATGATTCTCTGAGTCGTGCACAAGTGTTTCGTTGGCACAAAGATTTCAAAGATGGCCATGAGAGTGTACAAAAATGAGGTGTGGCCACCACACGACTTTCTTATACTTATGAGCGTTTCAAATTATAGAATTTTAAGAATTTTTTTTACAAAAATTATTCAAAATCCTATTCTAAGTACTTCTATTCTCTTAATAAATCTCTATAGAATGCATACTTTGCAAGATATTGTCAAAAAAGTGCTCCTCGCTAAGAGTAAAACTGCTACTTCCGGTCCGAATTTTGAAATTTCATTTATACAAAAAATATTGCAAATCCAGTTTTAAATACTTTTGTACTCTTGATAAATATATATAGAATGCATAACTTACGACATATTTGCAAACAATCGTTATTCGATAAGAGTAAAAGTGGCACTTCCGGTCTGAATTTTGAAATTTTTTTTATACAAAAGATATTGAAAATTATGTTTTAAATACTTTTGTACTTGTAACGTACTTGTCTAAAAGGCAT
Source organism: Amphimallon solstitiale (assembly GCA_963170755.1). Taxonomy (NCBI): domain Eukaryota; kingdom Metazoa; phylum Arthropoda; class Insecta; order Coleoptera; family Scarabaeidae; genus Amphimallon; species Amphimallon solstitiale. The sequence continues at coordinate 62,309,058 of OY720679.1, read as the reverse complement.
GACTTGCGAAATATTTGCAAAAAACTGATTTTCGATAAGAGTAAAAGACCTACTTCCGGTAGAAATTTCGAAAAACTTTTTAAATAAAATTATTCTCAATTTTAATTTTAAGTATACATGAATTCTTTATAAATTTGTTTAAACTTAGTAGTTGACGAAATATTGGCAAAATTCGATTTTTTCGCTGAAGTAAACTGCTACTTCCGGTCTACGGATTTTACTGAAAAACTAATCAGATCTCAAGAGGGAGATTATACACGTAAATACAAAATTTGAAATTCATATCTACAGCGGTTTGACCGCTTTCGTGGTCACACACACACAGAGAGAGAGAGAGAGAGACACAGACATTTTTTAAAAACCACTTTTTCGGTATCAGGGAACTTCAAAACGTGGACATCTGCAAAAATCTCGAGGTCGAAAATTTTCATCATCACAATACTTCCTTATACTACGTATAAGAAAGTAAAAAGAGTCGCGAAGCGGGAAACCGGTTGAAGGGCGGCCTGACACGAATGCACAGCGCTTGCGCACCCAAATTTGCCAAGATCGTCATTTAACTGTTCGATTGTTGGCTGACGAACTAAATATCAACCACGAAACTGTTAGACAAATTTTAACTGAAGATTTCCGATGAATGAGCTCTGCGCGAAGATGGTTCCGAAGAACCTGTCGGAAAAGCAAATACTCCTTCGAATGCCAGTCGCTGAAGATTGTTTGCAACAGGTGGAAAACGATCCTACGCTGCTTGACCGGATTATTACGGGTGATGAGAGCTGGTTCTTCCAATAAGACACTGAAACGAAGCGCCAAAGCCAACAGTGGCTGTCTCCGAATGAACAGGGACCGAAAAGCGCTCGCATGAGCAAGTCCAAGATAAAAACCATGCTCATCTGCTTTTTCGACCACCGGGGGGTGGTCCATAGGGAGTCCGTTCCACCTGGACAGACCGTTAACCAGATCTACTACCGCAAAGTGCTCAATAGACTACGAAAAAGGGTCAACAGAGCGCGTCCCGGCATCGCACGAACTTGGATTCTCCACCACGACAACGCGCCCTGTCACACCGCGTTCAGTGTGACTCAGTTTTTGACCTCCAAAGGGATCGCGGTATTACCACAGCCGCCGTACTTGCCAGATTTATCACCCTGCGAGTTTTTCTTGTTCCCCAAAGTCAAGCAGCTGGTAAAAGGAACGCATTTTGAGTCGACTGGAGAGATCTAAGAGACCGTGACCAGGTTACTGTCGGACATTCCGATCGAAGCTTTCCAGAACTGCTACGATGCCTGGAAAAATCGCTGGAATCACTGTGTTTGTGCCCAAGGGAACTATTTCGAAGGGGATCATGCGGTTGTTGAATAATTTTTAAATATACGGTTTTTATACACTCAGATTCATTACTTAATTGTCAGACCTCGCATGAATGTCTTTGTATATTTTTGACATGTTATATACACGATGTAATATAATATAATCATTACTAAAGTTTATTATATGGTCGCCTATATGGAATCTGCCTTAACAAAATTCATGATATATTAATATTTTAAACATGGCCTTTACAGCTTTGATCATAAGGCTTTTCTGAATGTATATGTGCTCCGATTGCTTGGATAAACACAGATATTATAATAATATTAAATTCTGCAATTTGCTTCACAAATTTCAGATGGCAAGAACTAATATTTCAAATATCTATCATATATTGTTTGTACAATAAATGCAATGGTCTGTTAGTAACGAATAATGATAGTAATATTAATTTCGTTAATCTTTAGGGTAGCAGTTGTTTCGGCAATACTAGAATTTATTCCATCACATTCTACCTTCAAATATTTCAACAATAAAAAAAATGTGCAAAACTTGAGGAAGCAATTGAAATGTATATGATTTGAGATCATATAAAAGCCCTAGCACTGTGATAATCTGGTTGTTTTTTCTTGTTTTACTTACTGCTCTATTCTTTAAAGACTCTCACTGCCGCACATCAAATATAATTCTTGCAAAATCGACTATTACATACCATGGAGCAATTGAACTTTCCACTAGAAGTACATACATACTTTTTTCTATAATTTTTCTTGTTCATTATTGACTGAAAACTGAAAATGTACATTTTTTTTCTTAGCTGTTGTTTAAATATTGAAATATCCCGCGCTATAGCAGGCTTTCAACTGGAGCTCCACGAAATGTCAACTACTTTTGAGTCGTCTGGGTGAAGTACAAAATGTATGGCTCCATTTTCAGCGACAGCAAAACATGATCCTATTATGTAATTAGTGTGCCATTGTTATAGAAGCTATCAACAATGACTACCACACGTAGGTAAGACTTGGGAGGAAAACGTTATTATCGGAAATATCCTCGGGAATGGATATTGATAGAAACAAATTACTGATTAAAAAGCAAGTATTGAAAGACTTTTTTGTTCAATATGCGTCGATTGATATTCGACTTGCAAAAAAGGGCAATGCTAGTTTTCAAAGAAGTTGTGCTTTTCTGGGGAAAAGCTGAAATCCCTGTACTGATAAAGTCGTAAACTTGTACCAAGAGCTTTTATTAGTCTTATTACTTTTTCCAACCTATGGCCCATCTTTGGGCTATTTACGCAACTAATATGGAAATATATGAGTGCAATATAAAGTTATAAATCTTTGAAACAATAAGCACATTCTGGAGCAGTGGCGGCCCGTGATTTTTTGGGACGGGAGGGCACCGGGGGTCTGAGTGTTTAATATCAAAAATTAAGTACAGACAAAAAAATAAACTCATTATGTTCTTTAATTAATATTTTTGAAAATAAAATCTAATCGCCGTTCCTTGCGATTAGCAAAATAATTAATAACTAATTCATTGAAGTTTGCTGTTGATGTCAGTAATTGTTTTTCAATGGAACACATTGCTAAGGCGCATAGTCTGCTTTCCTGCTTGGTATTTCTAGAAAATGTTTTTATTCTCTTCAAAGTAGAAAAACACCGTTTACTTTCAGCTTTATTTAAATTCGAATATTATTATTTTTTACACTGTTTTTAATTAAATTTACTTCTCTAATAATTATACTTTGAAAAAATAAATTATAGATTTTTTTGAAAATAAATATTTGCTGGTGCCCACAAGTTACTCGTAAACTTTCAATACATAATTGAAGTAAAAATGTTATTTAAAGTTGCCTTTCAGAACAATTAATAGTTCTGCAAGCATAGAAATGTGTGTCATTCAACTGTAATATTCACTTAATATTTAGTCTATGTAATACTGAAATTAATAATTAAGAATGTTGTACGTACTTGGGTTAGCAATAATATAAACGACATACACATCAACAAATTCATATACATATATATTTATTAGTAATATATCTACATACTTCAACATTTAACTACTGGCTTGAATTTACTTATAGGAGGTTTCATTTTATGATTTTATTTACAATATAATAATATATAAAAGCTTTTCGTCAAGTTCTTATGGCTCTCTTGATAGAAGGTTTGATTCACTCTCACTCGCTGCTACAAATATTTAATAAACAATTCCACCGTAACCAAAGAAAATGATGCACTTGCTTCACAATTTATGTTTGTATAGCACTTCGCTAAGGTATATAGTAGTTAGAGTATATTTATAATGGCATTTCTTCGCAAAATATACTACATAATATACTATTTTCCTTTGGAACCCAATTTGACCTATCTATTTTCTTTATCCACAGATTCCTTCTAATGGGCTCTTTTGGTGTCCTGTAATCAAGAAATTTCAATGTTAAAAGATTTATATTCACCAAATTATGGATGAAATTAATAACTTTACGTATGTATCTACAATTGTTGAAAGATATAATTTTCCTCTTCTCTGCCTCTAATTGCCTTGCACTCTCTTGCTACTCCAATTTGTGCAATGAAAACCATATTAAATACTAAGTGCTAAATTAATGATAAAACAGCTAAATTCTTAGGAAAAATTGAAATGGGAAATAATGGAAATTCTTAACCTTAAACTAATTAACAACAAATGATAGTATTGAAGGTATTAAATAAAAAATAAATTATATATGAACATAATAAGTTTGTAATTCAGTTGATGGTTCCACCAATGGCAGATGTAAACATACCCCTCTCGGCATCACTTTTTGTGGACAATGCTCTCTCCTTCTCTTCTATCCTCCTTGATGCTAACAAATAATTTTTGAAATATTTTAATTTTATGATAGTTTATATTAAAAACACTTTTATGAAAAATAACTTACCCATGTGAAATTTTGCATCAAAAGCTGTTTCTTTCTGGTGTTTCCATGCAGAGTGAGAGAAATAATGCGGGAATTGCATTGGATTCCTTAAATATAAACACATGTGTGATTTAAAGTGTTTACCACACACAAATATTGTTTGCCATAATTTTGACAAATCTTTACTTAGGTCATTCCGGTTGCAGCTGGTGTAAGACACTACAAACAAGATGAATTATTATATTACAAATTAACTGTTACTCAATAGCTATAACTTACCGATTTTCTTCTTTAAGAAACGAAAAGAAACTGTAGAATATATTTTGTTGCTGAACATTTTTACAAGTAAAAATACAACACCCACATACGCCAGATTTCTTCTTTCGTACAGTTTCCATTATTTATATCAACAACAATTTAACTGGCACCTTTACTTATTATTCTTTCGTAAATTATAAGTTATAAAACTTAGACAGGTTATATTTATACAACAATAACAAAACGCCATTATGAAATGTGCGCTTCTTTGATTTTGCGCACAAATATCGGAATTATGCAAGTGAGGCTTTTGTCACTTCTGTTATTCTGTGACATTACATACTGCATTGCCAGCCGGCATCACAGTCTAGTGCCCTGTCGTGACATATACCGCTCTCGCCCCGCACTACTTTTTATACGCACGATTTCTAGTACAAACGGAGCAGTGGCGCGAGATGCCCCGGAGCCTACGTCAAACTGTGATTTTTAAACGCGCTGAAGAGACGGACTGTTACTTCCGAAAAAATACCCAAGCAGCAAAATCACAATTTTAGAGAAGGATAAAAATATATATTTACTAATGTAGGACAAGTGTGCATATACTGGTTTTGCTGCTAGGGATATTATTTGTTATCAAACAAATCAGAAAAATTACATACAAATTAGGTATTTAAATTTATCTGTTAAAAGAAGCTTATCACGGGGGGCAGTGCCCCGTTGCCCTCCCTGCAGCAGCCGCCACTGTTCTGGAGTCTGAAGAACGCGCAGTCGAAGTAGTTTAAGAGGCTTTCAGTGAAAAAAAAACAGAAAAGATCCACTTTGAAAGACTAGTATAACTATTGTTTTTTTCCCATAATAATTGTTCTAAATTAAGTTCCAAATACTTTTATCTTCTTAATAAATCTGTATAGAATGCCAGATATTTGCAAAAAAAACTTTTGTTCGATAAGAGTAAAAGTGTTACTTCCTGTTCGAATTTTCAATTTTCTCTAGTAATCCAAAAGGCGCAAAAAAAGAGAATTTATTTTTTCCTGAAACATTAACATATGCATAACTCCTAAATAATAATAATAATAATATTTATTAATAATAATAATATTTATTGTTCAACAGCCAAGACCAATTACAGGACATTTTACAATAATAATTAATAACAACAAAAGAAAAGTACTGTAAAACAGAGAAATACATATAGACATATCTATATCTACATGAGCAAATAAAATGGAAAAATGCAAAAAATGAAAAAGTGAAACAAGTAGTATTTAACTCTAAAATCATTACACTATATTTACAAAAATGTTATTAAAAAAATAATATTGCAGTAAGAGTTTATTAAAATGTTACATTTGAATTTTAACTACGAATTTAGCAAATATCTAAACCAGTTATACGCCGTAATTTTAGTTTCTAAGTAACTGAATTGACATTTTTAATATTATCAATAATAAAATCTTTTGTCGTTCTTTATGGTGTGCAGCCCATAGAAAGCTCTTTCAAAAATACAGTTTTTGTTGTGTGGTCGCAACCCGGAAAAGTCAACTGATTCATAGTATTTCTGGCCATGAAAAGTTGACGTACTTTTTCATTCACATTTAAGTAAATCTATGAGCAAATTCGTTTACCACCCGTTGAAATTAATTCCTCTATTCTTATTATCGTTTTTACTTGACTGTTGAAAGAAATTAAAAACTCTTTCTGTTTGAATAAAAATTGATGTTATTTGAAATAAAAGGAAAATCGGCAAAGCCAAGAAATATTTGAATGTTTTGTGTCGTCAAAAGTTTATAAATAGTAATAAAATTATTATCCTCCTCGCACCGATCCAATTGATTTCCCTGATACATTTGATCGGATAAGTTTGTATACCAAAAATCAGATAACAAACGCAAGAAATAATATAAATAATTACATGCATTTTTTTACATTTATAATATATCAATATATCCATCAAACACCAGTAATGTGTCTTCTATAGCTCATTTTTATTGCATTCGAAAGAAATATAAGACGATGCGAAATCTCCTAGTTTTCAGTATTTTTGTTTGCCATATATACATACGTACACAGATATTTGATGTATAGTATTGATTACAGCACCCCAAACGAAATATTGTGTGGGTGACGTCATAAACGACGCCCGAGATGATTGGTGGTTGCTTAGAGACGCCTTCCCTTTTTATAATGGCGACCAACATTATACTATTTTCATAATTCTTTAAATATATCCAAACTTCACTTTCATTCCGTGACTCTTGAGCTATTTTGTAACGAAAATTCCTTTGTTCTAGAGCATCCGCGTACTAGTTTATGTATTTAATATGTATGTATTCAATTTATATTTTATTTAAATTCATTAATTTTAAGTTTACATTTTATGCATACTGCAAGTAATCGTAGTCTCGCAGTGTACTTAATATTGTCCAGTTTTTTAGATATTTAAATATTACTAAGTTAAAATATTAATTATAAAATAGATCGCCCATTATACACATTTTTTAGATGAAAAATTTTTGCCATGGGTTGGAATCGAACTCACAGTCATTCGGTTACTAGAAGGTACCCTTGCAACCAAGAGGTATTTTGAGAAAGAACAGAACTGGATCTTAACAGACATCAAAAATTATTTGTAGATATTGTTGATTTTATTCTCTTGTCATCAGCAATCAGCATCAGTTAAAGAAATACTTCTATTCATGAATTATTAGCACTTGCCTGAGAGTGGAAGCTACCTAAACAAGCATATTAAATGCCTTTCATTTAATACAACCTCAACTACCATGGTTTAGTTATTAAATATTCAATGGCCAGTTTTTAATAGCATCTATTATGCTAAAGTAATTAATCTGTGATGAAAAATTATTCAAAATCCTATAGTACGTACTTCTATTCTCTTAATAAATCATTATAGAATCTATACTTTGCAAGATATTCGAAAGAAAGTACTACTCGCTAAGAGTAAAAGTGTTACTTCCGGTCTGAATTTTGAAATTTTATGTATACAAAAGACGTTGCAAATCGAGCACTAAATACTTTTGTACTCTTGATAAATCGCTATTCGATAAGAGTAAAAGTGTTACTTCCGGTCCGAATTTTGAATTTTTTTTTATACAAAAGGTATTGAAAATTATGTTTTAAATACTTGTATCCTCGTAATATACTTGCCTAGAAAGCATGACTTGCGAAATATTCGCAAAAAACTGATAGAAATTGCGAAAAACATTTTTAATACACTTTTTCCAAATTTGAGTACATTTCAATTCTTTATAAATTTGTTTAAATTTAGTAATTGATGAAATATTTCCAAAATTCGATATTTTCACTGAACTAAACACTACTTCCGGTTTACCGATTTTACTGAAAAACTAATCAGATCTCAAGAGAGAATTATACTCGTAAATACAAAATTTGGAATTGATATCTATACCCGATGGAAACGTTTCTTTAAAACCACTTTTTTTTGGATCAGATGACTTCAAAACGTGGACAAAAATCTCGAGGTCTAAAATTTAAACTACTACGTGTAAGAAAGTAAAAGAAGATAATTATTTTTGAATCAAAAGACGCTTCGACATCATTAGTAAGCGTGGGTTGCGTTTAAAATGTGTCCCAGCAAAATATAAGTATGTGCAAAATATAACTACTAGCAATGAATATAGGTGATATAAAAATTTGTATGATAATTATATGGATCGTTTGAAGCAAGATTGGCGGATATCTGACCCGTGTGATCCAAATTAGAGCGACTAATAAAATCCTGTAAACAAAAAAGGAAATTAAGTGTTTAAAATGATAAATGTCACCTAAATCTTACATATATCGAAGGCAGTTTATATTTAGAAGAAAATCAGAAGATTTATCCAGTATAAGAAGACATTTCCACAGAAAATTTCAATTAAGGAGAATAAAAGAGGTTCCACTGATCCTCTAACCTAACTAGTAGCAGCGTCAATATCCAAAAACAGCAGATCACACTATTCCTGGGACGACTTCGACGAAATAACATTGAACGAGGGCACAATCAAGGTAGTGAGCATCCAAGTTTATTTCCGACCAAGCCACGGATATCATGTAAATTACATATTGCATATACTTAATTATTTAATTTAGACATCGGGAAGGCAGCTGCAATTGATGGTCTGTCTTCCCGATGGTCTTCCTTTTGTTTCTATCTCCCCAAGGATATCCCACCTTATTTCTTGTCTACACCGTACAATAGGGATGCGCATGATATATCGTTTTTAAAAAAATATCGATATTTTCTTTTCGATAATCGAGATAAAAATCGATATTTTTTTATTCAATAATATCGACTGATATCGATTTTTTACTCGATAATATCGTTTAATCAAAAATGCCATTTTTTCAAATTTCAGACATTTATTTCACATTAATAGACAAAAGAACCTGTTCACATTATATAGAATTTATTATCTTTTTAAGAAAAAAGTTAATAATTTGAAAAATGTATACTGGGTTAATAATATAAAGTTAAACTTATGCTGTGGGAAAACTTAAAAGAAGCTTACCCTAATTTAGCAAAAATTGCGGCGAAATATTGATGTATTGTAGCCACTTCAGTGCCATCAGGAAGGCTATTTTCAAACGCTGGACAAATTTTAACTGAGCAAAGGAACAGACTGAAAGGGCATCGATTATCACAATTACTGTTTCTTCAAAGTTATAAAGTAGATATGTTTAAATTATTTAAGGGTTATTATTTTTAATTTGTGTTTGTGTATTTGTTTTATACCACTTGTATTTTCATAGGAATTTTCTTAATTTTGGAATAAATATATATATTTTAAGTTAAAGATTTTATTGTTTGTTACTAATACATGACTTGAAAAGCCACAAAGATATTTTATTATAAACATGAAAAAATATCTATATGAGGAATATCGATATGCTTAATTCGATATTTGTTTAACATCGATTTTGATTTTTTAATACATTATTTGATTCTAACATCGATATTTTCGAAATGTTGCGCATCCCTACCGTACAGACAATTACCAACACGTCTGAAACACGTGTCTGCGGTTGCAGTACAGCGGAATAACCCGATATTCTTTCTTCTATTTATGTATATACAGGGTGGGGCACCTCATTCCCGTCGGTTTATATACGAAAAGCGGTAATATGTTTTATTTTTATTTTTATTAAAGGTTGTGTAGGTTCATTAGGGGCACGTTTAAAAATTATTTTGAAATATGCAGAGTGATCCAAAAAAAAATTGGCACACCAAAGTTATGAAAATTTAAATGGAACAGCCTGTATATTATGGGATATTTTGATGCTATAGACTAAATTAAGGCCACTTACTCTTATATTCCCTATACCTAACTCAACCTTCGAGATATATCACTATTTTTGAAAATGTAGATCAAAATTTCAGAGACATTGCTGTCTTCCATATTTGAGCGAATTATTTTAAATTGTACTTAATATATACTCAAAGCATTAGACTCTAAGATAAGCTAAAGTTGATATCTAAAAATTATACAGGGTGTTTAAAAACTACATTTGTGTATTGACTAATATTGAAGGCAAATAACTTTCTTATTTTAAATGGAACACACTGTATTTATTGCCATATTTATTTTCTAATTTTAATTGTTTTTAAAACTGTATTAGGGTTTTCTATACCTATCTCTTATAGTTTTTTGGTAATTTAGGATTTTCAATTTCAAACACTAATTTCTTGCAAAATATTTTTCAAAATGCTAATATTTATTAACCTATCGGGTTGATTGGTTTTGTTTCACATTAATTAAAAGGCGTTATAACTAGGTAAATAAAAACTACATACTTTATTAAACAAACAACAAACTTAAATTGTAAAAGAAAACTAATATTTTAACAAGTGCTCGAAATGATGTCCATCTGTTTCAATGCATAATCGAATTCTCTCTTGAAAAGACTGTTTAACTCTTGTTAAAATATTTGGTGTTATAGCACGAAACGCTATTCTTATTTGTTCTCTCATATCGTCGGGTGTGGTTGGTGGTGTATCATAAATGATATTTTTGACATATCCCCAAAAGCAAAAATCGGTACTCGTTAAGTCTGGGGATCTTGATGGCCAATTCTGTGGACCACCGCGTCCTATCCACCTATTGGGATATTGCCTATCCAATTCATTTCTTACATTTACATACTTGAAAATTGTAACCACATCCTTTGACGAATTTTAAGTGGTATATTTTCCAAAAGTACAGGCAAATTGTGTCTTAAAAATCGAAGAAACATGGCGCCGTTTAAGGGACCATCAAAAAAGAACGGACCTACCACTTGCGTTCCAAGTATTCCACCCCATACATTGACACACCACCTGTGTTGCCTATCAATAGTTCTAAAAACATGGGGATTATCGTCACTGTATTAATGAAAATTATTTGCATTAACTAATCCGTTATTGTGGCATGATGACTCATCCGAAAAAAGTACAAAATCGAAGAAATTTTCATCTTCACTAAACTTTTCTAAAACCCATAAACAAAATAGGAGTCGTCTGTCGTAATCTACTTCCAAAAGTGCTTGGTGTAATTGAATACGATACGGAAAGAAGTTGTGCCTTTTTATAATTCTTCCGACGCTCCGTCTGCTTATTCCTCTGGCTTCACATATTTTTCGCTGACTTGTATGCGGATTTTCTGCCAGAGATTCGATAACAACAAAATCATTTTCTTCATTTCCCGTAATTGGTCTTTGCCGTTCTGGTTTCTGATAACGCATACTTCCTGTTCTTAGGAAAACTTGCAATAAATTTTCTAATGACCGCCTGTCAGGATGACGCCTGTTAGGATATTTTTGAGCATAGCAAGCATTTTTCGCCACACTCTCCGATTACTAAAATCATTTCCACCTTTTCGTTTTCAGAGTAGGTTCTCATTTTAAATAATTAAAATTATTTAAACGACGTCGAATAGCGTCGATGTCTTAACTAAAATGTACTGTCACTGTCAAATAATTTATCTGTTTGAAGTATTAATAACAGCGGCAAAGCCTACTTTTGGAAAAAATTGCAAGAAATTAGTGTTTGAAATTGAAAATCCTAAATTACCAAAAAACTATAAGAGATAAGGTATAGGAAACCCTAATACAGTTTTAAAAGCAATTAAAATTATAATCTAAATATGGTAATAAATACAGGGTGTTCCATTTAAAATAAGAAAGTTATTTGCTTTTAATGTTAGTCAAAACACAAATGTAGTTTTTAAACAGCCTGTATAATTTTTAGATATCAACTTTATCTTATCTTAGAGTCTAAGACATTAAATATAATTTAAAATAATTCGCTCAAATATGAAAGACAGCAATGTCTCTGAAATTTTGATCTACATTTTCAAAAATAGTGAAATATCTCGAAAAGAGGTTGAGTTAGGTATAGGGAATATAACAGTAAGTGGCCTTAATTTAGCCTATAGCATCAAAATATCCCATAATATACAGGCTGTTCCATTTAAATTTTTATAACTTTGGTGTGCCAATTTTTTTTGGATCACTCTGTATATTTCGAAATAATTTTAAAACGTGCCCCTAATGAACCTACACATCCTTTAATAAAAATGAAAATAAAACATATTACCGCTTTTCGTATATAAACCGACAGAAATGATGTGCCCCACCCTGTATATATAAATGAATGCGGATCCTAGATAATACAAGTAAGGAATTTCATGAGGTAACTCCGCTGAAAATGCTACTGAAGACACGTGTTTTGAACTAATTGGTTTTCATCAGTGCAGTGTAGCCAAGAAATAAGATGGGATAACCTTGGAGATAAAAAGCAACAATCAGAGACATATACAGGAGACATACTACCATTTGAGGCTTCAGACAGAATGTCCTCAATTTTGAGGATCTATCTAAACGTTTAGAATGAATAAAAATGAGGTGTGGCCACCACACGACTTTCTTATACGTATGAGCGTTTCAAACTATACAATTTTAAGAATTTTTTATACAAAACTTATTCAAAATCCTATTCTAAGTACTTTCATTCTCTTAATAAATCGCTATAGAATGCATACTTTGCAAGATATTCGAAGAAAAGTGCTACTCGCTAAGAATAAAAGTGCTACTTCCGGTCCGAATTTTGAAATTTTATGTATACAAAAAATATTTCAAATCTAATTCTAAATACTTTTTTACTCTTAATAAATATATATAGAATGCATAATTTACGACATATTTGCAAAAAATCGTTATTCGGTAAGAGTAAAAGTGATACTTCCGGTCCGAATTTTGAAAATTTTTTTATACAAAAGATATTGCAAATTAAGTTCTAAATACTTTTATATTCGTAGCGTACCTGTCTAAAAAGCATAACTTGCAAAATATTGGCAAGAAACTGAATTTTGATAAGAGTAAAAGACCTACTTCCGGTAGTAATTTCGAAAAACTTTTTAAATAAAATGGTTCTCAATTTTAATTTTAAGTACATATGAATTCTTTATAAATTTGTTTAAACTTAGTAGTTGACGAAATATTGGCAAAATTCGATTTTTTTCGCTGAAGTAAACTGCTACTTCCGGTCTACCGATTTTACTGAAAAACTAATCAGATCTCAAGAGGGAGATTATACACGTAAATACAAAATTTGAAATTCATATCTACAGCGGTTTGGCCGCTATCGTGGTCAGAGAGAGAGAGAGAGAGAGAGAGAGAGAGAGAGAGAGAGAGAGAGAGACATTTTTTAAAAACCACTTTTTCGGTATCAGGGGACTTCAAAACGTGGACATCTGCAAAAATCTCGAGGTCGAAAATTTTCATGATCACAATACTTCCTTATACTACGTATAAGAAAGTAAAAAGAAGCATAAATTTAATTATTTATTGCGAATAATAATTTTATTTATATTTTGAGAAGATGACGAGACAGTGTACGGTTTGCTTCATTTGAATTTCCGTCATATACTTCCATAAATGTATTCATTTCAGTCTTTTCACCGATGTTTTAATTCATTGCATATATTACGTTGATTGCCCTTCTAAACGTTTCCAGATTCTCTAGCTATTACTTTAAATTTAATTTCTTGTCTCATTGAAATAAAATAATAATAATAATAAGAATAATACTGGACAGAGTGCAGTTCGCTTTTATTTAGATTTCCATCATACAATATCGCATGCACCGCGATACTGAATTACATTATTATGAGATTTCCAAGGTGGGTCATGAAAAGCGTAATGTGGAAATGTTAGTGTCACTTTTAGTTAAACTTGTTGTACGTATTTAGCAAATTAAGCCTCTTTGGACACCTGTACATAATTATTAAGTTTGTATAATCTCATATTCTAAAATTGAAGCTTATGACATGATCAGAATATATTTTCAATGCTTTGAAAATGCAGTTCATGCTTCCCGGCAATATTCTCTAAGTTATCCAGAAAGAAGACATTATACCCGTAGAGTTTTTATTTACCTTGCTATATGGCTACGTGACACAGGAAAAGTTTGCTATGTTCCTGCTCGGCAAAGACTTCGTAGAAGTACAAATAAAGAGATATCTTTGTTTAACTAGATGGTGTGTTAGAAATATATTGATGGAGCACAAGTTGCATCCATGTCATATGAAACTACATCAAGCGATATCAGATCAAGATTACGACATCAGGTTAAATTATTGCCAATGGTTAAATCAAAATAATGCAAGAAAATAGGTACTTCTTGTCTGAAACCTTATATACTGATGAAGTAACCATTGCAAATAACGAGAAATTAAATGTATATAATTTGCACTATTGGTCAAGGAACAATCCCAACTGGATTCTGGAGGTTGACAATCAACATCGGTGGAGAGTAAACGCCTGCTGTGGAATCGTGGAAAACAAAATCATTGGGTCTTTCATTTTAACGAACACCTAAATGACAGAAATGTTTTACATTTCCTTAAAAACAATCTTCCTCCACTATTAGAGAGTGTCATTGGAATGTAGAGCAAATATGTAGATGCACTTTGATGAAAGGCCCGCTCACTTTCCACAAAATGTACAAGCTCTCTAAAATCAACAGGAAGCTTATTCCCGTAGCCTCCAAGATCTCCAGATCTTACCGTTCTTGACTTTTATTATGGCACAGAATAAAAGATATAGTTTATCACAAAAAGCCCACTACACGTAAAAATATGATTCACAGTATCACACATTCGAATTAATACAATTTCTACTCTCTACTAATCGACGAGTAAACATGTGTATTGAAAATAATGGTGGACACTTCGAACATTTGTTAAATTGAAATTTATTTTGTTTCATTTTTTGTACTTTCTTATTTAAATACATTTTGTTTGTTTTGTTTATATTACTCCGTCAATGTATTTTCTTATGTATGTTCAGGCATAATAATCTGTTCTTTACTCATTTTTATGTTAATTTCAATTTTTATAGGCATTCATTACTAATGATTATTATATTATATTGTTTTTATTTCTCGTTATTGTATACTTGGTCATGAGTTATGCAAATTACTGTTGCTGTTGTTCTATAATTAGAGGTATATCAGTTGCGTAATAAGGATATGTTATTGTTATTATTATTATTTTATTTCAATGTTGGAAATGACAAGAAATGAAATTAAAAAAATAATAGCTAGAGAATTTTAAAACATTTAAAGGGGGAATTCAACGAAGTATATGCAATGAATTAAAAAATCGATGAAAAGATTGATATGAATACATTTATGGAAGAGTATAATGAAAATTCAAATGGAAGCAAACTATACACTTTCTAGTCATTCTCTCAAAATAAAAATAAAATTATTACTTGCATTAAATGAATAAATTTATATTTAAAAATATTATTTTTCTGAATTGTCTTCCTATGACTATATTTTCGTCAATGAAAAACGGTAGCAACTTTCAGTGTTCGTCATTCTCTTCAGTTTTTATTTCCTTCAATATTATTATATATATCTTTCCATTTAAAATTTTAAAGAAAAAACAAGTAATATATGTACATAAATTAAGAACCTAACTATAGAATTTTCCACTACATACACTTCAATTCGAATTATTTATCTAGTGAGCCTAGAAACATTAAAATCCGTTAAGGCAAACCGAAGTTATACTTAGTTTTGTACTCAGACACACCCCCCACCCACCCCCTTCGTATGGGAATTAGATCAAAAAGTTTCAAATGAAAATTGTATAAAAATGCCTGTAAATGTTGCCAGTAAATATTTTAAGCTATCTTAAACTTGAATGTAATACAAAATTACATAATTCTTAATTCAGCATAAGAATTGCGATACTGTTTCTTTCTTCTTTTCCTTTCGGCCGGTACCTCTCATCCCACACGTTGTACCCCAACCGGAGGGTAGATAGGAGGGCTAAGTAGGTCTGTCTTCGGTGCAGGTCCGTAATGCACAGCTCCCTTGCGATCTTTTTGGAAAATTTACAATATTTTGGTTGAAATTCCCGTGGATCAAGATTTTTTCAGACAGGTTGTACGATAAAGGGTTGCCTAGATATATTCGATGGCCGACCTTAAACAGACACTCGATGTAATGTACAGGTGGGTCATATGCGCGGGGAGAGCTGATTGTGATTTTATAAAAAAAGATATTTCGAAGCGGTTTTCTTCCTAAAATGGCCACTCATTAGAGGCATCTTCTAAATTTATTTTGTGTTATACAGAGTGTTCCATAACTTGGTGGCTAACCATAGTTATACTTTTTAAATAGAACACATTTTATATTATTGCATTCTCATATTCCTCGTATAATTCTTAGTGAAAAAGCAGTAAGATTGTATAGGCCTTAAATTTATAAGTTTTCGACTTATTAACATTTTTCTCAAAATTCAATATTTCTATAAAATTATATTTCTCGAATGTATTAGATAGGCACCATTTCTAGCAGTGTTGTTTATAATAAAATGTCTTAATACAAGCATGTTTTATTTTTAATTAAGTACTAATTGCATGTGTAGAAAATTGGATTAAAATTGCATGATATGTTTGTGCCTACAAGTAATTTGTTTTACTGTATAGTGAGCCATATTTGCTATGAAATTGACAATCTAATGGATGACATTTAATAAGTTGCTTGTTAGTTTACGAGCATGATTTTATAAAGAAATTTTCTAAAAATGTGCTTAAATATATGATTTTTGTATGTATTGGAGAATGTCAAAAACTTATTTACTAGCTAGAATTTGAATTGTTTAAAAAATTGCATTATAATAAAATATAATCTATCATTACTCTTCTTCTTTTCTTTTACTTCTACAATCTTAGTAAGTGTCTCATATCTATACCTACCTGTATTTATACGAAAAGTGATGGACATGTTTTATTTAAAATAATGTATATAATATGTAGAATTTGGTACAATAAACAAATTTTAAAACAAAAGAAATTAATAAATTGATGATAGTAGACGCACGATAGGAATTGTTAAGTAAATGGATGAAGAATTAGTGGAACAGAAACTATAAAATAACAATAAATATGAACATTAAAATAAGGTAAACATTATTTCAACAAGTGTTCAAGTGAATATTCATTTACCTCTAAATCTAGTTGAAGATTAAATAATAAACGTAAAGATAGTTTCAAATAATTTTTATTGTTTCACTCACAACAATATTGTTTCGCCAAACTTTGGTTTCATAAGGTGATGACGGAATAATGTTTACAAAATCATACAGCGTTATATACACTTATTTTACATAAATGTCGGGGTTCAAAGAGGGGGTGTTTTAACAAATTTAGAAAGACAGTAGAGGGGAGTGATTTAAATCTGTTTGTTCGTTTAGTGCCTGACCTATTTTCTTATATCTATTAATTTCTAAAGCTTCAAATAAATTAAGTTTTTTTCCTTTATCTTGTACATGTAAAATTTGAAATTCTTTATTAAATTTATGGTTTAGTTCTATGCAATGGTTGGAACTAAACCATAAACCATCTAATGATAATTTCTTCTAGTATGGAAAGTAGTTTCACCCGTAAATAACACATTATCAAAAGGAATTGCCTGGATATTAACTTTAGTTATTACCCAACGCAGAATATTTTGTAGTAATATTTAACTGTACCTATTACGAATGATATTTATTTTATTTTAAGCAATTCAAAAATAAAGCGATATATAGGGTTTTCTATTTGAAAAAATACTTTTAGACAAATATTTATCATATAACTTTAATCCAGTTTTCTGCGTCAGTAATTAGTAGGTAGTTGAAAAAATGGAAAACGCATGCATTAAATTTCTTTATTATGAACACCGCTACCAAAGAATGTGGCCATCTGATACGTCGTCTTCGAGGCACTTATTTTTTCAAAACATTGAATTTTTCAAAAAAAATAGCAACAAATCAAAAGTTTTAATTCAGGCCTATACTCTTCTTACTATTTGAATAAAAACGGGAAATATAAAAATGTAATAAAATACATGCTGTTACATATCAAAAAATATAACTATGGCCAACCACTATGTTATGGAACATTCTGTGTAACACAAAATAAATTTAGAAGGTGTTCCTAATGAGTGGCTATCTCAGTAAGAAAAAAGCTTCGAAATATCTTTTCACATAAAATCACAATCGGCCTACCCCGCCGAGTTGACTCACCCTATATATATATACAGGGTGAGTCATCTAAGCGGGTAAGGCCGATTATGCATTTTAAAAGTATTTTGTATTATACAGAGTGTTCCATACCTTGGTGGCTAACCATAGTTTTTAAATTCCCCGTATAATTTTTAGTCAAAAAGTTATAAGATAGTATAGGCCTAAAGTGTAAAGTTTTTGACTTATTCCCATTTTTCTGAAAAGTTCAATGTTTGTATAAAATAATATTTCTCGAAAACGACGTATTAGATGGACAAAATTTTTTGCAGTATTGTTTACAATAAGAGGTCCTAATAGAAGCATGTTTTATTTTTTTACAGTTACTAACTGCATGTGCAGGAAACTGGATTAAAATTACATGACACGTTTTAGAATAAAAGTCATTTTTTTTAAATGGAACACCCTGTATATCAGTTCATTTTTGAATTGTTTACTAAATTTCATGTCAGAAACAGGTAAAACGTTAATACTTTAAATGTGACTATTACTGAACTACTGTCGTTTTTTGAAATGCTTTTGTTAGTTTTTGCAAAAAGGTCAATTTTTTCAAATAGAACAGCCTGTATATTATTTCATTTTTGAATTCCTTATTAAATTTCACATCAAAAACATGTAAGACGTTAATACTTTAAAAGTGACTATAACTGAGCTATTGTCTGTTTTTGATGTAATTTTGTCAGTTTGGTGGTTTTAATTAATATAGTATAGTACTGACAAAATTATATCAAAAAGAGACAATAGCTCAATAATAGTCACTTTTAATGTATTAACGTCTTACACGTTTTTGATGTGAAATTTAATAAGAAATTCAAAAATGAAATAATATACAGCTTGTTCCATTTGAAAAAATTAACTTTCTTGCAAAAACTAACAAAAACATATCAAAAAACGGCA
Organism: Amphimallon solstitiale; assembly: GCA_963170755.1. NCBI lineage: Eukaryota > Metazoa > Arthropoda > Insecta > Coleoptera > Scarabaeidae > Amphimallon > Amphimallon solstitiale. Next base: position 62,290,107 of record OY720679.1, on the reverse strand, counting down.
ATAACTCTGTAATAGCCACCTTTAAAGTATTAACATTTTACATGTTTCTGACATGAAATTTAATAAACAATTCAAAAATGAACTGATATATAGGGTGTTCCATTTAAAAAAATTGACTTTTATACAAAAACGTGTCATGCAATTTTAATCCAGTTTCCTGCACATGCAGTTAGTAACTGTAAAAAAATAAAACATGCTTTTATTAGGACCTCTTATTGTAAACAATACTGCAAAAAATTTTGGTCCATCTAATACGTCGTTTTCGAGAAATATAATTTTATACAAACATTAAATTTTTCAGAAAAATGGGAATAAGTCAAAAACTTTACACTTTAGGCCTATACTATCCTATATATAGGGTGTTCCAATTAAAAAACTATAACTATGGTTAGCCACTAAGTTATGGAACACTCTGTATAATAAAAAATATTTTTAAAATGTGCTCCTAATGAACAACTATCACAAGGAAAAAACTGCTTCGAAATATCTTTACTCATAAAGGCATAATCAGCCTTACCCGGTTAGATGACTCACCCTGTATATAATCTTAATAAATATTCACATAAAATATTATAATTTTAATTTTTAGGTGGGATATGTATAAATCAAGAAAATTAATTATAATTAAATTAACGGTAATTAAAATAGTATCTACACATACTTTCAAGTTTGTGGTATTTTAACAAGCTTTTCGCGCTAATAACAACATTATTAAAATTAATAACTCCTATATCGTGTTTTAACGATCAGCCCTCCCCGGGCGAATAACAATATAAATAAAGCGTTCCAGTCCTGCGTAAACACTGACCCCTCTAATAAGAAAATACCAGGAACGATTACTATTAAAATATTCAAAACGCAAACTATGACTGTCTTTATTACCTATTTTTAATTAAAATTCTAGGAAAGCATTGCTAATACATACGAAACTATATATTAATTACATGTCGCGCACAACGTATTTTCTAATCACCGGAAACATACTTAACATATTTAAATTACACAAGAAATTCGTGGAGCCCTTCACTCAGGGAATAATGCTCAACTCCGCGGTCAGTCACTCGCCCTTTCATCGACAAGTCTTTTTTGTTTTGTGTTAAGTGGGATCGAATAAAGCGAAAGAGAAACATCTTTTAGGGTTTATTCACATAAGGAAACGGAGTCGTTTAGTTCCAGGAAGTAATTCGTAGTTTTTTGGTGTGAACTGATAACCGGATAAAGTTCTACTGCTTTTCCTGTTAGAATATATAAAAATTGTATTTACACATACAAACATGCAAGAATACAATACAGAATTCCTGAATATTTAGAGCATTTGTTAGGTACTCTAATTATATTAATTACCTTATCTTTATTTAAAACCGTTATTTGAAAATATCAGCAATATCATCTAAAATAATTCAATTAGTAAACAGACAATATATTCCAAATCTAATTACATTTTGCCCTAAAAAATGTATTTTTGAATTTCATGTCTTCAAGGATAAAAATTACTATCTTTAAAAACTAAATAATAATAATTATGTATTTATTTCCCAACCAGATTTCATCCCAGTAATATGACAAAATTAAAATTAAAATATATCTACAGTGTATAATTAATTAATAAGTAAATAACACAAATTTTAGTTTCAAAAATATTTAATGTAGACACTACATATATGTTTCACCACACTGTGGCTTCATCAGGTGATGAAAATATACAAATCACTTGTAAATTTTCATCACCTGATGAAGCCACAGTGTGGTGAAACATATGTAGTGTCCACATTAAATATTTTTGAAACTAAAATTTGTGTTTTTTACGTATTAATTAATTATTAAAATTAAGTTTCAACAAGTAACTCTCCAATCAAACAGTTATGTCCAGTGTATCACAAAAACTTTTTTGAAATTCAAAATTTCATGTCGAAAAAAAGTTGCTAGTCACATATTTACAAAAAAAAATTAGTCAAAATGAAAAATATCTACGTCTCCAGGAATAGCCCTACTGTTTGATTTTGTTTGCAAAAACCTAGATTTTCAATTTGTTTCATTAAAAAACATTAAAAAACAAAAATTAAAAGTTTAGATGTTAACATTCGAAAAAAATGTATACCTGTCATATAACATTTACGTCTACCGGATTATTTTCCAAAATTAATGTCTATTGTTGACAGTTTCATTTACTTCCAGTTTACTTCTTTCATTTAAAAAACAAGTTCCAGCAACTAATTTATATGCTTATATAATACCAAAAACATTAGAGTGTTTATTATTGTTTCCAAAAAAATTATATATTTTATTGTTATTGAAAATAAAGTCTGACTTGATGTTTATTCCTAGACTGTTGCAGTTGCAGAGGTCTCGTTTCAAACTTTGGTGAATATTTTCTGTCCGGCAATCTTGATTTAAGGAAACTATCTCTCTCTTTGAAACCATAAACGCTAGTTCCTGTTACAACAATTAACTCTAGCCATTATTTGCTTGGGCTAGATAGAAGCCTTTTCTAATATGTATTCGTGAATCAAAATCTGAGAAGGAGATGTTCTGGGTGTACATTTCTCTGTAGAGTTGATTGAACACCAGCACTAAGATCATTTTCTAAATACTTGACCATCTTAAATAAAACTGATATATAAATAATTCTTAGGTGACATTTAATTGTAAACCATGAGGGAACGTAAATTTTTATATTAAACTCCTCTTTGGCTTGCCCCTCTTCTTTTTCCCTTCACTTCTTCCTCTAGACATCGCTTGTTTTGTTACTCTTTCTTCTCACATTCTTTCCATATGTCCTAACCATCTCAGTTTCTATGTTCCGACCTCTTGCATATTGTTGATTCTACGCATATACTTCTTTATTTGTTCTTCTCCTCTATTGACCTTTTGTCTTTACCCTACCCATTATTCTTCTCAATATTTTGCGCTCCCGTATTTCCACCATATTTCCACATGTTTTGTTTACGGTCTAGGTTTCTGAACTATAGAGTACTTACTGTTGGTCTCAGTACTGTCGTATAAATCATTATTTTGGCTTGCCTAGATAATTCTTTATTTCTTAGCAACTTGTTTAATATTCCAGCACACTTGTTTCGTTTATCCTGCTTGGATTTCCTTTTCCATCTCATGTCGATCTGTTACATGGACATAGAAAGCTCTTCAAGTAGTACACCAAGATTTGTTGCATCAAAAGCACGGTTGAAATCCGTATAACCGACATCAATTTGACTTTGTCCAACTCATGGGAGATAGCTTGAGTTAGTGTGTTGGTCAATAATTTTCTACCATGGTCCTTATCATATTTCTTAAATATTGGACAAATTCTTGCAAGGCGTATCGGCAAGAAAAGTTTGCAGTTTTGATGGCGAGATTTATTATCAATGTTAAGGGATTTGCTGAGGCAGTATACTACGAATTATTAGTCTAGGAATAAAATCACCACTCGTAGCAAGATCATCAGGAATAGTTGGCATTATGCTAATTAGCTCCACCTCAGCAACACAACAAAAATGAGTCACCAGATCTGGCTCCCAGTGTTCTTATTTCTAAATATAAAACATAGCTCAGTGGAGAGAGGTTTCAGACAAATGAAGAAGTGATATCCGAGACAGGTGCATATTTTGCAGAGTTTCCGAAAGATTAGTTGTTGGATTGTTTGAAAAAATTATAAACTCAGTGAAGAAGTGACACACCTTTGAAAACACTGTGCGTTAAGCAAGCGTTATTTTATTGAAGCGAATTCATCTACAGATAATTAAATATTTGGTATTTATAATATTATTTCTTGTCAGCATTCCGAAGAGAAACTAAACAATTAATTTGAAAGTTTTTCTCGGAAAAATAACTAATAAATGAAATATTGCTATTGCGAATGTTAATTATTTTCAGCTTTCATGGATTACACATAAGTCATAAGTCTTCGATATGTAATTAAAATATTAGCACTTATGTTTATTATCACAAGTATATGCCTATTAAATATCTCTATGAACCATATTTCCGGCACTGTTAACAGGAAAACATGCCTAGGAACTTAAACAAATCTCTGTACTATGACTAATATCGTAAACTTCTAGAAAAATGAGCTTATAGAAATTAATAGAAAATATAAATATAGGCCTGTTAAGGTTACAAATTCTGTAATTCTTATCATGGATTTTAATTTTGCATTAGAGAAAATCGTAGTGTTATGAAAGCTGAAATTTAATTTTAAACTTGTGTTTTGATAATATTACTTCTAATTTGATAATAAAATATGTAAATTCTATATTTATGAATTTAATTTTGCAAATCACATTGTGTGAATTCACAAATAGATATTTATATTGTAGGTATATTGTAGGTAGTAAGATCAATCACTGAGCCGTTTAATAGTTGTTAGTATTTCGAACCTTATCGGTGCACAATAAATAATGAGGTGTGGCCACCACACGACTTTCTTGTACTATTCTAAGTACTTCGATTCTCTTAATAAATTCTAAAGAATGCATACTTTGCAAGATATTCGAAAAAAAAGTGCTACTCGATAGGAGTAAAAGTGTTACTTCCGGTCCGAATTATGAAATTTCATGTATAAAAAAGACATTGCAAATCCAGTTCTAAATACTTTTGTACTCTTGATAAATATATATACATATATATAAAATATATTACAATTCTTTGTCAGTTATACAAATGTATTGAAAAATTCAAAATATTCTTGGTAGTAGTGGCATACAATGAAATAAAAGTAATAACATTTTCATTTATACATTGTGATTTGCATTTTATATTTTGTCATTGTTTTCTAATTGACAACCAGTTGTCATATTGTAATTACTTTTATTTCATTGTATGCCACTACTACCAAGAATATTTTGAATTTTTCAATACATATATATGTATATAGAATGCATAACTTCCGACATATTTGCAAAAAATCGCTATTCGATAAGAGTAAAAGACCTATGTACTTCCGGTAGCAATTTCGAAAAACTATTTAAATAAAATTGTTTTAATTTTAATTTTCAGTACATATCAATTCTTTATAAATTTGTTTAAACTTAGTAGTTGACGAAATATTCGCAATATTCGATTTTTTCACTGAAGTAAACTGCTACTACCGGTCTACCGATTTTACTGAATATCTAATCAGATCTCCAGAGGGAGGTTATACACCTAAATACAAAATTTGGAATTGATATCTAGAGCGGTTTGACTGCTATCGTAGTCACACACAGACACACAGACATTTTTTAAAAACCACTTTTTCGACACCAGGGGACTTCAAAACGTAAAAATCTGCAAAAATCTCGAGGTCGAAATTTTTCATCAACACAATACTTCCTTATACTACGTATAAGAAAGTAAAAATTGTTCTGTCGAGGTCAATATCTTTCTTGCTCCCGGTAGCTCTAGGGGATACAATACAACACAACAGTTTTTTACTCCTTTCTTATTATATTATCTCATACACACATATACATGTACAACGCTGAACTGTTGAAACAACTGCTGGGGTACAGTACTTTTTTCCAGTCTGACAGCATTACAGTTTGCTAATTTAGTTACTTACGGTGTTGGTGCTGCCTATATCAAATCTATTGAATTTCTACACACATTTCAAAAAAGACTAAAATTTGCATCAAGACTAATCGTCTTCATGTTGGCACTTTTCAATTTTACGATGATAACAAGTTGCATTATTGGTAATAATTACAGCATTCTAATAATAATTATAGCGCCTTTATTTATCCCGCAGATGTGAGCCTAATTACTAAACCAATCCTCAAATACCTTAGAGTTTATATACGTAATTAAACATACTTAGTTGAAATGTTCTCTTTGCGCATCTACAAACATTAAAATCTTTCTAATGGTAATCTGTAAATGTTAAATTATATATGGCTATTTATCAGTATTTTCGTTATACTACTTACTGAATTACTTGTGTTTTAGCACAGACTATTTTGGTAAGAACTAAATGATCACGGCATCCATGCTTTTTCAGTGGAAAAACTAGATATAATTCCTATTGGTACAAGCCTTAAAGTCCAAAGTATTATTATACTAAATATGTAGCCATACAGTAAATGAAACGGCTGAATGTTTGTAGTATCAGAATAATTTAAATAGAAAAACAAGACCTAAATTATACAAAATACATGTCAAATCAGTCGAATGTCAATAACAGTAATAAATTAGGTGTTAATTCAGATCGGTATAATCCAAGCATATCGCATATTTTTAGTACATGATTTTATAGGTGCTCCGCAATTTCCAAATATTTTATAATACTTTGGATAGATGGTGCCAGATAAAAGCCAGAATTTTTAGGTTAACAGAATCAGCAAAATCTCATCATGTTACGTCCTTGATATCGCTCAGCGATAACGAGATCCAATTGGCCATGAATCAGATATACATACACCCGCAATATCTAATTGTACACTTTAACAATTATTGAGCTACTTTGATAATCGAAAATTATGCAAAACAGTAATACAAGATATAATAAACAACACTTTTCAAGTTCAGGCAGGCTCTTATTAGCACAATATCTTTACTGTGAACTCTCACCTTTGTAGTATTACTTTCTTATACGTAGTATAAGGAAGTATTGTGATGACGAAAATTTTCGACCTCCGGATATTTGCAGATGTCCACGTTTTGAAGTCCCCTGATACCGAAAAAGTGGCTTTTAAAAAATGTCTCTCTCTGTGTGTGTGTCTGTCTGTCTGTGTGTGTGACCACGACAGCGGTCAAACCACTACAAGTATCAATTCCAAATTTTGTATTTACGAATATAATCTCCCTCTTGAGATCTGATTAGATTTTCAGTAAAATCGGCATACCGGAAGTAGTAGTTTACTTCAGTGAAAAAATTGAATTTTGCCGTTATTTCGTCAACTACTAAGTTTAAACATATTTATAAAGAATTCATATGTACCTAGAATTAAAATTGAGAACAATTTTATTTAAAAGTTTTTCGAAATTCCTACCGGAAGTAGGTTTCTTACTCTTATCGAAAATCAGCTTTTTGCGAATATTTTGCAAGTCATGCTTTTTAGACAGATACATTACGGGTATAAAAGTATTTAAAACATAATTTTCAATATCTTTTGCATAAAAAAAATTTTCAAAATTCAGGCCGGAAGTGTCACTTTTACTCCTATCGAATAGCGATTTTTTGTAAATATGTCGTAAATTATGCATTCTATATATATTTATCAAGAGTACAAAACTATTTAGTGCTAGATTTGCAACATTTTTTGTTTAAATGAAATTTCAAAATTCGGAGCGGAAGTTACACTTTGACTCTTAGGGAGTAGCACTTTTTCTGGAATATCTTGCAAAGTATGCATTCTGTAGGTATTTATTAAGAGAATAGAAGTGCTGAGAATAGGGTTTTGAATAATTTTTGTGTAAAAAAGTTCTTAGAATAGTGTAGTTTGAAACGCTCATATGTATAAGAAAGTCGTTTGGTGGCCACACCTCAGTTTTTGTATATGTATTAGTAAGTGAAACTAAACTAAACTAAGCTGGAAACTGGTATTACATATTTATGGGGAAACAAAACTCCCAAAACAGACAACATTTAATGTTTATTACACTTCATATAATTAAAATAACTTTAGTAATTATATTAAATGCCTTCTTTATGCTTTATAATATACCTATAGGTTTGAGATGTTGATTGTCCCTCTTATAATTTTTATATTGTTAACCAGCAGACTGTGGAAAATTATATATCCACGTAATACGCGGGCTCTTTAAACGCCCAACTGTTGACTGAATACACTTAATATTTGTTCTAGTGATGTACAACAATACGACTATAAATCGTCTTTAATGAATATAAGAACCCTCTAATTGCTAAAATATCGAAATAAGCGATATCCGTTCATTCTTACATTTTATTAAATAGTAGTTGTGCTTTATATACAGGGTCGGTAGATACTCACAAAACGATAGTTTAAATTCGTAGTCTTTCAATTAATTAATTTAAAAAAAAATGTATAGTGCAGCTTGTGTATACTGATGCTATTGGAGTGATAACAAGAAAAGACCAAAAACTGGAAGATGCCGTAATAAAGATAAAAGAAGAAGGTGGCAATAGAGGATTAGATATTAACGAACAAAAATATAGGAGAATAGCTGGAAGTAATGCAAGTAGCCTGGAAGAACACCGGGTAGAAGAACTCAAGTTTGAGGTAGATGAAAACTTTAGAAACCTAGGCGCAATAGTTAGTAAGAAAAACAGTAGAAATGGTGAAATATCGTAGAGAATTCAAGAGAGGTATAATGCTAATTGCAAGTTTAAAACATTCATGAAAAACAATAGACTAAGTAAAAAACATAAAATAAGAGTCTATTTAAAGACCTGTGGTAACTTATGCGTTAGAAATTGTTTGCCTAACGAAAAGCAACCAGGAAAAATTAAGGATTTTGAGAGCAAGATTATATGTGGAACGAAAAAGGTTAGGAGAAGAATACAGAAGCTTATTAAATTATGAGATTAATTGCACGTTAAAAGGTGAAGATATAGTAGAGTGATAAAATGTCAAAGATTAAGAGAGTTTGGACACATACATATAATGAAAGACACAGCATTAATGGAAATACTTACGATGTGCGAACCACAAGAAAGAAGATTAAGAGACCAACGGTAAGCTGAGAGGGCCAAGTAGTGAAGACATTAGAACAGCTACAAATGTAGAGAAAAAAATGTAGGATTGGAAAAAGTGTAGAGAGAGTGTGGAGTATGAACATTATTATGTAGTATGCTACTATGCATTTTTTATTTTTATTTACAAATATACAGAGTGTTTTAAATGTTTGCAACCACCTTCAACTTTTTTATTTTAAATAGATTGCTATACTTTCTATCTATTATGATGATAGCCAACCAAATTATCTTTACAAAGATATATGGATATGTGCACTTCGATAACTTAGGCACGACATATTTTACACTCTGTATATGTGTTCACGTTGTTCAACCTCAAAACAAATAATGTGTAGTCCATAACTTAGTAACACAAGAGTTACTGAAGGCACTGTACACATTTTCAGACTAAGGTTTAAAATGTTAGATGCTGCAATTGTCAAGATTTGAAAAAAATTATCAATAAAACCAAAACTAACAGTCGTAAGTGCACATATATTACATATATCATTGCGAAGATAATACGTGGCTATCATCATAATAGCTAGAAAGCATAGCAATCTATTTAAAATAAAAATGTTGAAGGTGGTTGCGGAAATTTGGAACACCCCGTATATTTGTGAATAAAAAAACACAGTAGCATAGTACATATGTTCGTAAAGTTTTATTGCTACAACGTTATTAGTTTTCATGCTAGGCTCCGCCGGCACACTATTGCCGCACCCGGTATAGACGGCGTACTATGTTCTAGGTAATTATTATATTGACATACACGGAACATATAGTTTTATAACTAAGTAAAATATAAATAAAAGTCAATTAATTGCTCCCTGCTTATCATTCCGTATTCAAAGCTTCTAAAGACGTTATTTGGGTAAATCTGTTAAGCTAAGAATAAAGTATTAAAAAGATCACTATCAAATCTCAACTAAAGAAGCTCTTAGTATATTTACTAGATATTTTGAATGTGTAGTTGTAAGAGAGACAATGTATATGTTTCCGTAAACAGCCGAAATCCGTTTTTACGCGTATTACTAGTAAGAATGCGAAGTAACTACGAACATTTGTAATTTCGCGTTCTGTGTAGGAAAGATACGAATTAAAATTTGAATTCGGCTATTTACTGCAGCTTTCAGTAGAACCCGTTCTAACTGCACGCATACCAGTAACTACTGAGCAAGAATCTGTCTATGAATCATCTATGCGCTGATTGCTGAAACTGGCATCGCCGAAAACTTCATCGCAGTATCGACGCGTGAACCGTTTTGACATAATAAATAATAATCAAGTTTCTTTTATTAAGAGCTCTAACATGTAAACGAGCAGAAGAAATAGCTTATAAATTATATAAAATATTGTTCACGTTTGGAGCGCGGTGCATATTATACAGTAACAACTAACAACAACACAACGGCCGAGAATTTGCCAACTGCGTTATAAACGAATTTAAGTTAAATGATCAGAAGGTCTACCGTTTGTACAGTTTATGAAAAACCGTGCGTTTCATTCAGGCATAAAGCAAACTCCATATAAGGCTATGTTTGGCATCGAGTCTAGGGTTGGGTTAAGTACATCGTCTTTGCCTATTAACATTATTTCTTCTCTAGAGAGGAAAGAAAATTTGGAAAATATTGGTGACTCCAAAATTAGCACGGCGGAAATTCATGGAGAAGATTTATACATAAAGTATGAAAATGAAGAAAAAGAACCAGAGGTAATAGAATTTAGATTATGCTTTAAATATAATGCTATCTTAGAAGCTAACTTTAATCGAGACTATTACTTGAATTGTACAGGATAACATTACAGCAGCACGGTCTGCAGCAAGCCAGTCTCTAATGCAATAGTCTTAAAAGATGATATCTTTCAGTGATAAAACGTAATCTCCTGCTAATATCGGCGATAACGTCACAATACCTATTCCCGACGATGACAAAGCTAGAGATGGATTCGGAAATATTATAGCTGTTGTTTTATTAAAGACCGGTGAGGACGTGTACCAGTTAGGTACTAAGGATGGTGTTATAAATCATCTGTCCACCAGATCAGAATTTGATATTTGTAAGCAAAAATTTATTGACATTGATGTAGTAAAAAAGGATAAGCAAATATCTTTACGTCATGCGGCTTCGTCTGTATCAGGATCCAGCTACGAATTTTCCAAGTGCAAGTACACAAAAAAGTGTCTTAGAAATTTGTGTAAGTGTAAAAAAAGCAAGTGTTGTGCAATTCAAAATGTCGCAGTAGTAGCCCATGTAATAATAAATAAGTCAGTTTACTTCGCAACTCATTAAATAGTCTTCTGTTAAGAGATGTGCATTTCGGTTAGTTACTGGTATACGTGTAGTTAGAACAGGTTCTAACTGAAAGCTGCAGTAAATAGCCGAATTAAAATTTTAATTCGTGACTTTCCTAGTAAGTACGCGAAATTAAAAATGCTCCCAGTTACTTAGCATTTTTACTAGTAATTACGCGTAAAAACGGATTTCGGCTATTTACGGTAACATATACATTAAGTATTCTGCGTGCTGCATAGGATTATTTTCAATGTACGAGTAGCTTTATCCTATAAAAATGCAGCTGAAGTTGTCTACAATAAGAGAATAACTTTGTCAATAGAATTTTATCAGGGCCTTCAATAAGCATGCCTTATAATTTTATGTAAGGCTGGGGATGTTCACAGCTTATATTTTGAATATAAATAACATGTCTTCTACAGTATCTACCCTCTCAAACTTGCACTTATTCCTAAAACTCAAGCTGTTTCTTGCTGGAAGGAAATGCAAGACAGATGAAAAATTATTTTAATCAGTGTTGACCAACTGGATAGATATAACAAGAAAAAATAGGAAATAATTTTTCGAATTGTATTTAATTATTAGGATATGTAAAATATAAATTCAAATAGATGAAAAATTATTGCAGAAATAGAACAATATTTTAACAAGCTTTATGCTGATGAATACAAAACTGGTGTAATGGCATCCCAGCTTCACTGATGTTACTCTGTTAATTTTAATCAGTGTTGACCAACTGGATAGACATAACAAGAAAAATTAGGAAATAATTATTCAAAGTGCATTTAATTATTAGGATATGTAAAGTATACTGTAGATGAGGATTTGAATATTAAAGCATTATACGCAGAACGTTCTTCTGAGATAACGCAGATTCACATCCAATAGATCAAAAGAATAAAGTAGCAGGCCAAACATACAGCTAGAAATTATCTAATCTTTATTCATGACGACTTTCACATTAGACTAATGGTTCATATAACAATTTTTTAGTACTCCCATTATTCACCTGATCTAAAGTCATCATACATTTGGAGCATGCTAACGCCCGGTTCCATAATCTATTTTAATTGTACCATTAAGTTAAAAAAATTGTTTGAGCTATTTCCATCGTTATGACGAAACAGAAATAATGAAATAGCTCAAACAATTTTCTTAACTCAAGTTATCCATCGTCAACAATTTCACGTCATGATGTACCATTAAGCTTAAAGGTTCATTATGTAACGTTTTCGGGTTCGCAATAAACAACTCGTGCAATTTATTTATTTAAAACAGTCTGTATATTCACAAACGTACAATTAATTACAATATAAAAATGTAAAACTAATGTATCACACTTAAACTACTACGATTTAAATTAACACAGGTATTTATTTCTATTACTAATATTTATGTTACACTACCGTATTTATATCACTTCTATTTATATAACACCGTACCACGCAAGGAACTATTTATTTATTTCTTATATTTATTTTTACTTTAGTCTGTTCCGCGCGACGAGTACTTAAGGACTTTCTTATTCCGGAATTCCTTATCCCGACGCGCCGGCTGTATTATATACGCACACAAAATTTCAGAAACATTCGAGCAATCGTCCAGCGGTCTTCTCGATAGGCCTAGAAATACACTGGGAGAAACTCCAGACATTATGTCGCGTCGAGATGATTTACAACCTCTTTTTATTGTCGCTCGGAAGTCTGCCTTTCTTTGTGCACTTGTTTCGTTACAATTATATATCAATATCCGGTTTCATAATCATCTTTTAAGAGGTAATGGTGCATTAGCACTAATGTAACAAATTTCTCCAATTAAGTCGTTAAAGAATCATTTAACTCTGTATTTGACAATTGAACATAACCAAACTTAACCTATATTTCTTCGACACGTTGAGATTGATAAATCTTTCATTTATAAAGTATTTTGCTTCGAATTATACGTTCATTTCATTAAATAAAGATGAATAATTTCGATACAACTGATAGTCCAGTACCAGTTCGTCAGAGAAAAATGAAGTAATAGTTGTTAAAAAACATAAAGTTTACAAAGAACGCAAAAATTACTTAGAATAATGATCTAGAATTTTTCAATCGAGTTCGTCTAACCAAGCAAACAATTGAAATTATATTGGAGCAAATAGATCATATGATTAGATTAACTACAAACAGGTTGTGTAATATTGTGGAAATAATGTCTTTTAAACATATAAATAAACATTTTCGGGGAGGTTGTACAAGTCCAATGCATGAGCTTTTACTTACGCTTCGCTTTTATGCGTTAGGCGATATGCAGATAGCTGTTGCAGATTTTGTTGGCATACCAAAAGCTTCAGCATGCAAGACTATACAAAAAGTTTCACGAGCAGTAGCATCTCTACATAACCAGTACATTAAGATGCCTACTACTCGAGAGGAAATGGAAAAAAGAGCCGAACAATTTTATAATATTGCTTCATTTCCTCGAGTAATTGGTGCAATAGATTGTACACTAATAAGAATAGATTCTCCCGGTGGTGATGATGCAGAGATATTTCGTTGTAGAAAATCTTCTTTTGCATTAAATGTGCAAAGAGTAAGTGATGGGAAATTAAGAATAAGAAGTATTATTTCCAGGTGGCCAGGGTCAATACACGATCAAACTGTTTTTAATAATAGTTCATTAAAACAGTTATTTGAAAATGGAAATTTTGGAAATTATTTATTAATTGGTGACAGTGGATATAGTCTTCAATCATATCTAATGACAAAGCTCCAGCAAACCAAAACGCCAGCTGAAAACCTTTATAATGAATCGATCATTAGAACTAGAAATACAGTGGAACGACAGTATGGTGTGTGGAAAAGACGTTTTCCAATATTAAGGTTAGGAATGAGGATGAAGTTGGAAACGGTAATGAATGTTATTGTGGCAACAGCTGTATTGCATAACATAGCATTGGACATGAACGAGGAAGTTCCAAAGAACTGAAATGAAGTGGGTGTAGAACAGGAGAAACAACAAGAAAATGCCGATAATGTGGTTCCTGGACGCAATGTTAGGCAGTTATTATTTGCTGAACATTTTGCCAAGCTTGCTCAAACTTTATTATATGATTATATCAATTATGAATATATTGAGAAAAATGGCAACAATTATAATATAAAAAATGTAATAAAGCAGTTTTTAACAGTAATTTATTTTATTTTTATTATTATTTTTTTTTTTTGATATAAGATCTGAAATATTTCAATATACAAATATTTATCACGATATATCTTCAGTAAACTTTATAAGGTCAATTGAAACAATATCATAAGATAAAAAAAAATTATATTAAAAAATTAAGTCATATTAAATTAATTATTTTCGAGCAGTCTTTTTTAACTTCAATATCAAGTTCTTTTAATTAAATATTTAAATCAAGAGACACCATTTTTTTATGTTCTTCTTTCAAGCGTTTCTCTGCTCTCCTCCTTGGTAAAGTTTGTTAGACGCATTAATTTTGTTGGTGTACACATTGTTATCGAATAATTATCTAACAATTTAAAAAATAACGGACACTCAAATGTACGAAAATACCGCATATTTCCCGCGAATTGTCAGTTTGTATGAGTAAACATAAAAGAAACTATTTTTCAGGGCAGCCAACGTATAATTAATTTACAAATTGAAATTTTAGCTAAAGAGACCTATGCCATTGATTATGGAATGTCTGTACATTAAATGCGTCCCTAATTAGTTCATTATCTTAGAAGACTCTTTTGCAAAAAGGACTTTTAGCGTTTGATTATGGAACTGGCCGTAAAGGAGTCAATAAATACATTAATTAAGAGATTGGAAAAATACGAAAAATTATTAAAATGAACTGCATAATCAAATCTTATACCTGTATTCAATGATCTACACAATCATTTTAAAGGTTGTATACAATGCAGCATTGCACTACTGAGAGACATAATTTTCGATAAAGTTAATAGAATTGTTGTCGTTTTATAAAATTAGATACATGCTAATTGATATTATTAATATCAATAAACATAATTTATTTTCGCCAATTCCGGGAAGAAAATTCACGTACTTACACACACGCTTACATACTTTCTCAATAGATTTGTATCAATTCAGTAACTACTAATTTCAAACAAATAAAGTGTACCTATTTACTAAAGATATATTTGATAACGTTAACGCCAAAGAAAGAAAATTTCTGGTAGTTTTCCATCGCATATAATTTGATTACTTCTCTGTACATATTGTTTATAAATTATTACCAAAATTTCTAATCTATATTTATATAACTTACGTGTATTGAAGCTGCAAATCAATTAGCTAAATTAGTGCTTTTTCATTACTATTTTTCTTAAGACTTCATAAATTGCTCACAAATTTATATTTCAATATGCTTTCTAATTGTGAATAGGTATTGTACTTATGTATACCTTAAATGAAATAGAACCCTTCGTTGCTTACCATTTCTTCTCTATTTCTATGCCTACGTATGATTGCTATTCACTATTAGAGAAAACCGCATATGGTATTTGTAAGAATGGGGTTTAAATTATATGGTCCTTATACCGATTCATATGACGCTAATTATAATAGTAGTAATGAGGTATTAAATTAAATGAATGCATTGAACAAATAATGCTGCACCGATTGTAACAATACCGATATTTTACCACCAAGATTATGAGCTGGAAATAAATATCAGTGTTTATATGGCTCACAATTAAGTAGTACACATATTGTACATACGTACACACACACACACATGTATACGAAGTGAAACGCACACAAGCACATACATATGTGTATAACAGAATGAAGCACTTGTATTACGATGTTAGTAAACAATTGCACGTGTAAGGTCAAGGTTCCTCTGTATGACCTCATATTTGTTTGTATCTTCGTTTTATCCTTAAATAAACGGGACGATCCGTCTACAAAGTTTTCTATTTACTTTAATCATTATTATTTCTACAACTGTTCTTAAATCGATTTTATTATCCCATGAAAGCCTACAAGTACCTTATAGAGTTACCCAGCTTAAACAGCTCTATTACAAAATAAAAGGGTGTGTTGACAAGTAATTTCTTGAGACAAAAACTAGTGTAATATGTTGTATGTATATTTTGTATTTCGGCTTATAAAATTCAAATATAGCTAACTTTTTCACAAAATATAGATAGATACCACTCGAAATAGGAATACGGCGCTCTCATTTGATTGGTTGGTAACCATTCGCGGTTAAAAACGAAATCTTATATATTTTTACTGCACCACGTGTGATACAATATTGTCTTGTTGGAAAAATTCTTTTATAAAGTCATTCATCAACAGCTAGTAGAACGCCATCGACAACAAGCTGAGATCTGATAAGTTATATATGGCGTACCGCATGGATCCTACTTGGGTTCTATGCTTTTCAGTTTATTTAACTGCCTGTTAAGAATTATAGAGCGTTATTTCAGGAGCACGCTGACGAAGTTAATATTTACTTCTATATTTATTTAAATGAAAGATACCAATTAATTAGACTGCCCATCAAATGATAAAAGCGTACGTGGAAAAATCTTCAACAGATAAGAAAATAAATACATACATATACAAATTAAATTTGTATATGTATGTATTTATAGACTGCCCGTAACAATTTAAATTAAAGTATCATCCCTCTTTAATTTGTATAATATATATTTATTTATTGGAGAAAGTACTGTCTGTGAGTGATCTTGACCATACTTTTGACACATTTTTAAAATTCAATTAACATTGAAATATCAGCATTGAGAAGCCTGAGATTCATATATGGTTCCATGAAGAGACGGTCAATTATTGCTAATTTAGTATATTTTATGCAATACACCGCTAATGCTATTGATAACGAGGAGCAGGTGGACGTTATTCTGGAAGTTGAAGTGTTTTGATTTTAGTGATTCACTGATTTATTTCGTGATTCGCTTCTTATTGTCACTGCAGATATTTGTATGTTCAATACAACGGTTTTCTCTTCCATTGTTTTCTAGCAACTTCAGATGTACCGCATTCTATGTAAGGATAACATACCCAGGTCTATTATTATTTCTGATCTGGTCAAATGTTCTGCTTTAATTCAATGAAAGTACCATTTGCCAATGATTTAAAATATTCCCTGTATTCAAAATAATGAGGATAGTGCCTTTCTACAGAAATGGTCCATGATAATGATTTGGATCAAAATTTCTTGAACTGTAAAGTCGTCACATTTATCAGGCCAATAATATTTAGTTATGTATTGATAAAGAAAACTCTTATTCGTACTGCTTTTGTTAAGAATCTCGTATTACATTTGACATGGGGTTGACGTTCGTTGAATATATTTACAGCCTAGCATCATCGACACAGAGAACTTTCGGCTTCATTATTAGAAACTGTTGTTTTTCCTTCAATATAATTATGTATACAATATACCTACTAATGTGGGATCCCATCTATGACACCCATGAGTTTGCTTTTGAGATTATTCAAATGTTCCTCAAATTTTCATCAATTCGTATTAACTGACTCCTCGTGGATTCGATGTGAGCAAAAAAAACATTTAACTTAACTAAATATATCGTCTTTAGAATATAAGAGAACTGTTGTTGGTATCTTTTTCTTGTGCAAATTATTGCATGATGAAATTAGTAACCCATCATTACTTTCTCATGTTATGGAAATTGAGAAAGTAATGACTCTTGTACCGCCATTTTTCTCGACAAAATGGATTTATTGCTTTCAAACCAGAACCATTGTTCATTGTGTATTATATCTACATTATGGTGCATGAGCTGTAAGTTGTCCTGTAACTGGAATGTTTTCTTTTCAATTGAACAATAAAAAAATATTATTATTATTATTATATTATTATTGATATCAAACATTTTTAAAGGAATCTGCAGCTAATTTATTTAGATTTTCCACTTTTAGATTTACTAATTATTTTCCCCGTTTCTCAATTTGTCAAGACAAGAATGAATGACTAGGTTGCTATTCATAAATGATTTTAAAATTAGGCAATTTTTCCAAATTTTACTAAAAAAATCATTCTTCAATTTTGTGAACCATTATCTAACCATAATCTAAGGAAAAACAAACTTTTCTCACAGTATTTGTTTTGGAGTATGACGTAACTTATTCATCAATGACAATTATTATTAGCAAAATTAATTTCACTTGTTATTAACATTTTTTCATTGCGTGGATATGTTTATCTTTAGTTTAAGCAATACTTAGTTACTTTCACATTAAGCGGGGCGTTTATAACCATCTCAAGGCACGTGAAATAAGGTCGAGGTTTTAACATGATATTTTTAAGGTTTTACTACACAAAACTTATATACTATTAGCTCCAAACATTGGTCGGTTTCAATTTCTTTTATCACCATTGAAATAATATGACACCTCATTCGTTTCTCTTTAATAAGAGATTGTCCTTTTTTGATTTTATTTGCACATAATTGTTTATATGGCGAATGCAATATAAGGTAATTCTTTTGGAATTTCTATCCAACTTTATGCAGCTGGAAGAATTTACTTGTAAGCATACGCCAACTACAAATTTTGTCCGCCAATGGTATTTGGTTTTGGTGGGAGAAAAATCAATTCTACCTAAAACGTTTGAAGTAGTTCGAAGTAAAATATTTAGTGCAACAATGCTGGAGTTTTATTAAACCTACAGAAACCTATGGTCATTCAAACACAAGTCATTTTGATAAAACTAGCGTGGAGCAGATCCTACATCACCAAATATGTTCCCGAACAGTATTAATGTCACATGTTTTCTTCAATCGCCTTAAAACATGTATTACTTAATACAACATGTTTAAATTAGTTCAATATTCATTACAAATTTTCTAATTTATTTTAAATTAATATTTGGTTCAATTGAAAAATCATTCTTAGCTTTTTCAAAGTCAAGTAGGTATTTACTTGTTATTAGTGAACCAATTAGTTAAATCACATAATGCGTGACAACAATTCTGTTCTATTTTTTGAATATCACACTGGAATAATAGTCATAATGGTGTTTTTGTACTCGCCGCCTATAAAGTGACATTTCGCGCGTGCATCGCTGGACCAGCAGTATCGACCAGGAAGTACGGTCGACACGACTGCAAAAATTGCAAAAAAACACTGGCTCTTTGGGACATTTAAAAAAAATCTAACTTTATGGTAATAAAATTTAGTCTATAAAATACTACTTCCCTCGAGTTTTCTTTACTAAAAGTTAGGAAAATGGGAGTAATTGCTCTACCAACAAATTTGTTGACGCCATCTACTTGACAATCTCGCAAGCAACATTCACATTGACAGTTAATTGTACTTAAACCCAAAAAGCGGTAAATCCACTATAAATATATGAAAAAAAATGTCATATACAAGAATATAATAACTTAAACTGAATAGAAATGTGAGTAATAGGTAAGGGAGAGTGGGGTATAAGGATCCTTGACGGTGAAATGATCCCAGGTAATTTTGCAAAAACTAATGGGCCATCTGGTTTACAGTGACAGAATGTTGAAATTTAAGTGTTCTATACTCACGGATACGCCATCTGATCAGTTCAAACCTGTTTAGAAAGTCGTGGTTTCCATTTCGGTGTTGTGTGACTTTCCGATATAAGGTAAGTAGTGCTTCGTAGAGTCAGTATTAAATCTGTGTATTGTTTTCTATCGAATCGAGTTTGTACACAACTTGTAATGGTATAGTTGGACTTTAAAATCACCAAATACTTAGGGTCTATTTTCTCGTTGAAAATTGTTAGGTTAGGTGACAGTCTGAAAGTGCGTTTGAAGTAAAATGATCCCTAATGGTTCGTACAAAATGATCCCGGGATCATTTTATCTCCATTTATTGTTTTAGTTTTATTTCAGTTATTGTTATTTATATTTTTTTACTTTTTCAGAATGCCATGTCACTACCAAGGAAAAACACAAAGATAAAGTTGGGTTCCAGAAAGTATGCAAAATGCTCTGGATGAGGTTAAAAATGGATTGCCTATCAAAATCGTATCAAAAAGCGTCAATGTTCCTATTATGTCATTAAAACGTCGAGCCAAAAATAAAAACAAAATTGCCACGAGTAATATAAAACATCTTGGCAGCAACACGACGGTCTTTAGTCCATATCAAGAAAACAAGTTCGTACAATACATTCTTGATCTGGAAACAACAATGTATGGCATCACAATGCTAGATCTTCGTCGTTTGGCCTTTCAATTGGCCGAAAAGAACTATACCTATACCACATCCCTTTTCACCGATAAAAATGGCCGCCGGAAAAGACTGGCTATCTGGTTTTCAAACAAAACATCCAGATATTAGTCTGCTAAGTCCATTGCAGAGTGGAAAAAAATCCAAGATATTTGCAAAGAAAGGAAGAAATCAAGTGGCACGCATTACGTCAGCTGAACGTGAAATATCTACAGCAGCTGGAAATATCATATCACTCATGCTGATTTTCACCAGAAAATGTAGGAAAGCTGAATTAATGGACGGGGCCCCACCAGGAACAATTTTCGCATGTAACGGAAGTGGGTGAATGAAGCTTGACTTATTTAAACAGTGGTTCGATCATTTTGTGAGTTTTGTTAAGCCCTTTAAAGATGACCCTGTATTAATTGTTTTGGATGGACACTTAACACATACCAAAAATTTGGATGTGATTTTAAAAGCAAGGGACAACTTATTTCTTTGTTGTGTCTGCCAGCTCACGCAACACATAAACTCTAGTCGTTAGACGTTGGAGTTGTGTTCCCCTTAAATACCCACTTGGACCAAGCTCTAGAAAAATGCATTAACAATCACCCTGGAAGTAATATGACCATGTTTCATATAAGCAGAGTCTTTTGCGAATCATAGTTGAAAGCTTCTACATCGACTAACGCTATCAATGGGTTTTGGAAAAACTGGTAATGTTTCATTTAATCCAGAAACGTTTACGGATGTCGATTTCATAGCTACATACGTTACAGAAGAACCAAATGAAAAACGAAATGCTCCGATTTTAAATAACTTATATGTTTTACAAGAAAGACGTCTAGAAAGTCCTATTGCAGGTCCAAGTTCGCGTGTAGATAACGTCGTAGAAGAAAAACGTCAAAAAAGTCCCTATTCTAGGTTCAAGTTCGCGCCAAGATACCATCATTTTGGACCCCGAAACACAATAGCACAATAATAATTCTTCATTTACTATTACTACTCCCTCCATTTGTCATCTTCTTCCAAAAATTGTCAAGAAAAGGAGTCGGAATAAAATCAAGTCAACTGGTACTGTAATTCTCACGAGCACTTAAGCAGTTAAGACTTCAAAAAGAACAAGGAAAAGTAGAGAAAACGAAAAGTTCTGGAAGAGTAGTGGGAGTAGTAGTGACGATTCAGATGACACTGAATGCATATTGTGCGGTGGAAGTTATAAAGAGTCTGTCAGTGGAGAAGGCTGGATCCAATGCACTACGTGTCGCGGATAGGTACATGATGAATGTGCAGGAGTTAGCGACGATTATGAGGATTATATATGTACCAGATGTGTGTTTCGTACTCAAGTAGCCCCTGCTAAACTACAAATTAAATTTTAGTTTAATCATTATTTTATGACAAAGTTTTTGAGTTCCTAAAGAATATTTTGTTAAATATTTTTTTGAGACAATATATTATTTTTGTATTTTCAGTAAACACAGCTTTATTAAAAATCTTTAACTAATGTGTTGCTATACTTATAGTAAGTGTATCAATCGAAAATGCTATTACTGGGGGTGGGATCGTTTTACCCGCCTCATGGGATCATTTTACCTCTACCCTTTGGCAAAATGACCCTTTTGCGAAGTATACATTGTATCCATTTCTATTAATGTTTTTTAATGATTCAACCTTGACGACCATACCAAAGTGCTAAGAAAAGCATGCTCTCTTTCTTAGAATAAATTTAATTTTTTTGCTCGTACTTCCCCTACGACGTTTTTGTCTTAGAAAGATCATTATACCACTCTCCCCTATGTACATGAAATGCTTAAATAAATTAGCTAATCTGTTTTAGGTTAGATATGATACTAATCACTTTAATCAATACTATTTTTTTAATTTAATTCTCGTACAAAAAATATTGTACAATCCACTTGCTATTTTGCTTCAATAAACTTGTGAATTTTTATAAAGGAATCTGCATCATCTAAGATGTAAACTAATAGAATATGAACTCAGTACCCTTCTATTTCGTTTTATTTTGAAAACTACACTTTCTTTATTTCATACTATTGAATTTGTCAAATTAATACTAAATTATTTCTAGAACAGAGCTTTTTTCAAGTATTATCTTTCAAACAACTTTAATTCGTGACCGCATCAATTAAGCTTTGAATCAATCTGTGAGTGTTTATTTTTGAAATCATGTAAGTCAAATGGAAAAACGAAGAAATTTTGTATTGTTAACGCCTCCTTAACGAGATGAATAAAACATAATCTAGATGTTTAGGAAATTATCGTAAATGTTGTACTATATTTACGCTAATGGTATGATTGCGTGATCTCGGAAATTTTGTTAAATAATTCCAACACGGTGTTAAAATGCTCCTAGCAATAAAGAACATAACAAATCGGAACCATTTGGATAAATTGTTCTTTTTTATTCTGACCAAATGGTTAATCATATAATAAAAAAAAACATTACCTAATCATTGTGTTAACATTTCTAAGACTGATATAATAAAAAAATGTGTTCTGATAAAATCATTTTCCAAATAATAAAATAAAAATGACTATTAATTATTCTAAACAGTTATAACGCCTTTCTTCGCTTTCGTCTTTGTCTTGCTTAAGTATAAATGCCTTAAATTCAGCGTATTTTTCAATGACTATCAATATCAGCATTTACTTTCCACAAATTATTACAATATAGTATAGCAGAAATAAAAATGGATGCTTATTGCTAGTCCTGTGGTACATCTGTCATTTAAATATGGCCATGCTAAAGGCTGTATTACACTTACCAAGTTCTTGACCAAGAAATTGTCGGCAAGTTCTTGATCAAGTTATTGTTGACCTTGCCTGTTTTACACTTATCAATTTCTTGACCAAGTTTTTAGGTGAATTAGCAGTACCAATAGTGCAAAAGTACGAAATAAAAAAATTAATGAAGTTACCGAAGATTGTTGATATTGAATGTAAAAATAACTGCACAAGATATACAAAAGAAAATAAATAATTTACGCATACAATTCTTTCAAGAAGTATCAAATTAACATGTCATTTCTAAAATAAAATTTGTGTTTACATTTTACACAGTTGGCAAAAAACTTTATAACATGAATATTACTAGAAATCACTAAAAACTTGATCAAGTTGAGAAGAAAAATAGAACGTGTTTTAAGCCACCAAGTTCTTGGCCAAGAAATTGACCAAGTCGACTTGACAAGTGTAACACACGACTTGTCGTTAATTTCAACTTGATCAATAACTTGGTCAAGAACTTGGTAAGTGTAGTACAGCCTTAATATTACAAAGCAATATTATTGTTGAGCTGTACATTATCCTTATCATTTCGTTTTAAAAATTTTGTCCAGCATTTTGTATCATTCACATCCACTGTCTTGCAGAAAGAACACAAAGTACCAACGCTAAACGTCTACGAGTTAGTTGAACCGCATGTTACAGACCAAAAGGAAGAATAGAAAGCAGAAACCAGTAGAATATAGAGTTTAATGGGGAGAACCGGTTGATTGGGTATGCTTTAGATATCATTCTAATATGTTGGAATCATAAAGTCTCTGTTTCTTCTTGTCTTTCTTGTTTTTCTATTAAATATAAGACGTGATTGGAATGCCATTAATGTTGACTTGCTGATGTAGATGATTGGTGGTAGAGATTTTTTTCTTTCTCTGTTATTTGTTAATGTAACATGTGATTTATTTCTTGTGGTAGTTAAAATCATCATGTAAAGTTCTAAAAGTAAACGTTGTGGGGCACCAGTTCTTAAAAGAAAAACTGAATGGATTGTAAGTTTGACAAAGAAATATTTTTATGGATATTAAGGAAATCTATGATGAATTATGTTGAACTATAGAAGTTGTCACATGTTACTATTAATCAATAATTAATTGTCTTGATTCATTATTGCAACAATACAGCAAAATTCAAATATTTTACATTTATAGAAACAAATAAAAAATACTTTTGCTGACATGTGTGTTGGAAACTGACTATTAATTTCTTTCTATGTATAGGTACATATTGCAGTGATCTTGAATAAATAATAATATGTAAATAAATAAGTATAATCAAGATCACTTTAAGATTTTATTTAAATTAATTTTTACTTTATTCATTTTTACCATAATGTGTATATAAATATTCACTATATCAATAATTTACGAAAACTTTATTTTTATTTAAGTAAAACAATAAAAGAATCCTAGTAAATTTTTATAAGGTTATAATATCAAGACGTATTAAATGTTATGTGAAAAGGAACGAGCAAGTGTTTCCCACACAAAGACTTCTGGCATTGGCAAAGATCGACTGTGTAGACCGGCGCAAAAAGTATTGTTCGTCAGGTGCACGGCTGAGTCATAAACGTATAGACGAATTTATATTCGCATGTTTGTTTACCTTTTTCAAGGATTATTAATACACTGTTTCTCCAAGTGACCGATAAGGGCAGCACCGTCGATATACAATTTTGGAGGTGGATTCGTGTTTGCCGAGAGTTGCCGGATGTTTTTATAAAGAGATTTGGGGATAAAAGCGCGGACGGATAAAATTTCCGGGATTGCTTGGTGAAAACCGCAATATTAACTAGTCTAAAAAGTAGGTGATAAACCACTTCCTCCTTCTTTTAAAAGGATTGCTCTTAAATCCGGACTTAGAATAATTTTTGAGACTTTTGATACTTATAAAATTTTAACAAGATTCAACGCATATAATATTTTATTTTTAACATGCAGCGTGTATCGCATAGAAATGTCTAGATATATTTTAATAATTACTTATGTATGAGATACTTTTATTTATGAACTCGGTTTTTGAATTTATTTAATTTCATTTTATTTTTTTTTCCTAGAGTGTTTTGTTTTGCATGTAGGGGTACTATGCCATACACTATGACAGAACCTTCTAGTAATTGTAATGATAATTTTGGATAGCATAATCATTTCATTTCCGTATAATTTATTTTTCTTTTAAGTTTATTTATCCTACAAAAGATATTTGAAATTAATAATTTTGTTTTATGTGTATATAGGTTATATAGATAAGTGAATCAAATTTTCATTGAAAATTTATGATGGATGAGTTTAATACGATGTACGAAGAATTGAGGTGATTAAACAATATTTGTTATAAATGTGTGTATAGTGGCGTACCAAATTCTTTATTTGTAGTGGTGTTTTTGTATTGGAATTTCGCGAAAAAGGTAAAGTTTATTTTCTTTATGTATATATTATTTCTTTTGATATGTGTATTAAGTATATTTTTGTTGTATTTGGGTGTTCAATATTAACGTGTTGAATAATACATCAGGGATGTGTGAAATGAATTATGTCATTATTTAATTCATAGCATGGAGTCCTGGTGAATTTGAAAGACACGAATTGGTCTTGGTGGTACTGTGTTGGGAGCGAGAAAAGGCACCGGACAGAACTAATCAGGGCTGAGTTAATTATTGGATACGCAGAGACATTATTTTATTTCTTTTTATTTATTTAATTTAAAATTTATATATTCCTTAAGGAGTGTGCACATTGTGATGTATGTTCGGGTTGCGTCCAACGAGTTGAAAAAGACATGCTCGTAGGGTGGAACTTTGGGATACTCATCTGTGTGAATTTGTTATCTGATGGTACTGTGTTGGGAGCGAGAAAAGGCGCCGGACAGGACTAATTAGGGCAAAGCCACTTCCTTAATGTCTATATTTTGTTAGCAAATAGTAGACCGCACAATTTTTTTTTTCTTATTTATATTCCAGTACAATTCATCACGGGTAATTTATTTTATTTTTGATTGTTTACATGTATCTATGACAAATATTAATCATAATAATCACGTTCACATTTTCTTTTAGACATAAGCTTTTTAACGACATCATAATGTCATTTATTCTTTATTACTTGTAATATTTTATTGATGATGATGTATAAATTTGAATTATGACTGAATATTGATTTTCTGTGTGTAAATATTTGTAGATTAAAATTTTTTTGAATTTGTTTAAAATTATTTTATTTTAATAAATTAGATATTAAGATTTATTTTGTATTTTATTTCTTTACCTGACCTGGAGATAATTAAAGAGCAGGAGAATCAACTCATATTTTCTGCCCCTGAGAGAACTATTTATTTTCAAACTGAGCTAGTTGCATGTAAAATGTTTTGCTTAACCTACCTTTCAGCAGAAAGTTCTCCGTATCTTAGTCTAGCATAAGGCCTAGCACTAGGATGCGTGCTTGACTCTCAGTTACGCTTTAATTAAGTAAATTAAATTTATTTCATTTATATGTAAATTTGTAAGAGTCACAGCATATATATGGCGCCCAACGTGGGGCCATGATACATTTACATTTATATATATCATTTATTAACACTTTCCATAACATATATATGGCACCCAACGTAGTGGGGCAAAACTTTTGCATTTACATTTCATATATATTTACAATTTACTAGCAATTTCACATTTCCATATTATTCATATAATGCCCAATGTTCATGGTGTAAAAGATTTGCCGTTCCATATCATATATATGGTGACCAACGTAGTGGGGCAAAGCTTTTACATTTTAAACTGTTTAGATAAAAATTAATTGATTATTTAATATTCAAATAGCTGTGTAATTAAAGGGAGGTATTTTCACCTTTAAGTGCATTTGAATAATTAATAAATATAATTCACAAATAAAATTTTGTCAAGTTTTGATTTATTTTTCTCCACAAATAAGTCTCTTTAAGTGCCAGGACAGATAAAGTAAATATGTCTGAATATAAAGGTGAGGGTGAAAATCCTGAAAGTAGTATGGATACCAAATATTTATTTGAAACGTACAGGGAACCACAAGGTGTTTCCTCTGTGACAGATTCAGAAAAGACGCTACCTCTTGATGAGGATGAAAATGTAATTGAAAATGTGAAAATTGAAACGAAAGAAATGCCAGGTGGAGACAGATTTGATATTCTATTTGAAAAACTTTTCTGTAAAATGGAAAGTGACAAGATAGAAATGAAAGAAGATATAAATAAGAAGTTAGATGAAAATAAAGCTGAAATGAAAGAAGATATAAATAAGAAGTTAGATGAAAATAAAACTGAGATGAATAAGAAGTTAGATGAAAATAAAGCTGAAATGAAAGAAGAGATGAATAGAAACAAAAAGGAAATGAACAAGAAATTGGATGAAAATAAATTAGAGATACAAGCTGTGGTGAAGTCGATGAACGAGAAGATTGATGAAAGGATTAAAGCTTGTAGAATGGAAATGTCTGCAATGAACAATAAAATAAATGAAGATGTGAAACAAAGCACAACACAGATCAATGAGAAAATTGAAGCGAATGAAAAGAAGTGCAAGGATAGCAGTAATTTTTTAATAGATGAAATGAATCAGAGGGCTAGTGTAGCAAGAGAAAATTTTAAACAAATAGAAGAAAGGATTGGAGGACAAGATGAGAAAATACAATTCTTGGAACTGAAGGTGGACAGTAGTGCCATGTCAGTTCGGAAAGATGTCCAGAATTTAACAAGTAAGTTTGAAGACTGTAGGGTTAAATATGGTGCATGCACAGACTCTCTTTTAAAGCTACAGGATATGACATTAAATTGTCAAGATACAATTAAGAATTTGAAAACGAGAGTTGAACAAGGTACAATTACACCTTGTGTTGTACCGCAACAGATATCAATTGGTACGGAAAATATACCAAAATTTTCTGGGTATAATAAAGACAACCCAATGGCATTTCTTAAAACTATTAAGACATATATTCGTGGTATCAATGATGATATGTCAAAATTACATTTCGTGAGAGGATGTCTTAGAGACTATGCGTTACTATGGTATGATATGGTAATTGATGAGGTACAGACGTACGAAGAATTAGAAAATATGTTTATTAGACAGTACTGGGGACAAACTCAGCAAAGGCGCATCAGACATGACCTTACCTTTGGAAAATAGCGTTCCATCACGTCTAGAGAAAACTATGTTATTCGGAAATATTCTTTCTTGAAGCACATACAACCTGTGATCCAGGAGTGTGACATTGTTACACAATTAGCTAATCATTTCGAGCATGAGGTAGTACAAGCAGTTGCTTTACAGGGTATAGACACCGTTGAGCAACTCTTGGAATTGGTAAAGCGTCTGGACGACGTGGAAGATAGGAGTGTATCTCAGAATAAAAATGGGTATAAAGCAGGTAACAATGGTAACCAATATAATACTCAGCAAAGATATAATGGTAATAACCACAGTAACCAACAAAGATACAATGGTAATCGGTATCAGAATAATAGTTACCAGAGAGGAAAAATGGAAAATGGTAACAACAAGAATATGAGTAATAGTAGTAATGATAATAATAATAATTGGAGACAGGAGGGTCATGTAGGAAGGAAATATGGGAAAAATGAAACAGAAGATACCCGAGGATTTAATAACGTAATTATAGAAAGTAAAGAAAATAAAACAGAAGCTGTAATGAAAGATGCGTCAAGAGGAGCAATAAAGAAGGACCTGGATTTTTGGTAGGTCCAACCAAAGGGAAAAAGAAGAAACAACGAAGCAAGAGAAATTTTATAGATTTAAGTAATATAACCACTGAATTTCCACTGGTAGATGTTAAAGTAGGGGATGTATATGGTGTAGCTGTAATAGATAGTGAATTGGAATTGTCACTTTTAGATGGGGGATTATTTGATAAAAGGTTTGAAAAATTAGGTTTTTACAAGCAAGATAATGTATTTTGTATAAATATAGAGATGGGTGATGTAGAACTTGTAACACAATTTATTGTTACACCAAGATTAAAATATTGCTGCGTACTTGGGATGGATTTTTTGAGTCTATATACATCGAAATTGGAAAGGGAAAATAGAACCCTTCACAATAGTAAAGTAAACATGTCTTGGGACAAAGGCGCTCAAGATGATAAAATGTTAGTTAATAATTCAATCATTGATAATTTTGATAGGGACCTCACTTTAAAAATAAATAATGATAGTTTGATTGACAAGGATAAAGGTTCACACCATGTGGATGATCTTCAAAGGGAAGAGTCCATGTTTGCCACGGGTGACATAAATAATAAATGTACACACCATGTGGAGGGTCTTCAAAAGAAAGACGCCACGAAATATATGGGTGACATAATAAATAAATGTTCACACCGGGAAATAAATATGGGTGACAAAAATTTGATTTGCAACAAACAGATTAATAATGATAATGTGAGTGATCCTTTGACAAAAGATGTTAAATTATTTAATGGTAATGTAGATTTAGCAGTAGACTATGATATTTGTTTTAAAACAGAAACGACTCATCCATCTTCCCATAAGCAGAAATTAAGTGTTCAATTTAAAATTAAAAGTTTGTTAAAAGATGAAATTATTGAAAATTTAGTATATAATTTAATGAACCCCATCACAGTAGTAATTAAGGAATATTTAGATTATTTAGAAAACATTGAGAATAATAAATTAAGTTTATGTTTATTTCAATCAATAAAACAACAGCTACAACTCCCCAAATTAATAGAAACATTATTGTTAATAAGTACTAATGCAAAGTGGTTTGTAAACGTTAATTCTCTTTGGTTGGTACAGCTATATAAATGTTTCATGAAATTATATCCAATAGTGGTAAATTTATTAGTGAATTTAAATAAAATTGTTCATAAGGAACAAAATATTTTACATTATGGGTATGTAAAGCCCGTACAGCACATATTAAACCCACATGATGAAAATGTGTCACATCATGTGAATGATAAAATGATTTTACAAGAGGGTGTGAAATTTATATGGACCCATGCGAGAATAGAGGTTTTGGATGCAGTTGAAAAGTACCCACAGCCCAGATACTTAAAAATGTTAAGAAGTTTTCCCAAAATAGTGGACTACAATTGCCACTTCATTTTAAGGGAACTCGATGATGCAATTACAATATTTGTAATACCTATGAAAGGTGTAAAATTTAAAGAATTTAAGTACACTTTTGTATATACCGGTAAGTTTTCGGGTGAAGCAACGACAGAGGAGTGTCCAAGTCCCCACTATCACTCGCTACAGTTATCGTATTCCCCGACGCGAACGGCTGTAGTATACTACTACCACCGCTCTGGTTAACGGAGGGGAGTACATATACGTAGTCGTTCAGTTGTGGGGACTGATACATGCGCTATACAATCGTTGCGTTACCAGAAAACCTACCGGTATAGTTATAAGTAGTTTAAGAGTAAGAGTTTTGCATATTTATTCCTGATTTGTATATAAATATAGAATGAGCATATTATAGGGAAATTTCATGTCTCTATGTTTTATATCAATAATATTGTAAATAATGTATAAGTATATTAGCTGGTATTTATGGGAAATCTTGAATTTATACCATTGGCATTAGCGATTCTCGCTTATAAATCGCAGATATTCCCATAGGGATATTTATGCAGTGATCTTGAATAAATAATAATATGTAAATAAATAAGTATAATCAAGATCACTTTAAGATTTTATTTAAATTAATTTTTACTTTATTCATTTTTACCATAATGTGTATATAAATATTCACTATATCAATAATTTACGAAAACTTTATTTTTATTTAAGTAAAACAATAAAAGAATCCTAGTAAATTTTTATAAGGTTATAATATCAAGACGTATTAAATGTTATGTGAAAAGGAACGAGCAAGTGTTTCCCACACAAAGACTTCTGGCATTGGCAAAGATCGACTGTGTAGACCGGCGCAAAAAGTATTGTTCGTCAGGTGCACGGCTGAGTCATAAACGTATAGACGAATTTATATTCGCATGTTTGTTTACCTTTTTCAAGGATTATTAATACACTGTTTCTCCAAGTGACCGATAAGGGCAGCACCGTCGATATACAATTTTGGAGGTGGATTCGTGTTTGCCGAGAGTTGCCGGATGTTTTTATAAAGAGATTTGGGGATAAAAGCGCGGACGGATAAAATTTCCGGGATTGCTTGGTGAAAACCGCAATATTAACTAGTCTAAAAAGTAGGTGATAAACCACTTCCTCCTTCTTTTAAAAGGATTGCTCTTAAATCCGGACTTAGAATAATTTTTGAGACTTTTGATACTTATAAAATTTTAACAAGATTCAACGCATATAATATTTTATTTTTAACATGCAGCGTGTATCGCATAGAAATGTCTAGATATATTTTAATAATTACTTATGTATGAGATACTTTTATTTATGAACTCGGTTTTTGAATTTATTTAATTTCATTTTATTTTTTTTTTCCTAGAGTGTTTTGTTTTGCATGTAGGGGTACTATGCCATACACTATGACAGAACCTTCTAGTAATTGTAATGATAATTTTGGATAGCATAATCATTTCATTTCCGTATAATTTATTTTTCTTTTAAGTTTATTTATCCTACAAAAGATATTTGAAATTAATAATTTTGTTTTATGTGTATATAGGTTATATAGATAAGTGAATCAAATTTTCATTGAAAATTTATGATGGATGAGTTTAATACGATGTACGAAGAATTGAGGTGATTAAACAATATTTGTTATAAATGTGTGTATAGTGGCGTACCAAATTCTTTATTTGTAGTGGTGTTTTTGTATTGGAATTTCGCGAAAAAGGTAAAGTTTATTTTCTTTATGTATATATTATTTCTTTTGATATGTGTATTAAGTATATTTTTGTTGTATTTGGGTGTTCAATATTAACGTGTTGAATAATACATCAGGGATGTGTGAAATGAATTATGTCATTATTTAATTCATAGCATGGAGTCCTGGTGAATTTGAAAGACACGAATTGGTCTTGGTGGTACTGTGTTGGGAGCGAGAAAAGGCACCGGACAGAACTAATCAGGGCTGAGTTAATTATTGGATACGCAGAGACATTATTTTATTTCTTTTTATTTATTTAATTTAAAATTTATATATTCCTTAAGGAGTGTGCACATTGTGATGTATGTTCGGGTTGCGTCCAACGAGTTGAAAAAGACATGCTCGTAGGGTGGAACTTTGGGATACTCATCTGTGTGAATTTGTTATCTGATGGTACTGTGTTGGGAGCGAGAAAAGGCGCCGGACAGGACTAATTAGGGCAAAGCCACTTCCTTAATGTCTATATTTTGTTAGCAAATAGTAGACCGCACAATTTTTTTTTTCTTATTTATATTCCAGTACAATTCATCACGGGTAATTTATTTTATTTTTGATTGTTTACATGTATCTATGACAAATATTAATCATAATAATCACGTTCACATTTTCTTTTAGACATAAGCTTTTTAACGACATCATAATGTCATTTATTCTTTATTACTTGTAATATTTTATTGATGATGATGTATAAATTTGAATTATGACTGAATATTGATTTTCTGTGTGTAAATATTTGTAGATTAAAATTTTTTTGAATTTGTTTAAAATTATTTTATTTTAATAAATTAGATATTAAGATTTATTTTGTATTTTATTTCTTTACCTGACCTGGAGATAATTAAAGAGCAGGAGAATCAACTCATATTTTCTGCCCCTGAGAGAACTATTTATTTTCAAACTGAGCTAGTTGCATGTAAAATGTTTTGCTTAACCTACCTTTCAGCAGAAAGTTCTCCGTATCTTAGTCTAGCATAAGGCCTAGCACTAGGATGCGTGCTTGACTCTCAGTTACGCTTTAATTAAGTAAATTAAATTTATTTCATTTATATGTAAATTTGTAAGAGTCACAGCAATATGTTACACATTATCTATATTAGAAAATATTTGTATTAAATTTATTCAAAATCTTGTAATAAATACTTCTTCTATTCTGTCAATAAATTCTATAGAATGCATACTTAGCAAAATATTCGACAAAAAGTGTTACTCGATAGGAGTAAAAGTGTTATTTCCGGTCCGAATTATGAAATTTCATGTATACAAAAGAGATTCCATATCCATTGATAAATATATATACAATACATAATTTACGATATATTTGCAAAAAATCGCTATTTGATAAAAGTAAAAGTGTTACTTCTGGTCCGAATTTTGAAATTTCAACCTGATATTATTAGCGTGTTTTCTCATTTATGCATATGTTGTTTGTATTGATATATGTAAGGAAAGGCGCCAGAAAAGAAATAATATATATTGGGTTACTTTATAGAAACGGTAATATTTGAATATTTGTAACTCATTTGCCGATATTAGTTCTGAAGCTATTAACATTCTGTGTTTATTTTAAATAAATTTAATATTATTTTGCACATGTTGTTTGTATTTGTATTGGAAAATACAAGTGTTGGTTTCTAATGCAGATGTTATTTAATTTAAATACTTTGTTTTCTTCTTAGTACCGTTTAATGTCCGAGGATTATATTTTTGGAAAGGCAAGTATCTCGCCACCGAATCGTTCCTGAGATAAAACACGAATCTTATGTTTATAAAGAGCTAGCCAGGGAAAATTATTTAGTTTTCATTTTATTTAAAACTTAAATGAGTAATGTTCAACTTAATAGCTAAGATCATTAAAAATAACGGGCAGAAAGTTGATGTGATCGGTACTCTAATTTTTACGCAAACATGTATGGTACTCCATAAATTTTATTCCAAATAACATAAAAAAATTTACAATGTAAAAATAAGTGTATAATTAAAAAGAATGGTATAGTTGCTCCGCTATATATTGCATACAAAAAGAGATTATGGTAAATTTCTGATAAATATTATTATTTGCCAAACACGAAAAAAAAACATTTCTTATACCAAAATCTTTCCAATTCCAGCTCTAAATACTTTTATCTTCTTAATAAATTTGCATAGAATGTATCATTTGCGAGATATTTGCAAAAAACTGCTATTTGATAGGAGTTGAAGTGATACTTTTCGTCCGAATTTCGAATTTTTTTAATTTAAAATCATGCTTTGAATACTTTTAAACTCTCAATATATCTACTAGAAAGTAAAACGTGCGAGATGTTCGCAAGAAATGTTTTTCGATAAGACTAAAAGACCTATGTACTTCCGATTGGAATTAAAAAAAAAATAATAATATTTTTTTCAAATTCTTCTGAATACTTTTATATTATTTAGAAATTTGTCTAAACTTAGTAGTTGAAGAGATATTGATAATGTTTCTTTCTCTTTGTTCTAAAGTAAACAACTATTTTCGATCTACCGATTTCACTCAAAATAATCAGATATCAAGAGGAAGATTATACTCGCATATATATAAAAAGTATGGTAGTGATAGTTATAGCCGTTTGGCTGCTATCGTGGTCACACAAGCAGAGAGAGAGAGAGAGAGAGATTGACACAGAGAAAGGGAGATGTGCCTAAATCACCTTTTCGGGATCAGGAGACTTCAAACGTCGATATCTGCAAAAATCTGGCGTATAAAAAAAGTAAAAAGCATAAAATATAAATTACAATTTTATATTTCGGCAATTATGCAGTCATCTTCAGTAGAATAAGTAGAAAATTATGCTAAAAGTTGGCTCTCCAATAAATCGACAGTTATTAACTTAATCTTATTGTTATCGAAGGGCTTACTTTTGCCAACAATACTGCATTTAACACTGGCTTCGGCGTTTTCTACTAAATATGCGTACCTCATTGTCGAAATTCGTATAAAATATGTTCTGTTCAATATTTTATATATAATATAAAATACTTTTCTAAAAGAATTTTTATTCAGCATTACAACTTTGTTTCAAACATCTATCAATGGTTAAACAACACCAGGAGAAGGCAGTTCCTAGTAATTCTATATGATGTCTTGGTAATTAGTTTAGTATTTCAGGCGGCTAATAAGTAGGAGGTTATAAACGGTCGATGTTTCAAGATAATTATTATCACAAGGTTTTGTCTCCTTCAGTAAACGTAAGTAGCATCGATACTAACATTTTTATAGTCGATGAATGAAAAATTAGAAATACCACGTACGCTTTCATTACGTAGCTTTTAATTAAAGACAAAAGCATGTTATTACGTCAATATGAACTTGATGTATTTAGGTGCACATACCTGTAATACGTATATCTGTAAACATAACATTATAAGAGATAATCGTATCCTATAATATCCATAAGCCTCACATGTTAGAACTTAAACAATGAAACGAAAAAACTATAACAAGTTTTTATTCAAATATAATAGTGTAGTAAGAAAACCGTGTCATTAATGTACTTATGTTCTTAACTTACCATTATCCGCCTGATGATGTGACATTTCGACTCCGCTATCTTCATCTAGAGTTACCACCGTCATATGGTATCTGTATAGAAATGTGCGACAGACAAAAAATAAGATCAAATAATATAAAAGGTATCGATAAAAAAAACTCACAACAATATTTAAAAACTTCTTGTGCGTGAATTCTAAATCAACTTCTGTAATCCTACAGCATCAATAATCATAAATTCAAATAAAACAATACGATTTAGAATTTGATATCAATACTGTACGTGCGGTGTTATATTTTAAATGATTATTACAGTTGTGTAGCACGTTGTGAAAGCCTTAAGGGTCCGGTTCTTCAAAAACGCACGAAACACACTCACAAAGATTATCATCCGTCCACCTTTCTCCCTCTCCCACCCTTGCCAGGAGCAGAAAAAAAAAGACTACCACCACTCTTTACTACGTCTACTATCGCATAGAGCACGCACGCACAACACATCCTCCGAACCCCCAAAAATCTCAAAACGCTCAGTGATTTATCTTGAAACGCACCCCCACCACCCCCTTCTTGTTTCGACTCTACGGCACTATACGCACTGTGAAACGTTCGCTTCTTCTTCTGCTGTTGGTGTTGTTTTTCTCTATCTGCCTTCTGTGCTCGGTTTCTAGTCTTCTGTCGATGCCCAATTATTTGGGCGGTTTCACAGTTTTCAAGGGGAGAGAAAATTCGCAAATAATAAAATCGCCTTCCCGTGTCGACTGCTTCGTGATTGATTTCCTTAATATCGCGTAGCTTATCTTAAAATACAGCTCGAGGATTTTTAAAAATATCAACGTTAATCATCACTAAAATTAATTGCAAAAGAAGCATGTTTGAATTACTTTGAAGGAAAATATTTAAGAATTGTAATTATCTCTTAGTATTAAGCAGTTACAAAAGCAAAAAAAACGTTTAAAATAATAGAAGATTGTTGATTGTCGGTTAAATAAACCTAAAAAAAAAATATTTAAATACAAAGGACAATACCAATAATCAGTTCAATCGAAGTAATAACTATAGACACTGTTCTAAAAATGAAGTGTGGGCACCACACTACTTTCTTATACGTAAGGTATTGTCGGGTAATAAGGCACAACAGGTAATAAGGCCCAGACATGCGTTTTCTACAAAACAGCTAAATGTAATACAACTACCGGCATCTAGGGGGTGTTGACATTACAGAAGTTTATTACGTTTCAGCAGTTCTCTATAGTACCAGCTTCTTTATATTCGAATGTGAAAACAAGTATCAGCCAGTGCTTGTATTAAGTTATAAGATTTTACCAGAATAGAATCAAGATTTAGCAAAAATTTCTTGGCAGAAGTTTTCTACTTTTTGAGGTATGTATTCTTATGATCATCGTTGTCACAAATTTATCATTTTTTTCTAAAAGCTTCTCGGTTCCTAACCTATAATTCATTCCGACATCAAAGCATCAAATAAGGCCCGGGCCTTATTTCCTGCAATGATGACTGGGCCTTATTTTTCTGGCAGTTATTTTTTCTAATATTTGAAGTTATAGACAAAATGGGAAAAAATGTCGTGGAATCCGCGCTAATTGGACGGAAGAAATGATGGAAAAAGCACTGAATCTTATAAGACAAGGCTAATCACAAGTATACGTAGAAGAACATTGTGCAATTCCTCGCCGAACAATACGAAACCATATTAGATCTGGAATAATCTCTCGACGTTTGGGAAGAAAACCAATATTAGACGCAGAAGCTGAGGAACAACTGGAACGTAAAATAATAAAGTTTGCTGGCAGAGGATTTCCATTAACTCCTAAAACAGTTCGCAGAAGTGTCTATACTCTTTTGTTACGAAATATAAAATTCCTAACCGCTTTAATGATAACCAAAAATTGGACGGGAGAGAATGGTATCGTTCATTCATGAACAGACATAAAAATATTTCTAAAAGAGAAGCACAACCTATGAACCCGGCCGAAGCTCAAAAGCTCAATAAAGCAATCGTAGAAGATTATTTTAGAAAATTAGATGCTCTATTGGAAAAAACTGGTTTAAAGCAAAGACGTGAGAAAATCTATAATATGGATGAGACAGGGTATCGCCTTACCCTTCATCATCAACAAAGAGGAGCCAAGAGGGTTCACTTAGTAGCACAAGAACATGCTGAAAATATGTCCATCGTGGCATGTGCGAATGCAATGGAACATGCTATTCCTCCCATGATTCTATTCAAAGGGCAACGCAACGGATGAAGCCAACATTTTCAGATGGATTACCTCCAGGGTCTATTGTTCAAATGACACATGAAGTGGTTGTTAAATGGCTTGAACATTTTTCAAAATTTATGTCAACTCCTCCAGCAATTTTAATCTTTGATGGAGCTTCTTACCACCTAGATGTAAGTATTGCCGAAAAAGCTGAAGACTTAGACATACATTTGTTGTGTTAACCCAGCAATACGACTCACGAATTGCAACCTATGGATAAATCCGTCTTCAGACCTTTTGAACATTATTGGGATGAAGAACTTCTACATTACTGGGAAACATATCCAGACAGACGTTTCAACAAAAAAAGATTTTCGGATGTTTTCACACCAGTCTGGGGGCGATCAATGACAATAAGCAACATAATGAATCGATTTAGAGTTACAGGGATTTATCCTTTCAACAAAAATGCTATTCCGGAATATGCATATGCTCCAAGTTGATCCAGTCACACAGAACCAAATAATGAAACCAAAGACAGAGAATAGGATTCAGAAGATGAGCAACCACTCACTTCCTTAATAAACAAAAGAACTGAACAACTGCTTAAGACATTCACAGAGGTTTTGGTAACTCCAGAAGTAAAAACTAAACAAAACAAACAAGTCCGGAAAATGGCCTTAAATTATAAAGCGCTTGAACTTACAAGAAATGTGTTTGGAGAGAAGATGAGAACTACTAAGCAGAACAAATCTGATAAACCACGTCCCTCTACTTCGACTGGAGCAGCGACTTCCCACTGTGAAGCAGAAAGGTGGTTTTGTGCAGTATGCAAGGAAAGTTTTGTGGCAGATATGCGTCAATGTGAACTTAGAAGATCTTATCTGCCCAAACTATGACGATTAAATTGATTTTATATTGCGGGCCTATTTACATGCTGTGCAGATAAGACCCAAAATCAAGTTTCGCTAATTAAACGTATGAATGAGAAAGGGGCGATGATATTTCTAAAAGTTATATATTTACATAAATATTTACTTTGGCTGTCTTATACGTAAGTAACGGATAACAATTTAGGTACTCATAACGATTTAGAAATTTTTATTTTAACTTGGAAATGTTTTCCTTCGTTTATTATACCACCAGACTAATCATTTAATTTCTTCTTTTATAGTCCTATTATCAGTCTTACGTTCATGTATAGTATGATATAGTATAAAATGATAAAATAACATTAATGAAATTTGATAAAATAGCATTAATGAAGTTTTAAATGCTTAACTAGTCCAAATCGATTAGTTTACATCTATAATTTGCAAAACCATTGGTAAAAACTTTTTAACTGCGTTAATAATAATAATAATAATAATAATTTTATAGAGTGGAATTTGATAATTCAGTTGAATTCAAGCAAGAGCAGAACTTCAAATTTATATAAAATGCAAATGACTAATAAGTACCTACCTAAATCAATTACAAACACCCATTATGAGAAACTATTTTGACATTGATATTTTTCCAGATAGCTGCCAAAAGGTTAAATCTACGAATATCTAACTTTATATTCAGAAGTATGATTTTGTTAACATCTTGTAAATTTATAACAGTAAAAATAATTTGTATATATTTATAGCTTGTAATTTAACTATTTTTGTACAAAAAACATTTCCGGACTCGGACCGAAAGTAGCACGTTTATTCTTATGGAATAGGTAGTACTATCTCACAAATTATACATTTCGCACAGAAGATAGGGATAAAAGGATAAAAATTTAATTTGGAACAACTTTTCTATAAAAAAATCCAACCACACATATGTCTAAAAATGTTGTTTGGTGACCATACCACATTTCTTATTTTATTGAACAGTCTTTTATAGCAACTTCTATATTAGCTTTAGCAACATTTTTGGTCAAGGATTTCCCATATGATTTGGTGAAAAAAAATTTCAAACGGCATTAATGTCATTAAAATTTTGAGAAAAGTTGGTTGAACATATGTATATTAATACCACACTAGAACAGATGTCAACGGAGACAAACATAACCTCGAGCTAAAATCTAATACTTTTTTCCCTTGTATAATAAATAACTATAAATTACATAAGAATGAAGACCCTGTAGCGTCTGATAATACCCAAGACGATTATAAAACTCTTTTCTCATATTCTGAATAGTGTGCGCTGATATTACACCAATTTCATATCGAATTTTGTGCTTGACATCTTCTAAATTATTAGGTCGATTTTTATGCAGTTTACTTGTACCCCTCTAGAAAGAAGTCTAGTGGCGTTAGATCTGGAGACCTCGCCGGCCATACCATTGGACATTCTCTTCCTGTCCATCTTCCTGGGAGAACTTGGTCCAACAGGCGTCGCACATTAATTACGTACCAGTTTTATTAATAAAATAGTTTACAAATGGTAAATTATTCTAATGTGGAAAAGGAAATAACACTTATTTTATTGTGACACTGACAAATTATTTTATTCTGACAGCCGTAACTAATATTTTTTGTTTTATGCACTGGTAACTAAATTCATTTTGACATTATGATGCATTTTTAATATTTGAAGTTTAAGGATCTTTTACTCAATTTCTTTCAATTATAATATATGACAAATTTTATAGGGAATTAAAAGTACTATCGAAATCAATTAAAAAAATTATAAGTTGTCATTTAAAAAAAATCGGTGACGTCATAACATGAAAAACAAATGACAAGAAACTAAAGAAGCTTAGTTAAAATCGCTTTACACCTACAAGATTTTTTTCAAAAAATTACTATCAACGAAGTTAAGGCCTCTATCCGTTACTTTATTTCTACACTGTATGTGTTGCTTTTAATTTGTATCGGAATAAGTACCAAAATGTTCGTTTTAAAAAATACCTACTTGTCTGTGCATGCTAATGTGACTCGGGGCCACTGCAATCATAATTTGATCAATTCAATAGCTCGACAAAAACTAAATTCATATTCAGATTAGGGACCTATTCATAATTCATTCAAATTCCAGGAAATTACGCGTTCCTATATTTAGTTTTTCATTTTCATTTCAATCGAGTCACGCTGATTCATACGTAACGTTTCCACGAAGAAAAGAGAAAACGGCTGCGTAATTTCTAGGAATCGCCTGCGGCGCTTTAAAAAAGTAGTATCGCCAGAAATTGCCGACAAAATGGCCGGTCAATTTTTTAGCAATCTCTCGCGCGAGCGGCAGGCTGCGACACCGCACAAACGGTGTTGAATTTGCAATGGGGACTTCGAAACGCAACGCGCTTACTGAATAGGAGAGCAGGAGATGGGGAACAGCGAGCGTTTCGCGAAGAGGAGGGGTACACATGTACGACCGGGCGAACGCAATAAGCCTGAATCACACGCGTATGATGGTATTGATTCGCATAATGATTATGATGCCTCTAACTAAAGCGCTGTTATAAAATGGAGTCGCCACGGTAGGCGCTTTATGATGCTTTTCCCGAATAAGTGTGCTCTCCTAAATGTCATAAAATATCTCAATGTGTATTCTAAGGACAACTTTTTTTCTTCTGGATAAATCTGGGATCTATTGTCTTTTCTAAAAAAACAATATTAAATGTTATACCTAACATTTTGACATACCTACTAATAATAAATTTCAAATTTTACTTTATCGTAAAATTATGATATATAAAGTGTTTTAGGAAGAGACGCATATATTTGGTATTAATTACAAATTTTATATTTCTAAATGTTGTTTACTTACTCACCTAACTCTAACAGACGAATTCTTGAAAAATATTTTGATATTGCGTTTACTTCCGATAATACTAGAAGTATCATAGATTTTTTTTTATTTTAAGGTGAGTAGTATATAGTATCTTACATGTTACCTTCATTAGTGTTAGAACAATTCAATTTTTAGAGAAAAAAAGATATTCACGGTGTTAGAAAATCAACGCTATCGACATTATTTTTAGATGTAATACTTCATACATTATTTCTACTATCTAGTGCTTATAGAATATTTTAAGAATTAATGTAATTTATTATCTTGCGCAAACAGTAGCTCTCTTCATAGACAATGCTCCAGTCCACAAAAGTCGTGTTGCAGCGTTTTCAGGCCAGTAAGTTAGATTTACACTATCAAGCAGGAATGTCAAAAAAGAAAAGTGTCATGTTGATATCTTTATTTGTATGTACCTACCTATCTATAGTTTTATTAAGGGTTTTATTAGTTTTAAACCAAAAATATTACTTTTTCCGACAGAAAGACCTTGCCGTTTTGGACGCTTATCACAGAAGCAATTATTTCACATGTCACATAATTAATACTCAGGTAAACATTCAAATATCAAGCTTAAGCTTTCAAGAATTCTATGAAATTTTGGCAAGGATTGGTCTATAAAATCATATGTTTTAGCCTTATTGAAAATTCAGAGTGAATCTGGAATAAATATGAATTCGATACAAATACACAAATACAAGAAACAACCTGAAATTATTGAGAATATAAAACACGATTAACATTTTCTAGGATTTTATTTTAAATATGCTCATAGTAATTCCCTTCAGCAATGATACACTTGTCCATTCTTTCCATTGGTTAGAAGCTCTCAACCAATCTTCTTTTGGAATACCTTCAAAATAAGCTTGAACTGCGATGCATCATCATGGTCGAACATAACTTCCTTTTCTGAAACTCTATTGAACATTTCAGGTAAACATTTTTCAGTGCACCACTTAGCTGTAACTGTCTTTTGTCCATCTAGCTTAATTGCATTTACTAAGCCCGTACTTCTGAAGAATACCGCATACATATCTCGCTGGTTCTTAGTCATTGTAGGAATTTCCTCATCTTCGT
Source organism: Amphimallon solstitiale (assembly GCA_963170755.1). Lineage (NCBI taxonomy): Eukaryota > Metazoa > Arthropoda > Insecta > Coleoptera > Scarabaeidae > Amphimallon > Amphimallon solstitiale. Next base: position 62,247,753 of record OY720679.1, on the reverse strand, counting down.
GAATCCATACACGACTTTCTTGGCGGATAGAAACGTCGAAAAAGGGAATATAAGTTTCGTTAACTGTGACTATTTTGGAAAAAATTTGGTGTCCGCCATTATTTAAGAAATTTAAAGTTTCAATCAAAATTCTCACTCGCTCTGCGTTTTGGAAATCGGAAAGGTGATGCTGCACAAAACGACTTACAACTTTTTTTAAATGTAGGAGATCGTGTATGATTGTTTTAACAGCTGAGGACCCAATCTTGAGTTGATTGAGTATAGTTGATGTATTCTATTATTAGTACAAGTTGGCACTGTTTATTGTAATAGTATTGAATGAGAGTGGCAATAGAAATAGCAATGGAAATTGAAATCAAAATTAGAACTGGAATTGGAATTAAAATTATTTTTATCTGCTCCCACTATCGTAAGTAGACAATTGTTAAATTGTTTTCAAGCAAGTAAGTTGAGTTTACAGCGAAAGTCCTAGTTGCTATTGACAACGGGTGGTATATAAGTGATCTGCTTACCACCCTTGGGTAAATAAATAATTTTGAGTCATGCAAATTATTAAATATGTGCAACCTCAAATTTTTATTATTATTTATTAATATTTACAATTATTGTACAATTATTACAATTGGTAACATTATTTAAAAAATATGGATAACTTCCCTCATGTCTATTGACTATACAACATTTTTCTCAAAATGATCTAACTGCGCCATTACAATAACCTGATGCGATGTATTACTGGAAGCTGCATATAAAGTATCGTAGTGAAGAATCCCATCAGCTGCTTCATTTTTGTTACATAAACTGTCAGGAACATTACTGTTCACAATCGTTGCGGATTTCGGCCACCGTGCTTCTTGATCGCTAAAATATCCACTCCATTATTGCCAGTGACGTTGCCGACATTCTCGTGAATGAATGCCCTGTATATGTTTTGTGATTTTCTAAATTCAAAAAATGCGCTATCTTGTAAGAAATCGTGGAATTGGTGTTCTTGCCGCCTGGTTAATTACAACATCTCGCCTGATTGACACCGCATACCCTGTTTTAACCTCTAATCTAATATATTTCTTGACAGTTTCAGGATGACAAACAATTTCTGGAATAGTGACAACATTAATATTGTTATCTTTGTGCATGAGAGTCTTCATCCTAAGTTTGCATAAATCATCAGAGCGACATGCGTCGGCAATGCATAAGACCGCCACTACCTTCATAAGCAAATATGTATCTTCAGATGCTTGCAGGAAAAAAATATTCATTTGCTCTCTTGTGAAAATATTTGATTTTTTAAGTATGTAGCTGTCATCCTTTCGTTTTAGAAATGCCCTTAGTTTAGGATATTTCGATATATCCTTGTTCTCCTCTATGAAAAGACATGACTTAATCATTGAGTACTGACACCACAAAATCGCCGGTGATTTTAATGATACTGATTCCTTCATGAAGTATGCTAACAGTGACATTTAAGAAACAAGAAATCTAGGAAAATATTAGCAAGAAACGCCATAATAAGAACCCAAAAAGAACATAACAAAGGCTTTTAACTGAAAAATTCCTTTCAAAACGTTACTTCTCAAAAGCCATCTTACTTCTGTGCGAGAAAGAAAATTTATATGGAATTGAAAATAAACCCATATCTTCACAATTTTTCTAAAAGTACGACTTTGTGATGCTTTTCGTTTGGTAAAATTTGCAATTATAATGACACTTTTGGAAACACGCTCTATATCATAAGTTAAAGACTTTGAGGCAATAGCATTTCGATTAAATACACGGCATTTGGATTAACATCTTGGAATCTGAAAAGCAAAAGCATTTTGGTTAAATACACAGCATTTGGTATTACTTCTTGATATCTGACAGTAAGATCAGATCGATGTCCTCTGGTAGCCTTGACGGGAAAGTGCTGGGTAGCCAGAGCTTACATTTCTTTCAAAGAATTCTACAGACTTGCTTCTTATTCGGGATGTTTGCTACTTAAATGTTGAAGTAGCTTAGATGGCTCCATACTTTTTTTTTGATAAAATTATCAATACCTATATAATATATCAATAAAGAAAAGCTGCAATTGGTGGTCTGTCTTCCCGATGGTCTTCCTTTTGTTTCTATCTCCAAGGATATCCCACCTTATTCCTTGGCTACACCGTACTGACGATGACCAACGAGTCTGAAACACGTGTCTGCGGTTGCACTACAGCGGATTAACCCGATATTCTTTTTCCTATTTATATATATATATATATATATATACTGTATATATAAATCTTCCGAGTATGCTTACATCTCCAAGGTTATCCCACCTTATTCCTTGGCTACACCGTGCTGATGACGACCAATTAGTCAGAAACACGTGTCCACGGTTGCACAACGCGGATTATACCCAATATTTCTCTTTTTCTTGTTCTATATATATATATACAGGGTGTTTAAACAAGATGCGGCAATATTAAAGGGGTTGATTGTCCAGGTCATTTTATACAAAAAAGTTTATAATAAACAAGGTCCGCAAACGCTTCGTTACCGATCTACAGCGTGTTTAATTAAAAGAAACAGTAAAAATTAGATTTCTCCAAGACGGCATTAAAGATCATAATGAAATTTATTTTATTTAATGTGGTATATGCACGATGGCGCACCAGCCCACTTTAGTCAAGTAACTCGTGATTTCTTAACACAAGCATACGGAAATCGCTGGATTGGCCGAGGTGGACCACACTTATGGCCTGCACGATCCCCGGACTTAAATCCCCTGGATTTTTTTCCTGTGGGGCCATTTGAAGACATTGGTGTACGCTACTCCATTGGAAAACGTAGAAGACTTAAGAAATCGAATCATTGCTGGGTGCAACTCAATTGAAACCGATCCTGTTGTTTTTGAGAGAGTTCGCCAGTCGATGAGGAGAAGATTGGATTCTTGCATCCGAGGTCGAGGTGGTCACTTTGCACAGTTATTGTAGTTTTTGCTTGCTAAAATTGTTGGTATGGTAAAATATTTGTTTTTGCCCTTAAATAAAACCCTTGTTATTTAAAAAAAAAAATCTGTAATAAATGTACATGCACTAAAATGTGTTTTTTTACTAAAAAACGGTACGTCGTATGATAAAAAGTTAAGAGAGCTTTTTTCTTCACAATTAAACAAAGAATAGAAACATATTTTTATTTTTAGAGAAATCAGCGGCGTCCTATTTTTTTCTTGAAAAATAACACGCCTAAAATTTCATTATGATCTTTAATGCCGTCTTGGAGAAATCTAATTTTTACTGTTTCTTTTAATTAAACTTCAACACGCTGTAGATTGGTAACGAAGCGTTTGCGGACCTTGTTTATTATAAACTTTTTTGTATAAAATGACCTGGACAATCAACCCCTTTAATATTGCCGCATCTTTTTTAAACACCCTGTATAACAGTAACCAATATTTAAGATATTGATCACTATACAATATGGTCTACTTTGTATTCTTCTTTGGAACGTAAATAGTTCTAACGATCTTTTTAAAAATGAGCTCATGTTTGCAAAATAATGAACATAGCCGACGTAAAATAATGTTAAATATTTAATATTGCACAGTACACAACTTTGCACTTTACATAATATGTAAATGACAGAGGATTTCATTGATTATACACGGTGGCCAGAAAAATGCGGACAAACGCCACGCAGGCCAAATCTTTGTTTAATTCTGAGTTGACAATCTTAATTGAAAAAAGTAGTACAGTGCTTTTTTTTTTTTTTTTTTTGTAAACCATTGGTATTAATCGATTAGTTACATCAATGCATTTGAGATAATTCCATTTCTAAATTTCACCACAATGATTTTACATAGATAAATTTGACGAATTTTGCTAAATTTTAGCCGTACAACTTAATGTTTGATGGTCTCGTATGCCGTAAGGAAGGACCGTATAACTTTTTTGGATTAAGATTATCGCCTCAGAATTGAACAAAGAATCGTTCTACCTGGCGTTTGTCCGCATTTTTCTGGCCACCGTGTATAAAGGCGGACGAATGATTCCAGCAAGTCTATAATGATCTGAAATAGTAAAATAAAGGGGAAAGAACTTGCGCGATTTTGATCATAGATGGCGCAAGTTACAAACACTTTTTCTATTTTGTATTTAAATGTGTATTTTATATTATAGAAATAAAAACGGGTGTACTGAAGAAACAAAATTCTTACTAAAAGGGCGTCCCACTATAAAATGTTTATTGCTTTGGCTATAAGATAATTCTATTTTCTTTAATAGACTGCTCTGTATAAGTATAATGTGTCTATGTTTGATGATACTGCATGAAATAACTAATTACAAACATATTAACACTTATAGATTAAAATTGATCAGATGTAGATTCGATTATTTTTTATAGACCTTTAATCGGTTTCTATATGCTTTAATTATTAGACGTTAGATGTATATATATTTAAACATGTATATATGTCGCAAAGGATCCTCATGGTTTGTTTTTTCAAATTTGGCACAGGCAAGAGCAACTCCGCCTTCTTGTCAGAATAGTAAACTATCTCCCCTGTACATATGGTCTGTGTTTGTTTCTCCTAATCGATTTATCAATTTTGTTTCTTGTTTCATATTACCGACAAACTTTCACATGACCCTCGTCTTTTAAGAGGAAGCGATCATATACAAATATTATTAGTGAATAACACTGAGAGTTTTTTTGAATATCGAGAAAGAATTATTAATACTATTTAATTTATTTTCTGGTATTTCTTCAGGTAAATATCTATATGCATGTAATTAGCATCTGATAAAAGATCTTGTTTATTCTACTCGCAAATTAGGATTACATTGATCACTATATTTAATTAGTTTTGAAAGTATTGACTTTATAAGTAGAGATTATGAACCTAAGTTATACACGTGTTTATTTATTTATAGTTTATAAAAATGCGAAAACAAATATCTGTAAAGTAAAGCCCACTTGATATTACTTAAACATTGCGGTTACTCTTGGAGTATGAATAGATGAATCCATCATCTTTGGACGTGAGAATAGATGACAGTTTCTATGGCTCGTGTAAAGTTATACAAAAGTCACATCGGTCATATTATACTGATGGAGAGAGATTCTTTTTTGAAAACATGATAGTGCCCCTGAGTATTAATATTTCTTTTGTTGTCATTATACAGTCATTGGCATTATAGAAATGATGATTTAATTTCGCACAATCCATAATGTCGTCCAGATATCGTTTTCTTTATTTAAATTAAAGGTATATTTTTATATACAAAGTAATTATCATCGCATGTTTCGATGTTTTACATTTCGCTAAGAGGTTACGTACTTATATTTAAATTAATAATATATTTTCTTGGGTATTATGGTAAAATTATATTAAAGTAAAAGAAAGATTGTTAACGTTTCGATGTTTAATTTACATCTTTCTCAAAACATTAGTAGATATATATAAACTGCAAAATGTAAAATTGTCTAAACAAAAAATTATCAAAATAAAAATAAAAGGGACTTACACTAAACGTATACAGCAATATCACAAATTAAAAGATCAATATTAAAAACAGCCGGTTGTGTTGTATAATGGTATAAATTAAAATTAAAAGAAATATAACTTCATTATAACAGATATGATTGTACTTAAAAAGTTAAATATAAAAACTTATAGTATAGCCTTGTACGCTAGTATTTGACATTTGATAAATACTGTCAATTTATATGTTTTCATATCTGTTATAATGAAGTTATATTTCTTTTATCTTTAATTTATACCATTATACAACACAACCGGCTGTTTTTAATCTCGATCTTTTAATTTGTGATATTGCTGTATATGTTTAGTGTAAGTCCCTTTTATTTTTATTTTGATAATTTTTTGTTTAGACAATTTTACATTTTGCAGTTGATATATATCTACTAATGTTTTGAGAAAGATGTAAATTAAACATCGAAACGTTAACAATCTTTCTTTTACTTTAATATAATTTTACCGCAATACCCAAGAAAATATATTATTAATTAATAATTAGTGGTAAAGAAAAACACACACAACTTATATTTAAATATAAAAATATATTATAGAATAGAAGTATAGTAATAAATTTTCAAAGTTAATAAAATTGTTCAATAGTGAATGTTGTGCCACATAATCGAGTGCACGTTTGGAATATGTTTTATTTTATACTGGGTATTTCATGAAACAATATCAGACCAACGTTTTTTTTTTTTAATGTCCATAACTAAAAGGATTTGCGCTTAGGTACTGATTCTTCCCATATTACAGAATGTAATATCATATTATTTTCGTTCGTATAAGTACAACTTTCTTTCGTATATCATAACATTTTTCTACGGTACAGTCTTTTCCGTAAGATGGCTTTTCCTTGTTTCGTTCTATTCTTCTCTTAATATCCTTCAGTTTTGTGCGATGTCTTTTTTTAAGTAAGTGTGGTAACGGGTTGCTGAATGTGTTTTTCATGATTTATTCTGTGACTATTTATATATATGGTCTTCCGTTTACGCATACATCTCCAAGGTTATCCCATCTTATTCCTTGGCTACACCGTGCTGATGACGACCAAGGAGTCAGAAACACGTGTCTACGGTACTTCTACTGCGGAATTACCCACTATTTTCCATGACTAATTTATTTATACGCACTATTTCCACTTTTGATTAACTTTCACAGGTCGGTTGGCAAGTAGGTTGACAATGTCTTCCTCGTGGTGATGTTGGTTGTTGTCCTCAAAATCGAGGATCTTCCAACTCTAGCTACAAATGGCGGTCTGTCCCCTGATGGTCTTCCGTTTATGATTACATATCCAAGGTTATCCTATATTATTCCTTGGCTACACCGTACTGATGACGACCAACGAGTCAGAGAAACACGTGTCCACGGTTGCTCTACTGCGGGATTACCCACTATTTTCCATGACTAATTTATTTATCCCCACTATTGTCTATGAGATTGCGTAAATCTCCTGAAATCCATCTGGAGAAAATAATACTACTTATTTGCTTTTGCAATAAGAGCAGGGTAACCATGCAATAAGGACCGTGGGTACTCCGGGCTGTATAGACACTAACTTGTGAGAGTAACACAAATCTTACATTACAACAACTTTATTGTGCCCTAACAAGTAGTGAGTATACAACTAACGTATAACTATTAACAATTATTCTCCTAACACTCTGTTGTACTAACTCTCTTATTACTCAACCTACCTTACTATTTATACATATCGATCTTAACCTATTTGCGTTATTTACTAAACATATTCTACTCTACTTAATTACTAGTTTATAAAACACTGATAAGTAGGTACACTAGGTATGAGAACATATGCGGCAATTTCCGCAATGTATAACACAACGTAAAATATTGCCCTCATTATCTATTACAGTATATACACAGAGATTCAAAAATATTGTCGGTTCTGCATAACAAATATCTTTTTGTTTTTGCTTTGCGAAATGTCGATAAGCGAGAAACACTGTTTTAGCAAATTATTACACTAAGTTGACTTTTTTAGCAATGTTTATTTAATTCGTTTCACACAGGGCAGAATAAATAACTTTCACAAATGCATTATACAAACGTACAAGAAGAAATAGTATTTAATGTGCACCCATGTTATAAATTTATAGACATCTCATTTACCTATTAACTTAGAAATCTATTGTCAAAATGCGGCACAAGGCAATATAGACACTCTTTTTAAATCCCTCTGTATGTAGTGTTGATCCAATGCAGGTTAAAAAAGAAAATATGCTACCTATATAGCTGCAACACTATATACAGTTTTATATTTACGAAATGAAACATAAGTAAAAGACCAAAGTGCCTTGCTCTGATGATAATACCCAGTATATCATTCCTTATATGTCTTCCTTTACTAATATATTGAGAAATATTAGTACCACACATAAACAAACATCAAATATTTCTACTCCTTTCTCGAAACTTTCACTTTACTTATTCGTCCATTTGATCTTTTACCGTCCATGTGGTAGGGACTAGGAACACGGTGCGTCAACATCAATCGACAACATGTTCGAAGATTTGAAAAGGACACAAGGACGTGTGCGTACGTATTTATGTATAGGTATACGCCTAAGTATAATCGGTATTTGCATCGAATGTCCGTAGATCTGGAGTCACCTGGTCAGCTCCACGGCCATCTGCTGTCATTGTGGTGTTGAAATGACCCGCTGTAAGATGAGGGACTGCTTACAATGAGTGCAAATGCCAAAATGGGGGATCGAGAGGCCATATACGCACAAATAAATTAGAATGCGTTGCTTTGTAGGAGGCGATTATTGCCTGTGCCCGGGCGATCCACTCCGAAACCATTGTAAAGTGCAAAACAAGCAAATTTTCAAATGCCATAGGGTATATTAATAATTCTCATATACATATATTGACTTTAACTGAAATGCGATAAACAAAGGTCTATTATGTGGTACAAATGTACCGCGTGTACAAAATAAAACTAGAAACGTATTTCTCTAGCAGCAAATATATAGAAGTAGTAGTAGTAATTGTCTATATAAAACTTGTAATTGTAAAATTGAAATTAAATGAAGGATGTACATTATATTATGATTTATGCTCAACAAATTAAAATAATAACCAAAAATAAACTAAATGTAAGTAATCATTTTGTTGATTTAAGATTACCGACAGTCATTCAAATTGCATACCATTTTATTCTTAAATAACCCAATAACTTTCAACAAAGTAAAACCGGGCAACTTCGTGGTAATGTATTTACAAATTTTTATTTAGATGCACTGTAAAAAGAAATCTTGTAAATTTACAATGATAATCGCGGGCAACTTTGTTACCCGCGATTATCACGGTAAAATTACCAGTCCATGTAATATTAAAAATGGCTATAATATTACAAAATTTACATGTAAAGGTAAGATACACGGTTTCAAAGTTACAAATATTACTTGTATTGTTACAAAATGACACTGAATTGTTACAAACAAGGTTTGTAACAATACAGTGTTGAAACGTAAAGATAGTAATATTAAAAGTAGAATTACATATAGCAATTGTATTTTTACAAGTAGTACTTGTAACTTTGAAGCCATATATCTTAACTTTACATGCAAATTTTGTAATATTATAGCAATGTTTAATATTACATGGACTGGTAATTTTACCGTGATAATCGCGGGTAACAAAGTTGCCCGCGATTATCATTGTAAATTTACAAGACTCCCTTCTACAATAGGTGTTGGGTAAAAACAAAAGCAAGAAAATCTAAAAAAAAATATTACAAGTATTTGCACATTTTTCTTTCAGCAGATGATGTAAGTATATATGTATATTTCATTCAAATAAAGGAAAGATTTTCACATATTGCGTAATTGATTAATTAGGGATAGTATCTTTCCAGACATTTTGTTTTTGTTTCGGGATCCTTTTTCCATATGAATTTTCATAAAATATTCCTGAATAAACTCCATTACGCCCGAACATCTATTGGGGTACCTACACCAAATTTAAATTATAGTAATATGCAAATGAGATTTTAATTGCTCTCATCAAGCTTTCTGTTATTGTTGTTATTCTTTTTCTATGTGTAATGTGTAATTCTCTGTATCTGCAATGTAGAAAAAAAATATATTCATAGCTTGTTAGTTTGGATATTATTATTATTATACCTTTTAAATGGACTATACATGGCGATGTTTTTGGGTACGTCATCAGTTTTGAAATTTTCGCTCTGGAAAACATTAAATTGATTAATAATAATTACTACTCAAAATAATATTTTTCTTTACCTTCCCAGATTCCGTAAGCAAAATATTCAAATCATCACCTACTGGCTACTGTTTTCAACGACATCATCATCTTCATTCTTAGGCCTTCAGTTAAATCTTGAATATATTTTTACTTAATTGCAAATTCAAGAATTTTGTCAATTTTCGACAAAAACATGCTCTCTAACTCGTCTGCGCTCTTGCCTATTAATTTTTTTGAAGTGCAAGAAAGTATCTTCCTGCAAAAATAGTACAGGATATTCATTCTTAATGCTGTTAACACTATCGGATATATTTATAAAATACCCCTGCAGAGCATAAGTGTTCTCCAATAATTGAATTGTGTCTATTGCAAATTCCACAGCATTGTTTAATAAACTTTTTTTTTCTTGGAGCATATCCACATCATCTTTTGATAGATGCGTTTCGCAGTCAGAACACCCTAAGGAATAGTAAATAGACATTAATGTAAAAAAATTAAATACACACTTACCAGATGTACAGTTTATTTGCAGCTTGAACTGTTTCGGCGGTCTACTTAGGTAAGCATTTCTGTCATACAGTTTTTGAAATAAAGTGTGAGAACCGTCACCAATAGTCACATCCTCAAAACATGAGAAGGTATTTCGATATAACTTTCACTGCGATCACCTTGAATAAAGGATGGCACATGTTGTTTGATTTCTCTCACTGCAACCACTATTACCTTTGCAACACTATCTAGTAAACATTCAATACGGTTGCCTTTTTCACAATCTCTAATTACTTTCTTAGATAACCTTTGCCAAGGGGCTTCAAATTCATCTCAATATTCTCTATCTATAATACTCGTATTAACTGGATTTGCTGCTTCAAAAGTATCTGTCTGATAAAGTTTTATCCTGTACTGTAACCGTCGATGCTTTAGATCTGCTTTTTGATTCCAAGTTTCATTTCACAGTAGTATAGCTCCTTACTTAGTAACCCCAACGTATCGTCGTCGTCTATTGCCGTTCCATCTCTAGCACTCATTTGCTCCCATCAATCTGAATCTTCTCGGATGCTAAACAAAGAAAAGAAAAGACTAAAGAATTGCAATGCTAACAGGAAATCGTACTACGAACCTTTTAATACAAGTTTTTCGTACCTATAATGCCTCTGAATCTGTCTCTTCGATGGTAACAAAAAAATTCTTCTCTCTTCAACAGTCTCATATTTTAAAGAAGTTTCATATTAGTTGAGGAACATTATTTATTAAAATACATATATACTTACTACATACATAAATATCGTTAGCAACAAAATCAAGTCAATAAAAAGTATGTTACCGTTCTAATTTACAAAAAAAGAAAAATCAAACGACTTGATTTTATATCTTAGCAATACTAATACATATATACCTTTTATTAAATGCCCAAAAAACGTTGAATATTACACTATAACTTGAATTGCGCCCGACAACGACCGCAGCCGTGCAAGTTGCTTCAAGAAACTAATTTCAGCCCGGCCCAAATCGTATTCTTCCTCGTAATATTTACGACAAACCTATAAAATTTGAAAAGTATCGCGCCAACATTTACTAACCAAGAACTTGATATACATATGTGACCTCATCTTATAAAGCAAAAAATGTCTAACGTCGAATAAAAAAGTGCCTGGCTTGTTTAGGAATCGATGATATACATAGGTATATAGATGCATGAAAGACCCAATCCCCCCCCCCCCATTGATGATTCATATTTGCTTTGTACAAGTACTAAATAACAGGTAGCCTTAATATTTTGGTCTGTATTGTTGCAAGTATATTGACAACATTGCATTAGCATTTGTATAATTCCGGCAATTAATTTGTAACTTTACTATTTTATAACATATCTATAGTAAGTGATAGTAATTTTACTCCGAATTTCATGCCAAGTTACAGATGGTTTGTATTGTTACAAATATACTGGTATATTGCCGAGAATGTCGTTGTAATTTTACAAAATTTTTCTTTTTACATCGATTTTGAAGTAATTTTACACAATTTTTCATGTAGATATACACCCATTTTTTACAGTGTGGCGTTCTTGAAAACCACCACTAATAATCTTTTAACTTAAGAAACTTACACTGATGTAGAAACAAGAAAAGGCACATAATTTATAATGAAATCGCCTGTAAAACATGAAACATAAATAAATAAATAAACATGAACATTTTCAATACAAACATTCACACACTTATATACATATTGCTTTAACCTTTACGTTACCAGAATTGCATAAATATTTTTAATGGATGCTGAGAGTGCATTAAAAATTATTATATCTTTACCTATATAAGTCTATTCCCTAACAGCATTTCATTTATTCCTGTGAGTTCTAGCAGTGATCTTTCTTCTTTTACTCTGGTGTGTCTCTTATTTAGTTTATATTTGGATCAGGTCAATAATAAAAATAAAGTTTAAATTTCATAAAAAATTTGTAATTTTCTTTTAGAAAAAGCAGTAACACAAAAAAATTGTTATCATGTGGCTATGCCAAGTATTTTTCTTTTACAATAAAAGAACATAAAAAATATACTTTTTATACTGATATGAGAAAAATATTATCTTGCTATTTAATTTTTTTAATAAAACAATATTTATTGATTCAAAAAAAATTAATCTTTCCCATACGAAGCTAATTTTTATTTCAACAAAGACATACATTCGCACATAGTGCCTTTGATGATCTAAAACTTCGCAACGAAAATATCTTGAAAATGACCCATACCAATCGCTAAATGCAAATATTCGCACATAGTACATTTAACGGCTTGGCGCTTGTCCGTCATGAAACATCCCTGTCTATTCGTATTTATTTATTTGAAAATTTTGATTAAGATTGACTAAAATAATCGTTAATGATGCCTAATGATTCACTGAAAGCAAATATTCGCACATAGTACTTCCAGTGCCCTCACCACCATTAACTATCTTCCCACTATTACAAAAAAATTCAATCCAATTTAACAAGACAATATTTATTTAAATTAATGATGCTCAACGCCCTTCCAAAAGCAAACATTCTCACATAGTACTTTTAGAGTATGTCTCACACCATCAATTATTTAAAATTGAATGTTCATCTCAAAAACTTACTTAAGTTCATCATACAATTTGTCAAATTCCATTTTATTCATGTCCTCCATATTGAAAAATCTTATAATAGAATATAAAAATAAAATTATTAAATGCAAAAAAATTATCTAACAATCATAAAACTAAAATTTAACTTGAATTCAAAAACTATAACTGAATACCTTGAAAACTAATAATGAATTTGCAGTAGTGTATGAAACCCCTACTCTTATTCTTTTTACTATTGCAAAAGATCTCAAAAATTTGTACGTCTAACAAGTTCAAAAGACAGGATTCATCTTCCTCTCCATTCATTTTCGCGGCCTTATGTAATTTAAAACAAAAGATAGCTACTTATTCACAGCGGCACGTTTCTTCAACTAACATTTATGTTGGTATCGTCTGGTTCATTTCTGCTTCCCTTAAGTTTTCTCAATCACATAAACTCATTTGACAGTTAATGTATTTACAAATGTCGTTACTTAAAATTGTCTATTGAAAATTCACGCACACCTGCTATTCTCGCCTTCTGTGGGTATGTTCTTCTTTCTTCTTAATACCATCCGTCATTATACTTGTATACGAATGTATTGCCTCTTTCATTGTTATATATATATTTACTTTTCCCATTGATTAAAGTTATTCTTAACTTCTTTTTGTAGATACCTTTGTTGGATACAATCGGGAACACGTTGTGTACAACTGGAATTTTCTTCATGAAAACTGTATTACAAACAGTACTCGCATCCACCGCATTATTTTCAAATTCTATCCAGTTTTTCTCTGCTTCTAGTATGTCGATTTGCAGATAACTACAAACAATATTAATGTTATTTCTTCTTTGCAGGTTTTTAAAAACTATACATGATCTGCTATCGCTGTGCATAAAGTCTGGATGCTAACAAAGAGTTTCTTACAAATTTACAAATTGCTCTTACAGTGATTATCGCAAAAATTACAAAAGATAGGCATAGAACATTTTTAACAAAAATTAAAGAGAATAAAAAAGGAACAAAATGCCATAATATATAAACACCCGGTTCCATTTAAAAAAAATAAGTTTTTGGTATGTGAAAATTTCGGGAAGTAAGCTTGGAAAAAACAACGTTTTTTGAGGTATTAGTGAAACTTATACCAAATGATACAGAATTTTCTTGGATACACTACCAAGTTAATATTTTTACTGTTAAAAACAATGCAAAAACGATTTTTCTGAACACGTGTTTTGGTAAAAAATATCAAAAAAAAATTAATAACCCAAAAACTATTGGCTCAATTTTGATAAAGAAAACCAGTGGAATAGAAAACTTAAAACAGTTCTAGAAAACCCAAAAATATATAGGATGAGTCGTTTAAGAAAAATCATGTTCCATGCATTTCCGGTGAAATCGGAAGTGCGATAGAGCTTCAAATATTTTTAGAATATGCGCCCCAAGCAACCACGAATTTTCCACTAATTGTTTTGTCTTTTATTTCTTCTTCTTCTTCTTCTTTACTGGGTTGAATTAGTCAAGCTAACGCTTTTTACTATTAATCTTAAAATGGCTGATCTTGATTTAGAGGGATTTAATGCTATTCTCTTTCAGAGGAGTCATGATGTCTTTTATTTAAAACACAATAAAGCAATCAAAGTAGCGCCTACTAATTGCTCACCCTGTACACATGGAAATGACATTATTTTTTTTTGTAATGAAAACCTTCTTACATGAATAATTGTAGGGGTAATTTGTAGATTGTTCTGATGGCCCTCTTTTGTAGCACAAATATCCTTTTCGCATCAGCGGAATTTCCCCATGCTATTATGCAGTAGGACATTACAGAATGGAATATAGAAAAGTATGATAATCTTGCCGCTTCCTCGCTAACACAATATATGCATAGTGAATCTACTTGTGCTGTCCCATTTAAACCCTTGTCCAAAAGTAATCCCAGATATATCTTTCCTGTTCCTAAAGTTGATGGTTTTTGCCTTGTTTACGTTTAATATTAAACGATTTCCACTAAACCGCATTTTGCTTTCATTTTGTAATTTTACATCGAGCAAATATTGATCTTTGTTTTTTGTTAGAAAAACAGTGTCATCGGCAAATAATATTGTTTGTGCGTGAATATTACTAGGTTAATCGTTTACCTATATCAATAATAATAGCAGTCTCAATATACCGTATGTGTCAATTTTCATTAGGTATAGGGATTCAATGCTTACGTGCAATTTATACGTCCACAAGTAATACGTGGCAACGTTGCACCCCTACTGTCCGTCACCAATCACAGCAACAATCGACATCACAACGATTTTCTCCGATCTTCCCACTTCTCCCGACCAGATTTTACATTCAATGTTTAGCTGCGAACACGTTGCGATCTAGTCTGCAATAAAAGCCGTCTTATTACTGCAACGGGAAACATCACATGGCCGCCGCGATCTCCTGATCTAGTAGTTTATTATTATTTTCAGAATCCTTTTTTATTTACCTTATTTTTAATTTTATTAGAATTACGCTTTTGTTTGTCATGCAGCGTGAACGCAGCTTAATAATTCTCTGCATTTACTGAAAGGAAAAAGAAAAACAAATCCTTGCAACTCGTACATATTATTTCTGAACGCATTACAAACACCCAAGCCGGTGGTCGAATAGTTACTGCTAACCACGCTAACTTGTATTTACGAGCATCGTCGTGCTGGCATTGGAAAGGAAAGAAGGGGTACTATGTTGCCACGTACTGTATGGATTAATCGCCTATGGCTAATGAAAATTGACACATGCTGTAGAACCTTGGGGCACACCGTGTTTAACTACCTGCACCTTACTAAGTTTAGAGAGTATCTCAACCTGCTGAACCTTGTCGACCAAAAAAGATTCCAGCAATTCCAAGGACTTACCACGGAATCCGTAGAATTTCAATTTTTCCAGTAACACACTATGCGACACACAAACGAAGGCCTTCGAGAGATCACACAACAGTGCGTCCACAGTCTGTGAGTTCTCAGAGGCATCAGTAACATAATTTACAATATGTAGCACTGTATCCAAGATAGTACCCCTTTGCGAAAACGATATTCTTCATGCGATAAAATGTAATTTTTTTCTAGGTAACTTAGGATTCTATCGAACAAGACCGTTTCAATAAGCACTGGTATAATTACTATTGGTCTATAGTTTTCAGATATGTCACGATCACCATCCTTATATATTGCAACAACACTCGAATGTTTAAGAGAACCAGGAAAAAGTCATTGCTCAAAACTACTGTTTACTATATATGCCAAAATATCAGCTATCGAGCAAATCATGTATTTCAGTAAGTATGTGTCCATTCCAAATATATCTTTGCTGTCCTTTGATTTAATAGTATGAGCAGTACTGATTATTTCATCACCGGTGACAGGAGTAAGAAAAATGTTTGTATCGCTACTCTTTATTTTTGCTTTTAAGTAATTTCTAGACTTTAAATTAGGAATCTCCAACTCCGAAACTAAACGTTTCGCTACAGTAGCGATATAATTTTTTAATGTGTCTGGTGAAGGAACAATAAAACTACACCTACAGGTTTTGCAATTATTTAATTCAATATTTGTTATTGATCACGTTTCTTTACATCTATTTTTAGATTTGAGTAACCTATTTGTGTAGTAGTCCTTTCGAGCTTGCAGTAGTAAGTTACTAAGTTCATCCCTGAAGGATTTATAGAAAGCCATATGCTTACCGTTTATCTTAGCTTCATCATGAGCAAGGGCAAGTAGTTCCTTCTTTTTTTGTAGACATTCAGTCCTTTTTATCAAATATGATGTAGTTGGTATATCAAATACCTTTTTTATAATTGGGAACGAATAATTTTGTATGTTTGTTAGCGTATCCGTTAAATACCTCATTGTTTCATTCGGATCACTTGATGTGTATATATAATGCCAGTTTTGATTTTGCAATGCCTCGATAAATTTCTCCTTATTTAATGAACTGTATGAATGTATAAGTTTGTAAGATTTTTGATTTATACAGCTAGCACTGGAAATGCTTATTTGTTGCGCCTCATGATTAGACAAATGCACCTCCTGTACCTTAGCATCAGTGTTTTTTAGGTAGTTACTGACAAATATATTATCTAAACAAGCACTCCTTCCCCCCTGATATCTCGTAGATTTATAAATAAGTTGCCTCAATCCAAAGCCATACATTATCTCCAGAAAAATCTTCCGTTTAATATCATTTAGTTCTAAAAATGTTATATTAAAGTCTCCCAAAATCACAATTTCATTACTTGAATTTAGTTTGTCAAATTTATCTAACATATCAAAAAGATTACTGCAAAATACATCAAAATTTTCAGAAGGCGATCGATAAACCACCACAACAAAAACACCCGAATCAATTAGTTCAATTGCACAAAATTCACAATCCTTCTTTACACAGAACTCGCCGACATATATTTCTTTACAGTCTTGCTTAAGGGCAATAGAAACCCCACCATGACTAAATTTGGTTCTACAGAATGAGATTACAATTTTGTAATTTATTATCTGAAAGCTTTTTATATTATTTGAATGAAGCCAGTGTTCTCACGCACAAAATATATCAACATGTTTTTTTGCAACATATGCTCGACTTGGGCTACCTTGTTAGAGATGGACCCACTACATTACCACCACTCACTATACTGTCCCCTTCTCCCGTATCCTTTACTAAAACTGAATTTTCCGACTGAAGCACATGTCCACATCCATGATCATCCATCTCCTGAGAATACGACGTTGACTCAACGTCTATGTCCACATTTTTTGTTGTTGCTGAGGTCAGCATATCCGACAGCAATTTACAAACAAAACGTTTTGACCGATATTTCAGATGTATACTATCATTTTCATAATTACAGTGTGTAATTATATTTCTTCCTCTTCTTCTTCTTTTATTTTAGTCGTAACCTGTTTTTCTTCACGCATCTTCCTTTATGGTGTTTCATTCGAAGTGGAAATCTAGCTCTCCCTCCATCGTTTCAATGGTCTACCGAGTTCTCTTTTTCCCGCAAGTGTCTGGTCTTTTGCTATTTTTATCAATCTGTCCTCCCCGGCTCTCTGAACGTGCTCATGCCATTCCCTTCTTCTCCGGCTCACGAACTTGACAACATCTTCAACCCCACATTTCTCTCTTATAGTTTCATTCCTAACTCTATCTTTCCCGTTATAGTTCTCAAGGTGTTCATCGCAGTAGTTCGCACCAGTTGCTTCGTTCTACTTGTGTCAGCTCTAGTTTCTTCTGCATATGTTTTTTGCTTTACTTTCCGTCATGAGATATTTGTTCCTCCATGTTACATCCCTCAAGCATCCGGATATTCTTGCTGCCTTCATAATTTGTTGTTTGGTTTCCTCGTAGTTGCTTCGTTCACTTGATATTTCTACACCAAGATACGTGAAGGACATTACTTGCTGGATTATTTTATTATTTACTACTAATTTGCATCTTATAGGTCCTTTTGAGACAAACAGCGATTTAGTTTTCCCCGTGGATACTAGCATGTTATATTCTTGAGCCGTATTTGTAAATTGGTGTAGAAATTTCTGTAAATTATCTTCGGAATCTGCGATCAGCACCGCATCGTCAGCATAACATAAAATTGTCAAGTTCTTTACTCCCATCTTGTACCCGTTCATATTCGTCACACTGTCTATGATCTTATTTAATATAAGATTGAAGAGCATGGAGCTCAGAGAGTCCTCTTGTCGGATACCAGTGTCATTTCTTATGTCTCCACTTAAGTCCGTCCCTGTTTGTATTGTTGTTTTCGTTCCTGTGTTTGAGTCCTCTATTATAGTTAATAGCTATTTTTTAACACGTTTTTCTCCTTTAATATTTTTACCACGTCACGTAGTCTAACTCGATCAAATGCCTTTTGTAGATCGACAAAGCACAAAAAGGCTGGATTGTTAAACTCGATCGCTTTTTCGACCAGCTGACGGATAATAAATATGGCGTCGTTAGTGGATCTATTTCTGGGTAAGCCTTGTTGTAATTATACTGTTTATACAAAATAGTTTGACATGATTATAGTATGTCGCCATATTATAGATTTTGTAATTTACGTGCTCTCTCAATCTATTGACATATTTATTTACACATCTGAATGGTATGGTATAGCGCGGTTAAGACCTGATGGCAATGGTAATTGCGTGGATGACAATTTTAAGACAAAAAAGGAGAACGCAACATGAAACGTGAGAGATAGGCTTAGATTTCGCTACATATGAAGGGTTAAGGACTGCCTTGAAAACATTAGTCCGTATTTAATTTTATTGCACTTTGTCTATCGTAGTGTATTGCTTTCGATACCGATGCTTTTAACGTACATTATACATATTTTAGCCACGCCTCGCGCATCCGAAGTGCCATCGGATATTAACCGAGCTATAACAATAATAACATTTGTATTTTTTATAAATTTCATTATATTTTTAAAAGTGTTCGTTATATTACAGCTATAGTAACAGTAATTCATATCATTTGTGCCAGCAATTATTATAAAAGGATCAGTTTTCTTAAAATGATTTGTTTGTTCTTTCAGTCTAGAGGTTACAGGATTAATTCCCGCAGTAGGCTTGATTTCACCAATAATCTTAACATTTTCTTTAAGATGTTTGTCCATTAACTGACTATAATGTCGAGCATGGCTATCACCAGTTATAATGACATTTTGTTCTACGAGAGAATTTCTAATTTTTCGTATTCTGTTTTTGCTAATTTATTTCTAAGATCTGTTATTAGGTAAACCTCATCAACATTTTTGTCATCATTACTATCACTAACAATAGCTTTATAGACACTATTACTACATTTTTTCTTTGTTTCCATACTAGATTTGTTTACCATGTTTGCTATATTTTTTTGCGATCTTGTTTCGGGTGGCATCTTTTTTCCTTTTCTGTCTTCGGCAGGGGTGTCCAACCTTTTTGTTTCCCTGGGCCACATTGGAAAAGGGCATGGTGTTTTGGGCCACAAGTATGTTACCATAGCTGACGAGCAAAAAAAACTTCAAAAGCCAGTACATCCGTATCCATTGCGTGTGCTGTTTACAGCGTAAATTGTAGATCGAAATGATGTTTGATGACAATGTTTGAACGTAGGTGTAGATGCCGAAGCCTTCAATCTGCAGTATTTATTTACGTTTGACGACAGATTCGTCAATTAGTGCCCGCCTTTAGCTTCAGTAACTTCAAATATTTTCGGGCCGCATTGATACTTGACTTGGGCCGCATGCGGCCCGCGGGCCGCGGGTTAGACAGCCCTGGTCTTCGGCATCAGAGTTCCTTTTATATCAAGATATTTTGATTTTATTTATTTATTTTTGTTCTTGTGTAAAATATGTAAGTATATCTGTTCCAATGCGATATATTTTTATATTTCATTTATGAATGCAGCACTTTCGTTCACTTTCAAGCTTTTCTTTTTTACGATTTTTCTTTTCTGCTATTTTTATTTATCAATAAATAGACACCTACACATGTAGTTGCCGAAATACGTATTTAGATTTTTTATATATATTTTTTTGTGGTAAGGGATTTTTCCTTTTGCATTTTATTTAAACTTTCGTTGCATATCTCGATATTTTGTTCAGATTTAGTTTCATCTTTCTGAATACGTAAGTTCTGATTATATTGCTTGTTCCATGAGCCAGTATTCCATGTTGTACTATTGACACGTTTTTTTGTTTCCTGGACTTCATCTAAACTATACAACGAAATTATACTGGACGTATGAAATTTCGAACATCTGCAAAGTTTCGTGTTTGCTCTTACGTAATTTTTTGTTGTTCTATTATAATATATGTTATTTTCATTTTTTTGTGGAAGGCTTCCATAAATATAAATGGACTTCTCTTTAGTATTTATACTAATTTGCCTAATGATAAATATGGCATCTGTTAGGTTTCAAGCTAAATCGTAAACTCTAGCTTGTTTTCTAATCCCTTTTCAGGTACTATAGTATATATACATATATCCGACCATGGTTAGTAGTGTACTCTGTAGTTGTTTCACTCTCTCAAGTTTTTCTCTTTCCCATTCTCCCGTCTTATTGTGCTTCTCCATTGTGGTATGTTAGTGTTATGATTTTCCGAAATATCTCATCAGCAAGTTCTCCTTCTGCATTCTGGCGTTATTTGGTTTTGAAAGTTACTCAAAAAATCATTATCTATTTCAAATTTGACTCCGGACTATCTTTAACGAAGCTGTTAATGCTTAATGAAAATAATTTTGTGCAATCTTTGATAACTGCTGATGATACCTTTATTACTATTTAACAAAGATTATCTTAATTTATTATTAAAATTTGAATAAACACTCCGATGCTAATCCATATAACCGAATTTTAATTTCATATATAGAAAATAATATACTTTACTGCTAATAGAAATGGTAGGTACCTAAATATGTACATCGCAAAGTACTACTGCATCTAACCATTGTAT
Source organism: Amphimallon solstitiale (assembly GCA_963170755.1). Taxonomy (NCBI): domain Eukaryota; kingdom Metazoa; phylum Arthropoda; class Insecta; order Coleoptera; family Scarabaeidae; genus Amphimallon; species Amphimallon solstitiale. Next base: position 62,226,461 of record OY720679.1, on the reverse strand, counting down.
AATTGTATACATAATTATTTATACATATTTTATTGAATTTGTCATATCAACCGAATCAATGCTTACCATAAAATTGGCTGAATAGGCAGAGATTAGGATTTGCATGTTATATAAAAAGATATTTTGATCCCTTCAAATGCACCGCGCACAAAAAACGCCTTTTGTTACCTTTTTCATGTATCTGACCATTGGCCCCTACTGTAATTTTTTATCTCGTTTCGTATTTTTTTGCTATATCCGCATATACCAAAAAAAACACTATACCCAGAGGGCCAATGGACACGTGCCAAATGCGATGGATAAATATTTAATTTCTTTTTTACTCTCAGAGGGAGTGAATACGTTTCTACACAAATTAGATAGAGGCAGTTAGAATGACATGTATTTTTTTGTACGTAGACAGATGTCAAAATTATAACGAATAACCACATCCGTATTCCTAATTAAAATAGAATTATTGGTTGTTGAGACTCCTTACTACAGTAAATGTTCTAATTATAATTGATGTTTCTACCATTTTTCCACGATTTTATTTAAATTTTAAAAATAATATTATTTGCCTACATTCTACAAAATTCATATAAAAATCTAACATTACTGTGAACAACGGAAGGTAAACATTTCAAGATTTTGTGTGAAATTTCACGAAAACTACTTGTCACAATGTTTCATGTCAAAATTTAAAAACATTTAACCCATATTTTCTGTCATTTTATTAACTCACTTTATGAAAAATTCTTAAAATGTAACATCTTAAGTGACTTTACCCCTTCTTTTATATATTCAATAAGTTTTATCACAGAAGATGTAAAATTTTAAAAGTGTTTGTGATAAATGTTATCTTATTACACAGCCTATCTAATAAACAAGCGCGTTATGTTTATTACGTCATTGCGAGCATTATAACACAACTATTTTGTACATCAAAACACACTTGCGAGAATGCTCAAAAGATTCAATGTAGAAGTACCTATAGACTGTAGCGTTTGTGGGGTCGAAATAAACAACTCGTGCAAATATTTTAAACCTGTCTGTATATTTACACACTTAAAACTAATCACAATATAAAAATACAAAATAAATTATCGCTCTTAAAGCTACTACAAATAAACACTCATATTTATTTCTATCACTACTATTTATGTCAGTAATATTTACGTATTTTGTAAACTATATTAAAACTGCACTACTCACATTATTTATGTTTATTTGAACTGTTCAGTAAATACCGCGCGCGACTACTATTGAATGAACGAATTCCTCAACCCGGCCCCACCTGTTCTTATATCGGCATCGTAAAAGGCCTAGAAGTATACGAGAAAATTCTCTCGATCATCTCGATGAGCCCGGAAATATACCAGAAACGTTCCGGACTTTCCATCGCTTCGCAGTACATATATGTAGATGATTTACGACCTGTTTACCGATACGTTTTTTGTCGCCGCCAGGAGGTCTGCTTCTTTTTGTAGGCTTCTTTCGTTACAATACGTTAATTTTCAGCATGCCTGAAACAAAATGTGATTAATGTGCCCGCCTATTGTGTTTCCCTGCATTCTTCAGACGCACATTATATTATCTTTTCACGAAATTGGTATATAGGTGTGTGTGGGGGCTTCTTTTAGAAAGGAATTCTTTTGGCATACCACAAACGTATGATACACACAGATAACATGAGGTCAGGGAATGGAAAGGATAAGCCAGACATTTAGATTTCTGCATGTATATTACTAACTTTAAACACTCAGAAACTAGCTTTTGAACTATCTTCTACCGGGCGACGACCTTTTCTGCTTAAATTCCTAACCAATTGCTTCTTGTGGCGATACACTGCGACAGGTTAGTCTTCCTACGAGATTTCTCAGCTGAAGTCTGCTGAACTTCAGTAATTCTGCTGTAGTCGGTATGTACATTTTCCAAACATTGTATTGTAATTATGTCAATCCGAAATGATCTCTTTAGCATATCGCATTTTTTTACTATCCTATTTTATCTATCGCTGCTCATTTCATCGCTATTCAATTCCACAAGCTGGCTAGTGGTTAATAAGTACTTAAGCGTTTCTTTTGATATTTTGATGAAACAGCATCCCTTTCAAGCACTGCAATACTAACTGTTGCCGATTTTTAAGCATGTCAGCCGTAACGTAAACCCGGTCATTAGGCTCTGCTTGGAATGCCTGTATGTGAAAACGCATTATACCAATTATACTGCATGTTTTTGGAATGTAGAGTTAAATGTACATGTAAATACGTCAATTTGTATAACCGACATATTTTCACTTTCATGTCTATGTATCGTCTAATTATAAATATAATAATAATAATAAACTAATAAACTGCCCTGCATCATAAATTTAATCTCTCGGTGTCTTCAGTGGCCGGACTACCATGAAATACACTATACTTTGTTTCAAACTAAGAAGGAGTGAATCAAATATAGAATAAAATAATACATATTGTCAAGGGATATCATTAGTTTTCGAGCAGGCAAATTTATTAAAATACGTACGCATTATTCGCCATATTTTAAAACAGAACCAAGCCATAACATACAAATATTATCTTACATTTTTACTTTATTATATTTTACTGTTTTATTAAATACAATCTGTGCTCTTAAGTACGTCACGTATATTAGTTATCAACCAGGTCCGAGCAAACCCTTAAATTTCGGTAAAGCAGTTCTAATATGTACAAAATGTTAACGCTACAAACACCAGAAATAGGAACAACAGTAATTGTAATGATCATTTTCAAAAACAAGTAAGATAAAGGTATGACCTCAATGACATATACTATAAAAAATGTATTATATGGTGGCAAAATCTATATATCCCATAATTAAATAATATTAAGAAACAGGCCAACTAGGATCTTCTAAAGAACGAATGAGCAGGCATTCGAAACTAAAAGAAGTCGTCAGATGAATTTGTTAAAAATACGAAGAAGCGTTTTTATGGAGAGAAAAACACTAATACATTTTTCAGATCTTTCAATTAGCTTGTGTATGCCTTTTAACTTTGTCAACTTTGAAAAATACGCCCAAACTGCGTCCTTTACTTCTTCATCCCCTGTAAATTTCTTCTTACGCAGCTCTTTTTTCATTTCAGGATACAGGTAAAACTTGAGAGAAACAACGTCTGAACTATAGAATGGGCGATTCAAAATACCAAAACTCACTTTATACAAAGTAGCCAGTGCAACACGATTTTTCTAGCCGAGTGAATTGTAATGCAGGGGCAGGGCACATTCTCTCAACTTTTTCCTTCTTTTTCATTTAATAACTTCTTTTAACCACTCCAGGATTAAGCGTATTTTTCCCCAGCTACGGAAAAGCCTCTATCTTGGTAATCAATTCACAGAATTTCGTGTGTCCAAAAAAAAATAGTAATCATGAGTTTTCCGGGCGATTGTGACACCTTAAACGGGTAGTGGTATGCCTTTTTATGCCACTAGGTGGAGTCGAGCTTTGACTGAGGTTTCATACCCAGTAAAAAGTTGACTCAATACACCATACCTGCCTTCATTACAGAGGTCCAAAAACGCTATTGTTACTATGCGGTGGCGTGAGCATTTTCGACACACATCTTGCGCTGACGTTAGTCATGCCAAAATGATCATGAAAAATTTTAAAAATGGTTATATCATATACTCCAGTTGTTCCTGCGAGATATATCTTCTTTAGCCGAGCATCTTCCATTATTAATTTTTCGATTGGTTACCTTGCTTAAAGCACCTGTGCCACTTAAAAACCATAATTTTTTTCGGGCAGGAATCCCCGTAAACCGATCACAAGAAACTTGATAACGGCGGAATACTCGATTTTCTCCACATATTACATTTTTTTTTCGATTAAGTTGCTTGGTCGACAATAGTTTAAAGATTACTAAGGTGATTGTGTTAAAAATTTATAGTTATACTAATAATGAGCCACTGAACACGTTGCGAGATGAAATATGGAATGGTTTGAACTAGTATTATAAATTGCATATTATGCTAATAAATAATCATGGGCAATGCATAATATTATTGACGTACACAGGAAAGGCTACCTAGTTAGAAAACAGATTGTAGGGTGAATTAAAGAATGATATTGTAGCGTTACCGGGGTCGCAATGAACAACTCGTGCAAATGTTTTGAAACAGTCTGTATATTTACACACTTAAAACTACTACGAATAAATTAATACACGTATTTATTTCCATCACTACTATTTATGTCTGTAATATTTATTTAGTTCTTGAACTATAATAACACTGCACCATTCACCATATTTATGTTTATTTGCACTGTAGGAATACTACTGAATGAATGACTTCCTTGCCCCACCGGCGGCATTTATATACAGGGTTAGTTAAAAGTATGGAGACGGCGATTTATTGTCGTTAATATTCATTTTAGAGAATTATGTTCAATATAAAAGTTTGTTAGGATATTTTGATCTACATTTGAGAATATTTGATTTTTTTTTCTTCAATTGTTTTTTAGTTACGCCTGTCCGCGCAGTTTTTTTAAATGGGAACTAGTAAATTTTACTCTATCATTCGATAGAGAATTTTTTTCTCTTTGCAATAATATTTTTGTTTTTTTTAAAATTCATTTTAATAACTTTTTTATAAGAAAAGGCCGGTTCAAGTGTTTCACAGATGTTCGGTACATCGCAGATAGACAGAAGCGATGCGATAAACAAACTTGAGCGACATAATTTTATCAGTGGTTATTGTGTACGTCAAATCTTTGACAGAAATAATTCATTTGTGCAATTTGTTGCTGTTAATATTAACAATGGCGAGTTTAAGTGAACATGAACGAATTGAAATACTTATGATGTTGGGTTATGGAGATAGACGCAGAAGTTTACAAGACGTTTGTAATTTATTTAATGATACGCATCCAAATAGAAATCCAATTTCTAAATCCGTTGTTGGTAAAACTTTAAGACGCTTTGAACAAACTGGTAGCGTTAAAGATTTGCCAGGGAGTGGTAGACCTAGAACAGCAAAAAGCGATGATAACAAACTGGATATTTTATTGGTTGTATCTGAAGATCCTCATTTATCAACCAATCAATTAGCGGCCAATTTCAATATTTCGCAGTCATCGATCGTGTCATTTTTAAAAAGTGAAAAGTATAAACCTTATATGGTACACCTTGTACACGAGTTAACGGAAGATGATTTTGATAGGAGATTACAATTTTCTGAAGAAATGTTAAATATTTGCAATAATAATGAAAATTTTGTCAACAATATTCTTTTCTCTGACGAAGCTACTTTTTGCCTTACCGGTGAAGTAAACAGTCATAACTGCAGATACTGGTCATCGGAAAATCCCTTTTGGTTTTTGGAGCACCATACGCAGTACCCCCAAAAGGTTAATGTTTGGGTTGGCATGCTTGGCGGTCATATTATCGGTCCCTTTTTCATCAATGGCAATTTAACTTCGGGTCTGTATTTGCAGTTATTGCAAAATGAAATAATACCTGCTTGTGCTACGCTCTATCCACATGAAAACAATGAACACCTGCCCAATGACAGTATCTGGTTCCAGCAAGATGGCGCCCCACCACATTATGGTGTAAATGTTCGTCAATATCTGGACAACGTTTTTCCCCACAGATGGATTGGAAGACGAGGAACCATTGAATGGCCAGCCCGTTCGCCAGATTTAAGTCCTTTAGATTTTTTTCTTTGGGGATACGTAAAAAACAAAGTTTACGAAGATAAGCCCGATAACGTCGAAGATTTACAAATCCGAATTACCAGAACGATACAAGAAATTCCCCGAGATTTTTTACAGAACTCTGTTCGGGGTTTTGTAAATCGATTGGGTCATTGTCAAATTACTAATGGACGACAATTTGAACACTTACTTTAATTTACTTTGTTATTAATTTGTTTAATTTTTTTTGTGGACACTGTTGAGATGGATTACCTGAGAAGAGCCTGTCGCATATCAAGAACTGAACATATACCTAATACGGAAATCAGACAAAGAACCAACAGAATACATAGAACGTCAGAAAGAATAGAAACGAGGAAACTGATATGGTACGGACATGTAAGACGGATGGAGGAAAACAGATGGCCAAGAAGAGCTCTAGAATACAACCCAAAGAATAGAAGGAAACGAGGAAGACCGGCAAAGTCATGGATAAGTGGGGTTATGGAAACAATGAAAGATAGAGCAATAGATGAAGACATCTGGAGAGACAGGAAGAGATGGAGATCGAAATGCGGGAAACGGCTGACGCTGTAGGACCCCCGCTTATATATATATATATATAATTTTTTTTGTAAAAGTTATTAAAATGAATTTAAAAAAAACAAAAATATTATTGTAAAGAGAAAAAAATTCTCTATCGAATGGTAGAGTAAAATTCACTAGTTCCCATTTAAAAAACTGCGCGGACAGGCGCAACTAAAAAACAAGTGAAGAAAAAAAAAATCAAATATTCTCAAATGTAGATCAAAATATCCTAACAAACTTTTATATTGAACATAATTCTCTAAAATGAATATTAACGACAATAAATCGCCGTCTCCATACTTTTAACTAACCCTGTACATGTGCAGACAAAAGGTCTAGCAAATTTTTGTCGTCGCCCGGATGTCTGCTCCTTTTTTTTGTGGACTTACTTCATTACAATATAGTAGAATAGTTTGTTATTTATGTTGAAAATAGTAATAGCAAATGAAAGTGACTTATTATTATCGTCCACTAAATCATATTTTGTTATTGTATTTTTGAAATATTTTTATAATGAATTTTAAAAATAGTTTACTTTTGACTATAAATTTTACAATCAAACCTGATGTAAATATCAATCATTTATGTATGCACATATTACTTTCATATTCAAAAGAAACTTAGATGAAAGATTTACACGCTCGAGTTAAAAAGTAGGTTAGGTATGTTAAAAATCGCGCTCAGTCCTAATTTTCAAAGGGTTTTATATATTAATCCAAAAAGTCACTCTTGTACAATCATTTTATTAACATAAATTTTGTACACGCACGAGAACAATATTATATTTAATGTTTTGTCAAATTACTACATAGTCAACTGCTTAGATGTCATATCAAATTATTTACTAGATTTTAAGCTGTGTTCTGGATTGTAGCGGGATTTTTGAATTACTCCTTGTTCTGATTAATACGAATTGCGAAATAGAAAAAACAATACATATTTCTTATCCATGCCAAAATGAAGGATGAATAATATGAATCTTAAAATATATTAGATTAATCTTAAACTAAACTTGCTCCAAAAATTTACATATAAGATTGAGATTTCATATAATACTAAATGTATCAATATTTCGCTGCAAACATTGCTACAAAATAAATTCTAACATAAAATTTATAATAATTGATAAATGAAATACTTATGAGACGAAAGAAAGAGTTGTGAGTAATTACAATGAAGTAGTTGTAATAACACTCTATTACAAATAAAAATCAAAGCAGCATTGGCGTTCTTATAAGTACTGTATAGAAACCCTGTATATGTAATTACTCTGCTCATTATTCCACTGAAAACTACTGAAAATCGTCGGAAGCTTTCACAGTATTGGTTAAAATAAAAAAGTTAAAAAACAGGGGTGAAAGTCCGCGACCCTCTTCAGCAGCCAATCAGATTTTGAACAAGGGGGATGCAGAACCAATGATGAACATTTTAGATTTCCAAAACGTGACTCACGGCCCTTTAATATGGATGATATTGATTGATATATAATACCGGCGCTCGTTTCAGGCAAATGTAACAAGATATACGCAAAGCTTGTATTTATTTTCTTTACGTAATGCTTTCTGAATCTCTCTTCTTGTGAAAAAATAGATAAACATGTGATTTAGTTAAGTAACGAGATAACGGTTCATAATATGTAGAAAAGTCAGAGAAATGTTGATTTAATTTCAATACCAATTAGTTACGTTATTCGTGTTGGAAAAATGTATAAATTATTACTCGATCAATACTGATTATGAAACTGAAAATCCCATACATAAATAATAATTCTATTTACATTAATTTGTATTTATTTAATCTACATGTGCATGTCAGTATAATAATTTAAGAATTTAATGTTTGTATATAACACTATATACCTAGAAATATTGCAGAGAGCATCTATCTTTTAAAAGGACGTGTTTGTGAGCGTGTGTGCGATGTCCGAATCTATTGAACATACAGCCGTGAAATTTAGCACATAGGTAGTCGAAATGGTGAGGCAATGCACCACGAAGCCCGACTCTTAAAATTTAATCTAGTAATTGTTTTATTGAATGTTTTGTGTTATTTTGAAAGAAAATTATGGAACATAATTTTTGATATTGATAACTTACAATTTTTCAAATGTAATATGTATATCACACCAATTATTATTATTATTAAAGGTTTGGCAGTTAAAATAAAGATACCACATCCTCACAGAAAAAAGAAATGTCTTTGAACAAAACAGCAGCAGTGTAGAGAAAGCGAGTAAAAAAGAGATTTCGAGAAGAGACATAATAATAAATATGTTACAGGCAACGCCGTACCTGTTTTGAAAGTTTTCTGTATAAATAATTATCTTTTATATTTCCATGACGTTCAAATACTCCTTGACAAACTGTACCTTCGTGTGCTTTAGTCACGAGATGAAGTCAGCAACGGGCTTTTTACTCACGGGCTGAAGTTAGCTGCAGGTATTTTAATTGCAAAAATCAATTAAAACTCAGTCAAGTTGGTTGACATTTGTCCTCAATTGTCAAAATAACCCAACGTTGCGCGACGATAGACAAGTAATTTTATATTATTTCAGTAAAGTATGAAACTCGTTTTATAAACGTGACTAAAATGAGATTTATAAAACTTGATACAAAATGTACTATTATGTGAAATCGTTGTATGCATTTATCGGTAAATAGGAGATATAGATAGAAATGTATTCTTATATCGTGTGTTCAAAAAAATTCGAAGTCAAGTTGTGTTGAACAAAATATTTTATGACTACACTTAAGTCTATGATTTGTATTAAATATTAAATGTCAGTTGTTGTCTGTTAATGATTACTCGCAGACATGACTTCAAATCTTCAAGGATTACTTTGACTTCAAAATATTTTGAACACCCTAACATGGACTACGGTTACATCATGTTTCTTTTTATACTATTATATAGGAAATAATAAATACAATGTATACTCCGGACCTCAGATAAAATACTAGAGATAAAGTATTTCGCCTATTTTACAAACTATCCAACTAAGAGCACTAGAATGTATGTAATAGAAGGGCTTCCATACCTAAGAAGTATATTCCAACCACGAACGAACAAAAGCACAATATAGCTTGGTTATAGTGCAGCAAATACTGAACTCCTTAGGACGACGAATGGCGAAAATATTTTTTCCGCTTTTCACTATGTATAGAGAACATAACTGAGTTACTATCGAAAACGTAACCTTAGTTATAACGACCCAAGGGAATCAAATACATCTCCGTTCTAAACAATGATAGATATACAATATTTCGTCACATAGAGAAAAAAATGTATATTGTGTTGCATATTCAAAACAATTACGGTACCATTCATCACGGCTGTTTACATACAATTTGACAGTTGAAAAAACATCAGTGACTGTCAAAAAATTAAAATATAAGTATACCTTTGTAATTTTTTTTAAGTAAAAATGATGCGGGCGAAAAAATGTTGTACGCAGCACGGGAGCAAAATAATATTGCAGTCTCGACTGTAAAATATTACTTTCCTCTCTTGATGCGTAAATAACTAATAAAGCTTGAGATTTGATGGTATGTGATGGTTGAAGGATAGCTTACAGTCAAAAGAAATCCCGAGATCACAGAGATTGTCAGGACTTTAGAGGGCATAACCCTTAATACTATAATTATGAATAACAAAATCTGTCTTTGTCTTGTATAACATAACCAAACATTTATCTATTTTTAGGATCATTATTCAGTAAACAACATCTATATACTTTATCAAGGTTAGCTTATAATTTTGAACAGTCAGCACGATTGTTTAAGTAAGAGTAGATTCTGAGTCTACATTTAAACACTAAGGGATATTAATAATAAATCTGTTAAAAAATAATGGACCCAGAGTGATACAGAGAGATCGAAAACCATCAAACAAAGTTCAAAAGAAAGGTTTAGCTTGGTGTGAGTGATAAAATTCTTATAAACTATCATCATATTCCTCAGCAGTAGTCTCAGTCTACAGAATTTCGCGTATAAATCCATATCATTATACACCTCTGTGAACGCCAGGCCACTTTCTTGAGGTGAATGGTATTGATAATGTCTGCAGTGAAATAGGGTGGATACGGGTTCTGTGAAGCTTTACAGTTTCGTAAATATAAGATTCAAATATGAAATATAATTTCTCATGCAAACGTTTAATACCGACATCAATGTTAGAGATGTTATCCGAGAATGACCAATCGGCGATACACAGTTTTATGCTTCTGATTCACATAAGCCAGAAGGAAGGTTTAACTCGATGCGAGTGATATAATTCTTATAAGCTACATATTCCTCACCAGTCGTCCCAGTCTACCGAATTCCGCATCTAAATCCACATCATTATTACGTCTGTATAAACTGTGTGATAGAATAAGAATTGGTGACTGTTGAACGGCCTTGTACGACTCTTTCTTGAGGTAAATGATATTGGTAATATCTGCAATGAAGTAAAGGCTGTTTGTGACCAAGTTATTGGCCAAGAAATTGTCGGCAAGTTGTTGATCAAGTTATTGTTGAACTTGCCTGTTTTACACTTACCAATTTCTTGACAAAGTTTTTAGGTGAATTAGCAGTACCAATAGTGCAGAAGTCTTCTTCTACTACTTAGAGATCTGTCGATCTGTTAATTCTGAAGTTGTCCCTGTGTCTTTTCCTGAGTGGTAGATAGCCAGCTATCTCTCCATCTCTTAGGTGGCCTTCCGATAGGTCTGTAGCCGGGCGGGTTGTTCTCTAGGACTATCTTCGGGAGTCTGTTCTCGTCCATGCGTCTTACATGGCTGTACCACTGTCTCTTACATTGTCTTCCCCATCTCACAATATCCTGTATCTCGCATTGTTCCCTGATATCCGAGTTTCTCACCCTGTCTCTTCTTGTCTTACCCACTATTGTTCTCAGTGTTTTCATTTCGGCGACCCTTAGCATGTGTTTCGTCTTGTTGGTGTCTTCGCGGACTTCTATACCGTACGTCATAATCGGTCTGATGTAAGTCTTGTAGATTCTAATTTTGCTATCTTTTCGCATGTACGGGTTTGACCAGACTATATCTCGTAGGCATCCTGATAGTGCGGATGCTTTGTTAATTTGGCTCCTCAGGTCTTTAACTAGGTCGTGGGTCTTGATATGTCTATGCCCAGATATCTGAATTGCATCACCTGTTCTATGGGATTATCCTCCACCACTAGCTTGCATCTGAGCGGATCTTTCGTGATTGTCATACATTTGGTTTTGTTGATAGAAATGTTCATATTGAGTTGGCGGCTTACTTGGAAGAACCTGTATAGTTGTCTCTGTAGGTCATTTTCTGATTCAGCAATAATTGCCGCAGCATCGGCGTAACACACCATACCAATTTTTTTGTTGCCCAGCCTGTATCCGAGGTTAAGATCTGTTACTTTGTTTATAATTTTATCCATGAGAAGATTAAACAAAAAGGGACTTAGGCTGTCACCCTGTCTAATTCCTCCCGGTGTTGGGATGTTGTCAGTGAATTGATCTCCTACTTTAACCTTTGTTACGTTACTGATATTCAGGTTATGGATTATCTTTGTTATGTTCGCCGGTGCCTTATTTTCCATCAATATATGTAGAATGTCTCCCAAACGAATCCTGTCAAACGCCATTGTTAGGTCAATGAAGCAAATGTACGCTGGCATACTGTACTCTATATATAGCCTTTTCTTTGATTTGTTTTATTGTGAATACTGCGTCTGTTATTGACCGCCCCTTTGTGAAGCCCTGTTGTTCTTCAGCAATCTTAATTTGCATTTCCAGTTTGTCCTTGAGCATACTCGTGAATAGTTTCATTGCTGTATTTAAGAGGGTTATTCCTCTATAGTTTTGTGGGCAGGTTTTTAGCCCTTTCTTAAATATGGGTATGGTGATGCTATTATGCCATTCGTCTGGTGTTTTCGTCTCGTCTAAGATTTTGTTAAATAGTTGCGACAGTTTATGTGTGAGTTCGGGGCCTCCATATTTTAAAAGCTCGTTGGGGATGGTTTTTATTTTCTTGAGTTTTGCTTCTATCTCCTCGTCAGTGACTGTGCCATTCATATCTGTTTCGTATGCAGCTATATTTAGCGTTTCTTCGGCATCGTAAAGCTGTTTGAAATGCTGTCGCCATGTATGTATTGGCACTCCTTTGGTCTGCACGAACTCATTAACTTGTTTTTTTCTGTTCCGAAGCATTTTCCATACTTTCCTTTGAGCGCCATACAGTGCAGAAGTACGAAATAAAAAAATTAATAAAGGTACCGAAGATTTGTGTTTGATATTGAATGTAAAAATAACTGCACAAGAGATACAAAAGAAATAATTGACGCATACAATTCTTTCAAGAAGTATCAAATTAACATGTCATTTTTAACAGTATTCTAAAATGGAATGTCCTCAATTTTAACTTAATCAAGTTCTTGGCCAATAACTTGGTCAAGAACTTGGTAAGTGTAATACAGTCTTAAGATGGATACGGGATATTTGTAAATTTTAAAGTTTTTTGAATACAAAGTTCAAATATGGAATATAATTTCACATAAAAACGTTTTATCGCAACATCAATATTAGGCATGTTATCCACGAATAACCAATCGGCAATAAACAGTGGATTATATAATTTATAAAAATCATTTTTAGGAAAATTAACTTATTTCTTTGGAGAATGTTTACACTGAAAACAGTAACAATTAATTCGCAAGAAATATGCGAAGAAGAATGGCGATTATATTTTTTTTTCAGCAAAGCATCACAAGATTGAAAGCCGAACAGACTTTTTTCAAAAAAAAAGATCTAATAACCTCAAAATAAAGTTTTACTGTATGCACCAAATGAATCTGGAAAAAAACCTGTACCGTTCCGACATCCATATTGGTGAGATTGTATTTGTTATATTGAGAAATGTAAGTTGGAATATCTGGAAATACGTTGTATATTATGGCTACGCCAAATGAAATTCGAATTAAATGCCCAAATATGAATAAGAATAAAAGAATAGAATATGGAAATTATTATTAGAAAGCATAATGTTTTACATCCGATTGTTACACTAGGAACACAATTTTAAACAAATAACAAGGGACGGAATGGCAATAAGACATAAATCTAGTTAGACAGAGACCCTATAGTGCGTCTGATAATAATTATTAGCTGTTTTTATGAGTATTGTGCAAAACGTTGCCAAACCATCAATATCTAGTGATATATTTTCTGTTTATTCTACAAGCGAATATGTTGTATGCAAAAACATTCTTCAATTTAAAGAATGATGTCAGGCGCCTATTTGCAGTTACAGTTGTTAATTTTCGAATGCCCCCTTTATGTTTTAAATGCGTTTTTCTACTCCCATACTTTAATTGTATTATTAGATTGCCGAACCTGTACTTTAATGATGTCCATTACGATACAGATTTTCATTATGATACAAGTTTATATCCAGTAGGAATACAGATTGTTCATTACGATACAAGTTTATATCCAATAGGAATGCGACGTTCCAATATTCAAACAATATTCAATATGGCGACTGCATATCTGACAGATATACAAATTAAATAAATCTGACAGTTCTCTGTAATTTACAAGTAAGTACTTAAAATTTGTGCTTTTTTGAAAATATAAACGGTAGAAATGAGGGATAATGACAGTGAAATGTAAAATTTGAATCCACCAGAAATTATGGAACAAGCCTTAGTAACCACGAACGATTTATTACAACCTAAATTCGCAAAGGTGCGTGGAAAATTTTGACCTCAATTTATGAAATGGAATGTTCAAAATATAATGTATTATTATCGGGTCGTAGAAAAAATAGTGTATGCAACTCGCATTTAATGGCTATTAAGACACTCGTATTCATTACAATACTCGGCTTCGCCTCGTATTGTAATTTTCTTACTCGTGTCTTAATAGCTATCATTAAATGCTCATTGCATAATATACTATTATAGTTTGCTATTATTACATATACTAGCTGTCCATCAATCTCTTCGAGCTTGAATCGCCTCTTCGCGTCCGCTTACAGCTGTCCGCTAGTCTCTCTTAACTTGAACCGCTTTTTTCGCGTCCGCTTACAGTTTCTTCACAGTTTCCTGTAAAAAGCAATCACTGTCATGGCTTTTTAGAGTGTCCGATTTTATTAACTTTTGAAGCACCCCTGTATATACATATATCTTGTGAAGCCAATAGTATGTTTTATTTAAAATGCTTCTCGAACTGTTTTATACACAAACCTGTACACAATCAAGAGCGAGAAAGATAATTTAATGTTAAACCTAGTTCATGTTAAAGTATTTAAAGAAACAATGAGCTGAAAGAGCACAACATTTTCATCGAGGCAGTTTACAATAGTATTTTGATGTGATAGTGGAAAAGCATGTCAACCTTTTCGAAGTCCACTCTCGTTAAGAAAAAAGCACAAAATAATAATAAAAGTAAAAAGCCCAAGTTTTAAATTTAAGCCCTATTGAAGCGCCTTTCTTGTAAAAAACGCTTTTTAGAATGTCCACTTTTATAAACTTTTGAAGCACCCATGTATATACATATATTTTGTTAGGCCAATAGGATATTTTATTTAAAATTCTTCTCGAATTGTTTTTGACATAAATCTGTACATTCTCAAGAGCGAGAAAGGTAATTTAATGTTAAACATATGTCATGTTAAAGTATCGAAAGAAACAATGAGCTCAGAGCGCAACATTTCCATTAAGACAGTTTACAGTACTATTTTGATGTAACAGTGAAAAATCATGTCAACCTTTTTAAATCCTACTATCGTTAATGAAGAAACACAAAAGAATAATAAAAGTGAACCTAAAATTCATTTTACTCAAAGATCCAAAAAAAAAGCCCAAGTTTTAAATTTTAGCCCTATTGAATGGCTTTTTTCGCGTTCGCTTACAGTTCCTTCACAGTTTCCTGTAAAAAGCAATCACTGTCATGGCTTTTTAGAATGTCCGATCTTATTAACTTTTGAAGCACCCCTGTATATACATATATCTTGTGAAGCCAATAGTATATTTCATTTAAAATGCCTCTCAAACTGTTTTTTTACACAAACCTGTACACACTCAAGAGCGAGAAAGGTAATTTAATGTTAAACATAATTTATGTTAAAGTATTTAAAGAAACAATGAGCTGAAAGAGCACAACATTTTTATCGAGGCAGTTTACAATACTATTTTGATGTGATAGTGGTAAAGCATGTCAACCTTTTCGAAGTCTACTCTCGTTAAGAAAAAAGCACAAAATAATAATAAAAGTCAAAAGGCCAAGTTTTAAATTTAAGCCCTATTGAAGCGCTTTTCCTGTAAAAAACGGTTTTTAGGATGTCCACTTTTATAAACTTTTGAAGCACCCCTGTATAAACATACATTTTGTTAGGCCAATAGGATATTTTATTTAAAATTCTTCTCGAACTGTTTTTAACACAAACCTGTACACACTCAAGAGCAAGAAAGGTAGTTTAATGTTAAACATGTCATGTTAAAATATCCAGAGAAACAATGAGCTCTCAAAAAGCGCAACATTTTCATTAAGACAGTTTACAATACTATTTCCAGGTGAAAGTGTAAAAGCCTGTCAATCTTTTCGAAGTCTACTCTCGTTAATAAAGGAGCACGAAATAATAATAAAAGTAAAAAGCCCAAATTTTAAATTGAAGCCCTATTAAAGCGCCTTTCCTGTAAAAACGCTTTTTAGAATGTCCACTTTTATAAACTTTTGAAGCACCCCTGTAGATACATATATTTTGTTAAGCCAATAGGATATTTTATTTAAATTTCTTATCGAACTGTTTTTGACATAAGCCGGTACACACTCAAGAGCGAGAAAGGTAATTTAATGTTAAACATAAGTCGTGTTAAAGTATCCAAAGACACAATGAGATCAAAAAGCCCAACATTTTTATTAAGACAGTGTACAATACTATTTTGATGTAAAGTGTGACCTTTTTGAAATCCACTATTGTTAATAAAGGAGCACAAAATAAAAGTAAAAGTAAAAAGCTCAAGTTTTAAATTTTAGCCCTATTGAATGGCTTTTTTCGCGTCCGCTTACAGTTTCTTCACAGTTTCCTGCAAAATGCAATCACTGTCATGGCTTTTTAGAATGTCCGTTTTTATTAACTTTTGAAGAACTCCTGTATATATACATATATCTTGTGAAGCGAATAGTATGTTTTATTTAAAATGCTTCTCGAACTGTTTTTTACACAAATCTGTACATATTCAAGAGCGAAAAAGGTAATGTAATGTTAAACATAAGTCGTGTTAAAGTATGCAAATACACAATGAGTTCAGAAAGGGCAACATTTTTATTAAGACACTGTACAATACTATTTTGATGTGAAAGTGTAAAAGTCTGTCAACCTTTTCGAAGTCTACTCTCGTTAAGAAAAAATCACAAAATAATAATAAAAGTAAAAAGCCCAAGTTTTAAATTTAAGTCCTATTGAAGCGCCTATCCTGTAAAAAGCAATCACTGTCATGGCTTTTTAGAGTGTCCACCTTTATAAACTTTTGAATCACCCCTACATATATTTTGTTAAGCCAATAGTATATTTTATTATTATATTTAAAATTCTTCTCGAACTGCTTTTTAGACAAACTGGTATATAATCAAGAGCGAGAAAGGTAATTTAATGTTAAACATAAGTCATGTTAAAGTATTGAAAGAAACAGTGAGCTCAATGAGCGCAACATTTCCATTGAGACAGTGTACAATACGATTCTGATGTTTGCGAATCTACTATCGTTAAGAAAAAATGAAGTATTAAATTTAAACCCTGCTCAATCACGTTTCGAAGAATCGCCAAATTGAAGACGTAATAAGCGACCACAAACAACCCCGTATCTAAAATTTCACATTCACACGTCAATTTTCAAAAAAATCTTCCGCCATTTTGTTTTTTTTTGACATTTTGACTTTGGAATCGTGATCAGCGACCTCCAAAACCCCCGTATATAAAATTTCACTTTCATACGTCAATTTTCAAAAAAATCTCCCGCCATTTTGTTTTTTTTGACATTTTGACTTTGGAATCGTGATCGGCGACCCCCAAAACCCCCGTATCTAAAATTTCACAATCATACGTCAATTTTCAAAAAAATCTTCCGCCATTTTATTTTTTTTGACATTTTGACTTTGGAATCGTGATCGGCGACCCCCAAAACCCCCGTATCTAAAATTTCACATTCATACGTTAATTTTCAAAAAAATCTCCCGCCATTTTGTTTTTTTTGACATTCTGACTTTGGAATCGTGATCGGCGACCCCCAAAACCCCCGTATCTAAAATTTCACGTTCATACGTCAATTTTCAAAAAATCTTCCGCCATTTTGTTTTTTTTGACATTTTGACTTTGGAATCGTGATCGGCGACCCCCAAAACCCCTGTATCTAAAATTTCACGTTCATACGTTAATTTTCAAAAAATCTCCCGCCATTTTGTTTTTTTTTGACATTTTGATTATGGATTCGTGATCGGTGACCTAAGACATCCCCGTATCTAAAATTTCACATTTATACGCCAATTTTCAAAAAATCCTTCGGCCATTTTGTTTTTTTTTTGACATTTCGACTTTGGATACGTGATCAATGACACCACAAAAACTCCCAAGTGCCGAATTTTACTTTAATCGGAAGAGAGAAATTAATTTCAGCTAGCTCCGCCCACTCTGCATGTATGCGTAATCGATTAAATAAAATTATTACATAAGGGCACATCGATGTTAAAAGCAATCCTTTTCTCCATTAAGGAAACGGGGCATACGCGTTCTGGAATTAACGTATTTTAATTCAAATCATTATTAAAATACTAATCGACCCCTGTATATAGATAAAAATATTAAATCAAGCGGGACCGTTATGTATTGTGTGGAGATATGGAGATGCCGAACATTCACCGGACCGTAATACATTGATCGGCAGTGCACATGAGAATCTGATTATATTTTTCGCCCGTCCGAAATACATTGATATTACTGCACATTGAATCGGCCATTTTTCTGACCAAATGCTTCTGCAAAAGAATTTGAAAGTGCTCGTGCCCTTGGTTGCGTGCGTCTGTCGACTCGAAATAAGCAAGTGGAAGATCTAGAGAAGGCCGTTCTTTAACACCTCGGGTTTTGTTGGACCCTCGCGACCTTCAAAATTTCATATTTCACGCTTAAAAGTGAATCTGTGGACACAACTCAGTTTGATGTCAGTTTGACGTTTCCCGAGATTTTTATCGCTTGTCACGGGAATGGTCAAAACGTAAGCCATTTTTTCGTTACAAAATGGAATGCACGCTCCCCTTTAAAACCCCATATCTCTGCACACGTTCCACTTAGAAGGAAAAACTCGCCGGCGAGGAACCGTTTAGAGTCCTCCTAATACGCACGCCAAAGGACAGCTTTCAATTCCGCGTATCCAGAGAGGAGTTGAACCTGGCGTTTTGTCGACTTTTTCTATTTTGATAGTTTCGAAAATGCTCGGTTAAGCTCTTTCAACTAAGGCGATTAACAACAGAGGTCTGTGCGCTATTATTATATATAACTAGCTATAACGTCCGCTTACAGCGGGTCCGTCCGCTTACAGCTGATCGTCCGCTTACAGCGGTCCGTCCGCTTACAGCGGGTCCGTCAATCTCTTTTAGTTTGAATCGCCTTTTTCGCGTCCGCTTACAGCTTTTTCATAGTTTCGTGTAAAAAGCAATCACTGTTATGACGCCTTTTAGAATGTCTGATTTTATTAACTTTTGACGCACCCCTGTATATACATATATTTCGTGAAGCCAATAGTATATTTTATTTAAAATTCTCCTCGAATGGTTTTTTACACAAAGCGGTACACACTCAAGAGCGAGAAAGGTAAATTAATGTTAAACATGTCATGTTAAGGTATCCAAAAGCACAATGACATCAAAAAGTTCAACATGTTGATTAAGACAGTTTACAATACTACTTTGATGTGAAAGTGTAAAAGCCTGTTAACCTTTTCAAAATGAACTATCGTTAATAAAGGAGCACGAAATAATAATAAAAGGAAAAAGCCCAAGTTTTAAATTTAAGCCCTATTGAAGCGCCTTTCCTGTAAAAAACGCTTTTTAGAATGTCCACTTTTATAAACTTTTGAAGCACCCTTGTATATACATATATTTTGTTAAACCAATAGGATATTTTATTTAAAATTCTTCGCGAACTGGTTTTTCCACGAACTGGTACACACTCAAGAGCGAGAAAGGTAATTTAGTGTTAAACATAAGTCATGTTAAAGTATCGAAAGAAACTATTTTTTCAATTTTTATCACACCTTGTATAGATGCATATTTTTGTCAGCAAACTGCTGTCATGATGACAGATGGAATGATTTTATTGACAATCTTATAATACGCTCTTGAAATAACAGTGGAAAAATATAGTATTTGGCAATCTTTTTGAAGTTTACTGTCATTGAAAGAAAGAATGTAAATAACTCAAAAACAATTTAAGATAGGCTTACACAATAATAATAAATAAGAACCTAAAATTCAATTTAACACTGTTTTGACATCAAAAGATAGAAACCATTTCAAGAGATATTTTTCACTCTTGTGTGTAATATGGAGCAGCTTTTTTAATATAAAATTTCGGTTATCAGTTTTGATATATTGATCTATCACCTACACGAAATTAGTTCGCATATCGATTTAAATAAAGAACTTGTATTAAAGATCATTTTAAATTTACACTGAATTACATTACTATTGGTTCGGTTATTTCTCTAGTGATAGAATGGATATTATGTATACTACTCGCCCGCGATCGCGGGCTCGTTATTTTAATTGACATGCTCAAGTATACGTAGTATCTGTATTGTATTTAAAATGTTTATAACAAATTTTGTTTGATAAATGGGCGTCGCTTTCAAACATTTTTATATAATGCTAATAAATGCTGATGAACTTCAAACAACAAACTAAATGTAGTTTAATATGTTAATGACATACAGATTGAGTCTAAAATGAAGTTTTAATAAGGTGCTGTTAAAAGCAATTACAAAGAAGAAAAGAGGAAGCGCAGGCATAAATTTTCACAAATATTTAGAATTTTTCGCAACTGAGATAAAGTCCCAGAAATGTAACAGAATTAAAAAGCTTTCAAAACACAAGTATTTCCGTAGTAAGCTAAAAGTTGCACATATTCAATATTACGTTTTCATTTTTAATTATACTGTTAATTTCATGTATAGAAGGAGCAACACAATTACTAAATCACTAATAAAAATAATTATTAATTACAAATGCATAAGAAAATATAATCGCAGTCAATACTAATAAAAATCCAAATCTTCTAGGTTATGCGCATGTGTAAGTAACCCTAATTACTGTTTAATATTTATCAGGTTTGGAAAAACACCGGTTAAAGTATCTTCATTTAATAACGTTCTTAATCAATTATTAGCGCCAACAGGTTTTTGCAAAAACGTATTATCCCGTATTTTATTTAATGAGTACGCTGATCTGCATTGGGAAAACCGGCCCGCAATTGAACTTAATCAACTAATACAGTGCAATAATATAAATAATTAAAAATACGTTTAAATTTGCCGTTGTAGTTGTTAGGGCATTTTAATGTTGAAGGTTACATTCAAATATTATGTCAACTTTAATGAAACATGCGCCAATAATTTAAGGGCATTAAATTTGAGATATTGCAAAATTTTACCTGTCAAATATTATACATAGACATGCCATTTCGAGAGAGAGAGAGAGAATGTCCGACTTTTGACGCACCCCTGTACACATATAAATTTTGTTATGCCAATCGTATACATTATTTAGAACTTTCCTTTCCTTTTTACACAAACCGTCACACTGAACACAATGTTAAACATAAATCATGTTAAAGTTTACGAAGGAAGGATGTGCTCAGATCCAAGCACTTTTCGAAGAACCTTTCCGCAACATTGTTTTTTAAAATTTTTATTTCGGATTCGTGATCAGCGACCTGAAAATGCCATTTGCTAGATTTCACCAAGATTAAAGACATTTTGAAGAATATTTCTGCCATATTAGATCCGCCATCAAGTTTTTTTTGACATTTTGACTATGGATTCGTGATCGGCGACCTGAACCACCCCAGCATCTAAAATTTCACGTTCGTACGTCAATCTTCAAAAAACTCTTCCGCCATTTTGTTTTTTTTGACATTTGTACTATGGATTCGTGATCGGCGACCTAAGACACTCCCGTATCTAAAATTTCACATTCATACGTCAATTTTCAAAAAATTCTTGCGCCATTTTGTTTTTTTTTGACATTTTGACTTTGGATTCGTAATCGGCGTCCTAAGGCACCCCCGTATCCAAAATTTCACGTTCGTACGTCAATTTTCAAAAAATTCTTCCGCCATTTTGTTTTTTTTGACATTTTTATTTTGGATTAGTGATCGGCGACCAAAGACACCCGCGTATCTAAAATTTCACATTCATACCTTAATTTTCAAAAAACTTCGGCCATTTTGTTTTTTTTTGACATTTTGACTTTCGATTTGTGATCGGCGACCTAAGACACCCCCGTACCTAAAATTTCACATTCATACGTCAATTTTCAAAAAACTTCCGCCATTTTTTTTTTTTTTTGACATTTTGACTTTCGATTTTTGATCGGCGACCTAACACACCCCCGTACCTAAAATTTCACATTCATACGTCAATTTTCAAAAAACTTCCGCCATTTTGTTTTTTTTGACATTTTTACTTTCGATTTGTAATCGGCGACCTAAGACACCCCCGTACCTAAAATTTCACATTCATACGTCAATTTTCAAAAAACTTCCGCCATTTTGTTTTTTTTTTGACATTTTGACTTTGGATTCGTGATCGGCGATCTAAGACACCCCCGTATCTAAAATTTCACATTCATACGTCAATTTTCAAAAAACTTCGGCCATTTTGTTTTTTTTGACATTTTGACTTTCGATTCGTGATCGGCGACCTAAGACACCCCCGTACCTAAAATTTCACATTCATACGTCAATTTTCAAAAGACTTCCGCCATTTTGTTTTTTTTTGACATTTTGACTTTGGATTCGTGATCGGTGACCTAAGACACCCCCGTATCTAAAATTTCACATTCATACGTCAATTTTCAAAAAACTTCGGCCATTTTTTTTTTTGACATTTTAACTTTCGATTCGTGATCGGCGACCTAAGACAACCCCGTATCTAAAATTTCACATTCATACGTCAATTTTCAAAAAAACTTCGGCCATTTTGTTTTTTTTTGACATTTTGACTTTGGATTCGTGATCGGCGACCTAAGACACCCCCGTATCTAAAATTTCACATTCATACGTCAATTTTCAAAAAACTCTTCCGCCATATTAGATGCACCATTTTTTTTTTTGAAATTTTGACATTGGGCTTGAGATCACCGACACCAAGAGCCCCCGAGTACCGAGTTTTACCTTAATCAGAAGAAAAAGTTGATTTGGCTCCACCCACTCCGCAGTGCGTAATTATTTAAATAATTATTTCGTAGGGGCACATAAATGTTAAAAGCATTATTTTTTCCCTTAAGAAAAAGGCATACCCGTTTTAGAATTATTGTATTTTAAATGGAATTCATAATAATTAAGAAAAAATCATGCTGTATGTATGAATGATTATATCATCGACCGGGAAAATTATGTCGAGCAGTCCGGCGTCTTGTCTTATAAATTGCCGGTAAAATACACGAAATAAATACACAATATCGCATTCGAAAAAAAAATGTTTTGCCCCGGCCTGGGTTCGAACCCGACCCGACAAAGTCCTTGTATTAAGTAGCCGTCAATTTTGCCATTGGGCTATCGACCTAATGTAAATAGTTTGTTCAACTGCCATATTTATATGTAAGCTTGACTCTATGATGAAATCTGCAATTTTTTTTTAAATCTCAGAGAAAATAGACATGTAATCTTTAAAAGGTTATAAAAAAACGTTTCAATTGTGTCCAGATAATTAATTTAGTGCCTTGTCCGTGTCCTAAAACTAAATATATTATGTGTGTTTATATGCCATGAACCTATTCTGACGTTAATAATTACATTAAGGAAACTGGGCATACGCGTTCTGGAATTATGGTATTTTAAAATTCAAATTTATAGTAATTAAAAGATATCAGCCTGTATGTAAAAATGTTAAGTCAAGCTACCGATAGATAATATATTTACGGGCAGTGCACATGAATGTATATGTGTGTACATTTCATGTTATGAGCATTGCACTTGATTTGTTGTGTACATGTATTTCTGGCGTATTTCGGCCATTTTTCTACGATGTCCGTCTGCATGAGGAATTTAATTTACACGCACTATCGATATCGTACGTCGATGAAGTCGCAATAGGAATGGGAATGGTCTAGAAATATCTGTACTTACTATTATGAATCTTGTTGGGCCGTCAAAACCTTCTAAATTCGGAATATAAGGCTTAAAAGTCAAACGTGCAAAATTTCTCGTTGGAGCTGTCAGATTAGCGAAAAGTCAATTTTGTGTTTAGTCCTCGTTTTTATTTACGTAAAATGTACATTCTTTAGGCACGTCATGGCTTCATTTCGCGTGTTTTGACAAATTCGACGGAACACGCGGTCACACGTTTATTTTAATTGCTCACGCGTCCCTCGACCTTAAAATATGGATTTGAGCGCGTTGAAAAGCAGAAACTGCGGGCTTTTTAACCGTACTTTTCCCTATGCGTGTTATACATTTGTGTAAAAGGAGATCCCTTCAGAAAATCGGGCAACGTCTTAAAAAACAACGTTTAAATTTGTCCGTAAATATCCGGCCATCGGACAGAGCTATAAAGCCGAAATTTTAACCGTAATTAGCTCGGACATTCCTCTTCACGCGACGATCGGTCCGAACGCGCAACCTATACAGGGTGTTGCACAATTTCGAGAAACGTCACCCGTTGCACGGTCCTATCTCTATCCCCTGTTTTCTCACGTCATTTTTAAAGGATGACCGTGAGCTATTATTATGTCGCAACTAGCTGTCCATCAATCTCTTCGAGCTTGAATCGCCTTTTCGCGTCCGCTTACAGCTGTCCGTCAATCTCTCTTAGCTTGAACCGCCTTTTTCGCGTCCGCTTACAGTTTCTTTACAGTTTCCTGTAAAAAGCAATCACTATCATGGCCTTTTAGAATGTCCGATTTTATTAACTTTTGAAGCACCCCTGTATATACATATATCTTGTGAAGCCAATAGTATGTTTTATTTAAAATGCTTCTCGAACTGTTTTATTACACAAACCTGTACACACTCAAGAGCGAGAAAGGAAATTTAATGTTAAACATAGTTCATGTTAAAGTATTTAAAGAAACAATGAGCTGAAAGAGCACAACATTTTCATCGAGGCAGTTTACAATACTATTTTGATGTGATAGTGGAAAAGCATGTCAACCTTTTCGAAGTCTACTCCCGTTAAGAAAAAGGCACAAAATAATAATAAAAGTAAAAAGCCCAAGTTTTAAATTTAAGCCCTTTTGAAGCGCCTTTCTTGTAAAAAAACGCTTTTTAGAATGTCCACTTTTATAAACTTTTGAAGCACCCCTGTATATACATATATTTTGTTAGGCCAATAGGATATTTTATTTAAAATTCTTCTCGAACTGTTTTTGACATAAATCTGTACATGCTCAAGAGCGAGAAAGGTAATTTAATGTTAAACATAAGTCATGTTAAAGTATCGAAAGAAACAATGAGCTCAGAGCGCAACATTTCCATTAAGACAGTTTACAGTACTATTTTGATGTAACAGTGAAAAAGCATGTCAACCTTTTTGAATTCTACTATCGTTAATGAAGAAACACAAAAGAGTAATAAAAATGAACCTAAAATTCATTTTACTCAAAGATCCAAAAAAAACCCAAGTTTTAAATTTTAGACCTATTGAATGGCTTTTTTCGCGTTCCTTAACTTTTGAAGCACCCCGGTATATACATATATCTTGTGAAGCCAATAGTATATTTTATTTAAAATGCTTCTCGAACTGTTTTTTTACACAAACCTGTACGCACTCAAGAGCGAGAAAGGTAATTTATTGTTAAACATAGTTTATGTTAAAGTATTTAAAGAAACATGAGCTGAAAGAGCACAACATTTTTATCGAGGCAGTATACAATACAATTTTGATGTGATAGTGGTAAAGCATGTCAACCTTTTCGAAGTCTACTCTCGTTAAGAAAAAAGCACAAAATAATAATAAAAGTCAAACGGCCAAGTTTTAAATTTAAGCCCTATTGAAGCGCCTTTCCTGTAAAAAACGCTTTTTAGAATGTCGACTTTGATAAACTTTTGAAGCACCCCTGTATAAACATATATTTTGTTAGGCCAATAGGATATTTTATTTAAAATTCTTCTCGAACTGTTTTTAACACAAACCTGTACACACTCAAGAGCGAGAAAGGTAATTTAATGTTAAACATGTCATATTAAAATATCCAGAGAGACAATGAGCTCTCAAAAAGGGCAACATTTTCATTAAGACAGTTTACAATACTATTTTGATGTGAAAGTGTAAACGCCTGTCAATCTTTTCGAAGTCTACTCTCGTTAATAAAGGAGCATGAAATAATAATAAAAGTAAAAAGCCCAAATTTTAAATTGAAGCCCTATTAAAGCGCCTTTCCTGTAAAAAAACGCTTTTTAGAATGTCCACTTTTATAAACTTTTGAAGCACCCCTGTAGATACATATATTTTGTTAAGCCAATAGGATATTTTATTTAAAATTCTTCTCGAACTGTTTTTGACATAAACCGGTACACACTCAAGAGCGAGGAAGGTAATTTAATGGTAAACATAAGTCGTGTTAAAGTATCCAAAGACACAATGAGATCAAAAAGCGCAACATTTGTATTAAGACAGTGTACAATACTATGTTGATGTAAAGTGTGACCTTTTTGAAATCCACTATCGTTAATAAAGGAGCACAAAATAAAAGTAAAAGTAAAAAGCCGAAGTTTTAAATTGAAGCGCCTTTCCTGTAAAAAGCGAGTACTGGCATGACGCTTTTTAGAATGTCCGGTTTATAAACTTTTAAAGCATCCCGGTATATACATATATTTTGTGAAGCCAATAGTATATTTTATTTAAACATTTTCTCGAATTGTTTTTTACACAAACGGGTACACACTCAAGAGTGAGAAAGATAATTTAATGTTAAACATAAGTCATGTTAAAATAACCAAAGAAACAATGAGCTCTCAAAAAGCGCAACATTTTCATTACGACAGTTTATAATACTATTTTGATGTGAACGTGTAGAAGCCTGTCAATCTTTTCGAAGTCTATTCTCGTTAAGAAAAAAGCACAAAATAATAATAAAAGTAAGAAGCACTCCTGTATATACATATATTTTGTTAAGCCAATAGGACATTTTATTTAAAATTCTTCTCGAAGTGTTTTTAACACAAACAGGTACACACTCAAGAGCGAAAAAGGTAATTTAATTTAAACCATAAGTTATGTTAAGGTATCCAAAGACACAATGAGATCAAAAAGCCCAACTTGTCCATTAACGCAGTTTACAATACTATTTTGATGTGAAAGTGTAAAAGCCCGTCAACCTTTTCGAAATCCACTATCGTTAATAAAGGAGCAGGAAATAATAATAAAAGTAAAGAGCCCAAGTTTTAAATTTAAGCCCTATTAAAGCGCCTTTCCTGTAAAAGGCGATCACTGGAATGACGCTTTTTAGAATATCCACTTTTATAAACTTTTGAAACACCCCTGTATATACATATATTTTGTTAAGCCAATAGGATATTTTATTTAAAGTTTTTCTCGAACTGTTCTTGACACAAACCGGTACACACTCAAGAGCGAAAAATGTAATTTAATAATAATCATAATTCATGTTAAAGTATCCAAAGAAACAATGAGCTCAGAGCGCAACATTTCCATTAAGACAGTTTACAGTATTATTTTGATGTAACAGTGAAAAAATCATGTCAACGTTTTTGAATTCTACTATCATTAATGAAGAAACACAAAGGAATAATAAAAATGTACTTAAAATTCATTTTACTCAAAAATCCAAAAAAATGCCCAAGTTTTAAATTTTAGCCCTATTGAATGGCTTTTTTCGCGTCCGCTTATAGTTTCTTCACAGTTTCCTGCAAAAAGCAATCACTGTCATGGCTTTTTAGAATGTCCGTTTTTATTAACTTTGTTTTATTTAAAATGCTTCTCGAACTGTTTTTTACACAAATCTATACACACTCAAGAGCGAGAAGGGTAATGTAATGTTAAACATAAGTCGTGTTAAAGTATGCAAATACACAATGAGATCATGAAGCGCAACATTTTTATTAAGACAGTGTACAATACTATTTGGATGTGAAAGTGTAAAAGCCTGTCAACCTTTTCGAAGTCTACTCTCGTTAAGAAAAAAGCACAAAATAATAATAAAAGTAAAAAGCCCAAGTTTTAAATTTAAGTCCTATTGAAGCGCCTGTCCTGTAAAAAGCAATCACTGTCATGGCTTTTTAGAATGTCCACCTTTATAAACTTTTGAAGCACCCCTACATATATTTTGGTAGAGCCAATAGTATATTTTATTATTATATTTAAAATTCTTCTCGAACTGCTTTTTAGACAAACTGGTACACACTCAAGAGCGAGAAAGGTAATTTAATGTTAAACATAAGTCATGTTAAAGTATTGAAAGAGACAATGAGCTCAATGAGCGCAACATTTCCATTGAGACAGTGTACAATAAGATTCTGATGTTTGCGAATCTACTATCGTTAAGAAAAAATGAAGTATTAAATTTAAGCCCTGTTCAATCACGTTTCGAAGAATCGCCAAATTGAAGACGTAATAAGCGACCACAAACACCCCCGTATCTAAAATTCCACAGTCATACGTCAATTTTCAAAAAAATCTTCCGCCATTTTGTTTTTTTGACATTTTGACTTTGGAATCGTGATCGGCGACCCCCAAAACCCCCGTATCTAAAATTTCACGTTCGTACGTCAATTTTCAAAAAATCTTCCGCCATCTTGTTTTTTTTGACATTTTAACTTTGGAATCGTGATCGGCGACCCCCAAAACCCCCGTATCTAAAATTTCACGTTCGTACGTCAATTTTCCAAAAAATCTTCCGCCATTTTGGTTTTTATGACATTTTGACTTTGGAATCGTGATCGGCGACCCCCAAAACCCCCGTATCTAAAATTTCACGTTCATACGTCAATTTTCAAAAAATCCGCCATCTTGTTTTTTTTTGACATTTTAACTTTGGAATCGTGATCGGCGACCCCCAAAACCCCCGTATCTAAAATTTCACGTTCGTACGTCATTTTTCAAAAAATCTTCCGCCATTTTGGTTTTTATGACATTTTGACTTTGGAATCGTGATCGGCGACCCCCAAAACCCCCGTATCTAAAATTTCGCATTCATACGTCAATTTTCAAAAAATCTTCCGCCATTTTGTTTTTTTTGACATTTTGATTATGGATTCGTGATCGGTGACCTAAGACACTCCCGTATATAAAATTTCACATTCATACGTCAATTTTCAAAAAATCCTTCGGCCATTTTGTTTTTATTTGACATTTCGATTTTGGATACGTGATCAATGACACCACAAAAACTCCCAAGTGCCGAATTTTACTTTAATCGGAAGAGAGAAATTAATTTCAGCTGGCTCCGCCCACTCTGCATGTATGCGTAATCGATTAAATAAAATTATTACCTAAGGGCACATCGATGTTAAAAGCAATCCTTTTCTCCATTAAGGAAACGGGGCATACGCGTTCTGGAATTAACGTATTTTAATTCAAATCATTATTAAAATACTAATCGACCTCTGTATATAGATAAAAATATTAAATCAAGCGGGACCATTATGTATTGTGTGGAGATATGGACATGCCGAACATTCACCGGACCGTAATACATTGATCGGCAGTGCACATGAGAATCTGATTATATTTTTCGCCCGTCCGAAATACATTGATATTACTGCACATTGAATCGGCCATTTTTCTGACCAAATGCTTCTGCAAAAGAATTTGAAAGTGCTCGTGCCCTTGGTTGCGTGCGTCTGTCGACTCGAAATAAGCACGTAAAAGGTCCAGTGAAGGCCGTTCTTTAACACCTCGGGTCTTGTTGGACCCTCGCGACCTTCAAAATTTCGTATTTCACGCTTAAAAGTGAATCTGTGGACACAACTCAGTTTGATGTCAGTTTGACGTTTCCCGAGATTTTTATCGCTTGTCACGGGAATGGTCAAAACGTAAGCCATTTTTTCGTTACAAAATGGAATGCACGCTCCCCTTTAAAACCCCATATCTCTGCACACGCTCCACTTAGAAGGAAAAACTCGCCGGCGAGGAACCGTTTAGAGTCCACGTAACACGCACGCCAAAGGACAGCTTTCAATTCCGCGTATCCAGAGAGGAGTTCAACCTGGCGTTTTGTCGACTTTTTCTATTTTGATAGTTTCGAAAATGCTCGGTTAAGCTCTTTCAACTAAGGCGATTAACAACAGAGGTCTGTGCGCTATTATTATATATAACTAGCTATAACGTCCGCTTACAGCGGGTGCGTCCGCTTACAGCTGATCGTCCGCTTACAGCGGTCCGTCCGCTTACAGCGGGTCCGTCAATCTCTTTTAGTTTGAATCGCCTTTTTCGCGTCCGCTTACAGCTTTTTCATAGTTTCGTGTAAAAAGCAATCACTGTTATGACGCCTTTTAGAATGTCTGATTTTATTAACTTTTGACGCACCCCTGTATATACATATATTTCGTGAAGCCAATAGTATATTTTATTTAAAATTCTCCTCGAATGGTTTTTTACACAAAGCGGTACACACTCAAGAGCGAGAAAGGTAAATTAATGTTAAACATGTCATGTTAAGGTATCCAAAAGCACAATGACATCAAAAAGTTCAACATGTTGATTAAGACAGTTTACAATACTACTTTGATGTGAAAGTGTAAAAGCCTGTTAACCTTTTCAAAATGAACTATCGTTAATAAAGGAGCACGAAATAATAATAAAAGGAAAAAGCCCAAGTTTTAAATTTAAGCCCTATTGAAGCGCCTTTCCTGTAAAAAACGCTTTTTAGAATGTCCACTTTTATAAACTTTTGAAGCACCCTTGTATATACATATATTTTGTTAAACCAATAGGATATTTTATTTAAAATTCTTCGCGAACTGGTTTTTCCACGAACTGGTACACACTCAAGAGCGAGAAAGGTAATTTAGTGTTAAACATAAGTCATGTTAAAGTATCGAAAGAAACTATTTTTTCAATTTTTATCACACCTTGTATAGATGCATATTTTTGTCAGCAAACTGCTGTCATGATGACAGATGGAATGATTTTATTGACAATCTTATAATACGCTCTTGAAATAACAGTGGAAAAATATAGTATTTGGCAATCTTTTTGAAGTTTACTGTCATTGAAAGAAAGAATGTAAATAACTCAAAAACAATTTAAGATAGGCTTACACAATAATAATAAATAAGAACCTAAAATTCAATTTAACACTGTTTTGACATCAAAAGATAGAAACCATTTCAAGAGATATTTTTCACTCTTGTGTGTAATATGGAGCAGCTTTTTTAATATAAAATTTCGGTTATCAGTTTTGATATATTGATCTATCACCTACACGAAATTAGTTCGCATATCGATTTAAATAAAGAACTTGTATTAAAGATCATTTTAAATTTACACTGAATTACATTACTATTGGTACGGTTATTTCTCTAGTGATAGAATGGATATTATGTATACTACTCGCCCGCGATCGCGGGCTCGTTATTTTAATTGACATGCTCAAGTATACGTAGTATCTGTATTGTATTTAAAATGTTTATAACAAATTTTGTTTGATAAATGGGCGTCGCTTTCAAACATTTTTATATAATGCTAATAAATGCTGATGAACTTCAAACAACAAACTAAATGTAGTTTAATATGTTAATGACATACAGATTGAGTCTAAAATGAAGTTTTAATAAGGTGCTGTTAAAAGCAATTACAAAGAAGAAAAGAGGAAGCGCAGGCATAAATTTTCACAAATATTTAGAATTTTTCGCAACTGAGATAAAGTCCCAGAAATGTAACAGAATTAAAAAGCTTTCAAAACACAAGTATTTCCGTAGTAAGCTAAAAGTTGCACATATTCAATATTACGTTTTCATTTTTAATTATACTGTTAATTTCATGTATAGAAGGAGCAACACAATTACTAAATCACTAATAAAAATAATTATTAATTACAAATGCATAAGAAAATATAATCGCAGTCAATACTAATAAAAATCCAAATCTTCTTGGTTATGCGCATGTGTAAGTAACCCTAATTACTGTTTAATATTTATCAGGTTTGGAAAAACACCGGTTAAAGTATCTTCATTTAATAACGTTCTTAATCGATTATTAGCGCCAACAGGTTTTTGCAAAAACGTATTATCCCGTATTTTATTTAATGAGTACGCTGATCTGCATTGGGAAAACCGGCCCGCAATTGAACTTAATCAACTAATACAGTGCAATAATATAAATAATTAAAAATACGTTTAAATTTGCCGTTGTAGTTGTTAGGGCATTTTAATGTTGAAGGTTACATTCAAATATTATGTCAACTTTAATGAAACATGCGCCAATAATTTAAGGGCATTAAATTTGAGATATTGCAAAATTTTACCTGTCAAATATTATACATAGACATGCCATTTCGAGAGAGAGAGAGAGAATGTCCGACTTTTGACGCACCCCTGTACACATATAAATTTTGTTATGCCAATCGTATATATTATTTAGAACTTTCCTTTCCTTTTTACACAAACCGTCACACTGAACACAATGTTAAACATAAATCATGTTAAAGTTTACGAAGGAAGGAAGTGCTCAGATCCAAGCACTTTTCGAAGAACCTTTCCGCAACATTGTTTTTTAAAATTTTTATTTCGGATTCGTGATCAGCGACCTGAAAATGCCATTTGCTAGATTTCACCAAGATTAAAGACATTTTGAAGAATATTTCTGCCATATTAGATCCGCCATCAAGTTTTTTTTGACATTTTGACTATGGATTCGTGATCGGCGACCTGAACCACCCCAGCATCTAAAATTTCACGTTCGTACGTCAATCTTCAAAAAACTCTTCCGCCATTTTGTTTTTTTTGACATTTGTGCTATGGATTCGTGATCGGCGACCTAAGACACTCCCGTATCTAAAATTTCACATTCATACGTCAATTTTCAAAAAAAATCTTGCGCCATTTTGTTTTTTTTTGACATTTTGACTTTGGATTTGTAATCGGCGACCTGAACCACCCCAGCATCTAAAATTTCACGTTCGTACGTCAATCTTCAAAAAACTCTTCCGCCATTTTGTTTTTTTTGACATTTGTACTATGGATTCGTGATCGGCGACCTAAGACACTCCCGTACCTAAAATTTCACATTCATACGTCAATTTTCAAAAGACTTCCGCCATTTTGTTTTTTTTTGACATTTTGACTTTGGATTCGTGATCGGCGACCTAAGACACCCCCGTATCTAAAATTTCACATTCATACGTCAATTTTCAAAAAACTTCGGCCATTTTTTTTTTTTGACATTTTGACTTTGGATTCGTGATCGGCGACCTAAGACACCCCCGTATCTAAAATTTCACATTCATACGTCAATTTTCAAAAAACTTCGGCCATTTTTTTTTTTGACATTTTGACTTTCGATTCGTGATCGGCGACCTAAGACACCCCCGTATCTAAAATTTCACATTCATACGTCAATTTTCAAAAAACTTCCGCCATTTTGTTTTTTTTTGACATTTTGACTTTCGATTTGTGATCGGCGACCTAAGACACCCCCGTACCTAAAATTTCACATTCATACGTCAATTTTCAAAGAACTTCCGCCATTTTGTTTTTTTTTTGACATTTTTACTTTCGATTTGTAATCGGCGACCTAAGACACCCCCGTACTTAAAATTTCACATTCATACGTCAATTTTTAAAAAACTTCCGCCATTTTTTTTTTTTTTGACATTTTGACTTTGGATTCGTGATCGGCGATCTAAGACACCCCCGTATCTAAAATTTCACATTCATACGTCAATTTTCAAAAAACTTCGGCCATTTTGTTTTTTTTGACATTTTGACTTTCGATTCGTGATCGGCGACCTAAGACACCCCCGTACCTAAAATTGCACATTCATACGTCAATTTTCAAAAGACTTCCGCCATTTTGTTTTTTTTTTGACATTTTGACTTTGGATTCGTGATCGGCGACCTAAGACACCCCCGTATCTAAAATTTCACATTCATACGTCAATTTTCAAAAAACTTCGGCCATTTTGTTTTTTTTTTGACATTTTGACTTTGGATTCGTGATCGGCGACCTAAGACACCCCCGTATCTAAAATTTCACATTCATACGTCAGTTTTCAAAAAACTCTTCCGCCATATTAGATGCACCATTTTTTTTTTTGAAATTTTGACATTGGGCTTGAGATCACCGACACCAAGAGCCCCCGAGTACCGAGTTTTACCTTAATCAGAAGAAAAAGTTGATTTGGCTCCACCCACTGCGCAGTGCGTAATTATTTAAATAATTATTTCGTAGGGGCACATAAATGTTAAAAGCATTATTTTTTCCCTTAAGAAAACGGCATACCCGTTTTAGAATTATTGTATTTTAAATGGAATTTATAAAAATTATAAGAAAAAATCATGCTGTATATGTGAATGATTATTTCATCGACCGGGAAAATTATGTCGAGAAGTCCGGCGTCTTGTCTTATAAATTGCCGGTAAAATACACGAAATAAATACACAATATCGCAT
This sequence comes from Amphimallon solstitiale, assembly GCA_963170755.1. Classification (NCBI taxonomy): domain Eukaryota; kingdom Metazoa; phylum Arthropoda; class Insecta; order Coleoptera; family Scarabaeidae; genus Amphimallon; species Amphimallon solstitiale. The sequence goes on along the minus strand of OY720679.1, from coordinate 62,192,395 downwards.
TCGAAAAAAAAATGTTTTGCCCCGGCCTGGGTTCGAACCCGACCCGGCAAAGTCATTGTATTAAGAAGCCGTCAATTTTGCCATTGGGCTATCGACCTAATGTAAATAGTTTGTTCAACTGCCATATTTATATGTAGGCTTGACTCTATGTTGAAATGTGCAATTTTTTTTTTAAATCTCAGAGAAAATAGACGTGTAATCTTTAAAAGGTTATAAAAAAACGTTTTAATTGTGTCCAGATAATTAATTTAGGGCCTTGTCCGTGTCCTAAAACTAAATATATTATGTGTGTTTATATGCCATGAACCTATTCTGAAGTTAATAATTACATTAAGGAAACTGGGCATACGCGTTCTGGAATTATGGTATTTTAAAATTCAAATTTATAGTAATTAAAAGATATCAGCCTGTATGTAAAAATGTTAAGTCAAGCTACCGATATATAATATATTTACGGGCAGTGCACATGAATGTATATGTGTGTACATTTCATGTTATGAGCATTGCAGTTGATTTATTGTGTACATGTATTTCTGGCGTATTTCGGCCATTTTTCTACGATGTCCGTCTGCATGAGGAATTTAATTTACACGCACTATCGATATCGTACGTCGATGAAGTCGCAATAGGAATGGGAATGGTCTAGAAATATCTGTACTTACTATTATGAATCTTGTTGGGCCGTCAAAACCTTCTAAATTCGGAATATAAGGCTTAAAAGTCAAACGTGCAAAATTTCTCGTTGGAGCTGTCAGATTAGCGAAAAGTCAATTTTGTGTTTAGTCCTCGTTTTTATTTACGTAAAATGTAGATTCTTTAGGCACGTCATGGCTTCATTTCGCGTGTTTTGACAAATTCGACGGAACACGCGGTCACACGTTTATTTTAATTGCTCACGCGTCCCTCGACCTTAAAATATGGATTTGAGCGCGTTGAAAAGCAGAAACTGCGGGCTTTTTAACCGTACTTTTCCCTATGCGTGTTATACATTTGTGTAAAAGGAGATCCCTTCAGAAAATCGGCAACGTCTTAAAAAACAACGTTTAAATTTGTCCGTAAATATCCGGCCATCGGACAGAGTTATAAAGCCGAAATTTTAACCGTAATTAGCTCGGACATTCCTCTTCACCCGACGATCGGTCCGAACGCGCTACCTATACAGGGCGTTGCACAATTTCGAGAAACGTCACCCGTTGCACGGTCCTATCTCTATCCCCTGTTTTCTCACGTCATTTTTAAAGGATGACCGTGAGCTATTATTATGTCGCAACTAGCTAATACGGCAGGCCTAGAAGGCCCGCTGCCGCCTCTTATTCCGCTTACAGTTGAGGTACCGCTCTCCCTTATTGTTCTAAATATATTGCGAATTTTGTCTTGATTGTGTTTCAGTTCTTGAAACACCATATAATTCCGATATATAGCAAATAAGTAAATATAATTGTAGTTTAGATGTTCAATATTGCTTTACTACAGCTGTTTTATACTCCCCTAATTTAGATGAAATGATTAATAATAGATTTAGTGATAGTAGCAGCTGTTTAAAATTCAAAATGTTTAATGGCCATCCATGATATTTCATGTATTTTATCGTTTAAACTTTTATGGATATTAAATTAGTTAATATAACAGTAATAGTTTTTCTTTACTTCTGTCCAATAGGATTAAATTTACCCCTCAATTTTACCCTGTTGTTAGCGGTAGATTCTATTCTTGGACGCCGAATAGGAGATAATTTTAGTTGTTGTGATGCAAGATCTGAATGTTTCTCAACTTCTACTGTAGCTCTAAATCGATAAACGAATTAATTTAGGAGTATTAATTTGTAGTGATTAAGAGGTAGATTGTACCCTCTTATATGGCGTATAGAGTATTATTTTGGTAGGTGTGATGTGACATATTTATATTTGTTTACTTCTGCTACTGTTAGATATCGATAAAGAAATTAATTTTGCTTTAATTCATTGTTATAGTAAAAAGAAAACCAGAAAACAATATAAACAGGAACAATAATATATTATAGGCTTCAAACAACAGAGTCTGACTTCACTGGGGAGGGATGGAAGACACAGTGTCACTTAGCACTTGGGGTTGACGTGCCACTGAGCACTGACTTACGCACTTGCTAGTGTTGTATCGGGGCAATACGCGCACTGGGTTTATGTTGCGCCTGTGGAAACTGTAACTTCGTACGTGTTCGGACGTCTTCGGAATGTCAGTGTGGCCCTGCTTTGGCTTCGGCCAACTTCGTATGGGTTCAGACGTCTCTGAAATTTTGATGAAGGCCTTGTCTTAGCTTCGGCAAACTTCGTCTGCCTTCGGGCGGCTTCGGAATATTGGTGAAGGCCTTGCCTTGTCTTCGGTCAACGTCGTTTGTGTTCGAACGTCTTCGGAATGTCAGTGGTGGCCTTGCTTTGACTTAGGCCAACTTCGCTCGTGTTCGGACGTCTTCGGAATGTCGATGAACGCCTTGTCTTGCCTTCGGCCAACTTCGTTTGTGTTCGGACGTCTTCGGAATATCGGTGAAGGTCTTCCCTTGGCTTCGGCTAACTTCGTTTGTGTTCGGACGTCTTCGGAATGTCAGTGGTGTCCTTGCTTTGACTTCGGCCAACTTTGTTTGTGTTCGGACGTTTTCGGAATGTCAGTGGTGGCCTTGCTTTGACTTCGGCCAAGTTCGTATGGGATCGGAAGTATTTGGAATGTCAGTGGTGTGGCCTTGCATTGAGTTCGGCCAACTTCGTTTGTGTTCGGACGTCTTCGGAATATCGGTGAAGGCATTGCCTTGTTTTCGGTCAATTTCGTTTGTGTTTGAACGTCTTTGGAATGTCAGTGGTGGCCTTGCATTGAGGTCGGCAAACTTCGTTTGTGTTCGGACGTCTTCAGAATATCGGTGAAGGCCTTGCCTTGTTTTCGGCCAACGTCGTTTGTGTTCAGCCCGATCGAAATTTGTAGTGGTATTGAATCGTCGTCTTTAGTTCGTACTTTGGCCGTGTCGGTTGCCAAAGCGACTCAACTATACTTTGTCACAAAAATGCTATTACATGAATAATAGTATATTTGTTTTGTTATGGCAATTGAAAAGCCAATAATATTCTTTAAGCATAAAATGTATTTCAATTTCTTGTTAACGATGCCCCTTACCAAATGCTAAATTGAAAGTCACTGATGTAATTCTTTAAAAGTGATAATTCCCATGACTATGCTTGTCAAGCTGACTTTCTTAGACGTAAAATGTATACTATTTTTGTAATGCTACATCGTTTATTTCCTATTTACTACATACAATGGTGGCATTCGGTAGTAAACTTTTGTCTGCTGAATGCGACCAATGCTTTCATTTAGCAGACGGATTGGGAACCATTTCCGCTCCAACTGCTCACTTCACAACAGTTGAGTGTTCGCTGGACAGACCGCTCACCTTTATGTGATCGCTGTCATCTGGTACTTTTCATTGCTACCATATGTTAAAATTATACAAATTAAACCGAATAAACAATAAATAATAAATTGTTTTTTTGCATTAAGTTTTGGCGTAGTTTTTAGTGCAAGGGCTGGTTTTTGCCCCTCTGAATAAAATACTGGATTAACTCCAATATTATTCTAGTAACTTTCTTCAAAATTATGTATTAGGTTGGTCTTGGAATGCATCAATGGTGCATGCGGACAAAATATGCTCACTAAGTGAGCATCGAATTTTTCCGCTGAAAGAAATGGCGGCCGCTCCTGAACATGTTCAGAGTGAGCGGACGACTACTGGACATGATCACTGAACAGTTGCGCAACTGTTGTGTCTGCTGAATGCAAGCAATGGTACTTCTAATATCTAGTAAAAGTTTGAAAGAGAGGAAATTCTAAACCCCCTATACTAAATTATCAACCTATAACTGAGTAAATCAATTTTAAGCAGTAAAATTAAATTTAAATATTTGAAATCTGTAAATTGTACAAACATGAAAATAAAATCTGTCTAGAAAAGACGTGTTATGTATTTCGTTTATTTATTGAAAAAAATTTCTAATAGTATATGTGACTATATAGACTTCGTTGGGAGTACGTTCTTATAATTCAAATTATTTATTCCTACATTTTACTCCCAAAGTTGGCAAAATTTACAACATCATAACACAGTTTCAGAAAGTTTATTTTAAAAACTAATTCCAGTCGAGCATGCATTGAGCCTTTCTTTATTTGCGTTTTAAATTTCGTTTTGATATTTCGTAAATAAAAGCGGTAGGTACTATTATTTTAACGAAACCTTGTAAAGTCTAGAATTTACATTAGCGCATATGACGCCACTCACTTACCAGAAAAGCGAATTGATATTGAGATACTCATATTTGACAGTTCACTACTATTATTTATGTGAATCAGAATTGTATTTAATGCTGGCACTTTATCTGGACAAAACATGTTTTAACTATTTGACGAACAACAGGTTTAACAGTCCCATCTAAAGATTGCAGTACAGAAGGTTTATCATTTGTCCTTTCGGCTATAAAGCTTTTCCTGTCTTTCTAAATTCATCATCTTTTTAGTTAACTATGGCCGAGCAAATTATAGACTAATCGACTTAGTAAAAAATGAATTTTGAAGAAGTTATGCACCAATGCATATTTTTTTTGACCGTACTTATGTAGGAAAACGGTGTTTTCTGTGATATGAAACAAAAATTGAAATAAAAGTATTCAGTATATAGGTTCTGTCGTACCAAGCGTTAAATTAAAAATGACTGATGCAATTCTTTAAAAGTGATAATTCTCATGACTACTTGTGAAGCTGATTTTCTTAGACGTAAAATATGTGATATTTTTGTAATGCTACATTGTTTATTACCTATTTACTACAATAGTGCTATTCGGCAGGAAACTGTTGTGTCTGCTGAATGCGACCAATGCTTTCATTCAACCGACAGATCGGGAACTGTTCACCTCACAACAGTTGAGTGTTCGCTGCACAGGACCGCTCACCTTTATGTGATCGTCTATCATCTGGTACTTTTCATTGCTGCCATATGTTAAAATTATGCTGCCACATGTTAAAATTATAGAAATTAAACCGAATAAACAATAAATTGTTTTTTTTCATGGGATTTTTAAAGGTAAGCCGGCAGCTATTAGTATATAGAACCGTTTCAGGAATGTCATAAATAATATAATAATATTCATACACCTTTTGACATACATCTTTTGAAGTTTGTTATAATTGTCATCTAAACATTTTAAATTTGTCAACAATGCTTGCCTCCTAAACAGTTTAGCCAAATGTTATCCAAATATAGGTGTAGAAAAAATATTTTATAGCTTTATTTATAATATTTAATTTGTAACTGGCTTTCATGTAATAGTATTCGACTATGGGTAGGTATATATTCTGAAATATTAATTAATTAGTTTAATTTTATTGTTCTGAAATTGTTCGGACCGATCGAAATTTGAAGTGGCATTGAATGGTCGTCTCTAGTCCGTAATTTGGCCATGTCGGTTGCCAAAACGACTCGACTATACCTTTTCACAAAAATGCTATTACATGAATAGTATATTTGTTTTGTTATGGTAATTGAAAAGCCAATAATATTCTTTGAGCATAAAATGTATTCCAATTTCTTGTTAACGATGCCCCTTACCAAATGCTAAATTGAAACACTGATGTAATCGTTTAAAAGTGATAATTCTCATGACAATGCTTGTCAAGCTCACTTTCTTAGACGTAAAATGTGTGCTATTACTGTAATGCTACATCGTTTATTTCCTATTTACTACAATGGTGGCATCGACAGTAAACTTTTGTGTCTGCTGAATGCGACCAATGCTTTCATTCAGCAAACGAATCGGGAACCGTTCCTGCTCCAACTGTTCACTTCACAACAGTTGAGTGTTCGCTGGACAGACCGCTCACCTTTATGTGATCTCTGTCATCTGGTACTTTTCATTGCTACCATATGTTAAAATTATACAAATTGAACCGAATAAACAATAATAATAAATTGTTTTTCTGCATTAAGTTTTAGCATAGTTTTTCCAACCCCGAATAAAAGACTGGGTTAACACCAACATTATAGTACATTTATTTCGGCACAATACCTTTAATTTGTTGTATCTTACTTTTCTTATAGTAACTTTCGTCAGAATTATGTATTACGTTGGTGTTGGAATGCGTCAATGGCGCATGCATAGAGAATACGCTCAAAGAGCGCAGAACATGTTCAGAGTGAGCGGTCGTCTACTGGACATGATCACTGAACAGTTGCGCAACTGTTGAGTCTGCTGAATGGAAGCATTGAAAAGTCTAAAAAACACAGTAAATGAATAATATTATTTTATTGCAATTATATTTTGTAATTTCTAGCCCTTCATAGGTCGTTAAAATTTAAATTATCTAGAAATTGTGGAACACTCGCAGCAAAACAAAATATGCATTTCATTAGTTATATATCAGAAAACCCTATTGCAAATACTTGAATCTTCATATGCGAATACTGTTCTAAAATAAATAAAAAGAGCTGCTTCAGTATCAGTAGGTGAACCAAAATAGTTAATACTATACTACGTCTTACATTTTGGCAACAAATGTGGACAGGTCATTATCGTTATATAATTACTAATTTCATATTAATACTTAAATATTACACAGACCTTTTGATCTTCCAGTTTAAAGAATGTTTTTGTTATACCATATCTAGTCTGTTTTCTACATATCTGTACTTTCATCTATTCTTTCTGCAACACCATATCTAGTCTGTTTTCTACATATCTGTACTTTCATCTATTCTTTCTGCAACACTTTATGAATAAGTTCTTCACTTAACTATTTCCAGTAATTAACCTTGCATATTGTATGTAAGTGACATCGAGACAAATATCTGTTTCTAAAATAATATATTTGCATCTATAAACAAAAAGAAAACAATGTGTGTCTTATGGAAATTGATCATAATCATACAAACATTTGTTTCTATAATAACAGAAGAAAGTTTTAATTTACAGTCTTTCATTGGATTAGTGAATATGCATATTTTTCTTCAGATTACTCTAGACCTCATTATTTTGGCGAACTGCTGTCCATCTCTCTTGCTGTTCCACAACAAACAGTATCCATTCTTGTTTCTAAATTTTACAGTCTCGCTTTAACCAGTGAATTGTATTACCTCGATCAGCTAATATGTAAGATGTTCAATGATGTTGGTACATTCTTAGCCACGCTATAATTAAAGTTATCATTTTTTACCTACACAGTGTGTCGGTAGAGTAATTGTAAGGTATTAAATTATTCAAACTTTCTTTCTTCCTGTCCCTTATCGAAATGACAAATTCATCTATGTTTCAGTTCTTGAGTGTCACAAATTCTATGAGACTCGCTAATGAAGATCCAATTTTTGTGGCAATAAATTGTAAAACTTGAGGGGCATTAACATTTGATAAAATAATATTTCCAATAAATGGTGCTAAGGCAAGGAACCTTTCACGTCAAGCATTAATTTTGTTACATTACCTTCTAAAACTCCATTTTGGATTGCAATAATTGTTAATTTCGAAGCTAGTCAGTTGATTGCACTCTTCTTTTAAATTATACAACAATGGATTTAACTTTTTCTAAAAGTGAAGCTATATTCTCAGTATTTTTTAAGGCCAATTGTTGCCAATATTATTTTGATATCTTTTGCAAAATGCACTATTAAACCTATAAAACTCTTTGTCTGTGCATCGGTCCACATATCAATAGTAATTGTAAAATATGTTGTATTCCTTAAAAATTTTTTAAACAAACTTCAAATGATGTCAAATTTTATATCAATTTGTTCTTTTATGGTATTTGTTGATGGAACTTTATATAGAGATGCTAATCCCTTCATTAAATTTAAAAATCCTTCCCCTTCAGCGATGTTAATGGGCATATTATCTTGCACAACTAATGTAGTAAATACGTTCGTTATTTTAATATTCTTAGAACTTCCACCTATAAAACATATGTAATTAGTAGAAGTAACAAATGCAATATGAACATTTCACCTGTAAAAGAAAAAATAATTTTTAAGGAGTTTTTTTTTATTGTAGGCTGTCTTAAAGAGATGTAACACCATAAACTGAAGGAAAAAGCACTATCTAAGTTTTCTTGATTTTTCATTGTAGGAGTTAAAGTATTTAAATCTTTTTCACATTTTCCTAAAACAGAAATATACGTTCAAAATGCAAATGCATATTTTGCACTTACATTGGGATCCGATCTCTAAACATATATTTCTTCCTACACCATGAACTTGCGACTTTATCTTCAATTGCAGCCAACTCAGCAAATGGAATTTATTTAAATAATGTATTGTTTTTGTTTGTGTGTCATTACATTTGTGGCACTTCCAGAGCATATAATTAGTTTACTACAATGTTCCTTTGTTGTCCTCACGTAATATTGCCAATATTTACATTTTCTTTTATGTTTTTTGTGTCTAAAGACAATGATTTTATTTGTAATTACTCCATTATCTTTGAAAACTATGCATCGTGTTGGTTACAGCTTTTATATAATATATTACCAGTGAATTGTATTACCTCGATCAGCTATATATCTAAGATCTTTAAGAATGTTGGTATATTCTTAGCCGCACTGAATCAAAGTTATCATTTTTTACCTACACAGTGTGTCGGTAGAGTAATTGTAAGCTAATAAATTGTTCAAATCATTTTTTACCTACACAGTGTGTCGGTAGAGTAATTGTAAGCTAATAAATTATTCAAACATACTTTCTTCGTGTCCCTTATCAAAATGACAAATTCATCTATGTTTCAGTTCTTGAGTGTCACAAATTCCATCTAATTACTCAATTATCTTTGAAAACTATACAGCCTTTCCCTCGTGTAGGTTACAGCTTTTATATAATAAAAAAAAAATTGCTCCTGCTGTTGACATTTTAATCGTTCTTAACCTACGATCTACGATATATGCGCAGGCAAACATTTTTACGCATAAATGTTTGCATTTAGAAATAAGTTTAGATCTATAAGAAACAATTTTGATATGGAACACATTGAAGTGAAATGTTTGTGAAAGTTTAAGTATGAATATTTTATAGACGATGATAAAATTAGTAGGTGAAGATCGATTTTATTTATAATTGTCATACAAAAAAAACCTTCAAAAAGAAACGAATAATTTTTAATTTTGCACACAATTTGAATACAAATCGAATGTAAATACGATAATCTTGACGACTATTATCATTTTGCCGGAGTTTTGCTATAATTTACCGTTGAAGAATGTCGAATAAATTACGCTCTGTCGGAAAAATTACCTCTCAATTGTCGACGTTTGCGTTTTTTTTCGCACTAACCATGCGGGTCTTATTTCAATATTTTCGGCAAAAGAACTCAACAGAAGAAAAGGAAACATATTAATTTTGACCAGACGATTGATTTAATGCTTTGTCGTTGGCGTAAAACTAAATAATACGCGCATTTATCGACCGTAATTGCATTAAAAGTATTCTTTTCCTCCTAAGGAAACGATGTACGCGTTCTGGAATTTAAAATTTAAAATTATAATCATTAAAAGAAATCAACGTGTATCTAAAAATGTTAAGTCTAGTTTGCGGGCCCATTATGTCGAGATACCGTCGTTCGCTTGATATATATATAATAATATATTTATGGACATTACACATGACTATTATAACGATGAACATTGTACGTGACTTACTGTGTACATTCATTTATGTGGTATTTCAGCCATTTTTCTACCATGTCCCGAGTGCATGAAGAGTTTAAATTTCTCCTACTATAGACACTGTATGACAATGATGTTGGAATAAGGATGGTAACGCTTCCTAAAACGATATTATTTTCAATTTCAAGTCGTTTTCCTCTCGAAAAATCGTCAGAGCTTGGAATTTCATGCTTGAAAGTCGAATGTTTGGAAATATTTCGTCCGCCTGTCAGATTTGCGAAAAGTCAATTTTGTGTTTAGTCCTCGTTTTTATTTACGTAAAATGGGCTTTCTTTAGGCACGTCATGGATAAATTTCGCGTGTTTTGACAAATTCGACGGAACACGGTCAAACGTATATTTTAATTGCTCACGCGTCCCTCGACCTTAAAATATGCATTTGGGCGCGTTGAAAAGCAGAAACTGCGGACTTTTTAACCATACTTTTCCCTATACGTGTTCTGGATTCGTTTCAGATGAGATAGCTTCAGAAAATGGGGCACGTCGAAAACGCAACTTTTAAGTTTGTCCGTAAATATCCGGCGATCGGACAGAGCTATAAAGGCGAAATTTTTACGGTAATTAGCTCGGACGTTCTCCTTCACGGGACGATCGGTCCGAACGCGCTACCTATACGGGGTGTCGCACAATTTAGAGAAACATCATCCGTTGCACGGTCCTATCTCTATCCCGTACTTACTTCAGTGAAAGAGCGAGAGTCACCTAACAGCTATTATTAAGGTGAACTAGCTAATACGGCAGGCCTAGAAGGCCCGCTGCCGCCTCTTATTCCGCTTACAGTTAAGGTACCGCTCTCCCTTATTCTTCTAAATTTATTGCGGATTTTGTCTTTATTGCGTTAAGTTTATAAAACACCATGTCATTCCGATATATAGCGAATAAGTTAATATAATTGTGTTTTAGATTTTCAATACTGCTTTACTTCAGCTGTTTTTATACACCCCTGTATATATTTTGCTACTATCCGATATTTTATTCAGAATGGTTATCGGGTTCTGTTGTTATAGAAAATGTTTTTTTCAAATAAGAGGTGCATCAATTCTTATTCTTTATATTTTAATATTGATATTTAGATGTGTGCACTAACATATTTAAGTTATTTCTTACATGCTTGCTTCAATACTTAAGCGACGTACTTTTCTTCCTAATTAATTTAAATGAAATTATTAATAATAGATTTAGTGACAATAGCAGAGTTTTTAAATTGAAAATGTTTATTGGCTGTCTATGAAATAAGATGTATTTTATCGTTTAAAGTTATATGGACATTTTTCACATACTTATCCTGTGCTCTTCACAGTCGGTAGTTTTCACTCTATTTTAATTTTTTCTACTATTATTGGTTTTTGTGCCTTCATTTTCCGATGATTTATTTCATTTATTAATTTGCGTTTCAGTTTTTTGAACAGCACATAATTCTGGTATATAGCGAGTAAGTAAATATAATTGTGTTTCAGATGTGCAATATTGATATTACTTTACTATAACTGTTTTCGTACACCCCTCTATATATTTTGCAAATATGCGACATTTATTCAGAATGCTTATCGGATTTTGTTATTACAGAAAATGTTTAAAATGGAGGTGCACCAATACTTATTCTTTATTTTAAAGTTTTATTATTGTTTTAAATAAAATGTAATGTTTGTTTTTTAGATATAAAGTGATTTTTGTTTATGATGGTATTAACATTATATTGTCTAAATAATTAAAACAATTGTAATTAGTTTTTATTGACGTTTTTCAATATTTGATTTACAGAAATAATTTGTTGAATCTCTTTGTCTTCTTAATGTGTGCACTAATATAATTAAATTATTTCTTATATGTATGCTTCAATACTTAGACGACGTACCTTGCATCCTAATTAATTTATATGAAATGATTGATAATAGATTTTGTGATAATAGCAGCATTTTTAAATTTAAAATGTTTAATGACTGTTCATGAAATAAGATGTATTTTATCGTTTCATGTTATATGGACATTTTCACATACTTCTTCTGTGCTCTTCGCAGTCGGTAGTTTTTCACTCTATTTTATTTTTTTTCTAGTATTATTGGTTTTTGTGCCTTACGATGATTATTTCACGTTTGCCTAATGTATCTATAGTTTAAATTTTCTTTGTAGGGTATAGAATGGACAATCTGCAAAATCTGTGTTTTTCATTAGTTGGAAAATGTGGTTTTATAGTTTTGATAGTCAATAGTGTTTCAGTCTATATATGTCGATTCCAATGATCTTTTTGGTTTAAATGAGGGTTCATTAAAAATTAAAAAGAATATTTTATATAAACTTATAGATACCTTTATAAGATGTTTTATTAACACGAATGTATATTTTAAATAACTCACTATTACCATTTGATAGTTTCATCATTATTGTATAACAAATAATATCTATTTCATTGGCATTTTCTATAATTATTCCCATGCACTGTATATAATTATTCACTTTTGCATTGTACACCTACAATTTATGGGACAAATAGATATAATATATTTATTATAGTAATATTGATTACCTATTGTTATAATCGAAAATACTGTAAGACATCCTTATTGAAGTTCTATTTTGAATTATTGCAATTGACGATGTTGTTTACGGTTCATTTTCATCAATGATAATTTAACAATCTCTTGTGAATACGTACGATATTACTTCGCAATAGCTATTTTTCAATATGTTCATGCTTGAATAGCCTTTTGCGCGTCTGCTTACAGCCTTTTTACAGCTTTCAGTAAAACCTGATCACTGTCAGGACCGTTGTTAGAATTTCCGTTTTTATAAACTTTTGACACATCCCTGTATATACATTATGCCATTATATTTTGTAAGGCCAATCGTATATATTACTCAGAATTCTTCTCAAGCTGTTTTTAACACAGACCGGTATACAGTGTAGAGTAAGAAAGATAATTTAATGTTTAACATAGAAGTCATTTTAAAGTATCCGAAAAAATAATGAGCTCAAAGACAGCACCATTTTCGTTGATACAGTCTGCAATACGCTTCTGATGCAACAATAGAAAAGTTTGATGACTGTTTCAAAGTCTACAGTTTTTAAGAAAAAATCAAAAAGGATGGTAATAAGTCAAAAACAATTTAAGATAGACATAAACAATAATAATAAAAATGAGGTGTGGCCACCACACGACTTTCTTATACGTATGAGCGTTTCAAACTATACAATTTTAAGAATTTTTTTACACAAAAATTATTCAAAATACTATTCTAAGTACTTCTATTATCTTAATAAGTCGCTATAGAATACATACTTTGCAAGAAATTCGAAAAAAAGTGCTACTCCCTAAGAGTAAAAGTGTTACTTCCGGTTCGAATTTTAAAATTTCATATATACAAAAAATATTACAAATCTAGAATTAAATACTTTTGTACTCTTGATAAATATATATAGTGCATAACTTACGACATATTTGCAAGAAATCGCTATTCGATAAGAGTAAAAGTGGTACTTCCGGTCTGAATTTTGAAATTTTTTTTATAGAAAAGGTATTGAAAATTATATTTTAAATACTTTTATACTCGTAACGTACCTGTCTAAAAAGCATGATTTGCGAAATATTCACAAAAAACTGATATTCGATAGGAGTATAAGACCTACTTCCGGTAGGAATTTCGTAAAACTTTTTAAATAAAATTGTTCTCAATTTTAATTTTAAGTACATATGAATTCTTTATAAATTTGTTTAAACTTAGTAGTTGACGAAATATTGGCAAAACTCTATTTTTTCGCAGAAGTAAACTACTACTTCCGGTCTACCGATGTTACTGAAACACTAATCAGATCTCAAGAGGGAGATTATACACTTAAATACAAAATTTGGAATTGATATCTACAGCGGTTTGACCGCCATCGTGGTCACACACACACACACAGAGAGAGAGAGAGAGAGAGAGAGAGAGAGAGAGAGAGAGAGAGAGAGAGAGAGAGAGAGAGAGAGAGAGAGAGAGAGAGAGAGAGAGAGATTTTTTAAAAACCACTTTTTTGGTATCAGGGGACTTCAAAACGTGGACATCTGCAAAAATTTCGAGGTCGAAAATTTTCATCATCACAATACTTCCTTATACTACGTATAAGAAAGTAAAAATGAACCGAAAATTCAATTTCATCAAAGACTCGAAAGGGGCCAAGTAAGAACCGTCAAATTGCACTCGTCATTTGGCATTTTGAAAGATTGACTTCGGATTCATCAACAGGGACCACAAAAACCCTCAAGTAATAAATTTGAGAAAGATCTAATTATGTTTCGCACATTTCAACCATGTTGGTCGCCCCACTTTTTTTTTTTTGATATTTCGACTTCCAATTCGTTATCAGCGACAATAAGAATCCCAAATATTGAATTTCACGCGGATTCAATACGTTTTCGAAGAACCATTACGCTATATTTGACACGCCATTTTATTTTTAAATATAAACTTCAGATTCCTCATCAGCGAACCAAGTACTAAATTCCATACAGATTCAATTACCTTTCTGCCGTATTGAATGCGCCATTTTGTTTTATCAAATTTCGATTTCAGATTCGTGTTCAGCGACCTAAGAAATCTCCCAACAAAAATAAATTATTTAATTAACACTTCAAGATATATAGATTCCGCTAGTGAATATTATTACATGAAAACCAGTTACAAATATACCTACTTTTTCTATACATACGTTTTATTTAATACTTGGCTACTCTGTATAATGATCAAGCATTTTTGATAAATAAAGAGGGTTTGAAGGACAATTATAACGAACATCAAAAGGTAATTATGACAAATATCGAAAAGTGTATGGGTATCCTTATTTATGAGAGTCATGATATGGCTTTTGTAGATTATATTATTTAACAAACTTATGCAACATCTCAAAATCACGCCATTTTAAACTACTGGCGCATGTTGGTTGCCAAAGCGACATAACCATATAGAAAATTATTACCGTTGTTGTTGTGTTGCTTTTGTTTATGAGCGAATGGAGATTCCTTTATAAATATTTATGGAATTTATATTTAATTTATTTTATTATTTATTTATTACGTGCACTATATCTGTTATTGAGTATGAATAATTATATAATTGTAACCTAACATGTTAAGGAACATGTTGGTTATAATAAATTATTTAAGTAGGACTAAGTGAAAAAAGTATTATTAGAAGTGATTAAAAATGTTTGATTCTGTTGTATGGAAAATAACATCTCTCCTTTCAGCACAAAAGTAAACAAAACGTGTGATGTAAATTAAAGAAATACATAGTTGTAAACTCAAAATACGTTTTCCAATAAACGCAACAGACAACTGCATTCACCTTTTGACATGTGTCTTAATTTTATTTTGACGTTTGTTATAATTGTCATCAAAATAATGTAAAATTGTCAACAATGCCTGCCTACTACACAGAATAGCTATGCTTTAAATAAAATGTCGGTGTAAGAAAGTAACATGAAATAACTTTATTTATAATATTCATTTTGTAACCGGCTTTCATTTAATGGTATTTTTGTAGCGGAAGCTATATATTCTTAAACATTAATTAGTAAGTTTACTTTCGTTATTTTGAAGTTGTTGCGGCCAATGTATATTTGTAGTAGCATTGAACCGTCGTTTCTAGTTCGTAGCTTGATCGTGCCATTTACTATATCGAAACTACGCATGTGTTCAAAACGTTTGTATAGGGATTTTTTTTTTAAATTAGTCAATATTTTTCTCATAATGTTTCCGCCATTTTCTACATTTGAATTTGTTTTTTGTGCTTTTTGCATTTTTTTTTAGTTTATATTCAATATAATTAGAAATTTAATTTTAGTAAATAATCTGTCGACATTTAGCACATATTTAAAATTTCTATTATGGAATAGTAGTGAAAGGTGAAACAAATTTGAGGGATACTGAAAGTTTCTGAAGAACCTATTCGTATGTTGGATCCGTCATTATGTAAATAAAAAAGGCAAAATAGGTTGATTTTATTGTGTTTGTGTTGTTACTTTTATCCATAATAAAATCTAATGATGTCCAAAAAAATGATTTGCAAAAATGAGCTTGAACTTATTGGACATGTTAAAATTAAATAATAAGAAATGCATAAATTAACTGTTTCATACTTTGAAAATTGAAAATTAAAGAGTATCCATCTGGCCATTACCAACAATAAGAAACTTAAACTTCAGCACACGGAGTGTCCTACAGAAGTACATAGATTTCATAAGCACTGAATCATCTTTAGAGCCGCTTTAGAAACTTAATTTTAGTAAATAATCTGTAGACATTTATTTTGTGAATACATCTGAAAATTTTTGTGTAAATAGCACATATTTAAAATTTATATTATGGAATAAATAGCAAAGTACAACAAACTGCAGTGATACTGATAGAGATTTATTGATTACTTACTGCTATTGACAAATACAACAATATAGTAAAAATAAAAAAAACTAATACAAGGTACATCGATGTGAAATTAACAGTTACCTACAAATATGTGAAACATGTGACATGTAAAAAATTATTAAAGTGGGAACAGTTTGTTGAAAAAGAAAACACTTCATCTGCCGTCATAAACTGGATTATCGATCATATTCTTAAGATATGATCAGTAATCCAGTTTATGACAGCACTTTCACTTGCCATATTTGAGACAATTTAACTTGCACAAATTTGTATAGAATGAATAAGGCCAGAAACATTTACTGAAAAATCATATATCAACTGTTTACTAAAAACATTATATTTTACTGATTGTACAAATTTCTTAACTCAAAGAAAGTTGATTGAGAAAACCTTGTCTCCAAATTGGTATACATAATTTTGACTTACAAAATGTTATATTCTGGAGGAATCAGAGTGCCAATAATAATTATAATTATTAATGTAAAATTTAACTACACGTTTACTGAACAAACACACTATTTATCCAAGCCCAGTTTAGTCAAGAGTAATGTATACAGTGTCTGCATAAGCTCTTAACGTGAACATGCCAGCTTCAACTTTGCGTCCGCTTACAGCGGTCCGTCAATCTCCTCTAGTTTGAATCGCCCTTTTCGCGTCCGCTTACAGCTTTTTTACAGTTTCCTGTAAAAGGCAATCACTGTCATGACGCCTCTTAGAATGTTATTTAGTTAGTTAGCATTTTGTTATGCCAATCGTAATATTACTTAGAACTTTTCTTTCCTTCTTACACAAACCGTTACACTGAACACTGAAGAGCGAGAAGGATAATTTAATGGTAAACATAAGTCATGTTAAAGTTTACGAAGGAAGGATGTGCTCAGGTCCAAGCACTTTTCACCAAGATTAACGGCATTTTGAAGAACCTTTCCGCCATATTGAATCCGCCATTATGTTTTTTGACATTTCGACTTTGGATTTGTGATCGGCGACCCCATAAACGCCCGTGTCTAAAATTTCACATTCATACGTCAATTTTAAAAAAACTGGTCCGCCATTTTGATTCTTTTGATATTTTGACTTTGGAATCACGATCGGCGACCCCCAAAACCCCCGTATCTAAAATTTCACATTCATACGTCAATTTTAAAAAAACTGGTCCGCCATTTTGATTTTTTTGACATTTTGACTTTGGAATCACGATCGGCGACCCCCAAAACCCCCGTATCTAAAATTTCACATTCATACGTCAATTTTCAAAAAACTGGTCCGCCATTTTGATTTTTTTGACATTTTGACTTTGGAATCATGATCGGCGACCCGCAAAACCCCCGTATCTAAAATTTCACATTCATACGTCTATTTTCAAAAAACTTCCGCCATTTTGATTTTTTTTGACATTTTGGCTTTGGAATCATGATCGGCGACCCCCAAAACCCCCGTATCTAAAATTTCACATTCATACGTCAATTTTCAAAAAACTTCGGCCATTTTGTTTTTTTTTTGACATTTTGACTTTCGATTTGTGATCGGCGACCTAA
The DNA here is from genome assembly GCA_963170755.1 of Amphimallon solstitiale. Lineage (NCBI taxonomy): Eukaryota > Metazoa > Arthropoda > Insecta > Coleoptera > Scarabaeidae > Amphimallon > Amphimallon solstitiale. The sequence goes on along the minus strand of OY720679.1, from coordinate 62,174,749 downwards.
GACACCCCCGTACCTAAAATTTCACATTCATACGTCAATTTTCAAAAAACTTCCGCCATTTTGTTTTTTTTTGACATTTTGACTTTCGATTTGTGATCGGCGACCTAAGACACCCCCGTACCTAAAATTTCACATTCATACGTCAATTTTCAAAAAACTTCCGCCATTTTGTTTTTTTTTGACATTTTGACTTTGGATTCGTGATCGGCGACCTAAGACATCCCCGTATCTAAAATTTCACATTCATACGTCAATTTTCAAAAAACTTCGGCCATTTTGTTTTTTTTTGACATTTTGACTTTCGATTCGTGATCGGCGACCTAAGACACCCCCGTATCTAAAATTTCATTATTAATAAATAATAATTATTTAAATAATTATTTCGTAGGGCACGTAAATGTTAAAAGCAATATTTTTTCCCTTAAGAAAACGACATACCCGTTTTAGAATTATTGTATTTTAAATGGAATTTATAATAATTAAGAAAAAATCATGCTGTATATGTGAATGATTATTTCATCGACCGGGAAAATTATGTCGAGCAGTCCGGCGTCATGTCTTATAAATTGCCGGTAAAATACACGAAATAAATACACAACATCTCATTCGAAAAAAAAATATTTTGCCCCGGCCTGGGTTCGAACCGGACCCGGCAAAGTCATTGTATTAAGAAGCCGTCAATCTTGTGCATCGGGCTATCGACCTATATGTAAATAGTTTGTTCAACTGCTATATTTATATGTAAGCTTGACTCTATGTTAAAATCTGAAATATTTTTTTTAAATCTCAGAGAAAATAGACGTGTAATCTTCAAAAGAATACGTTTTAATTGCGTCCAGATAATTAATTTAGTATCTTGTCCTTGTCCTATATTATGTGTGTTTATTTGCCATGAATTTATTCTGACGTTAATAATTAAAAGCAATCCATTTACTCATTAAGGAAACTGGACTACGCGTATTTTAAAATTCAAATTTGTAATCATTAAAAGATATCAGCCTGTATGTAAAAATGTTAAGTCAAGCTACCGATATATAATATATTCACGGACAGTGCACATGAATGTGTGTGTGTGTACATTAACATGTTATGAGCATTGCATTTGATTTATTGTGTACATTCATTTGTGACGTATTTCAGCCACTTTTCGAGTGCATGAAGAGTTTAAATTCCTTGTCCTATCAATACCGCATCTGTATCAAGCTGGAATAAGCATGGAAACGCTTCCTAAAATGATATTATTTTAAATTTCAAGTCGTTTTCCTCTCGAAAAATCGTCAGAGCTTGGAATTTCATGCTTAAAAGTCAATGTTTGGAAATATTTAGTCCGCCTGTCAGATTTGCGAAAAGTCAATTTTGTGTTTAGTCCTCGTTTTTATTTACGTAAAATGTACATTCTTTAGGCACGTCATGGCTTAATTTCGCGTGTTTTGAAAAATTCGACGGAACGTATATTGTAATTGCTCACGCGTCCCTCGACCTTAAAATATGCTTTCGAGCGCGTTGAAAAGCAGAAACTGCGGGCTTTTCAACCGTACTTTTCCCTATGCGTGTTATACATTGGTTTAAAAGGAGATCCCTTCAGAAAATCGGCAACGTCTTAAAAAACAACGTTTAAATTTGTCCGTAAATATCCGGCCATCGGACAGAGCTATAAAGCCGAAATTTTAACCGTAATTAGCTCGGACATTCCTCTTCACGCGACGATCGGTCCGAACGCGCCACCTATACAGGGCGTTGCACAATTTCGAGAAACGTCACCCGTTGCACGGTCCTATCTCTATCCCCTGTTTTCTCACGTCATTTTTAAAGGATGACCGTGAGCTATTATTATGTCGCAATTTACTAATATCAAATTTATGCCTGACTCAGAAAGAATTAAATCCAGTGATTTTTGCTGCAAAAGCATATCAAACAAGAAAATCCTACACATAGCTTTAAATATGTATTATTAGATAATCACATATAAATATTAAGTGAAATTGAATTTTTACTAAAATTATAATTTATTATTATTATTTAAATTTGAATTTACAAGTATTTGATCAAACTTGTAATACCTATATAGAATTAAATACTAAGATATCTATATACAACTAAGAAAATTAAATGTAAAGACATTATGACGAACTATAACTGGATATTCAATGCTAAATTAAAAAGATTCATAGCATGTTTAGTGAAAGCAATTGAACCCTTTTTGTACAAAAAGTATTTTGTATCCTTTGTGAAAAAATATTACAATATTTTCAATGAAAATTCATTCCGTGTCAGTATGCAATGTGGAGCAGTGGGCACGGCACAGTAGCATATGTACTTTTTGAGTGCCCAGGTATTGAAATGTAGAGAGAGAATACATATGTAGAGGCACTAACGGCAGATTATGAGTGGCCGAAAAAAAAGGAAGACAAAAGGGATGACAGCACGGTAAATAGTATGCTACTTTAGTTTAATTGCTCAAAAAAACGTCAAGCATATGGTCAAACGAGAACTTTTGAAGCAGAAATACCATGTTTTGATCATCTCTACATGTGCAGCTGTTCATTTGCATGGCACCAGTGGTTGCTTGATAACATTTTCCCGTTTTTGATTGTACATGTTTGTTTAGACCTATAAATCTAAATTGCTGTCAATTACATTCCCAGATTGCTGATATATCTATATATGTATACAAAACAGAGTAGGTAGTAATTGTTCGTTAAAAATATGGTTATTCTCTATTAAACTATATTTTTGACAAACAATATGATATTATTCATGTACCTATATTAAAAGTAAACGAATTAGATTTTCTAGAGCCATTAGAGATTAATAAATTTAAGCACTCAGATAATTTATTAAATGATAAAGTGGACCTTAACTCATCACCATTGTTAAATTTATTTTGGTCATTAACACATCCAATAGGTACTGTTAGATTTTAGAATTTGTAAACTATGCATTAGTTCTAAGAATTTTTAATAATCTTACACCATATATACCTACCAGATCTGTCCTGCTAAGCGAAAGTGCCGTATGTGCAAAAATAGCCAAAATGAGATATTGGGATAATTATTATACTACGAGCATTCTGTGCCCTTTTTACCAAGCAAAAACACCGAGTATGTCATTTATTAGGTTGACATAATAATATTGACATATTAAATGTTTTTGCTTGGTAAAAAGGGCACAGAATGCTTGTAGTATATCAATTATCCCAATATCTCATTTTGGCCATTTTTGCACATATTGCACTTTTGCATACTGAATATGTATTTACATCAAGTAAAGACCAAGTCAATTGAAGGGCAGTTTAAAAGATTTATAGGAATAATATTAGAAATATCAGCAGAAACTTATCAACTTAATAAAATTGGTATTTAAAGTTACTGTTTATTAATTCTATTGTATAGTCGCAAGTTTATAATAGATGCTTAGTTTGAAATATTTAGGCGCTAGATGGTAGACCGAATGATGGCAATGTTATTTAACGATTAATGTATTGATTAAAGTAACAGAACAATATCTACATGTTTTGATAGTAAATTTTACAAATAACTTTTGAAATGATTTTAAATTCTGCTGTTCTATTTTGTTATAATTTATAGTTTTCGTAAAGGAAATTATTCTTAATAAAATGCAGCTGATTTTTCAGATTTAATTTACTTTCATTAACTACAAATTAATTTCGGAAATTTTAATCTATATTTCTATCCCATATTATTTACTTCTCATTCCACTTCTCCTGGAAACTCACTTCCCAGGAATTATTACGCATTGAATTTTACATTATATAAATATATATCATAAATTTAGAAAAAAATATTATTTAATTTAACATAATAATAATACATAATAATAATAATAATATAAAATATACCTACATTATAAAGCCACGAGCATGAAATTATTTATGACTCTTCTAATTTTATTCATTATTATTAGAATCTGATTAAAAAAAAAACATCAAAAATCTAATACTTGGCACAGTCATTGTATAAATAATTAATTAAGATAAATAACCTTAAACATCGATATTTTGTAAACAATGGAAGTCTTTTTCTTATTATTATTCTAAAAGTATGTACTCGCTCCCTTTAGTATCAACATAAGAAGGAGACTGGCTGGTGCGCCATCTCTACTCAAATAGTTCAACTGATATTCGAAAGCGTAGTCTTTGCGTCATAGATAATGGCTATTGACTTTTAATATATTTTCATAGAGCAAATTTCCTGGTTAATTATTTATTTGAGACAATACGGTTAAACTAAAACAATATAATTTTGAGTGTAACATTTTTGAGAAAGGTGATCAAGGTACATTTGAATTTAAAATACAGGCGTTTCATCGAAACTTTGGATCAACTATATACACTCACAGGTTAGATGCGATTTCACACACAAGCTAAACTGTGTCGGTTATATAGATTACATAAAGATGGCTCTGGAATTTATAATAATTCTCTTTACACTACGATTATAATTACATTTTTACTTATGTACATGTCTGCCGAATATTATTGAGCTTGACATTACCAGAATAGGAGTCAACCATTACATACAACGATAGAAACAGAGGAATCGTCTCTATATTTTATTTCCTCATGCCTTGCAAATATAGTGATTTGTTGGAATCCAGTTAAACTACCTTACTATTAATTTTTTACTTACACAAAATTGTGATGACTTACAATTTTAATTAAGAGTGGCGTTTACCAACAAATAGAAACTTATGCAACTTATATTACTCGCGGGACGGGTAGACGCAAGGGGGTGTAAGTAGGTGGAGGTTGACGATATTCAGTTCTGTCACAGCGCTTCGGTTTTATTCACAAATTCTGTCATAGATAAAGAAATACTATAGATAGGAAACATAATGTATAAAGAATGAGTACTTACGGAACTGTTGATGTTGTTGATGTTTTATAATAATTTAAACCAATGTTCGCTTGCCCATAACTGTTATATTATTATACACTCGAATATTATAGGTATATATGACATTTAAATGCGAGTGACAGTTTGTAATTAAACTGTCACTCGAATTTAGTCTGCAATAGCCGACCGATTCCGATAGATTTTCGTCTTCGCTAGGACCGGTAGAGATACCGTAAAGTGGGGATAGACGACGCGAAAAATCGCGTGTAAAATGTGTGTGACAATGTTTACTGTTAATGTTTTTTATCTTCAAAAATAATTACATAAATTTGATTTTTTCTTTATATCGTACATCAAATGTGCAACTGGCGCGTAGAGGTTGTTGTTTTTCTTTTGTGTACCAGCCTTAGTTAGTCGACATTAATCAAATTCATGCATTTTTGTGGTTATTTCTAAAACACATAACTTTCTTAAGAAAATAAATTAGTACAAAAACTGACCTTGACATTATAAATTTATGCCTTTTGCATCACATAAATTTCTTAAGAAAATAAATTAGTACAAAAACTGACCTTGACATTATAAATTTATGCCTTTTGCATCACTAACGCAAATTTGAGATTCTAAAATTACAAAATGAGTTTAAAAAACGCGAAACGGCGATGCCTTAATTTTCGGTTGGTAAACGCCCCTCTTAAACACATTTATAGCTCACACATAAATAAATACCCAATTTGTTATAGGCTGAATCATTCGTCGCGAAGGATCTTATTTATAATAACTTGATGTTTGTTGTCGAAAATATGGGATAAACAACCAAAACTAAAGTTGTTGCAAAGAAGACTAGAAATTACATATTTTGTAATATGTATCGAATGTATAATGAAATGGTAAGAAAAGCTAGCCTTGAAGTATATAGGTATAGACCCATAGTAACAGTACCTATAATAGACGATACTTGATATTAGGCAAGACAGCATATAAATTTGGACGACTTCCAAAGATTTTGAATTAAGAAATTTAAGCAGTATGTAACTAAAAGGCTTGCGCTAATAATAAAATTATCAATGAATATGTATTATAAAAAGCTATAGTTTTAATATGAACTGGAAATATAAAAAAGTATGTCACATAATGTATTTAACTAATGGATCAATACAACAAAAGAATTTAACCATAATACACACTATACTATCGCACAGTAAAATATTAGTTGATTTTAAAATTATTTAAGTTTGGGAAACTAAATTTGTACTTGTAAAATAATAATCTTCGAATGTTACTCTTTTAAAAAGCTTTTCCAAATTTATGAGCATTTTATTAAGTTGTTCCAAAAAAAAATTATAGTGCATAGGAGCACATCCAAATAGTGAATAATATCGTTTCAATAACTTTTACTGAACTAGTTTCGGCTGGAACTCTATCTCACATCATAGGTGAGATACAGAAGAGAAGAACAGATTTATAGAAATATTTATCGAAATAAAACTACCGACAATTAAGTTTATATTTTAATAGTAATATGAACATTTTTACACAAACATTTATTCAAAAACGAAAAAATTAAAGACACTCGATTTCCAATTTAAACTAAACAAACATTATCCATAAGAAAAGTCGAAAAATGGAAGACTATAAAATGAAAAACAAACACATGTTGGAATATTTAAATTTACTGGGAACAATATTAAAGCCTTCCATGGGCAAACATGAAATTTCATCCAATGATAAGTTGCATAGTAAATTTCGTACACACTCCTAGTACAAAGGTACCCACTCAAATTTCAGTATCTTTAAATAATTTACAGATAATTACAAAAGTGAAATATGGTTTTTATAATTTTAAAATATCACCGGAAAATTGTGGGAAATTCAAGCTCACATTCACAAAACTTAAAAAACAGTAGAAAAAAAAAACAAACAAACAGAGAATGTAATAAATAAATCTAATTATAAATTAACACTAATTAACAAACAACATAAATTAACAAACTTAATGTTGTACATTGTACATACTAAAGAAAATAATCATTGTTATATACTATTGCATGTGTTTTCTTTTTCTGCGGATACGTCTGTTACATGTCGATTATTACATTTAATTTATTTTCTTTACTGAAAAATTACATATTATGATGTGTCTGTAGGTATTAAAAATACAGTGTTTTTAACTTTATTGTTGTATAGGAAAAAGCATTTTTCGTGTACTATCTTCTCACTTGTTACATAGATAAAAATATATATATTTATATATAAACTCTGTTACATTCTTAAGTATACTTGAAGTTCAAGGAAAAGTTGAGACCCAATAGCTATAATGGCATAGGAAACGGATTTCTTTTAAAAACTATATACAGAAACATTGAGATTGGTGCTGCGTTTGCGAAAATCTTTGTAGGTACCCCTAATTTAAACATGTGTACAGACAAAATTAAGTACAAAACAGACAAAAAAAGACAAAATCATTCATTTATTAACAATAACAAAAATAATAATTACGTAATACTGTTGAAGACAAGGGAATTCTAGAATTTCGTCTTTTTTGAAATATATTATTACGGATGCGAAACGAAAATTATGACATATATCTAACACAAGCACCTTTTTTTTATACACACTTATTTCATAATTGCGAAAGTTACTTTTTACATTATACATATATCAATAGTAAGTATCCTATGTAATGCAATCAATTTTATTTGGTTTATAATATATTTGGATATTTTTAAATAATGACAACGTCTGACGACATTTTTTATACAAATACTTTATTTGGCGTTTTTATTATCTAAAATACAATCCTAATATTCCAAAGTTACAGACTCATAGTAAAAGAGATCAAGTCTATTCCAATACGAAAATTAGGAATATGAAGGCTTCTTGCTGAGTTAGAATTTAGTTGACAAAGCTATAAGAAATTTGGACAAGAGGTCTAGTGACTGACTTATTCAGTTCCTTATCAAATTGAGTGCCTTTACTTTTAAAAACACTACTCTGGTATAGCGAAGCACTATGAATAATGCACATAAGTCGGGCAATGGTTATTGTTATCTACTTGAATAAACACTAAACATTATTTGATATTATCTTCTATATTTTCTTTATGTTTATGATTTACTAATTTAAATTATTGAGTTTCTGAGAGGATAATGGAATCTCTTCATAAACTGCGTTTATATTATAGTCTTTCACATTTGTCGTTAATAGGAAAAGGAATTATTATCTAGTAAGAACTCTAAAATTTAGATGAAAATAATCTGCTGAGAAGATTGATGGACAGGCTGATAGAATAAGGAATTACAATATTGTGAAAACTCTAAAATTGAGATGAACATAATCTCAACTTTATCGCAAAAATTATATGAGGTAGTTAATATTACGATTAATTAAGAATTATTCCTCATTAACATCTAAGAAACAACAATATGCCCAAACACTACCGTTTCGGGCTTCCAAGGATCGCCTCAGTAAATGAAATTTTTTTAAAAGCAAAGCGTTTTAATTGAATCAAAAGATATTATGAAAAGCAGTATATAATAAAAGATTTCCAGAGTTACATGGCGTTGTGGGTATGTGCACCCAAATGTCTTTGTAGGGTATTATTATTTAGCTAAATTCTCGAATCTTTTGACAAGAAGAAATCTTTTGGTACGACATGCTTTAATTATGATAGAATTTTCCGTAATGTTCTATTTTTTAATCACACCTGCCCTTGATAATTTTTATCCTAACTTATAGAACGATTACGATATTACTGAAGTGATTGTGCTTGTAAATAAAGTGCTTCCTGAAGTAAAATGGCATGATAATCCATGCCATTTTACTTCAGATGTTAAAAACAACAAGAGTTTACTAATAGATTGTTATGATTGAGGAAATAGTAATTAACGACTTGATAGGAGTTTTAATACCCACGGTTTTCATACTTCCATGAATTGCATAAGTTTGTGCTAATGCTACTAACTGTAGTTTCGTAGAATTTGTTTTATTCCTAAACAAGGAATATATCAACGAATATATTGTACGGCAGTAATATCAATAGCTCTTCAAACTTCTAATTCTGTATCTGAGGTGTATGATACAAGAAATATTGCTATAGGATCTACTTTTCCATATGAAGATAAGGTATACAGCAACAGATACTGCCGTTAGAAAATGATCGATATTGTTTCTTGATTAGAAGGTAAAGTAATTTGTCGCTATTCATACAAAAAATGTAAATCAGTGTAAATGTGTGTTGGAACAAAACTAAAGGAATATAATAAGAAATACTAATGACGCCATATAAGGATATTACTGTAATGACTAATTCAAGAAATTGTGTAAAAAATGTCGTCAAAAGCAATTTTGGAAAATCCACTGAATGCGGTTAATATGTTCTGCATGTATATTTCGTATATTTAACAGATTTTTTCAAACAGCATTTTTCTTTGAACATTAATAATTACAAAATCTACAATCATATATTGTACGTACGCTCATAATATCAACAAAACAAAGACCAACGCAAAAAACGTCAAAAATCTTTCACATACGATCGTTCTCTATATAATACATAAGCACTAGAGACATTCAAATTTTTATAAAGGAATACGGAGACATTACTTTTCGGATTTTAGATTCTATATAACATTGTGTTGCACATTTTATTTTTTCAATATTGATACACAAAACACGGCTGGGTTACCAGGTTACTTATATTACTACATATTATGATATATATTGCTTTATTTCAACGTAATGCTTGTTTTTTTTTATTTTGTGGTCAGTCTGAATTAAAAATTCGGTCGTGTTCATATTTGTAGAAAATGGTTTATAACTGTACCTTTAGTGGAGGCTATGCTTCAAAAAACATATATACATTACTACAATTATTAAATCTTTTAGATATAAGGTTATTTATCTATTATTTTCAACAGCAAATCTAAATCTAAATAAAAATTTACTAAATCTAACGTGTAATTAAAACTTTCACTTTCAGAATAGGATTTCTAAGTGTGCCTATATTTTTATAAACAAAAAAAACGTAAAATTTTAGCTAGAAAATGTGAAAAACATATGATACATAGTAAGATCGTACTGAATTTTAAAGTACAGGAATCAATTTTTACCGTGATTTCCATAATTTTATTTGAAAGACAGAGATACTTTTGTTTTTTAATTAAGGGTCGATCTGTGGTAAGCAAATTTTCATCAGCCCGTACTATATCCTAAGCACAATAATTGAAACTTGGAAGTTAAATATTGAAACCTCAAATATCTGATACTTTTAAATATGTCATATCGAAAGTGTTCATGTGTTTAATTCATATTAAAACATAAATGGTAATTATTGTCGGACTTAACAATGCTTAAGGATTTATTAAAGAAGAATTTATTAGTTCTGTCTGATCATTAAGACTATCACTTGGATGCAAAAGCAAATCCTCTTTAATATATGTAATAACTTTCTAAAAAACACACTTTAAAGTTATACCCTGTTTAACCTATATAGAAATTGTCACAGCCACTTCAACTATTTTTTTTTTGGGGTTTAGCGATTTACTATACTTAGACTTTGGTTATTAATTAAGGGATTTTTTAATGTGTTATTGTTATAGAAGGCTACTTTAAAATCAAATTTCTTTAAAAAAATAAACTATTTTTTTCGTAAATATGGGACTTTAACTCATTGTTTCAATTACATTTCTTGATTGAGGAAAATGTTAATTTTAATACTAGTGATTTATTCATTTCTCTAACTAATTTATCAATTAAAAGCGAGTTGTATCCATTATTGTGTGCAATTACTACAATTGTGTTCAATCCTTGAGGAAAATAGGCAGATGTCATCAGGCCTTTTAGTAGCCTGTAAATCATTAAAACATGCTGCTTTAATTCAGTGATTTACAGACTACTAAATGTCCCGATGGCATTTAGTCAGGTTAGGTTAAACAGGACATAATTTTAAATTGAGGTTCTCTGAGCCTGTGAGCATTAAATAATGATAATTCGAGCGTAGCAAATCAATTTTTCAAACAACAACAACAATGTTCATTTGACAACTTGAAGGTTATGTTTAATTAAAATAAAAGTAGAAGAATTAGTATTTTAGAAAGTTATTATATTAAAAATGGTTTACTTTGGCATGTAGACAGAACTAATACATATTTTGTCTTTAATAAATCCTAGGATTCTTAAGTCGGTATTTCCCATAACTAAATGCTGTGTTCTTTATTTCCCTAACTGGACCATTAAGGGGGAAGTGTTCTTTGTAAAACTGTATGATAGATGTTAATTTCAGAATTTTAGTTTTAGTTGAACTCCTGTGGATGCCGCAAGGAGATATTTACAAGGAGTATCTTTAAAGAATTTGTGAAATAATATCTTGTAATTTATTTATGTTAGTTGTATATTGTTGTTAGAATGTTTCACCAAAATAAATCCATTACTTCGTTTACTTATTAGATTTGTTTAGATTTACATAAATATTCTATTTCTGAAGAATATAAGTATAAAGTTTGATCGAAAACTGATATTAAGAAGTTTGTTTTTCATTTCAAAAAATTAAAGAATATTCATTTATTTACAATTTCGTGTTTGAATATTGCAATTGAATATGCAGGAGGAGACTTACTTCAATCCAATTCAGGACTTAATTTTGAAATGCAGTAAATTAACAAAATCAATAAGAAATAATTTGTGAAATGTAATATGGATGTAAAAAATTAATTAATTACATCCATTAAATTAATTCAAAATTATTTTCTTAGTAATCTACGAGCATAGTTACTGAACTGTTTCATTTACATCTAATCAATATGTTTTATTAGTATTTTCAACATTTAAGAAAGTAATATTCTGCATCATCCTCTACCATACTTGTACAGATTGAAAAATAAGTTTTCATTACAATCAAATTAATTAATTAATTATTAATTTATTAAATCCAAATGGACAGCTAGCATGAATGTCTTTCTTTCCTCTAAATGTATTAATAACTTGGTTAAGTTCATATCAGAATTATGAATTAAATATGATTTCTTTCTTCATGGCCTAGATTTGTTTACAGCTGTTTTTACTGCTAGTGATTTTGACATTATGGTGGCATAAACTGGCCATTACTTATTCAATAAATTTCTTAATTGATTTTGGTGTTTTCGATTTTATATATTTAAAGTCATAGTAATGTTTCAGATACGATAAGTGTTAGTTCACCTTGTAAAAAATACCATTTTTCATTAACATTAACTTTAAGTATATGTTTGGAAAATGCAATAAAAGTATTTGGTGCTTGTCAATTGAAAGCGTTAAAATATTTGCGACATAAAGTTTTATTTGAACAATAAGCATATGAAGTAATTTTTTTTTAAATTAAGAAAATCGGTGATAAATAAGAATTTTGTCAGAGACACATAACTAAGGAATGTGTTAGTCTATGGTTGAACTTGATAAAATTTTATTTAAGAAATGTATTCTTAATATAATTTGGCAAAATCTATGGTTTCCCAGGGTACAGTCAACAGTTTATTTGTCGTTCTGGTTTCTATTTTCTCGCTGTTAAGTGATCATTGCCATCCAAATCTTATACATAGTTCATTCATCTATAACATAAAGTGAAATACATAAAAGGGACGACCTTTTATCTACCTTATTTATGAGAAAATCGGTGTGTCATTTATACAAATTCATTTATGAAACAAAACTTTAAATCAGCATTTTCTAATTATTATTAATTTATATAGGTTTATAGATGTTGGAAGTCGTGCATCTCCAAGTGCATATTTATATGTTTCAGCTACAATGATGCTTTCTTTTCGTTGATTTTTGAACTAGAAATCTCACTGCTGGTAAATATATGTACGTGTCCACGTAAGCATGAGGAAAATGAGAAATTTTTCAGATGTTAATTTGCCAAAAAACCTTTACAGACAGGAAAGGTTTAAGTAACAGGAGAAACCTTATACGTTGGTTCACAACGTTTGCAGAGAAGATTAAAAGAATGTGATTGTACCATATTTTAAAAATATCAAAAATATCTATATCAAAATGTTTCGAATTTTAAAGTAATATGAATTTATATTATAATAACTGGAAAAAACAGGGTTCGCTGCTATAGAGCAATAATAATAGTAAATACGGGATAATTTTTAACTGCTATCTATATAACAGTAGTTTTGTGGTCGTCATTTTGACTGTCACTTTAACAATAAATTCCGCGTGATTTCTATACTCCTTGTCACTTCAATAAATCAGTTATATTAAGAAAGAAGTATACTAACTTAAGCCGAATGATTAACATTACAAAAGAAGTGAGGATTATTATAAGACATGCAGAGAAGCAGCCGATGTTTTCAATGAGAAATCCTAACAAAATGAGTAGTAAAAAAAGCCTGTCAAGAATATTAAATCAATTTAGAGATAGTGGTAGTTTAAAAATGCGTTACAGGAAAACACGAGAAAAACATGTAAAAAGTTTCAAAAACTCTTTACATGTTATGCAAAGCTGAATTAGAAATCATAACATTTCTTCTAGAAACATTGCAAGTAATTTTGATATGAAAAAATCATGGATAAGCAAAGTTCTGGTTTTTTGAATTTCTGCAAACAGACATCCACAAAGAATTGGACGAATTGTACTAGATATTAGAAGAACCCTTGTTTATGCAAGATAGAGCACCTGCACGTAGTACACGAATAGTTATAAACTATTAAAATGAAAAATTTCCAAAAATATGGATAGGACGAAATACACCCCATGGATTACTTTGTCTGGGAATGGTTAAAGAATAAAAAATATTCAGAACGACCTTTTCAGAAATAATCCTGTTATGTTACAACATGCCTGCAAGTATATCAACAGCATTACCTTGAATAGTTTTTTCTATTAATTATTTGTGTTTCTGAATTTGTTGTGTTTGTCAATTTCATATTTGTTGTATACTATTAAAAAAACGTCCTTAAAGTGTTAAGAATTTGATATCAAATGTAAATGATTTTACGTGGAAATCAAACAGAATTTATTATCGAAATGACAATCACAGAATTAGTGTCATGTAAACAGCAATTATAAGTTATTATTATTATTATTATTATTAATAATAATAATAATATATCTTTATTGCCCAACAGATTTTTTACATCTAATTACAGGACAAGAAAAAAAAATGCAATGAATCGATAACTACACAATATAAAATCAAATACGAAAAACAGAAATATATACACATATACATACATACTCATACATAACTCAATAATATGCACTACAAGAATTAAGACAGTGAAAAAAAAATGAAAAGAAAAAAAAAACAAGCCAATGCAACGTATAAGTAACCCTACTAATTAATTAATTGCGATAATGATGAAAAATTAATATCGAGATCATCCCCACAAGTGGCATTGCAACGACTACAGCCTCTATAGAGAGGCGATGTAAGTAAAAGATTTGTTCTGGCCGTTGAAAAATAAAATACATTCCTCGTGCGACATGGGTACTGAGGTACAGCAAACATGATCTTTGCCAAAAAATATGGAACATCTATATTATTGTGCAATACATCATAAATAAACTTAATGTCTGCTTTATGCCTTCGTATCTCCAAAGATTCAAAATTAAATTCTTCAAGAAGGACATCATAGCATGTCCCCTGAACGGGGTACAAACCATGCCTCTTGAAGTACAGATATTTCAAAAAGCGCCTCTGAACCCTCTCGAGTGCTTCAGAATACGTTTTATATGTTGGCGACCAAACGAATGAAGCATATTCGAGGCGAGAGCGAACAAAGGAAAAATAAAGGGTAGTAATGGCCTCCATGGATGCAAACTGCCTGGTATTTCTAATAACAAACCCTAATGTTTTCAGTGCCGATGAAATAGTGCTATTGATGTGGTCTGAAAACGTTAATTTAGCGTCAAAAAGAACGCCTAAATCCCTAACCACTGAACAACGATGAATAGGAATCCCGTCAACGGCGTAATTAAAACATAAAGGTTCTTGCTTCCGACTAATCGTCAAAACATTACATTTAGAAATATTCAGGGGCAAATTATTCACCGTACACCATGCTCCCAAAACATCCACTTGACTCTGCAGAAACAAGCAATCCGTAATGGTGCGTATTCTCTGGAAGAGCTTGACATCATCTGCAAATAAAAGTCTATGGCAGCCCAATTCAGAGCAGATGTCATTAATAAATATTGCAAATAATAGGGGACCTAGATTGCTACCCTGTGGAACTCCTGAGGTGGCAGTGAAGTAAGATGATTTGTGACCAGCATAACTGACGTATTGAACTCTATTCATCAGGTAAGTGTTAAATAATGATTTCAATTGAGGTGAAAAACCAATAGCATCTATTTTACGTAGCAATATGGCGTGATCGATACGATCAAAAGCCTTGGAGAAGTCAGTATAGATGATGTCAACTTGCTCGTTGTCATCCAGGCATTCCGAGACAAACTGGGTCAACACTGCAAGATTGGAAGTTGTAGATCGCTTACTCATAAAACCATGCTGGTCGTCCGAGAGTCTGCACCGAATTTGTGAATAAACATTGGTGTAAAGGCACATTTCGAACACTTTAGCAAAATTATTAAGAATAGCTATCGGTCGGTAATTCTCGATCAAGGCTGTGTCACCTTTCTTGTGAATTGGAAATAGTTTGGTCACTTTCCAGCACTCAGGGAAGACAGACGTTTTAAGTGCTGAATTAAAAAGGAAAGCGAGTGGTTTACCAAAGATGCACGCATAATCACGAGCAAGAAAACTTGGTATATTATCCTGACCCATAGTATAAACATTCTTTAACTTTTTTAAATTGCTAACAACATCCGACTCAGACATCAGATATATTATTTATTATGCGTATTGTCATTGCTTTAATTGGTGAATTTTTATTTTGTTAGTTATTTAAATTGAAATTCGTATTTGTGCATATTTCAAAATTTTAAGCAATATTTCGAAACGGATATTTTTAATATATTCTTTATCTTTAATATACTCTTAGGGCAAAATCAATTGTTTGTAATCTATTCTCTAGCAAATCAATTTTGAATAAAAAGTATTAAATTTCTAGTGATGCACGAACTTTTTTCTACTATGAAGTTTTCTGTGAAATCAATAATATAAACATTTCCCATTTGCCTCATACTTACATGGACATGTTGTACTTTAGATAGTATGAATTGAATTTAATTTTTTTAATGTTTTTACTTAACCGATGTGCTAATATTCTGTACATCATGTTTATGAATCTAAAATTCAACCTCTCTATGATAATTTCATATGTTTTAATTTTAATCTTTATGTATATCTGTGAATTAATTTCATAATAATGCTCTATAGAACAAGATCTTGTATGTATATATGATTTTACTACAAATACTAGCTTTTCCATCTTTTTACTTTCCAAAAGCAAAAATTAATATAGCATAGCCTTCTCTAAGGGTCCTCCTTCCCTAAATTTATTCCATTTATTATTTTATCAAAATAATATCTTAAATAAAAAACAAAGAACACGTGAGTACATAAAATAAATGCTATCAAAAGTACACTATTCCTTCCTCTGCGCGTTTTCATATATTACGTTACTGACAAGAAAAATATGTATAAAATTTCACAAAAAACAATTGAACTATACACGTCTTATGTATGGGCGAGTACGAATATCTAAACAATATCTTCTATATAATAAAAAAATTAAACATCGATTTAAAATATCATACATTTGTGTCCGTCGGCCTGTATACAATACAATATCTCTCCACTGATACAATTTTCCATCTTTCTTCATTTTTTTACTAAAATCTATAATAAATAAACATTAAAAACTTAACAAGTACTACACAACTACAATGAGCAGGAATTAATTAATACATTTTAGGTACATTCGATTATGTGAGGTTGCGAGGACTCTATAACACTGGGGCGGCTCTCCTTGCCAGGATGATGAGAACCTACTGTTTGGGGCCTCTGCATACCTTGTTGGTGCGGACTCGAGGGCAACGGCCTCGACAGTCCCGGGTGGAGGACAGGGTGGGGAAGCTGATGTTGTTGTTGCGGTGGTTGTTGTTGCTGTTGCTGTTGAGGAAGTGGTGGATGATGATGAATATCCAGGGACTCTCGAATATCTTCGTGTAAGTCTTTCTTTATATCCATGGCAGCTGTAAATATGAAGAACAAAATATAAGCAACTATTGGGCGTACGTATTACTACAGGATATATTGCAAGTTTCAGAAAGGTTTTGTTGAATGGTGAGCAGCTTCTGTTACGATACTCGCTTTAAACGTGATTACTAGAGTCTCGACAATAAAAAAACGTCCTGGACCATCAAAATGTGTTGCCATTTCAGAAATATTTGATATAGTTTATCCTATTTATTACTGAAGAGTGAAAGTGGATAAGATTGACAACACTGTCGGAATGTCTACTAACATTACATTTTGCAAGTCGAATTCGGTATATTTATCTCTCTGCCAGTTGAGTGCCGTATTTACTGATTGCAGATCAAAACCGCGAACGGAAGCTAATTTTCGACAATTTGAGACCCTTTAACTTCAATCCAATAGATTTCTTGCATAGTTTTGTTACAGTCGATGTAACTTGGCTCCATTACTATATGACGCTATCGAAATGGAACTCTTAGCAGTGGACAATCCACCGCCAAAGAAGGCCAAGACTTTTCTTTTGGCCGGAAATACCATTTCGGAAAGGACCAAACTATCAAAACGACATGTTATACTGCCCTTTTGGCCAAAGTAAAGATACCATTACCGAAAAGACTCGCAAAGGCTGGCAAAAAGTGCCATTCCATTAATACAACACGCCCTCGCACATCAGTCGCATTGTTCGCCCAAAACTGGATGAATTACGTTTCCAGGTTTGTTACCCTGTTCCACAGAATTAGTTGTAATCCCTTTATACTTTCACTTGTTGCTGATGATTATAGACGTAGTACCTATAACGGCACTCCAACACCGCCAAGTGGTCAATGTTAAAGAGGAATATGTTGAAAAATAAAACAAAAACTTTGTTGCCTTAATTCAAGTGTTTCATTTTAAGCATCACCTTCCGTCACATCTTCTCATATACAGGGTGGTTCACCGGGAACTGAATCGATCGATTACGGAAAAACTGTAGCTAGGAATGATTTGAAATTTTGACACTATACTAAAGTCAATGGGGACCATTCGCCTAAAATATTTTCAAGATGGTGGCACTTCGGGCTATGCTGCCGGAAGTAGGCACCAACTTCCTAATTTTAAATAGAATACCTTGTATATTGTCAGGTTTTTAGATTCTACGTGAAATTCTAAATATATTTCATGTATCATGTCATATATCTAAGTATAACCCTTTTTGACTTATTGAAATTCTTATGTTAAATTAGACGTTTGCAGGCAGAAAATCACTAGCACTTTTTCCATATAAAGATGAATTTATTATTTAATTTGAAGTAAATTCTCTCAAATAGATGGTCTAATTAAATACTATTTGTATAAACTTGTTACAATTAGTAATACAGAGTGTGCGAATTATACGCCTGAAAACGAATTTTTTTAAATGGGAAGCGGCAACTTTTATAATTTTATCTTATTCTGCATTAAAAATAAGGATCACTTTGTATAAATATGTCTATTATCAAAATTGGTAGTTTTCGAAATATTGGCAAGTTAGTGTTTTTATCTTCTACAATACATACTGCTTGCATTAGTTCTTTTTTCATTAGTTAACCATCACAGTGTTTACAAAATTATAAATTGTAATGTGATACATTTGCATTACATTATTATCGTTATTAATAACTGGTTTATTTCCCTGAATCTTTGCCCTCACGGATACAAAGTTTCTCAAGATTCCTATAATACGTTTAACGGTATTGGTGGATGGTTTCCGTTTTTGCGGATATCGAGTTGCAAATGTATCACATGTTCTTGACATAACTTTATTACATTCCCCATAAATAATAATTAAATTTAAATAATCATCGTTTGTATAATTTAAGCGCCCCGGCATAACTTTTCTTCAACGAATGACAATTTATAATTTTGTAAATACTGTCATGGCTAACTATTGAAAAAAGAAGTAATGCAAACTGTATGTATTGTAGATTGCAAATATTTCGAAAACTACCAATTTTTGTAATAGACATATTTATACAAAGTGATCCTTATTTTTAATGCAGAATAAGATAAAATTGTAAAAGTTACCGCTTCCCATTTAAAAAAAATTGTCATTTGGCAATTTTTCTAAATTCGTTTTCAGGCGTATAATTCGTACACTCTGTATTACTAATTTTAACAATTTCATACAAATAGTATTTAATTAGACCATCTATTTGAGAGAATTTACTTCAAATTAAATAATAAATTCATCTTTATATGGAAAAAGTGCTATTGATTTTCTGCCTGCAAACGTCAAATTTAACATAAGAATTTCAATAAGTCAAAAAGGGTTACACTTAGATATATGACATTATACATGAAATATATTTAGAATTTCACGTAGAATCTAAAAACCTGACAATATACAGGGTATTCTATTTAAAATTAGGAAGTGTATAAATCCTGGAAATTATTATGCTACGTCATAAAAACAAGTTAATTTGAAAAGTGTCATCAGCATTTATTAAAGTATATATTATGGAAAGCGCGTGATATGTACATTCAATACATTAGAAAATTTGTTTCAAATTTAAAAAAAATCGCTAAATTTATTGTAGATTTCTGTATTTATATACTTATTTAATGTGCCTGTAATTGATTTACGCCGCCGTCATTTGCGTGTTAGCGATTTCTCCGTTCTAGTATTTTCACACCTGCTTAAGTCTATTTAACTGTTGAATTTGACATTCGAATCCCAAAAGCGCAGTTTAAAGGGTTTCCTGCAGTAATTTTGAAAATTATCGTCATAAACTGCTCAACTTTAGCTTAATATGAATTGCAAATTGCAGATTATTAATGCTATTTCACCATATTGTCAATGTTGGCGGTAGAACAAATGAAAGAAGACGTTTCCAAGTTGCCGATTTAATAAAATGAAATTTCTAAATGCAGTGCGTAAGTAAAATTACAGACATCCATTATAACACTACATGTGATATACTACATCAACTATCTTTCATTTGAAATTTAAAAGCGAAACATATTTTTTTAATACAGTCTGAAATTCTAAACAAACTGACAGGCAAAACTATATTAAAGAGAAGATTCAAAAGACTAGAAAAAAATCAATATACATATCTCAATTATTAGTATAATCACGTCGTCTTGTTGTACAAGGAAAATTTTAAAGAATGTTCACAAAAGTTATTTCTTAGATGAATCTACGTAGTTGTAGATGACTTGAAACTAAACACAATTACTGAAAATATTTTACTAAAAACAAGATATAAAGATAATCCTGAAGCATTGGTCATTTTATATTTTCTAACCGAAATCTGTAAAATATGAATATTCAATAAATAAAACTAAGCTAATAGAAGCTCACCAAATGATTATTGATATGTGGAGTACTGAATTGTTTACAATGTTATTAACCTATGAGTAAATTTTTTGATATAAAAGTTATACGTACTTGCATCCTTTCAAATTAATAATAAAACAAAAATAAGGAAACTAGTTTTATTCGCCAAAAAATCGGAAAGTTTAAGTAAATGGACATTCATTTACACAAATACGTTTGGCATTTGATGTTAATATAGAACCAAATTAAATCACACTCTTCAGTTGCTGCATAAACAAGATTATATAACATATAACACCAAAAAAATGTTTTTTTTTGTAAAATTCTGTTTTGCAAATCATTATTAAACCGTTTCATAGTGTTTGATCATGATTTTACAAGTAATATGACATTTCTTAAAAAAAAAATTATTCACTACTAAATATGGAATATCACGATATAGTGTTAATTGTTTATAGTATTTTGTAATAATGATACTAACCCACTGCTGCATCTGACACGGCATATTCATAATATCCACCATTCAATTCTTCATCGATGTTATTGGGTCGACAGCTGGTCGTTTTCCAATGTGTCCTCAATCCGGAAGCACTAATATAGTTTTTACCGCACTCTTGACATATGTAAGGTCTTTCATTCGTATGCAACCTTTTATGCAATTTCAAATGAACAAATTGCGTGAATTTAGCCGGACAAAAGTCACAAGCGTAAGGTTTTTGGCCACTGTGCAATCTGAGATGCGTTTTCAGGTTAGACGTCGATGAAAATCTCTTCTTACAAATTCCGCATTCGTGTGGGCGCTCCCCGGTGTGCACAAGATGGTGCTTTTGAAGGTGAGCCAATTGCGTGAAGGATTTGGTACAAACATTACACTTAAATGGGCGCTCACCGCTGTGCGTTCGCAAATGAACCTTCAAATTGGATAACTGTCCAAATGTTTTACAACAAACATTACATTCGTAATGCATTTTTCCATCTTTCTTTTTCAAGGGATAAGGTAGAGATCTGTAACCTCTAGAACCTGGGGTGTTAGGGCTCAATGGGCCTAAACTGGAATAGTGATCAGGACTTTTGCTTCCTGGGGGAGACGGTCGTGTTACTGTATGTTGTAGTGGTGTCAAAGGAGTCAACAAATGATGCGTTACGTTCGATGTAATTATATGAGAAGAAGGGATAATCAAATTATTAGCATTTGAATGGGTCAAATTGGAAGTTAAGGGTGGGGAATAAGTAGTGGTCGGTACTGACGTTATTGTGCTGTGCACAATTCCGTTTGGGGAAGGATAAATATTATAATAACCTGCAGGTTGTATGTGATTATATCCTTCAGAGTTATGTGAAATGTACAGGTTGTTTTGAGGTATTGGACTTGGATTTTTCAACTGTGGACTATGGGGTAAAATACTTTGAATCGGTAAATTTGAACTAGAATCAGGACTACAAGGTACCGTGCTGTATCTGTGACTTTTCTTATAAGAATAAGCCATTTCCGTCGGCGAACTTGGTGGAGGCGTGGCATTAGGTTGTCTCTGATTATTATCATTGTTATTTGTATCAGTTCTATTCCTCAGTAGTATATTCTCCAATATACTAGAGGATGGCGGTGTGTACCTAGAAATGATCGTCTGTGTCTTGACTTCTGATTCATAGTAGGGCTTGTTAGGAACTTCTGGGGGTGGAGAGTCTATAACTATCACTGTGCTTGGCGGCGTTACGATTCTTTGTGTTAAAGTTGTAACTTCAGGTACTGTTGATACTGTGGCGTCTGTCAGTAGAGTTTCTTTTTCGACTTCTTGGTCACTTTCGCCATTCTTCGACGATGTCTTGTAATGGTAAGCTTTGGAAATTTTAATTTTCACTTTGCGATACTCGTTCTTCTGCGATTCCAGAGAAACAGGAGACTGTTTTATAACAGCGGTCTCTTTCGGTTTCTTGCTGAAGTCGAGAACATAATTATTTTCACTGTCTGAGTCACTGGAATCTTCAGGAGGGGTGAATACGTCATCATGATATCCATTACTATGATAACCTTCATCAGAACGAACGCTGCCATCTGTTGGCGTCAGTTGGTGTTCATATTGACCGCCATCTTTAGAAGGCTCAGTTGTGCTCACAGTGATTACTTCGGTAGTTTGTTGTACTACTTGCTGACCTAAAACAATAAGAGATATTTAAAATGCTTTCTATATGTTTCTATTATCAAGGAAGAATATTATAATCTAAAAGTGTTTATATAATTTTCAAAAGATTAGCATAGGAATACGGTGTATATTTTTTCTCATTATTTGGCTAATCCTCTTATTGAAAAATCTGGACCGATACCATAACTGAGGAACACATTCCGAGAGGTATTTTTTAAAAAATGATATAAATGTGTAAACACTTTGCGAAAGCACAAGGGTATAATGATTCAAGGTTGGTTAATTTTTTTTTGTCAGATACAGCTTTATTTGAAACAGCTATGTTGCAAAACGAATATCATTTATGTCGAAAAAATTCGTAATAGCAGAAGAAAAATTTTAAACTAAGAAACATCAGGTGTGGAAGGAATAACATTAAATTTGAATTGTAAAATATAGATTGAGAATATAAATTTTGCTAGTAAAATTTTGCTAGTAAAATTTTTAATCTATCTTAATTTAGAATTTATTGAAAAATTATCGAACTTTTAATTTATCTTGACAATTGCGCTCCCTTGCGATCATTTTGGAAACTAAAAAATATTTTTGCTGTAATTTCTGTCGTCCCTTTTACTATCAAGGTTTTTTCCACCAGGTTATACAATAAACGGTTGCCGAGATATGGCCGGTGGGCGAGCTTAAACAGACACCCGGTATATTTTCACATGGGTTCAAGTTTAATAAATTAAAACGAAAGAGTTACTTTTGAAATGAGTTTTTTAGTATCTGGCGCTTTTATGAATTAGTATTTACATACATGAATTAGTATTTACATACATACAAAAAAACAGTGGGATATATCTTAGTTTTAAAATCTAACATGCCTTTTTGACCATCCTATTTTATCTCTACAAGGATTTTATATAGTGAGGACGCGCGGGTTGGAATAAATTCATTTAAAATTTTTGGTTTTGTTTTATGGAAAAATGCTCGGATAGGTCGATTTTTAATTTTAGCTACGGGTTTTTTGAAGGTAAATTGATGTACAAAGCATGGTCCAAAAATAAGTTACGACCATCAATGTTAATTCTACATCGAATTGTAAGTATGTTTCATGTACCATGTCCTATACCCAAACTCAACAGTTATCGAGAAATTTACAATTGAACATATCAATAACTGCATGTTCAATTGTAAATTTCTCGATAACTGTTGAGTTTGGGTATAGGACATGGTACATGAAACATACTTAGAATTCGATGCAGAATTAACAAATTAAATAAAAAAATATATGTTTCCATTTGAAAAAAGAAATTGATGGTCGTAACTTATTTTTGGTGTTTTTTGTTGTTTTTTATTTAATTTGTTAATTCTACATCGAATTCTAAGTATGTTTCATGTACCATGTCCTATACCCAAACTCAACAGTTATCGAGAAATTTACAATTTTGAACATGCAGTTATTGATATGTTCAATTGTAAATTTCTCGATAACTTCAGAATGTGAGAAATGAATTTTATAATCGTCTTGGGAATTGTCAGATGGTACAGAGTCGTCATTTTGAACACTTAGTGTAAATGTAATTTAAACAGTGTTATTTCTGTGTTTATTTTTGTGTTTGATGTTATTGTTAGAGTTGTTTTTCCTATTTAATCAATTTAGTTGTAATGTAATTATTAATTTTGCATAGAGTAGGTAGTAAATTTATAGTTCGATTTTCCACATTTTTATAATTTTATAATGAAAACAAATGTGCCGCCGTCAATCTTTCCATCAAATATATGTGACTAGATTAGTTTAATGAATTTTTAATATTTGAAATTTAGGACGCTTTTTCTCAATTTTCTTCAAATATAACATTAAAATTTTTATACCATTGGATAGCGAATTGAAAGTACTTTCGAAATCAACGGAAAAAAAATATAGGTTGTCATTTAACAAAGAAGTCGGTGACGTCATAACATGAAGAACAAATGACGTAAGAAACTGAAAACGTAATGAA
Organism: Amphimallon solstitiale; assembly: GCA_963170755.1. Lineage (NCBI taxonomy): Eukaryota > Metazoa > Arthropoda > Insecta > Coleoptera > Scarabaeidae > Amphimallon > Amphimallon solstitiale. Next base: position 62,150,323 of record OY720679.1, on the reverse strand, counting down.
AGTATTTCCCTTAGTCAAAATCGCTATACCCCTTCGAGATTTTTTAAAAAAAATTAATAATAACGAAATTAATGCCTTTATCCGTTACTTTATTACCATACTGTATGTCACAACAATATAAAATTGGGTGCAAATTGTGCTATTGTTCTTGTTGAAGCTGTGTGAATATAGAATTGTTCAAGAAAATTCCAACCAAAATTCTACGTAAATAATATGAGTAATATTACATGAAGTAAGAAGGCGACTCTCTTCATGCATAAGTAAAATATTAAAGTTTAATCTATTACAATCTCGGACTATAAATAATTGTTGGACTAGTGCGCTGAAACGTTAATAGAGAATAGAAATCTTTTCTAATTTTTTGATTATGTTTTTATCGAGGTTTTTATGTTCATGCCAACAAAACTGGGTATTCAGAAATATTCTAAATAAGTGAATCAGTAAATATGTGAGAGAAACGATATTTACACTTACGTATCCTTTGAAGCATCTGCTCTCCAGTAAGAGGATAATTCAAACGTTCAGCAAACTCCCTGCAATACCAGACCAGCAGCTCTTGATTGGGCAAAATCGGTTTTATCGTGTAGAAGTAGATGTTCATTTTGTACTGACAGGCGATCAAGTTTTGCGATTCACTGGAATAAGCGGGATTCACGAAGCGCATCCAATTCGCCTTGGACATATCGAAACCGTCTATGTAATAGTATAGTTCGTTATCTTTGTATATCTGGAAAATAAAATCATATGGAAACATCAGCATCGTATACGAATGTAGTTTTTTGCGTGATGCATATTTTTATTTTTAGAATAACGTAAGTTTCGTGCATGATTCTATATATTAAATGATTTTTGTCGCTGTAAAATATGCATACCTTATATGTATCGTCTATTAATACTTATTTTGTAAAACTATTGTGCAAGCATATATATTAACGTACATTATAATAAAATTGAAGACTCTTTATCTTTATATAAGTTGGTTGAAAATTCATGCACAGAAATTCATATATGTAATTTCAATCATGTCTTTTAAAGTTCTCAATAATTATAAATTCAAGGAATTGGTAATTTAAAAATATTAACCTTTTAAAAATAGATTGGTAAAATTGAAACCAAAACAAATTTTCTTGCGAAAACTCAATTATGTCATTCAATACAATCAGGTGATTCTTACTCACAATATACTAGTTTTTGTTTCCTTGTCATAAATATGTAAGCTAAATAAAAAAAAATAAAAGTAAACTAAGTAAGAGTTTTCACTAGTGTAAATACAGCAATTTTGTTTTGCTTTCAATGACACGTAATCTCTGTCCAGTAGAGAAATATTCTTTTGCTTGCAAATAGGAGAAAGAAGATTAAGAAAAGTAAGCGAAATACAAGTATATGTAATACTATGTAGTTAAGGAAATTTTATCCTTGAACAAAATTACGCCACTCCCCCCCCCCCCCTACTAGATAGCATTCTAACAATTGGGCTATCAGGGCCTAATATAAAATATTAGTTACCCAAATCTACAGCTGTAATTTAATCCAGCGATTAGACACTTTTTATACATTCTCGTACAAGAATTTGTCGTTTTTTTTTTTGGGTATTTTACATTATCATCCCATTAACGCACGGTAAAATGTTCACCTGGCAATGGTTAAAGAATACAAACCAATGTTTATTTAGCCTGTAGATGACAAGATCATGCCAGCTAGAGTGTTATCGAATTTACAGGAATTACGCTAATAAATGAAAAAAATGCTATTTTTAATCAAACAAGAAACAAGAAATGTAGGAAATGATTTCATAGTGGACGCAAGTTAGTGAGCTTATTGTGTAGCGAGATGATATTGGAATTGTTACTAAATCAAGGCTAGGACTGGCAAGTATACTGAAAGAACTGAGAAGAAGTTAAAGTATAGCAAAATAAATGAGAATGAGAAATTTGAAAGGGTCAGCAAATGTGAAAGTATTAATTATCAATTGTCATTTAGAGGTTGAAGATAATGCTACGTATGTCATGGTAAAACTGTTGAGGTAGTTGTTGGAGATCGATATCATAAAACAACAACATATCTATAATGGAATGCATGTTAAAGAATAAGCAAAGAACGGCTGGGTCTCTTCGTTATTCTCTTATTCTATAGCTTGCAGAGTAGATAGCTAGACACAATAAAGAGTAATCTAATTAAGTGACAAGAATGCAAATAGATAATGCCAATACTGCTTTTAATAAATCCTAGAGTATTCCTCCTTTTTTTCGTTTAAGATATTAAATTTTAGACGTACGGAATGTGGAGGAGTATACATTTACTATTGCTTTTAACGAAAAAATTAAAAAGAGATTTTGTGTCTCTCTCTCTCTCCCGTCCCCTCTCTATGTGCGATCACGATAGCGGCGAAACAGCTAAAGCTATCAACCACACGAGAATAATCTCCTTCTTCTGAAGTAACCTACTCTGGAACTGGACTCTTTTCAGCGAAAATATCATATATTATACTAATATTTCGTGAACTACTAAATTTAAACAAATTTTTAAAGAATACAAATGTGCTCAATAGTAAATTTGAGAAAACTTTTATGATAAAGTTTTTCGAAATTCCTGCCCGAAGTCGGTCTTTTATCGAAACATAGATTTTTGCAAATATCTCACTAGTTAAGAGTTCTAAAAACACATATATTAGAGTTAAGAATATGAAAGTATTTGAAGAATGATTTTGAATATACTTTGTATAAAAAAATTCAAAATTTGGACCGGAAGTAGCACTTTCATCTTTATCTACTATCAGTTTTATGCAAATATTTTGCAAATTATGCCTTATATACAGATTTACAAAAGTAGAAAATATTTAAAGCTCGATTTAGAACATTTTTTTAATAAAAAAAAAAAAACTTCAAAATACTCACCGGAAGTAACACTTTTACTAACGGGATTATTAAGAAGACAACAGTATTTGAAACTTAATTTGAAACAACTTTTATATAAAAAATTTTTAACTCATACGTATAAGGATGTCGCGTGGTGCCCACACCTTATTTATTATATTAGATTCTGTTATTTGCTTATAGTCGTATGTTATCAAAGTTAAATAGTTCATAAGCATAACACAGACCTGTTTCTCTTCTTCGAAAGCGTAAGTAACTTCTTCCTTGAATATTTCAGAATCGTCCTTGAGTTAGAAAAGTAGTTGAAAAATAAAATCATATCTAAAGCTATTGTGATGTGAATGCATCTCAATGACCTTTGATAATCTGCATTTATAAAGCTATTACTAAATCTATGGAAGTATATGTATGTTTCGCTTAAGTTTTGAACCAGATGATAGAGGATGAAAGAACTCATGTAAAAAATTGTCTATATGAAAAATAAAGTAATATTTAAGAAATAGGAATCAAGCACTTTAACATTAACGAAGATGTAAAGACTGAAATAATAACGACACAGAGGCAACAAATTTTGCTTTAGAAGAAGTCTGTAGAATGAGAGAACGAAAGAAAGACCTGGACATACGTAGTCAGACAAGTTTGAATTGCGACAATAAGGTTCTGGAAAGAATTAGCAAATGATGGATCGAGATAAATAAAGATGTAGTGCTAATGCTTAAATTTAGTTTTCTAATCTCATCAGGATATTATTTGTTCACTTAAGGTGCTATTTTGATTTGACATTGAATTTTCCTGGCCGAAATTTCCATGTTAGTTTGTTTTGCACTGTTTTACGGAAGAAGGCATGTGATAATTTCTGCAAAATCATGAAATTTTTTGGTTTTGGCTGAATGACGAAGTTTAAGAGAATGATATAAGACTACACTGTAAGAGTTTGGTACACAGCACAATGTGAACATATTTAAAAACCTTTCATGTCAAGATAAGGCAGACCTGTTGTGTTTATCAGTAATATCAGCGTGATAAAGAAATTATTTGAATCAACAGCCAACGAAAGGAGGAAGTTGATGCATCGAAAAGGGTTGCAGAACGTAGCGATAAGATCATGAAGACTAAAAGCAAAAGTCTTGCTTGCCATAGAGCTACAGTAGAATATGGGACTGCTTCTTTATGAAATATGATTTCATGCTATTGCAGTATCATTTTAAATGACTCATTTTTTGTTTGTTTGATACCATTCAATATTAACCAAAAACATTTACATCCCCCTAGTGGGGAGATATTTCTTTTAGTGTTCTTAATAATTAAGCAATTATTAAAGCAATATATATATATATATATATAACTACGATAATTATAACTGTTAAGTTAACTATATACAAAAATATTTTTACACTATACATATAATGTATTTCGCAAATCTAAAAGAAGTAACAATCTACCAAAGTTTAATTAAATAAGAATCGAAATGAAAAAATGAGTATGAACTTACAGAAATATGTATATAAAGTAATACCAAGTACCTTAGAATCACAACTGGCCGAAGTTCTGTAAAAGTTTTCCCTTAGTTGGACCTATATTACAAGAGAAGAATAATATGTAACCACAACCACATTATTTCATATATACATTTGCATATAGCAATTATGACTACAAATTGAAATTATGTACAAAATAGCACATTGTAATAGTGTTTGTTACTAGAAACTTTATGTGCATAAACAGAAACAATTCAAGATCTACTTTACAATCAGTTAATAAGAAAGCATTAAGAAAAATAATGGAAAACAAAAGTATTCTTACCCTCCAAAAGTATTTTCTATTGGCTGAACTAGGCACAGCATCTTTGGCATAAATTTCCCCCACCAATGGACCAAATCTGGTCCCCACTGGGATATATCCAGTACTCCAGACACCTTGAGCCTAAACAAAAAAAACAATTGTTTCATTTTCGTGTATACTGTATGATTTCAAACGGATTATTTAAAAACAAAGACTGTATTATTTTAAGTGATTTTTAAAGTGAATTTCAGGAAAATTAGTTATTTTCATCAATGCCAATTCAGTTACTGCGTCTGTAGGCATTGGGAGATGTTACAATGTAAGGTTTTTATGTATGTTGATGTTTTTGATTAATTTATTTTTTATTACATTATTGTTCACCTCTTTGTTCTTACGACATTATTACAGATTCTTTAGTGCCTCCGGTTAGTTTTTAACAACAGATATCAAGCATAGGTGTTTAGGTTTTTAGTATGTCAAAAACGAGTGTTATTACTTCAATAAGGCACCATTATAGTGAAGAACTATTGATTTAATTTCTCTATAGTGTAAGGCTCTCATGAACTCAAAATGAACACGTTTTTATAAAATTTATGTGTGCCGCAGAAACTTCTACATTCACTACCAGCATACAAGCATTTCTTTTGAAATTGAAATATTTATTTTACAGTGTGAGTCAACCATATGACAAAGTCAATTTATTCTTTAATGCTTAACATAATTAAAAATTCGAGTACTGTAGTTGATAGGGTTGTCATTGCTTTATAATCCAAAAATGAGGTGTGGCCACCACACGACTTTCTTATACGTATGAAAGTGTTACTTCCGGTCCGAATTTTGAAATTTCATTTATACGAAAAATATTCCATATCTAACTCTAAATACTTTTGTACTCTTGATAAATATATATAGAATGCATAACTTACGACATATTTGCAAAAAATCGCTATTCGATAAGAGTAAAAGTGGTACTTCCGGTCTGAATTTTGAAATTTTTTTTATATAAAAGATATTGAAAATGATGTTTTAAATACTTTTATATTCGTAACGTATTTGTCTTAAAAGCATGACTTGCGAGATATTCGCAAAAAACTGATTTTCGATAAGAGTAAAAGACCTACTTCCGGTTGGAATTTCGAAAAACTTTTTTAAGACAATTTGTTTCAAACTTAATTCTAAGTACATATGAATTCTTTATAAATTTGTTTAAACTTAGTAATTGACGAAATATTTGCAAATTTCGATTTTTTCACTGAAGTAAACTACTACTTCCGGTCTGCCGATTTTGCTCAAAATCTAATCAGTTCTCAAGAGGCAGATTATACACGTAAATACAAAATTTGGAATTGATATCTACAGCGGTTTGACCGCTATCGTGGTCACACACAGACACACACACACACACACACACACACACACACACGGACACACAGACACACAGACATTTTTTAAAAACCACTTTTTTGGTATCAGGGGACCTCAAAACGTGGACATCTGCAAAAATCTCGAGGTCGAAAATTTTCATCATCACAATACTTCCTTATACTACGTATAAGAAAGTAAAAAGGAGACATTTACAGCTGTCTTTTTAATTCCTAAAGTTTAAGAGTACCATGACAGAACATAAAATAATTTGATATGACATACACACAGGGTGTGCCAAATGATGTCTAATGCAGAACTTGATTTTCTTCGCGAACACCCAGTATAGTTCACCAAGGTGTTGCATAATGACGAAACTTTAAACACAAAAAGCTTATTTATTTTAAATGAAACTCCCAATATTTTTATAGAATTATATTAAGTCCTTCAAGAGTCACTTTTCCTGTTAAATATGTCCTGTACATATCTTTGATATTTTATAACTTATTAAATTTATTTTATAATCTTATCCATGACGAAGCAAAATCACGACAGCCATGCAAAAATATATTACAAAGAATCTGGATTTCCTCTTAAAAGTGATTATAAATCGTAATAACAGAGCTCATCTTCATCTATCATTATGCAGTTCGAAATACAAATACAGAAGTAAGAGGAGTTCCGCTACAATTAATAAAATCCTATCTAACTGATAGGAGGCAAATAGTAGAATGGAATGGAAAAAGATCGCAAATGAACACAATTACATGTGGCGTACCACAGGGATCGATACTTGGACCATTATTGTTCATTATATACGTGAACAATGTGTGCAGTTACGTATCAGACAATATATCGGGTGTCGGAATGTGTCTCTAGGCGGATGACACTACTATTCTGGTGAAAGGTGAATGCGAGAGTGGGCTCGCTATACAACCAAACAGAGCTTTGGAAAAAGCAATTGGTTGGTTTACTGCCAACAAACTTAAGTTTAACAAAGACAAAACAAAACACTTTATACTGAAGACAAGACCTGGTGAAGGGATGGTGGTAAAATTTCTGGGATTGCATGTAGATGAAGGATTAAAGTGGAACAATCACGTGGATCAGCTAACAAGAAAAATAACATCAGGAATTTACTGGTTTAAGAGAATAGCAACCATAGCTACACAAGAAGCTGCTATACTTACTTACCATTCCTTCGTTCACTGCCATCTCTCATATGGTATACTTTTGTGGGGCATATCAACAGCTACAGAACGTGTCTTTGTTCTACAAAAGCGAGCAATAAGAGTACTATGTGCATTAAAGTGTCGTGACTTGTGTAGGGGGCATTTTCGGCGGAATGGAACACTTACCTTAGCATCTGTGTATATATATCATGCCCTGAAATATATACATGGACACAATCGGGATTATGCTTCGAATGGCAACAAACATGATTACTACACCAGGCAACGACAAGACCTGCGCATTCCCCAGCATCTAATTACAGCAACTCAGAACAACATGATTTGCCCAACAGCATAGAAAATTTAGACACCAAGAAATTTGCAACAGGAGTTAAAAGTGCCCTTATACAAAAAGAATACTATTCAGTCGAGGTGTATTTGCGTGATGAGTTGGTGTAGCCAGACTGTCCTTATTGGTTAATTTGACTATGTATGCTTATATACATTTTACATAAACCGACCTTTTTTCTGTATTATTTAATACAATAAAGAACGATTATCTATCTATCTATCTATAATTGTATGACGACTTACATCCGACAAAGCCTGTGACGTCTTCAACACTAAATTTCGTGGCAATGTTGCTTCTGCCCTGTTTGGTGTTCCAGGATCCACAGGCAAATCTTTAACAATGTATGTAGTATGCAATTCAAACTCTTCTTCGCGTATGTTTGCCAAATCTAGGTCGCTGGCCGAGGAAACGGCAACATCCTCCATTATATCCTGAAAAAAAAATGATTACAATATACTATGTGCACGTTTCACTTAATTAATTGCTTTATTTTCAATTTTTTCCTAAATATTTAATTCTACAGACGACAATTATTTTTGACTTAATTTCCTAAAATAAAAAGAAATGTCAACAAAAAACGATATAATAATTATTTTTAAATAAATTTAAAGTATGTTTTTTTCGAAAATGACATCACAACAACAACAACAATAACAATAATAAGAAGTCATACTTAGATTAATAACTTCACTTGAAAAGCAAACCGTCAATACAAATATTTAAATGTACGTTATTGAAAACTTAAAAACTATTGCAATATCGTGAAGAATGTATAAGTTACTATTTTCAAGCATTACAGTAATTATTATATATCAAATTCAAAAATCTTCTTTAAAGTTCTCTTAATAAAGTTTTTGCTAACATCAAGGACACTAGAAAGTTTACGCACACTTGTATGGGGATTTTCTTGAACGCATAACAAAAGAATGTTTTGTGCATCTGCGTTTTCTACGGCAGCAGTAACACGGCTCCTTTTTCATATGAAATACTGCCAGTTCCTTCAAATCGTTAACAATTTTTGAAATGGCAGTCCCATATTTGGTTATTTTTGGTTGTATATCTTTATGCCAGCAACTTTTCCCAAAACATAGATCATATCTATTAATTGCAATTTTATATATTTCATTTCGCACTTAACGTAAACTCGTGCACTTAGATCGTTTTAAACTGTAGCTAGAAATCTAAGTTTAACGTTTAAACAATTTTTGACACATAGCGTCTGCGATATTTTTTATATTGTTGCTAATTAATGAACTTCCAAACTTCTCATGAGTTTCAAAATTTTAATAAAAATTACTTATTTGTAAAAGGAAAACAGTAGTAACTCTTTTCAATTAATTTTAGTTATAGTTGTAGTGCAAGTCATGGCAACTCATATTTTTACGTGGTAATCGGATTTATTCAGATATAACATTCTATAACTTTTGCAATATCGCCCGCAGGCGGAAGGTAGTAGATGCTTTTAAATAGTAAATTTTAAGTACTTTTTAATGGCATTTTAATATACAAGGTGTTCCAATTAGCTTTTGTTAAAATTTTCATCTTTAGGAATCGTATGTAATTCTAAATAACATGGTTAGATATGTAGAAATAAACATTAATTTCACGTACTGAAAAGATATCTCTACTAATTGAGCCCATAATAGGTATTTCATCATCAATCGTTTTTTCACAGCAACTTTTAAAATGTTGTACAATTTTTAACGATAAATCGCCATATCTCAGAAACAGTTATCCAATAATCCAAAATAACGGGTGTCCCAACAGGAACTTGGGGATTTAAATATCACAGTATTTTCAAATAATGTAACATATTAATCTAATATTTGACATACGTCATCTAGAAACTTGTAAGTGTCATCATGCAAGGTTTCGCGACTGAAGAACGTATCCAAATTGTTCAAATTTATTATGAAAATGCTCGTTCTGTTATGAACACAATTCGTCGACTACGCGTTGTTTTTCATCAGAATCATGTTCCCAGCGATACAGCAATTTGGAATTTAATTGCAAAATTTGAAATAACTGGTTCTGTTCTCGATGTAAAGACACCGCTACGACATCGTAATGTTCGGTCAGTTGAAAATATCGTTAGGGTAAATCAAAGTGTAACAGAAAGTCCAAAAACTTCAATTCGTCGCCGGTCACAGCAATTGGCCATCTCAAGATCATCTCTGCAACGAATTTTAACCAAAGACCTACGGCTACAAGCATACAAGATGCAGTTAACACAAGAATTGAAGCCCAGGGACCAACAACACCGCCGTATCTTTGCAAATTGGATTTTGGAGCAAACAGAACTTGATAACGAATTTGAAAAGCGAATCATGTTCAGTGACGAAGCCCATTTTCACCTAGGGGGTTACGTAAATAAACAAAACTGCCGCATTTGATGGCTCCAAAATCCTCGAGAGATTATTGAAAAACCCATGCACCCACTACGTGTCACCGTATGGTGTGGTTTCTCGACCAACGGTGTTCTTGAACCTCACCTTTTGAAAATGAGAATGGAGAAGCAGTAACTGTCAACGGGGAGCGGTATCGACAGATGTTGAATAACTTTCTATGGCCTCGTTTGGAAGATATGGACCTCAACAATCTCTTTTTTTCAAAAAGATGGGGCACTTGCCACACTGCCAGGGAAACTCATAATTTACTGCAGGAGAAATTCCATGGTCGTGTGATTTCTCGTAATGGTGACGTGAATTGGCCTGCAAGATCCTGCGACTTAACACCGCTGGACTTTTTCCTTTGGGGTTTCCTTAAGGATCAAGTATACACAAATAATCCACAGAAAATTGATGAATGAAAAAATAACATTCGCGCGGCTATTGCCGAAATTAACTTACATATGTGTGATAAAGTCATCGAAAATTTTAAGAAAAGAATCACTATGTGCAGACGGAGTCGCGGTGGACATTTATCCGATATCTTGTTCCACATATAATTTTAAGGTTTCTACTTTATGTTTATGTTAATAAATCGTTGAATTTCTAAACACTACGCATGTTATTTGGACTTGAAATCCCTAGGTTCCCGCTGAGGCACCCTATATATAAAAAAATCTATATACGTATTTCTAGTTACCGAAATACGTATATAGATTTTTTTATATATTTTTTTGTGGTAAATGATTTTTCCTTTTGCATTCTATTTCAGAAACAGTTGAAAATCGACAAATAGAAGTTGATGCCAGTTTAATCACCCTTTCAAAGGCTATCATAAAATGTAACAAAATGCAGAGCATTCCATTTAAAAAAACATAAGTTTGTGTTGGTTCATCGTTGTCGAACATTCTGTATAAATGAAAATATTTTTAGTTTGTAGAGCTTATAATTATTTACATTATTTTACATTATTAGATACCAATAATGAACTTTACCGCTATGCTGGGATACCCCGGTATAATAGAACTAACAATAGCGAATAATATATTCATGATTCTTAATGGTTATTTAAAATGTCAATCTTACAGATGCACAATACACAAATGTGGAATCTATTTTACGATAAGGAGAATTAAAAATGAACATAATACATTGCACAGTGAATTTGTGAAAATAAAAAGTGATGTGGCATGTATCATAGAAACTTGTTATTTTAGAGGTAAATATTAAAATTTTGGTATATATTGAAGTTAAAATTTTTTTAATTCCCTCTATAATTAAAATACATTGTTTATATCTAATATACAATTAAAATATTAGTAATACCTCTATAGTTTTCCTATGAAAACTGTAGAGGTAGCAATATCAAGATGAGAAGATTAGATACTGTAATTACTATTGTAAAATAATTATGAATATGATAATCAAAATTCATATATTTATCTCAACTTTATCTATATTATAGTGAGCTCAAAAAGGTTGGAATAAATTCATTTAAAATTCAACTTTAATTTTTTTTAAAAACACTGGGACCCGTCAATTTTTATTTTTAGATGGGCATTTTTTAAACTAATTTTTGTTTATACATGGTGACTCAAAAAAAAGATTTCATTTGACACTTTAATTTTTTTTAATTGAAACACCCATTTTTTATTTTATTTTCGGATTCTACGTAAAATTTTGATCACATTTCATGTATTATAACCTAAGTCTAAGTTAAGTTCTTTTCTAAAATAATCAATGTAATTTAAAAAAAAATTATTTAATTCTAAATAATAAATGTCTCAATGATTCGTAATTAAATTGTGAAATATTAATTTAATAAATGTTGAAATTGGCCACCACCAACATCCTGGCAATATCCGAGGCGATCTTCGAATTCTTGCAAAACATTGTGCACTATTTGAGGTTCTATCAGTCTCATTTCTTGTCTTATTCGGGTTTTAAGTTCGTCAATATTGTTCGGTCTGTTGATATACACTTTAGATTTTAGGTAGCCCCACAGATAATAGACTAACGGGGTCAAATCAGGGGATCTGGCCGGCCATTCTATTGGGCCCCGTCGACCAATCCACCTTCCAGGAAAAACACTATCTAAATATTCACGCACCGGGCGAGTAAAATGGGCTGGTGCTCCATCCTGTTGATACCATAAGCTATCATTGGGAATGTCAGGATCTTCTGGATTTGGATACACTACAGCAAGCGCAGGTATCAAATCGAATTCTAGAAATTCTAGATATCTTTCTCCAGTCAAAGTGCCGTCAAAGAAGAAGGGACCCAAAATTCTGTTTCCAATAATCCCAGCCCAAACATTTACTTTTTGAGGGTATTGTGTGTGACACTCCATAATCCAATGCGGGTTTTCCGTAGCCCAATAACGGAAATTTTGCGTATTGACGGTTCCGTTTAGGCAAAACGTTGCTTCATCCGAGAACACAATTCTTCGTGAAAATTGAGGATCATCAATACATCTCTCCATCATTATTTCACAAAATTGCATTCTTCTATCTGGATCGTCCTCATTTAGTTCATGAACTAAATGAACTTTATAAGGATGCCATTTATTTTTATGTAAATAGTTTAATACAGATCCTTGACTAATTTTGTTCTCGTCAGCAATAGCGCGACTAACTTTATGGTTGTTCTCTTCAACGGATAATAGCACATTCAACTGCACATCTTCTGAGATAGTGGGCCGGCGTTTTACATAATTATCTCTCACATGCCCCAAATCCCTATATTTTTTTTTCAATTTTACTAATAGTTGATTGAGATATAGGCGCTCTGTTTGGGTATTTATTGTTGAACAGTTCGGAAACTTCCAGTTGGGTAAGCATCCTATCTCCATAGCCAATCATCATTAGTATTTCTATGCGCTCCCTTTCATTTACTCGTGCCATTTTACAGTTAAAAAAAACTACTTTTATTAGAACTTTTATACAAATGTTTAAATACTTTTGACAGGGAATGAACTTCAACGTCAATGTTAAATAATCTAGGTAACAGATAAAAATGGTATTAATGTTTAAATGTTTACAGTTTCAGTAAATTTGATTATGTTTAACTCCTAATATGTACAGTTTAAATGAAAAGAAATAAGCTAACTTAACTTAGATTTACGTTATAATACATGAAATGTAATTGAAATTTTACGTATATTTCGAAAATAAAATAAAAATGGGTGTTTCAATTAAAAAAAATTGAAGTGTCACATGAAATCTTTTTTTTGAGTCACCCTGTATAAACAAAAATTAGTTTAAAAAATGCCCATCTAAAAATAAAAATTGACGGGTCCCAGTGTTTTTTAAAAAAATTAAAGGTTGAATTTTAAATGAATTTATTCCAACCTTTTTGAGCTCACTGTATATTGTCTGCTCATGTTCCTTTGAAAATAAAACGATACATGTGTTGAAATTGGTTGTTGTAGTTGAGAAATCAAGAATCTTTCGATGGAACTGCATATAATGGTAGTATGCTTCTCTTATGTTTTTTATTATGAGTTTACTATTTTTCAATGAAGCTACTACTCATGACTAACAGTTTAGTTTAAATATATATGTATCTGCTTATGTACTTTCGCAATTTTCGATGTCACCCTGAATATTTGATCCGGATGTAATCTTCATATTTAAGTACTTCTCTATACATTAAAACAGAAGCGAAATTACATATTTCAAATGAAGGTAATATATACATACATAAAATATGTCTCCATACTGTACATACAGACATACACATATGCTCGTATTTGATTTACATCCATACTTCATTTCAAATTCAAAGACGTATGTATGAATGTAATCTCAGCCAAGTACACCTAGAATCATTTCAGAAACCAACAATATAAACCGGATGTGGTAATTATATTACCATGTTTGAATATATTTGTAAGAAAATAAATTAAAATTAACATCCATAAGCTGCAACAGGTGCAAATGAGTTAAATACTAATAAAACTTACTATGTAACGTTAAATGCAAATTATTTATATTCTCAGAAATAAATCAAAGAATTGGGGATTTATATAGCCTATTAAAGTTCTAGCTCTGTTTCTACTAAAGGATAACAAATAATTTGGAGTATTTTCATTTCATTTTTAAGATACTTCCACATTGAAGAAATTTGAATGATTTTAATTTTTTCCTTGTCGCATCTGATCTAAACGCTTACATTTTTTGAATTTTTGTTATCAAGATTGAAATTTGGAACGAAACGCTCACTTCCGAAAACGGAAAAGACTATACAGAGCAAAGAAGGCGGACATGAATACAATGAATATTTAATGTCTGGGATTTTGTTACAAGTCACATGAATAACATATTTTTCAATACAATCAATTTTCTTTATAACAACAATTTGTTACGATTCCTCAGATTCTCTAGAATTCTACATTTACAAAATTTACGGCACCTTTGCTTAGAAAGTGTTACAATTATTTTAATAATTTTGTTTCTACCTTTGATCTCGAAATTCACACTTTGTTTGCGACTACAGAAATATATTTCGATTCTGTTTTTTTTTTCGATAAGAATAAAAGCGTTACTTTTTTAGGTCTGAATGTTGAAATCACTTTCATACAAAATTGTTGGAAATTAATTTCCAAATATTTTTACACAGTTGATCTGTTTTATATGTTAATTCGTGGAATATTAGCAAAAACAATAATAATTTCGATTAATGGTAAAAGTACTTCTGAGTACTTTTGTGTTCTTTAGAAATACGAGGGCGTATTTTTATGTTATCTACCTAGCCATGAAAAAAAGCACATAAGAGAACAAAAAAAATTTTTTTCTACATAACTCCCTTCAACACTAATACATTTATTCCATCTTTTTTCCAGTTGCCCCATACCCTCAGAAAAAAATTGCTTCGGTAACCCCGCAAAATATTCTTCAACAGCTTCTTTGAGTTCTTCATCAGAAGGACGGAGCTAGGTCGGGACTATAAGGTGGATGCCTCAACTCTATAAACCCACAGTCATTGATTATCTGCTGAACTTTGTTTGCCTTATGAACCCGACAATTGTCGTGCAGCAACAAGTTTTTTTGTGGATAAGAATGCGGGCGTTTTTCCTCCAGAGCAGTTTTTAAATGTTTAATTGTGTTTCTGTAGGCCTCTCCATTTATGGCAGACCCTCTCGGCAGTTTTGCTCATTGAATATATTATATTCAATGAGCAAAACTCCTTTAGCATCCCAGAAAACAATTGCCATCAGTTTTTTTCCAGAAAATTGTGTCTTGGCCTTTTTTGGTGGTGGAGAGCCCTTACGAACCCACTGCATGGATTCTTGTTTAGTAGAAGGGTCCCAGTAATATACGCAAGTCTCATCCCCGGTAATAATTCGAGATAAAAATGTTTTGTCCCTCTCCAACTTGACCAAATTTTCTTGAGAAACTTCTTTTCTGCACAGTTTTTGTTCAGGTGTAAGCAATCTGGGTATCCACCGTGCAGACACCTTCTTCATACCCAAATCGTCATGCAAAATTTTGAGAACACTTGTTTCGGGTACACAGACTTCATTGGCAATGACAGAGATCTTTACACGCCGATCTTTCAGTACCAAATTTTCGACTTTTCGCACAATGTTTTCAGTTCGAGCTTCAACGGGTCGTCCGGACTTTGGGTCATCATTGATTGACTCTCGGCCCCATCGAAAGAGTTTAAACCAATATTTTACTTGGAAATAAGATGGTGTATCTTCCCTATATACAGCAACCATTCTTTCATGAACTGCTTTTGGACCATTGCCTTCCTTTGTCCAGGAACTTTATTACGCTACGATGTTCAACTTTAGTTTCACTCATTTTATCGAGAAATGGACCGTCTCAAATCTCTATACATAGCATAAACTAAACACAACTTAGCACATGTACTTCTAACAGTGACAGCAATTTTTCAATAATTTGTTTGACATCGTCACTCTTTTGTTTCATGGCTAGGTAGATAACATAAAAATACGCCCTTGTATGTCTAGTAGATGGCCAGATACTGCAAAAATTTGACTTTGTACCGATTTATCGATTTGACTGTAAATCTACGTCGGGAAGTCGATTATGCTCTTAAATACAAGCTTTAATGTTGTAAGCTTTAACTGTTCGGCCGCTATCTTCTTCACACACACACATACACGGTAGCCTTTGGAACAACTAATTTTAGTATATGACACTACTTACTTTGATTATCTTATACTGAGTTATTTTCGTTTTAATTTTACAATAAATTATTTTAGGCAATCGCTCTGATAGGATTATAAATAATATTCTTGAAACTTCTTAAAACATACCCAATAAATTTGTGTCCTTATAATTTATATCATATCGAGAAGTATGAGGTCAGGTCTCTTCTGTGAGACTTATTGCATGTATAAAGTTTACTTCAAATTCGAAGAAGAATATTATTACAGTTTGTTTCGACCAAAGATTTTACGTCCTCGAAAACTTAAAATGCCTAATATCAATATTACATTGAAAACGAACAGTTTTCTTAAAAACCAAAACTACTTTTTGACAAATTTAGTATTGTGCATTAGTATTAATATATCAATAAATTTAAATACAGTTACATTAATTAAAATATATTGCATGCATATGAAAATTTTTTTTCAAATTTATAATTTTTTTTTAGAAGTTTTGTATGCATGTTAGAAGTTATTTTTTGTCTAATAATAGTTATCTACTTTGTGCATATTTGTCTTAAAAATAAGCAAAACTAGTTTACTATAATGTTAGAGGATGAATTTTCAATGTCAATAATAATTTACATTTTTTACAGATCTATAGCAAAGCCTATTTACACAAAAATGCTTCATTTAATCTTCAATGTGTCCAAAAAGAAATATATGCCTCAGGTACAAACCAAAAGGAAAACAATACTTATGGCATAAACACTGATAAATTGAATAAAAAACATTGTTCATAATAATTACTTTAACTTTCTCATAAATTAATTAAAAGTATTAGTCTCTCTTGATTCTTTGGCTATCATATTACGGTTTTATACACTTGCGTGAGCTGGATTTTTTCAAACATACTATAAATATTCTGTGCTGCTGTAATATAGCTACATGTGCATAGTCGAGCAATTGTAGAGTGCTTCATTTGGCTGAAAGGAATGTTACTTTCTTTAGAAGAAAGTATACAGGAAAATGTCAATTTCTTGTATCCACGAAAGCCAAGTCCACAGTTTCTGTCTTGGTTACAAGTTAAAAATAATAAATTGTGGGCACCACATGACTTTTTTATATGTATGTGCTTTAAATTTTTTTCACAAGTTAATGTTACTTCCGGTTCGAATTTTGTAACTCCTTTGTACAAAAATTGTTCCAAACACTTTTTGCATTTATAGTAAATCTATATAGAATACATAAAGAGCTACTTCAGATTATAATTTTGAAATTTCTTTTATACAAAGATTATTTAAAATCAAGCTCTAAATACGTTCATACCCTTAATACATTTGTCTAGAAAGAATAACTTGCAAGGTATTCGCAAAAGTTGTCAACTTCACCTTTGAGTACTTTTGTATTCTTTAGAAATTTGCCTAAACTTAGTGGTTAGCAAAATATTGGCAAAATGAAAAGCTTGGTCATGATAACTACAGCAGTTTGTTAGTTATCGTAAGAATTGACACAGAGCACGAGAATAGGGGAAGAAATTGTTCAAAAACCACTTTTTGGGTACTATGAGACTTGAAAATGACGACATCCGCAAAAATCTCGAGATCCAAGATTTTCGTCATCAAAATACTTCTTATGTTACATATAAGAAAGTAATAAATCTGTTCTACAATCTCAAAATTAAAATAGCTATTACATCTGAATACTACTCTCGCAGTATCGTGTTCGTCTTCAATATCTGTATTTTCGTTTTAATTTTGCTTTAATATTACTCCATGTTAAAATGTAAGAAAAAGGTATTTTAAAAAATTTAGGATACGTAAACACAGATTTTTAATAATTTTAAAGCTACCGGGTAAGATACTCATGCTGTAAGATATTTTCCATCTGAAAACATGGTCGTTCAAACAAATCGATTACGTTTTATACACACGTTGCATCTGATGCATTTGAAAATGAAATGGAAAAACGAGGCAAGACAAAAGACGTCTGCAAAACGATGAGCACCACCTATTGTGTGTGAAGTAATGAGAAAAATGCAAGGTCATATTAGTGAAAGCAACAGTGAACCGACCCTCCTCTCCTATTCCAGTTAAAATCGATGCGAAGTGCAACAACGAAAGGGCTGAAATCGTACAAGTAAAGAGAGACCGTTTCGCGGTATGTGCATAACCAAGCAATTTTACAGTTTCCGTCACAATGTTCACCTGCTGTTGGATATTCCTCAAATCTAAAATCATATTTTTCTATAATCATAACAATAATATCAATTATTTAACTTTATGTAAATGATCATCTTAAATAAATAAATATCCTGAGAGTATTAGCCTTATGCAAAAATCAATACTATTCCAATGCTCATGTATATTATTCATTGTCGGAAGTAGAACAATAATATTAGAAAATTACAGAAAATTAAACCACATCTCGTACCTACTACTATAAAAATAAAATGAATGTAGAAAAACATATATTTTTTTATTCATTTTTTTGTTGTCCAATGTAACACTCTTTGACCTATCAAAGAACAACATGTATATATTAAATTCCATAGACCTAAAGATTTAAAGACGATTTTGAACCACGCCCAGATAATTCAATGTGGTAGTAGCTTTTGTGCAAGTTATTAATACGACTTTATAAATGCGAAATTAACATAAACTGCTTTAAGGTGGGACATGAAATATTAATAAATTATAAAAATAAAAATACTTTTTTTTCTGAGCAATTAACGATGATTCGCCTAAAGCATTTAATTTAGTAGATTATAATATTTTAAGAAGAGAACAAGGGTGCATAGGTGTAGTTAATTATAACAAAGGAAATAGGTTATGACGTTTTGCCTGGGTTGCTGTTATGCGTCAAGCAACTGCTTTGACAGGTAGAACAAAATCGAAGTCCTTGATGATTTGTGTGGATGGAAACTTATATCTTCACTAGCAAAAAGTGTTCTTTGCGGCCAAGAAAATTTAGGTTTTCAGTAAATATAATCTCAAACCAAAAAACAATATTTGCTCACTAGTTATCTTGATTGTAAAAAATAATATCTTCAATAATTAAAAACGTATTTCAACTAAACTAAAACATTTTTCTTAAACATAATGCTTTGAATGAAGCCAGTAATTATTTCAATGAAATATATATCGTTTTGATTCAAAATATTTAAAAGTATCCGGCCAAGTCAATTATTTTCTTACATTCTTATGCAGAGATTGTTACCTGATGAATATTTTGTTTGTGATGTAAGAAACTATTCCTATCAATGTACACAGTCTCATTATAACGATATACTTAAATCTTTACAAAGAATAATAATCTATAAAGAAGTAATCAATCAACCACAATCTCTACAGCGTACCGTTGGTTGGTGGGACAGGTCTATGGGATTCAAAGCTGATAAATGATTGGCCACGCTGTGGTGTCTTGCAACATTGTTCCAATCAATTTATCAAATACTGATGGTAAGAAAACGTGTGCGGCTTATTTTTTGATTTTGGAATGGAACCAAGGCGACATAGAGGGAGTATAAATGCGTTATTTCATTATTAATATATTAAATTTTAATACTTTAATGTTGACTGTGCAAGGTATACCACAAAGTGCAGTCCCAAGTTCTCTGATATTTGTCGTATATTTCAACGATCTAATTAGATTTATAAATAATATTATTTACGGTAACTCATAAATGGCGATTTGTGTGAATATGAATATGTTACACAAAAAGGTTATACTAATTCAGAACAACAATCATATTGTACCCAAAAATGAAGGCACATGAACTAGAAAATTAAGCATTAGAAGTCAGGAATGATTGATCTCTAATTCAAAACATACTCCATTTCTTTACTTTTCGGCCTTTAGTCTTCATTGATGCTTTTTTTAGAATTAAGTTTGTCCTTCCTCAAAAGGGTTGCCAAATTAGAGAACGTTGTTTATAGAAAATTTTTAATTAAAATTAATTTGATTGACATTTCTGTCTTATAAAAAATAACATACTCTTATATTAATGCATATGTATGTATTATGTATTACCGAAAGAACAGGTGAATATAAAGGTGTCTTCCTTAATTTCTTCTTAATCTTGCGTCAGATGTGTTTATATTTGTTAAAGATAATTATCATGCTTTATATTAATATATTATTTGCTTCCTTGCTGGACAATGACCTCGAACATTCAGAAAGAAATAGCCAATATTGTGTATTTTATTTGTATTTCAATTGATGCAATAAAAAGAAATTGCCACAAATACCACAACTTTATTCCGTCTTGGTAAATTAATGTTTGCCTTATTTTTTCTAATTATACGATAATCATTACCTTCTGAAATTCTAGAGAGGTACAGAGAGATTCTTTTATGCCAAAGTTATGCATTATAATTTTGAACGAAGTCCTGTTGCAAAAGATGTGGGTCACTGTGTTCATCGTGTATCGACCGTTGAAGCAACGATGGTGCATTAGTGACGTCATAGTATTCTCTGACGTCATACTCATCAACCGGCGTCATTTAGATAGATGGGAAATCACGTCTGTTTCGTTCTGAGCGTTCGTTGTCACTTAGGGCAGTATCATTTTATCCTTGTTTTTAACATGGTAAACAACTGGCAATAAGATGAAACATAATATTTTTTTTATATACAACATATTCTTATATAAATAAAAATAAGTTAGTATTACGACTACGCTTATTTACATACATTTTCGTTCTTTTTAAATTAATAATAGATAATACGTTGTCTTTGCCTTATTTCTATCCTATTATAATTTATAATTCTATGCCTTAGTAAACTAACATCACACTAAGCTCGTAGATGTTGTATTAATAAATAATTATAATCCATCAAAATATGCCAAATGCGTGTAGTCAGGAAATTCTTAAAAATAAAAGAGCTAGCATCTTTCAATTTACTCATTATTTGATAGAACGAGATCGATTATTTGGAAATACAAATAAAATCATAAGCATCTACATATTTTCGTATGGGTGTACGAGTAGGTATATTGTTAGTAGACAACTAATTGGCACAGAGACTAGTTAGAGCAAAAATTGTTAACAGAATGATGGAAATGATTGGAAAGTATCAACATTAAGAACAACAGAAGACCCTGTGTGTAGCATAGTAGATAAGTGGAAAGAAAATATAACACCAGAAAACCCAGAATAAAGCTTTAGGAGGATTATACGACAAGGACAAAATTTATCTTTTTCTATGACTGCTGCAATACTGCAGCTGAGCAGAAGCCAGATCAGAAATATAAGAGAATATGGAGAACCGATAATTAAGAAATATTAATGTAACGACATAGTTAGCAGGTAACTAAACATTCCATTAATGATCATTAATTGGATATATTAAATGCGCCAGCACTTAATATATCCAATACTTCATTTTAATATATTAGGCACCTGAAATATAAATATACGTATTGTTAAACGCCTAGCTGTGATATACTAATAATAATAATTGATATGAAAATAATAATTATTTAAATGATCAATAAATGATTGGTTATGAATCTACATTTTACATATGTAGATTTTAAAATTCCCTCTCTTATGTTTTCAACGCAATGGCTCTGTCGGCCAGGATCGGGTAATGACGCTGGCACTCGTATTGCATGAAAATGGTTACCCACTATTCAAATTTGTCCTAAGTCATATTTCCAAATCTTCGGGATTTTTTGATCCAGCTGGCTGTTTATATGAGACAGGTAATTCCATTGCCGATAATGCTATTTTTCACTAATACTTGATTGTAGATGTTCTTCTTTTTTCATTGGCTAGGATGGAAGGATATTTATCAAAATTATGTCACACGTCGTTGAGAAAAATAGGGAACAGTGTTATAATATTTGTGGTAAATTTCCACGTTTAAATTAACTTTTGAGGGCCCTACTCAAAATTGCTCGCCACGCTTTGATGGCGATGAAGCGTCCCTTGATTATAAAAATATATGTATATTGGATTGTTTTTTCCAAGGATGACTTTTGATTGTGTTCGTTTTATTTTACAATGTTTGATTTATAATATGCAACCAGATGTGCATATATAGGCTTATATACGTGTTAATTATTATTTGAAATTTAATTATAATTATGATTTATAATAATTCCTTTACATATATAATTGTAAACGACAATGAATAAACATCTTAAAATTGGGACATATATTTTCAATTTAAATTACAGTTCTTCAAGTTTATTTTGGGTATTAATTCATTTAGTACTTTCAACAAAATTTTTATATCATGTATCATATCATTCATGATTTTTCTAAATGAGATTATTTTAGTTTAGTTAAGATTTCAAGATTAATATTATTTAATTAGCAGAGTTTTTAAAAAAATTGAGAAATAGGTAGGTATTTAATAGTATTTTCAGATTTAACATTTATTACTAAATATGAAGATATGTATTTTAAAAAAATTAGAAAACCGCGGACATTTTCAATTATAGATATCTTCGTAACTGTTGAAGATATAACATACAAAAATGGCATCTGGTAGTAATTTTTACCTAGAATTTAATAATCTTAGTTAAAAATTCATGGCACACTTAATTATTATCTAGATATAGCATTAACTTATGTTTTTTTAATGGAAATCGTGGTTGGACAGGATTACATAGAAATGTTTATTTTTTTTCTGATTTCATAGATATATGGTTTGTATGGAAATCTTTTTAAAATTGTTATTATAGTGAGAGTAATTCAGTTACTGTTAATTTTTGAGGAAATAATGAGCAAGTAAGCTTTGAAAAATTATTTTAATACGCGAATTGGGATTACAATAGTTTTTCAAAGCTTACTTGCTCATTATTGCTCAAAAATTAACGGTAATTGAATTACCCTCGCTATAATAAAAAAAATTTACTTTGCTAATTTAACCGATCTTGTATCGTCAATATTAAGAATGTTGCCCATATACGATTATCAAGTAATTTGAGAAGAAAGAATAAATCTCTTTAAAACATTCTCACATTACCAGAATTTTATCTTCAGTCATCATTGAATGACTTTATCATCAACAAATTATATTCACCTGTAATTTAATTTCTTTTTCCAATTTCAGACAATGTTTCAAATAACTGTTGACAAAGCCTCTTAGGGTGGAAAATTAAAGAATATCAAGCAAGGAATTTCATTAAAATAATGTAATAGTTTGATGAAGCAACAACATTCTTCTATTATATTAAATCTTTATACTGCTATGCATTCGTGTGTAATAATATGTATAGTGTAATAAACATCTTACTATCCATTGAAATTAATTCCAGTTGTATTCTATAAATATGTATGCACGGTTAATGGAATGACAGTCGAGCGTGCAACGATGCACTTGCCCTGTGAACTTCAACGCAAATTGAATTCCTGTTTTAAATGAAATCTGTGGCTCCTGGCCCAATCAATGCACCGGTTCTGAATCTCACCAGATCCGTAATTCGCAATGCGGTTCACAGGTGTCACCGCTACGATGTGCTTGTTTGCATGATGTGTGTGTGTGCTCGAATGTACCTATGACCCAAGGAAATGTCAGCAGTTCATTGCAATACCTTTGACCTTCTGTTTATCTGTATTTAGGTATGCGTCGATATTAAGCAAACCACTTAACATCACGAAAGTGTAGCATTTTGTTTACAGAAAAGTGATTTTCCCTTTGATTATGAAATTTAAAAATACCAAGTTGGTATAGAGAAAAAGTGAAATATGAGAAACAATTATTTGTTCATTATTTGATAATGCAAAAATCTTCAATTCAAATCAGTTTCTTTTAATTTTGAATAAATGCCATTTTCATTAGGCTATCACATGTTTTCCCACACTTGAATAATGAAAAGCAAGTGAGAGGTTTTCTTTTCACTTATGAACGACACTTGACTTTTTCAACATTACGTGATCTACCTACAGTCCATTTTTTCCACCATATTTAAGTAATACAACACTCTTACATCAACACACTCTTATTGTCAGAAGATTTCTAAGCTTGTTCCCCAACGATTTATACTGAGTCCTACATTATATCTATTTTTTATTTATGATTTAGTTGTTACTAATGGAATTTAATAACAAATAAAGAATACTTTTACTTTGCTCGCATACTTTTTAACAAAGAATTCGTTCCCTTAACAATTTTAAACAAAATTATATTATATATGTATTTATATATATAAAACAACAATAACAAAAGTTCTTATAGATTTTGGCAAAACTTTACATTTTTCTTTCATTAGTTTTCTTATAGTATTCCTATTCCATATTATAATTTCGATACTGAAGTACTGTAAGTATCAGATGCGGAACAGTAAATTATTATTTTAATGTAGAAAGTAAAATAAAAAAATAGGCAACTTGTTTTTAAATAGATTAGATTTTTTTTTTAGTTTTGGAACTTTTGAAATCAAAATTCATTTTGTTATATTTTTGCTTTTTCCTTAAAATTTTCTATGAAGGTTTACAATATTACAATTTTAAATTTGAGTAAAATATCCTACCTAACAATATTTATTTTACTAATACCCCTCATTTGAGGATTATGTATTCAGGTAACTACTTTGCCGAACTCGGACTCGTCTGTCAGGTTAATAGTTGTTAAATTTTGTTGAAATGACGCGCTGTCTTTAATCCTTTAAATTTGGAATTAATGGCTGAATGTAGTCAAATTGCGGAGTTATTTACCACAATATGATTGAATTCAGTTCATATTATAGAAACGATGTATCTTCAGGGAAATAAAATGTGACTTGTTTTAATTAGAGTAAAATTGTTATAACATATATGATATAAGCCCAATAATAAAGGTAGGTAGGTAAGTAGGATCATATAAAAAATGTTGAACTGAATAAAATTAAATCTGAGCATGGATAAAATTTATTCAGTATACAGTCGTGATAATAATACAATGCACAGTTGTTTGATAATTCATGTAGTACTACTACTTTTTTATCAATTAATTGAATATCAGTGAATGCTTTTGTATAGTTGCTAATGTACTGAGCTCGAAATACATGTATGTTAGTGAAAATTGAAGAAATGTCCGCACAATTTATTAACGGGATAACATTACAATTAACAACTTAATTCAAATCTAGTTTTTTTCTGTTATCAGGAATACTTATATATAAATCTAGGACCTCACATTCACAAAAAACGTGTGGAACTTATACTTAAAAAACAAAAGTTTTTCGAAATTCCTAGAGGATGTAGATCATTTAATCTAGTTGGAAAACAGTGTTTTTTGCAAATATATTTATGTCATCGTTTATAGACAGCTATATCAAAGACATAAAGCTATATACCTATAGCTTAATTTTCAACAATTTTTTATAAAAGGAAAGTCAGTACAAAAACATTACTTTTACTCTTACCTATTAGAACTTCTTTTCGAATATCACGCAATTATGATTTTTTTACAAATTGATAACTATAAAGCTATTTAGAAATAAGTATATAAGAAATTTCAAAATTTAGACCAGAAGTAACACTGAGTGATAAGCGTTTTTTTCATATATCACGCAAATAATACGGACTTATTAGTGTCAAAGTATTTTGAATTAGATTTGAAATAATTTTTATATAAAAAATATTTCAGAATTCTGGCCGGAAGCAACACTTTTACTTAAGAAACATTTATTTAAAACTTAGTTTTAGAACAATTTTTATATTCAAAAATTAGGATCGCCCATACCTACTTTAAAAAGTGGTTTGGTGCCCACACTTCATTTATTGATTTATTATGCCTAGCATCAGATAACATGCGGGTTTATACTGTCTTTCTCCAATGGTATCCCACCTTTTGTGTACCCGCGATAATTTCTTCTTTTGATTTCTCTTTTTACTTTCTTATACGTAGTATAAGGAAGTATTGTGATGATGAAAATTTTCGACCTCGAGATTTTTGCAGATGTCCACGTTTTGAAGTCCGAAGTCCCCTGATACCGAAACAGTGGTTTTTAAAAAATGTCTCTCTCTCTGTGTGTGTGTGTGTGTCTGCCTGTGTGTGAGTGTGTGACCACGATAGCGGTCAAACCGCTACAGTTATCAATTCCAAATTTTGTATTTACGAATTTACGAATATAATCTCCCTCTTGAGATTTGGTTAAATTTTCACTAAAATCGGCAGACCAGAAGTAGTAGCTTACTTCAGTGAAAAAATTGACTACTACTACTAAGTTTAAACAAATTTAAAAAGAATTCATATGTACTCAAAATTAAATTTGAGAAGAATTTTATTAAAAAAGTTTTTCGAAATTCTTAGCGGAAATAGGTCTTTCTGTTATTGAAAATCCGTTTTTTGCGAATATTTCGCAAGCCATGCTTTTTAGACAGGTACGTTACGAGTATAAAAGTATTTAGAACTTAATTTTCAATACCTTTTGTATAAAAAAAAAATTCGAAATTCGGATCTGAAGAAACACTTTTACTCGTATCGAATAGCGATTTTTTGCAAATATATCGTAAATTACGCGTTCTATATATATTTATCAAGAGCACAAAAGTATTTAGAACTGGATTTGGAATATTTTTTGTATAAATGAAATTTCAAAATTCGGACCGGAAGTAACACTTCTACTCTTAGCATGAAGTCTTTTTTCAAATATCTCGCAAAGTATGCATTCTATAGAGATTAATTAAGATAATAGAAGTATTTAGAATATGTTTTGTATAAAAAAATTCTTAAAATTTGAACTTGAAGTAACTCACTTACAGGTTTATTTTTATACGATAACAGTATTTAAAACAATTCAGAACAACTTGTGTATAATTTGAAACGCTCATACGCATAAGAAAGCCGTGTGGTGGCCACACCTCATTCTTTAAGTTCGAATGGCACGCGAAATAACAATGTACGATTTCGACGAAGTCGGTCGTTGTGCATACATCTCAGTAGCTTCCGACAGAAGCTTATTCTTTGGTTGCTCCTTACTAACCGTGATCAGTGAGTCTGAAACACGTGTCTAAGGTTGCTCTACGGCAAAATATATCCGATATTCTTTTCTCTTGCTTTATATATGTTTTTATGTATTCCTTTTTTTGCATTTATCTTTCATGGGTTTGGAAAACCATCAGATTGACAATGTCTGCCCCACGCGATGTCGGTTGTTGTACTTAAAGTTGAGTAGCTTCTAAGAGTAAAAAATGAGGTGTGGCCACCACACGACTTTCTTATACTTATGACCGTTTCAAACTATACAATCTTAAGAATTTTTTTTACACAAAAATTATTCAAAATCTTATTCTAAGTACTTCTATTCTCTTAATAAATCGCTATAGAATACATACTTTGCTAGATATTCGAAAATAAGTGCTACTCCCTAAGAGTAAAAGTGTTACTTCCGGTCCGAATTTTGAAATTTCACATATACAAAAAATATTGCAAATCTAGCACTAAATACTTTTGTACTCTTGATAAATATATATAGAATGCATAACTTACGACATATTTGCAAAGAATCGCTATTCGATAAGAGTAAAAGTGGTACTTCCTGTCTGAATTTTGAAGTTTTTTTTATACAAAAGATATTGGAAACTATATTTTAAATACTTTTATGCCTGTAACGTACCTGTTTAAAAAGCATGATTTGCGAAATATTCAAAAAAAAACTAATTTTCGATAAGAGTAGAAGACCTACTTCCGGTAGGAATTTCGAAAAACTTTTTAAATAAAATTGGTTTCAATTTTAATTTTAAGTACCTACATATGAATTCTTTATAAATTTGTTTAAACTTAGTAGTTGACGAAATATTGGCAAAATTCGATTTTTTCACTGAAGTAAAAGTACTACTTCCGGTCCGAATTTTGAAATTTCATGTATACAAAAATACTGCAAATCCAACTAAAAATACTGTTGTACTCTTAATAAATATATATAGAAGGCATAATTTACGACATATTTGCAAAAAATCGCTATTCGGTCAGAGTAAAAGTGGTACTTCCGGTCCAAGTTTTGAAATTTTTTATACAAAAGATATTTAAAATTATCATCTAAATCCTTTTATACCGGTAATGTACCTGCCTAGAAACCATGACTTGCGAGATATTCGCAAAAAACTGATTTTCGATTAGAGTAAAAGACCTACTTTCGGTAGGAATTTCAAAAGACTTTTTTAAGACGATTTGTCTCAAATTTAAATTTGATTACATTTGAATTCTTTATAAATTTGTTTAAACTTAGTAATTGCCGAAATATTTGCAAAATTCGAGTTTTTCACTGAAGTAAACTACTACTTCCGGTTTACCGATTTTACTGAAAAACTAATCAGATCTCAAGAGGGAGATTATATACGTAAATACAAAGTTTGGAATAGATATCAATAGCGGTTTGACCGCTATCGTGGTCACACACAGACGGACACACTGACAGACAGACAGACATTTTTTAAAAACCCCTTTTTTGGTATCATGTGATCATTATTTTTGGTAAGGTAATAAACAACGATCATTTACTTATATCGTTTTTAATTAGAGATTACATATTTATCGTATTTGAAACACACAGATTATTAAACGAGGATTATTTGGCATTGTTATTTTATTCTTTCTAGTGAAAAATATTATTATTTATATTAAGATATTTCTAATGAATTTGTAAGAGATTCCACGTAAATATTTCGTACGTATATTCTCACAATTAGGAAGTACGTAACCGCTCGTAATTTTTTAATTCTTCTTAATCACTTACGTTTTTTGATGTTTTCAATGTTCAGTTTATTTGATGCTGGTGATCCAGCACAAGATCTTTCTACTTATACTAGCAGGCTATATTTGACTAAAACCACTAGCGCAAACATGCGCAAACATCTTCCCTGCTTGTTATTTTAGGCGTAAAATCCTTTTAACCACGTTTTACACATAGAAGAGTACTTTAAAATATTATTATTAGGCTTATGTTAAATGCACATTTCGGATCGGTTTATCAATTATTTTTTCTTCTCAGCAAAAGTTTAAAGAAACTTATATGGGCAGAAATCTTTACTTGTTATTATTATTATATCCATGTGTACTGACATACTACATATTCATGAATGAAAATGTCAAATATTAAATATTATGAAAGTACATACCTCTCTCATTTTTGCTTTCTTCCAATATATGTTTAATACCCCATCATTGTAATGCGTCCCTGAAATAAATAAAAAGCATTTAGATATTTTGCAAATAAATTGAAGATATATATATATATATTATATATATATATATAATTATTATATTAACATACGTCAGTGTTAAATAGGAAAAATCATTGTTTAAAGTTTATAATAAATCAAGCTGATAACAAATTTTCGCAACATTGGTCAAAGTGCAAGTGCATCTTCTCGCAGTTGCAATAATTAGAAATGTTTAAGATCATGAAGGTCACAGTCCGCTAGCTTAACTTCTAGTCTAGATGGATAAAATTTTTATTTTTATTTTTAGACATACATCCATTAACTTTCTTATTCGTCATTATTTGAGATTCAATCAAAGGTTACAGACACTTAAAGTTAGAGGAAACATCTTGCATAATCTCTACTTCTTTTAACATTACCAACTATAAATAAAATGTTTTGCAGAAATAATTAGAATATATCTTAAACTTCTTATATGAATTATGTAACATTTCTCTGTTGCATATTACAGTTATTCAACCGACTAATAATTTGTGAGAGTGATCAAGTTGTATCAATCACCCAGATAAGTTAATTTTTAGTTGAATAATCAGATATAAACGAAAGGTTCACATGTACGAATAATATTCCAAGGTGGATGGTCATTCAATAATATACATTTAAATAGACTAATTGAGCTTTTAAATATTCGTATGATGTAGGTATTTTAATAACCTGTGTAGGATAATATTAAAATTATTGTAAAGTAATTACATTATCTAAAAATAAGAAGCGGTATACTACTTACCTTTCAAATTTATCGTATGACTATAACGGACAGGAATTTTAATACTTATATGTCCCTTATAGTATTTTAACCTGACTTTTTATGGTAATAATGCACAACCCACTGGCTGATATACTAGATAAGTAATCGATACGTCTATTTGTAATTAATAATAATTAAATATACTTTGATTAAAACGAATATTTGAGCCATAGTACTTTACGGCCCCTTACTAATGTAGTTGCTAGTACAACTTTCTAGTGAATAGGGTAACGGCAGTTTAAATATCGTATGTTCAGAAAAATGTAGAAAATGTATGCTTTACAATACAAACTGGTCTTTAGTTATACGTGCTAATACCTTTAGCATTTCATGTAAATATCTTTCCATAAAAATATTTTATTACATGCAGGAGATTAGACAGATACAGGATATAATAATTGCGTTCGAAGAAAAGGCCTGCAAAAGTACTAGTATGAGAACATAGTTCTACAGAAGTAGCTAACGTTCTAAATAAAATTTACACTAATTCATATTTTTCATATATTAAAATTATTTTTGAATCTTTATTTCATGCATATTATTACCAAATGTTGTATCATGCCATCGGAAAAGTTATAATTGAAGTAGACCCTGAAATTTAAATGTACTTTAGCCACTTCCACATAACGACATTTATTATTTGATATTGAAGCTGTTCAGCTGTTTGTGTTTAGACGTAAATGGACAACATTTTTAACACATTCTGGAGTTTTATTTAAATGTTGATTATGATTTCGATATTAAATGAATTATTTGTTTCATTTTTTGTTACAGTATCATTTCCATGCTATAAACTTTGTTTACAATAATAATGTTAAATAATAAATGTCATTATGTAAAAGTGGCTACAGTACATTTAAATTTCATAGTCTACTCTAATTATGATTTTCTTTCGATGACATGTTATTACAAATGGAACAGCATATATCTAGCTCATTTTCAAATGCTAAATCAAGAGAATGAATGATCAATTACTTGACCAAACATTTTATCTACCTGGGAATGTTACTTTCTCAGTACATCCATGAGAATAACTTTACAACCATACAAGATATAAAGCTGCAGCTGTTGTTGATTAATAAACATAAAAAATATGATTCCTTGTAGATTATACTCTTTCAAACTGAAACAGCATGGAAATGTTTCAATCAAGTGTATTTTTGGAATAAGAAGGTATAAATTTATATCATGTAAATCACATGTAAACTAAATATCTTTTGATTTAATTAGTCTATCTGTAACTGTTTTTTTTATTAATTAGTCATTTCGCTAACTACCGTGGTGGATATATATTACCAAGTATATAAATATATCAAGAGATGGATCAAAAGATACTAGAGAAAATAGAGCAAGTTTTGAACAAAAGATTTCACTTATGCACCTGAAAATATATAGCATTTGATTGTATGTTCAAAAATTGCATTTTATGTTGCTTTGTTCCTTAGCTTGTTAAAAGTAGTTTCGTTGTAGTTGCCGGGTCATTTGTTCAATATTCTCTTATGGCGTCCCATGCTTGTTAAATGTGAAAAGTGATCCACTAAATATTTTCCTTTAAATTCATGTGAAACGTAACTTCTTATAATTTTTGTTAAGTTATGATAATATCAATTCGAACAGCTTTCTCTTCAATATTTTTTTTAGTTAAATTTTAATAGAAAAAATTACGTTTTCCATTTTTATCAATCAATTTAAGTTAGCCGTTGGAAGGAAACATTTTTCTCAGAACGAAATCATAATTTGTTATCTTCCCAAATGACGCAAACAACGCAACACCATAAACAAATATTGTGTGTCTTCTGTTGCTTAATATATGTAACTTGAGAAGTTATGAGACTCTAACATCCATCTCGGCTTTGCTGTGTAGTTAGTCGCACGCAGGCCCAGCTAACCTCCACACGCATGTTCGAATCATATAATAACGGGAAAATGTGTATAATTTGCAAATTTGTAAATTATTTATATCAATGGTTTTTTATGCATTTCATGAGCATGAACGGTCATTTATTAGGTAATAAAACTAGGAAACTTTGATTTGAAAAACGTCGCACAATTTGCCATCCGCACGCTTCCTTAGACAACATTGCTTCCTCAATATTGCTTTCTGGCTGAGCAAAAAAAAAGCCAAAAACATGAACCTGATAACAAAAAATTACAAATTTCCGTAATATATTTTGTTTTGCGTAAGATTGGATTTGAACGTATGACTTGCATGCATATGAAATGAATTTGAATCTACATAGATTATGATCGTACCAACGAACAGACAGAATAAATTTTAACTTATAGTTAGGCAAATTCATTACACCAAGCGCAATTAATATTGCTGTGTTTATAATATTTAAAAAACACAAATTTACATTGCTCAAGTACTTAAACATTGTTAATGGTAGCTTAATAGGTACGGCACTCGCCAAATAAGGCGAAATTACTAGTTAAAATTATATCTTAGATAAAAATATATATTAATATACAACTTTAATTACCAGTGCTAATAGGACATTTTGTCTATCAAATAATGTTCGCGCTGCAAGAATGAGTAAGGTAACGACGGGTAACATTGACACGTTTTCAAATATCCCTTCTAGCTCCCCGATAAATTAAAATTACGCCTATGAAGGTTTATCATAAATTATGGACAAGCTTCGCCACCTAGTGGTGTGACGCGAGAAATTTATAAATATTTATTATAGGAATTTTTTTAACCTCAAGACAAAGATTAGAGTGTGAGGTAGTAGTCGCCATGTAAAAAGCCTTTGTTTGAATGAAAAAAGTGCAGCTTTTGGGGTTTAAACCTAAGGGTAAAGTGATGTAAAATATTACAAATATTATCTGTCAATTTTGCGAAAAATTAAAAAGTTATTTGAAGTTAACTTTGACAGGATGTCAATGTTTCCCCCTAAAAATGTGTCATTGTTTATTTTTTATAGAATTTAATAATTACACTATTTGGGACGAATTGATTACGCCATGCCTCGAGCTAAGCAAATTCCAGGCTGTAGACGCTATAAATACTATAGTGTAAATAGCATGAAAAGCGCAATAGATAGTGTTAAAATTAATAAAAGGAGCGTCAAGAAAGGGTAGGAAATATACGGCATTAATCAAACAACATTAAGAAGTTGGAACTTTCTTTGATGTATATTTTAACAACAGAAAGAAAGGACTGATGAAACGTATAAAACAAACAGGGTGCGACGTAAATTTGCAGAAAGTCTGACAAGTGAAGAGATCGACAGATCCTTGATCAAGCCAGACAAGATATAAAGAAAAAATTACCGAAAAGATCTCGCTAAGAACTTCAAAAGAATAACAAGTAGTTCAGATAGCCATTCTAGTTTAAAACTAATTAATGATTTTGACATTGACATCTCTGATGAGACTGACTCTAATGCCGTGGAATCCACCATGGTGACAGGCGATGATACTGTGGAAGTAGGTTCTTGGGTTCTCGCTAAATTTGATGTCGGAAAAGGTAGTGCAGAAAAAGGCGAGGATCAGGTGTATTATATCGGATAAGTTCAAAGCATTGACAGCACTAAATATACTATTAATTTCTAGAGGAGACGCAACATCTATTTTGTGTATCCGGATGTCCATGACGAGACACTAGTTTCAGAAGAAGATATTCTACATGTTCTTCCAACTCCGACAATTCGCAGGGGATTGCACAATTTTAATTTAAATTTATTGTCTTCTGAGACTAAAAAACCTCTAATTATTTATTCAACCAGTAAAAATTTATTTGCATGCAGATTATTATTTTTTTTGTTTTACAAATTTTCAATAAGATTATCCAAAACATCTTGAAGATCCATAGCCTTTCGCATGTCATACACACCCTAAATGCGCCTAAAAATGACACTGTACGAAGTTAGATGGGGGTGTCAATGTTTGACAATTTTCGGTTAACATTGACAATTTACATTGTTTGGTATACACCCTGTCCATTTTAAAATGCAGTACATGGGGATATTGGAAACCGTTGGAGATACAACGTCGGTTAAATGGGAGAAAAGTTACGTATTCATTTGTCCATGAATAATCCGATATCAGATTTTGAAATTTTTGTTTCATTGGGCAGATACAGGGTGAAAAAGAAAAAAATGAATTTTTGAAAATCTTCCATATTTTGTTTCCTAGAAGAGATAAATTTACAAAAGTTGTAAGCTAGGGATAACAAGTCATGAGGATTTTA
The DNA here is from genome assembly GCA_963170755.1 of Amphimallon solstitiale. Lineage (NCBI taxonomy): Eukaryota > Metazoa > Arthropoda > Insecta > Coleoptera > Scarabaeidae > Amphimallon > Amphimallon solstitiale. Next base: position 62,116,171 of record OY720679.1, on the reverse strand, counting down.
AAAATGATTAAAAACAAATCTAGGTCTACTAGATTTTGCGTGACAATAATCAACTTTTGTTTTTCTTATGGCAGCCATATTCGATTTTGACATTTTTAATATCTTCAAAAAAAATGCTATTCAATGATGTATAACATGTTTATGTTCAAGATAGTAAAAGCATGAAAAATAGAGAAAGTAAGATTTTAACAAAGTAGGCCGTGATAATAAATGTGACATTTGTATTAAACAACTCTAAAAGCTGTGAAATTTTTTCTGAACTGTCAGTAATCTTATTGTTAATATCATTGTATTGTTATAAGTATCTGTACTGTGCAAGCCTAAGATGGATCGTTTTACAAATAGTGACAAATATCAAATTCTGGAGTGTTTTATTTTGTGTGGAAGAAATGATGAATTGGCTGCAGAAATGTATTTCGATAGTTACCCTGAAAGGCGGCAGCCAGAAAAAGCATTTTTCGCCGATTGCGTGTTAATTTGATAATGCATGGAAGTTTTGTCAAACCCAAAAAAAGGCAAAACAATGAAAATAATGAAAATATTGTTCTTCAAGCAGTAGTTGAAAATCCCCGTACGTCTTTACGGATAATTGAACATACACTTGGCGTCGCTAGGTCAACAGCTGGTACCATTTTAAAGCGTGCCAAATTCAAACTTTATCGTGAAAGAGCCAGTCAAGGGCTTCAAAATGGTGACGAAATACGGAGAGCACAATTCTGTCATTGGTTCATCGAAAAACATAATGAAAATCCAAACTTTTTTGCGAAAATTTTATGGTCTGATGAGAGTCAATTTACTAACTCTGGAATGTTTAATCGTAAAAATACTATCTTTTGGTCCGATGAAAATCCACACCTAGTTCGTGGCATTAGACAGCAAGTCAGAGGGGGATTTAATGTCTGGATCGGCGTTATTGTTACCCATGTTATCGGTCCATTCTTTTTCAATGAGAATTTAAATTCTGAAAGGTATTTAGAACTTTTGCGCACACATGTTGCTGAACGAATTCAAGAACTTCCACTTGCCACGTTGCAAAATATGTTGGTTACAAATTATTTAAATAATCAATATTTCAATAACTGGATTGGTAACCGAGGACCAATAGGGTGGCCTGCTAGGTCCCCGGACCTCGCACCTCCTGCTTGTTTTGTATGGGGCTATCTGAAAAACAAGGTGTATTCGAGATCTTATGAAAATGTGGAAGAATCACGTCAAGCAGTTGAAGAAGCAGTGAATGGAATGACACCGAACATGGTTAGACAATCTTGTGAGGCAGTACTAACACGATGTAGATTGTGCATACGAATGAACGCTGGCTCATTTCAATAGTTGTTACATTAATGATTCAGCTACCTAACCACCTTTATTTAATGAATACTAATAAATAAAATGTTAAAGATATTTTAACAGTACTTGGAGACTTGTTATTTTTTGTTTTTTTATCAGTATACACTTAAGATATCCACAGTTCCATGGCCTACTATGTTAAAATCTTACTTTCTCTATTTTTCATGTTTTTACTATCTTGAACATAAACATGTTATACATCATTGAATAGCATTTTTTTTGAAGATATTAAAAATGTCAAAATCCAATACCGCTGCCATAAGAAAAACAAAAGTTGATTATTGTCACGCAAAATCTAGTAGACCTAGATTCTTTTTTTTTAATCATTTTTAAAATCCTCATGACTTGTTATCCCTAGCTTACCACTTTTGTAAATTTATCTTTTCTAGGAAACAAAATATGGAAGATTTTCAGAAATGCACTTTTTTCTTTTTCACCCTGTATCTGCCCAATGAAACAAAAATTTCAAAATCTGATATCGGATTATTCATGGACAAATGAATACGCAACTTTTCTCCCATTTAACCGACGTTGTATCTCCAACGGTTTCCAATATCCCATGTACTGCATTTTAAACTGGACACCCGGTATATTTTTTTTTAAAGAAAACGCGCAAAAATTCGTTCAAATAAATATTACGAAAAAACCAACATTGATGTATATTGTTTGTTGCAGAAATTTCGTTATGTAGTCGTGACTTATAAGCATTTAAAAAAATAAAATGTGAAAAGATGTCAATGTTCCCCACCTTACCTTAATAAATGAATTAATTGTATACTATTCACGACCACAAAAGTCAGTACTATAAACTATTTAAAATAAATCATTTTGCTCGAAAACTGTAATCCAACGTCACTTTTAAACTTTGTGTAACTTACAGTTAATTTTAGAAAATAGAAATTGGGTAATAAAGTTTTTAAAAAATCCTGGCAAAAAAATATTCATTTATGCATATGTTAACAAGAAACGTCATTACGAAGTTCATACAATAGATTATATAACACGCCTAATGCAACCTTGAAATGTATGCACGTATGTTTTTTAACTGCATTCTCTAAGTATAACAAAAGTAGAAACGTCAGTCAAAAAATATAAATCGAACAAATAAACGCTAAGTATAAATAATCGTATTTATTTGATGTCAGCCCAGTGTGAGTCTATTGCAAATATATATATCTAATTATTTGTCTAATATCTCTCGCCTCTCGTCTGCTTCGTTGGAAATTTATGTTATAATTTGATGCACTAATAATAGTTGCAAGGTTGCATTGCAGCACATTTGACGTCACATGCATTACCCCACCTCTCCTTTCATCTAATGCATTTCCCTAACGCCATCCTTATCTGCCCGACAAACCTTGCAACCATTTGGCAAAATAAGTGACCCTGACTGATCTTTTACTGTTCAATGTTATTGTTAATAGTTTGTAACTTTTCAGTTAATAATGTTCGCTTGCACACAAGCATAATTGCGTGTTACGAAAATCTGGAGTAGATTAAATTCGATTAACTGCGAATGCGGAAACGCTTTGATTCGGTCCGTCTATTTCTTTTCTTATATTTCGCGAAGTAACATTTTTAAGATAATATTTGCTAATAAATTATATTGCATCATCTTCTTGAAATAAAATGTATTCTGTTATGCAATAAGTACTTGATGTGTGTCGAGCAGATATAAATGCAATGCAGTAATTACGGTATATTAAGCGAAAATGCTTTACGATATTCAAAATTATTTTTGATAAACATTTTATTAATAAGTGCATCATTTATTTCGGATAAATATTTTACTTGGAAAGTAATTACATCCTTAAAATTATTTATTCAAGTATTTATTTATGTTAAAGCAATAATTTCTGAACTAATAAATAGATATTAAATTCGAAAGTCGCATTTTATATTTAACTTATTTTAACAGCAAACAAGTAGCTATTGAAATTTTAGTTTTAGTTACTTAATTGAAAGAATTACACTTTTTAAATTATTCTTTGGCACTGAAAAACTATTTCAATACATGAAATATCCTTTCACCATGTGCAAATCATATATACGTTGATTTATGAGAACGGTTTGACGAAAGAGTGACTTTTTAATCAAAAAAAAAGCTATTTTACTCTACAAAATATGTTTTGGCATAATCCCCTTACAAGTTAACACATTAACCCAGCAAGTTTCCAACTTATTCAAATCATCCAAGAAGTAATGTTTTGGAAACTGCCAAATATGCATTTGCTTCGGATATCACCTAATCATTTATCTGTAACCTCTGTCCACCGAGCCATTTTTTAAAATATGGTAAATATCGGATGAGGCAGCAATTCGTAACGTAATTTAACTAATTATGTTCTAACAACAGCGGATAAATGAGAATGCGGGTTGTCGCGATGGAACAACACTCTTCTCTTCAAGAAAAAAGATCGTTTTATTTTCTCATACGTAGTATAAGGAAGTATTGTGATGACGAATATTTTCGACATCGAGATTTTTGCAGACGTCCCCGTTTTGAAGTCCCATGATATCGGAAAAATGGTTTTTAAAATTTTTTTAACTGAAATAGTTTACTTCAGTGCGGAAATCGAGTTTTGCCAATATTTCGTCAACTAGTAGTTTAAACAAATTTATAAAGAATTCGAACGTACTCAAAATTAAATTTGAGAAACAATTTATTAAAAAAATTTTTCGAAATTCTTACCTGAAGTAGGTCTTTACTCTTATCGGAAAACAGTTTTTTGCGAATATCTCACAAATCATATTTTAAATACTTCCACTATGAAAGTATTTAAAATATAATTTTCGATACCTTTTGTGTAAAAAGAATTTTCAAAATTCGGACCGGAAGGAATCTTCCAAAGCATACATTCTATAGAAATTTATTATTATTTGCTTAAATTTGACATAAAACATCTCAACAAATCCAGTTATCGTTTTTTAATTTTTTTTTAATAATCAATAAAGACTACACCTTTGAAATCCCAAAAAACTGTGGCCATGAACTTATCAGCCGCAACAAGGTTTTTGTTTTCGTAGGGGGGTGTCCCTCGGGGAAAATCAATTGTGTTTCAACTGTATTTTTGCTTCTGAAGAATAATGACGGATTCAAGTTTCATCTACTGCGTCTACTAAAAAATTTCCTTGAATTATGATTCTCCGGATTTTTTATTGTGAGCGCGCATTTGATCACCATTAAGCTAACGCAACACCCATCACGCGGGTGGCTTTTTCATATTTAAAGAAGATCCATTAGAGATGTTTACTTCATTAGCATTCTCACGTACTATCAATCGACGATCGCTACTTAAATGGACATGGACTTTAACCATTAAACATTTCTGGAGTAGTTACAGTAAATGACGGTCCAGGACGTTCTGCATCATCTCTGCTCATATGACCACTTTTAAAAGGAGAAAACCTCTTACAAATTATTCCATGAAATTATATTATTATATTATTATTATATTATTAATTATATTTTTGGAATTTTGACAGTAGACATCAGAAACGTGACAGAAGTCAGCAATATAATCACCGTAGAGGATAGCTGCTTTCCTTTTCCCATAAATCTCAGATAATATCACTTCACTTTAACTGAGGTTATATTTAGACGCGTTCCATTTGCAATCAGCTGACTGGGACAAAGTGAGATTTTTACCTCCCCTCTTACCGATTCTGAGCTCGGTCAGAACTATCCTCACTATTGAGATTTAAATATCACTTGGTAGTGGTGGTAACACAATGTATTTAGTATTTATATACTCTGAAATTTGGGTATGTTAGGCATTCTAATTGCTTTAGTTGGGTGATTATGTACCTACAATACCACTAACAGTTAATTTTACAGTAGGTTATTTTATTATAGCAATGATTTAGAGTAACGTGTTGTCAACCTTTAAAAAGTCACTATTGCGTCAAACCGCCCTCGTATATAATTTAAGCCGTTTATAAGAATCGGAGTTGATATTGTGTGTGTGTATGTGTGTATGAGGTGTATGTTCGAATCACACCGGTGGCGCAATATTTATAATTCAAGATCGCTGTTTAATATTTTCCAAGCCTCAATTTGAAAAGACTATAATTTTCAAATAAATCCTTCGCATTGAAGTAAATAAAGGTGTCATTTCATGATATTACTTATGATTTGTAAGTACACTTTTATAATTTTCAACGCAAATAAGTATAGTGTTAAAGTCAAAATGGTATTATTGCTATTATGAGGGTGGGTCAATATGTCTGTAACTTTTTGAATTTCCCGCCTCCTAACTGAAAGGGCAACACTGCTCCTGTCAACAGACATCTGTCAGTTGACTCTTGTCAAAATTTGGACAAATTGCGTCATTTAGTTTGTGTTTGGCAGCCATTGATAGCAGAATACCGCGTGATTAGAGGAGAAAATGGAAAAACGTGAATTTCGTGTGCTCATTAAGGATTATTTTTTGCGGAAAAAAACACCACTCAAACCAAAGCTAAGCTCGATAAATACTATGGGAACTCTGCACCGTCAATTTTAATGGTAAAAAAGTGGTTTACTGAAGTTCGTTGTGGCCGTACAAGCACGGAAGATGCCGAACGTTCTGGACGCCCAGTTGAGGTCTCTACACCCGAAACAATTAAAAAAATGCTCGATGTTGTGTTGGTCGATCGGAGATTGAAAGTGCGAGAGATTGTGAAAGCCATAGCCATATCACATGGCTCAGTGGTTTCAGTTTTGAATAATCACAAACGCAATCATGTGACAATTTCGCAGGAGTGTTTAGCGTTGTTTAAACGCAAGATGGACGAGCTTTTGCGCCGTTTCGTAAACGTGGACGAAACGTGGATTCATCACAACACACCAGAGACAAAACAGCAGTGAAAACAGTGGGTTTCTCGGGGTGAATCGGCGCCAAAGAAGGCCAAGGTGAGTTTGTCGGCCAATAAAGTCATGACGACCGTTTATGGAATGCACGCGGTATAATCCACATTGACTACCTTCAAAAGGGTAAAACAATCATTGGCCAATATTATGTCAACTTATTGAGTCGATTTAATGAGGATTTAAAAAAAAAGACCGCATTTGGCCAAGAAAAAAGGTCTTCTCCACCAGGACAATGCAAGGGTGCACGCACACATGTGCAGTTTCCATGGCAAAAATCCATTAATTAGGCTACGAATTGCTCCCTCATCCGCCCTATTCTCCGGATTTAGCCCCGAGTGACTATTTCTTGTTTCCAAACCTGAAGAAATGGCTAGGCGGAAAGAGATTTGACTCCAACGATGAAATCATCTCACAAACAAATACCTATTTTGATGACCTCGACAAATCTTATTTTTTGGAAGGGATAAAAAAAATGGGGAAACGTTGGCCAAAGTGTATAGAGCTCAAAGGAGATTATGTTGCAAAATAAAATGATTTTTTATCCAAAAACCTGTGTTTCATTCAAAAAGTCTTGGACATATTGACCCCCCCTCGTATAATTATTAAAGAAAAATATTACCGACTATTTACCAAGTTACAAAAGCTTTTAATTTTGGATTTCAGAAACTACAATTAGTCAGATTGTACTTCCTGCAAACAAGCAGTATAATCACTTTTAAAGCTAAGTTAATAAGAAAACATGTCGCAAGCTATGAGATGAATCTGATCAATAAGATGAGACGTTACATGTGATCGTACGTACATAATTTCTAGATTCTTTGCTTAAAACATAATTTGTATAGTTAAAAGTTGTATTTCCTTATTTTAAAAGTTATCTTATTAAGAATTTGACAAAATATCCATTTAATACAAGTTGCGAGATAGATTGAAAAAAATACTGCAGTAACAATCAGCAACAGTCCTCTGAAAAACTGAGAAAATGGTTTAGAACTGAATTCCTTTATTAGAGTTATTTTTTTATTTATTTTTACTGGAATAAGCAATCATTCTAACCAATTAGGAAAAGAAACTGTATGTGAAATTGAACATAGGAGTGCAGTTTCATCCAGATATTGAACATACCTTGCTATATTGTAATAACTACAAGTATTTACCGTGACTATAGGACCTCCTCAAAATGTATAGAATATTTTTGCAATAAGGAATTTATAACAAAAGAAGTTATAGGAATGAATGTTTGTTAATAGTTACTCGATTGCATGAATTACGAGTCCAGTTACATAAAATCATGTAGTACAAACTTTAGCAAAGAATTGTCTACATATAATGGTGTTACATAACAGGTTTTGATAAACCAGATTAAATATATTGAAATAGTGATTTTAGATCTTAATAATCCCCAACACTTCAAGTTAATTACAACGGGGCTTTTGCATTCGTCAAATAATATGAAACATGGAATTTTTTTACTGTCAACTAGGTGACTAACTTCTCTTTAGAAGTGAAACCACAATAGACTTTTATTGCTTGTGAAACAAACAAAATAATTGAAGTAACAGTGCTATTTAATCATTGCTTCATTGATAGATATCTTACTATTGTGGAAGAGTACTTACATCAATTGTTCAATTAGTCTAAAGGAATACTTGCGTACGCAAAAATATGTAAAATCGCAATTCTTAATTTTTATAACAAAACGGCGGCATATTGCTAATAATTTACTGGTAATATATTTGTTACTTTAATATACAAATTTTATACAAATTGGTATTTTAAATTCATTGATCATCACAATTTCAGTATAACAAAAACATACCAATCTATACAATGAAACTAGTGTAATCTTAAGGGATTTTATGCCGCACACATATTTTTCATATCCTTCCAAAGAAAATGTTTATTAAATTTAGTGTAAGACCTTACTTTGTACCATTTTCGAAAAATTGTCATTATTAGGAATTAGGAAAAGAAATCCATGAAACTGAATTATTACTTTCAGTAACACAAATGTATGTTATGTAAAACAATTTGAACAAAAAAAAATCACATTATGTTAGCAAGATGTATAAATGTAATTGTTTTGATTTATTAGATAATCAATAAATATCTACTATTTTTTTTTCTATTTTCTCTTGTCAAGTTTCTATGACCGTTTGTTCTTAAATATACCAATGAGTGTTCTAAGGTTGGCAAAACTTTTGCAACGGAGATCATGTCCTTCCACTTCTACTGTCAAAATTTCATGCAAATCTGACAGATAAAAAATGGCCCGGTGGAAAAGATTTCAGACAAGTGATGAGGTGATATGTGAGCCAAATGCAGTTTCCGAAATATTCTTTTTGGATAGTTTCAAAAAATTGTAATCTCGCTGGGGTAAGTGGTAGATTTGCAAGTATATTATGTCAATAAATAAAATATTTTTTACAATAAAATAACATTTTTTATTAAAAAGTTCCTTTACCGTTAAGCTGTCTTCGTACATTGTCATAATTTATAAAATAACTATAGTAAAACCAGCAAGCCAAAAACGTACTAAACCAGAAGTAGCAATATTTATTGTTAGATTTATTCAAATATTGTGTATTTATAAAAAATTAGATGAATGCAAAGTAATCTAATACCTGCTTATCTGTTAATTTATTGAATTAAATTAATGGTCTATAGTATCTTGTTATTAATAGATGTACCCAACCATTAGTTCAATACGAAATTCTCTAACATTCACAGAACTATACGACCTACCCATTTCAAACATCGCATTTATGATAATTTGTAATGTAATTATTTTCACAGCAATATCTGTTATTTATGTTTATTAAACTAGCCAAGGTCAACTGTTTATCCATACTTTTTCAAATATGCATATGCAAAAATTATATTTTAACTATACTTCATTAGTTACCGTCGTTTCAAATATTTTCAATAATAATTATAAACAATGTATTTATTAAGAAATCAATATTAATGTTCTCCATTATACTTTCAATAATGATGATTAGAAAATTATGCTTGTCGACATATTTTTTCATGTAGAAAAAGAAATACTACCTAACACAATTTAGATTTGGTTGGTTAATATTGCTCTCTCATACAAAATTTAATTTCTAATATCACAATATTTGTCATCTTTTCTTGGCAAGATGATGTGTAACTTCTTTGCATCACAATTTAATATTAATCCAATTATAATAAAGAATTAAGTATACTTACATATTTCATACTCTCTATTTAACAATTTGCTGTGTTAATATTTTGTGCATAAGTTACATATTTATAAGCCACCAATAAAATAAAATATATACATTATCTATCTATGTACCTAACATAAGTTCATTTTTTTTTATGTTTATTTAGAAGTTAGAATGAAATCAATTTCTCCAAACACCTGTGCATCTTGGCATGTTGTTAGAACATTTTTGGCAGTCCTCGAAAACAAACACAAAAATTGAAAGTATAATTTATACCAAAGGTTACTTTAGTTTCAAAACTATTTTTGTGATATACGCACAATAGAAAGTGTGGATTTTATATATTATATCGTTAGATTCGCAAAGAAATATACAGGTAAACTATTTGAACGTGAAATATATTATAACATCGACATATAGGTACTTTTATAGCACACACCTAAAATTATCATTGATATGTAATTATTTTGGTCACCTATATTTTAAACTGTTTCCAGTGTTGTCGAGTAAATATTATTGCATTTAGATCTAACGGATTTATGCCTACAATTTTTAATTACCTTATTTTCGATTACTTTTTGGTGATATTCACTGACCTGTCCAAGAACAATAAAGAACACAAGAAAAAGATCGATTCAATAACAAACCTTAATACTATTCAACAAATTAAATCATGTGAACATCGCTAACATGTACAGTGTCGTAATAAACCATGACGACCATAAAGCATGAACTGAAAAAATATTTGAAAACAGATGCTAGTTCAAAATGATAATTATAAGTACACTACCGAAAGCAACCAGAAGAAAAGAAATTAAAGGAAGAATATTACAAATTGCAGCATGTCAAATATATTTTAAGCAAGTTGCCATGAAAATGGAATTGCAAAAATAAATCTTTATTCCCTTAATGACATTTGTACAAAATGGCTAAACCCCTTGAAGGATTTTTCTGTACATCATCTACGTAAGCTATAAATAAATGTATGCTTTACAACAGTAAGAAATGACAATATGACAATATTGGAAAAATTAAGAAGAAAGACCCAGACTGACCTCGAAAAAGCTGGAAGGATAGAAAATGAACATCGAGAAAGCAATTTTTAAAATAAAGGATCCAGCTAAGAACTAATAAAAATAAACCAAAATATTAAAACCATCAAATCACAGCTAAATAATGAGGTGTGGCCACCACACTACTTTCTTATACGTATGAGCGTTTCAAATTATACAATTTTAAGTAACTTTTTATACAAAAATTATCCAAAATCTTATTCAAAGTACTTTTATTCTCTTGTCGCTATTCGACAAGACTAAAACTGTTACTTCCAGTCAGAATTTTGAAATCTTTTTTATACAAAATTTATTGAAAATTAAGTTCTAAATTTTCGTGTACTCGTATTGTACCTACCTAAAAAGCATGACTTGCGAGATATTCGCAAAAAAGTGATGTTCGATAAGAGTAAATGACCTACTTCCGGTAGGAATTTCGAAAAACTTATTTAATGAAATTCTTCTCAAATTTAATTTGGGTACATTTGAATTCTTTATAAATTTTACTACCAATTTTACTGAAAATCTAATCAGATCTCAAGAGGGAGATTGTTCATGTAAATACAAAGTTTGAAATTGATAACTATAGCCATTTGACCGCTATCGTGGTCACACACACACTGACAGACAGGCAGACACACAACACGAAAAAGTGTTTTTCTAAAAACCAATTTTTCGCTATCAGGGGACTTCAAAACCTGGACATCTGCAAAAATCTCGAGGTCTAAAATTTTCGTCATCACAATACTTACTACATATAAGAAAGTAAAACGCGAAGAAGAATTTTTTGGTAATACTAAAACTATGAACATGAATTCTGAAATTCTGAAATTCGATTTTCTTTGATGAATCAAGATAGTATCTCTCATTGGAGAGATATTCTTATTGCTGTAAATTGATAATTCTCATGTTGATCGGTACGCATAAGCCAAATATGTAGCCCTTTATCGGCGATTATGTACATGTTGAGAAAGTTACGAGTGATATGAATAACATGGAATTGATATTTTATCAAAAATAGTATAAAATTAATTTATTAAAGTTATAAAGAATGATTGTCATAAGTGTCATTAAAACACTCAGGTAACTGACCGCCATTTGCAGGTGCAGTTAATAGACCCTCGGTTTTGATGACAACAACTAACATCGCCACGAGGAAGACATTGTCAACCTTCGGGTCAACCGAACCCAGGAATGAAAATAAAAATATGAATTATCGCGGATACATAAAATAAAACAAGAAATAGAGAATATCGGGTAAATTCCGCTGTAGAGCAACCATAGGCACGTGTTTCTGACTCATTGGTCGTCATCAGTATCTAAGGTGGGATAAACTTGGAGATGTAAGCATACCCGAAAGACCATCATGTGACAGACCGCCATTTTCAGCTTCAGTTAAGTCTGTTTTACATTTGTCAACTAATTCATGAATTAGTTCATGCACAAAATTTGATGAGTGTAATACAAAAATCGACGTCTATTCCAGTTCATGAATTAATTGAACTAATTCATGAATTAGGCTATATTCTAAATATCGTCAATTTTCTAGTAAGTTTTAGTACTTTTAACATGTTTATGTTAGATACCAACCAGCACTCACTATTTATCTACGTCAAGCGACTTCAAATTTACTGTTACGAGTCGTTAGGGTTGGTCATCATGATATTCCTGAACAAATTCATGATTTTATTGTTAAGAGTAAAAAGATTCAAATTCATGAATTTATTCGTGAATAAATTCACGGATTCATTCATGAATGAATTCATGAATGAATTCATGAATTAATTGACAAATGTAAAACAGGCTTTAGAAGATCCTCGGTTTTGATAACAACAATTAGCATCGTCACGAGGAAGACATTGTCAGCCTGCGTGCCATCCGAACTTTTTGTTATCTTTCCTGGGTACAGCCTGCTGTATTTATTCTTGCTTTAATTTGTGACATTGTAGAAATGTTTAATGTGAGTCCCTTTTATTTGGACAATTTATATTTCATTACTGTTCTTAATTTTTTGTATTGTCTTTTGCAGCTACGAAGAAATTGTTTTGAAAAGGATGAATAATTATTGTTTTATTTTAATATATTTTAATTTTACCACACTACCCAAGAAAACATTTTCTTTATATATATGAGGCGTCTAAATGCAAAAGTCGACATCTACTTCTGACATAAAATCGAGTAAAATGACAAAAAAGCCTCTACTTTTTATTTTTCGGCTAAATGTTCTAAATTTGATATGTAAATTATGCTTTTAATATTCGCAGTATAACTAACATTATTTGAAAAATCTAAGAACAGTCGTTTAATTATAATTTGAACTTTAATTTTGCAAATGTCAACTTTTGCATCTCATGAGGTAAATGTCGTATTTTGCATCTCAGCATAATGCAAATTTTGATTTTTCATTTCAAACTATCAATCTACCTTTAAAAATAAAAAAATTATTAAACAATCGCTTTTATTCGAATTTGAAAAAAAAACAAATTAGATTCAATTCAAGTAATTGTAAAAGTAATTTTAAACTCTTAAATAGTTCTCATCGTCTTCAGAAATATTACTTTCGGAGTCTAAACTTTGATTCTCATCGTTTTCTATCTCAGTATGAAAATAGTTATTGTAAAAAGATAGTTTTTCTTGGGTTGGCCAGTCGTCGCCATAATGTTTCTTGAGTAAATCCGAAATGCTTTTAATTTTATCAGGTTTTACTGGCATTCCCACAGGAAGTTCCTCAGGCTTCAGCATCTGATTTTTTTTTCCCCTTTTGAGAATGGATTTTGCTTCTCCAATGTCATTTCTATAATGTACTTCCCCACGAACTACAACACTAACGTTTTTCTCTGTCGTCTTAGAAAGGATGATTCGCTTTACTTTACTGATTTGAAAATGCCAAGTATTTGTAGACTTCAAAACATGTTTCACCTTCTCTTTGAAATCATAGATTTTGTAGTCGTCTCCCATTTTCAGCACTGTACAATGTTTCTTGATTATGTCAGCATATTCATCAGGGGAAACAATACAAGATGTTTTTTTTATTTTTTTTTTCGATAGATCCAAAGACGCGATCCGGCGGTATAAAAGAATGACCGACAACTGGAAACATGATGTGAATTTCTCTTATCTGTTTTGGTGCTAAAACTTGAAGCCAATACATAGCAATTCCTAACATCGTGGAGTTTTTGTTCTGGCCTGCACATCCATCAGCTACAAGCCTAACAATTTCGACATCTTTTCTAAACCGAAAAGTGCATAATTTATGGAAAACAGCCGACGAGATTTCATTTGAACTTTTCGGTCTATCTACTTCGCTCCATAAAAATGCGGTAACCGTTGTTGAATTGAGAGGAGTGTTTGAAGGGCCATTTACGATAGTGAAATTATAAAAGTTCAATTGCATACTAAAATAGCAAGCTTGGTCCGGCAACTTCGGTAAAGCTAAGTTTTTTTCACAGTCAAATGAGAATGTTTCAATATTTTCTTTGGATTCTTTCAATAACCCATAAAAAGCTTTAGCCCTTAATTTGTGGACTCTCTGCTGAGCCATCAATTCAAGCTTGGCTGGTTTATCTAAATTAGTTTTCATTTTTTCTTCAAATTGTGTGCACGTAGAACAAATATCGGTTTTTGGAGATCCAAATCCTATATTGTACGTTGTTGTAAAAAATTTTCGAAAAAAGCACTGCTTTACTTTGTGATTTTCATTTTGACTTTCATTAAACATACACCAAAGCTTTTTTATATTTAATTCGCATGGCAGGTAAACACGTAACATATTCTTTGATCGACTATAATGACTTTCTGTGCATGTGAGAGATTCTATAAATTCGGTGACTTTTCTTCTTTTCTCATTGTTTTTATTTCCAATTCTGTTACCACCCCGGCGTTCCTTTGGTGATTCCCCAGTATAGAGATGCCTCTTAACAACATTGATTACTCTATCTTTACTTATACCCAAAATGTTTAAAAAAGCACTTCGGCATATTGCTACAAGAGATCCATCTTCAATGCGCCGAATGGTATACTTCATAGAAACATGTTTAGGTTTTCTATTATCATTCTTCTTTGAGCGCTTTGGGATTGATGATGTACAAAATCTCAGTATAAAATTGTCTTGGTCAATCTTATTTTTAGTGGCATAGAAGTGTTGGTGAAAATGTTTTATTGACTGAAGAGACACAAGATTTTTATTGCAGCAATGGTAAGGTGTACCAGGTTTACCGTCATGTTTGCAAGAAGGATAAATTGGTAAATTTTTTGCAGAATGTCTAAAATTGAACATAATGCAACAATGTAAACAAAGATTATTGAAAATGTTACCTCTTTACTTTTGCTATTTCTCTTTTCCACTGACTGGAGTTAGCAATGCGTTTCCTTGCTTTGTTTGGAGAATATTTAGTAATTATTAAATTATCCATTCGCTCACTATTTTAATAAAACACCACTAGATAATAATGATTAAAAACAATGCTTCTACATAAATGAAATCAACACGTGTTTGTCATGCCCCGTTGATCACGTGTATCGAATGCGAACGCCCATTGGTTCCTGTGCAAATGTCGTTGTTTGCAACTTAATCACACTAGGAGATGTCGGGTTTTGCATTTAACGCTGATCTTAAATGCTTCGTTTTCAATGTTAACTGTCGAGTTTTGAACCAGAACTATTGGTCATCAACTTAGTGAGAAAGTATTCTACCAGATGGCGCCCTTACCTCATTTTGTTTAAATTTGTCATATGTCGACTTTTGCATTTAGACGCCTCATATATATATATATATATATATATATATAAAGACATCTGAGATAAATGACAACATGAAGATAAAATTTCCACACTTTTTAACAAATTTGGAATAACAGAGCCGGTTAATAAAATTTAATGACGCTTGGTTCGCACGCCAGTAACAATTTTAAAACGCACTATATATAGGTAATTTACAGGCATTCTAGAGAAAATTTGAAATGTGTCTTAAATCTGGGTGATGACTACATTCCATTTTGATTGCGTACATTCATGCTACAAATATACTGTTTCACTGAACATTTGTTTAATGTACAGTCATGTTAAAAATAATATTTATTGACGCATTGGAAAATTACAGTGTTATTGCTTTATGAAGATAGGTCAGTATAAATGTGCAAATATGTACTCACTGTAGGTTATGGAAGTATCAGATAAATATCGTGTAAATCTATGCAATGTGATGTTAATAATATGCAAATAGACAACACAATAATAAATATGAAACTTTAAAAAATAAACTACAATAAAATCTAAAATCTGCATAAACTGTTTACAATACTATAAGATCTAATTTTCATACTGTATAAACAAACATGTTTTTGCTAGAAAATATATATCTATATGGTCTTATACATGTCTATTTAATAGAGTTAGGGCTTAACGAAAGCATGTTTCATAGTAGAGATTAGTTATTAAATAACTCATGGTGGTAGTCGGAGTGCCATAAATATTCTGAAACATTTTTAATGAAAAGTATTGGTGAGCATGATGAACCGAGAGTAGGCACCCTTACAATTTCAGAATTGTTGTGGTATAAAAAAGTGAAACAATATAACGTGGTTGTTTAATCTTTGGAAGAATGTTCTTAACAACCATTTAAATAGAGACGGTAAAACGAAAAAAAGTAAGTCCAACAATTAAGTGTTGTATCTAAAGAACTTATGGGAAACTGCATCACAATAAAAATAATTGTACACACACACAAGTGCCCATTTTCTATCTCTCTATATTAGTAACTTTTTTTAATATAGAAGATGCAGGATCGGTTAAATTAGCAAAGTTGTACAGAAATTTAAACAGCATTTCATAGCATTTCCAGATGTTTCATTTATTGTCAAACTTTTGATATTTAACAAAAAATTTGGATTGTCGAAATTTTGAGTTATACATATCTTCGTAACAATCGAAGATATAACAAAACTATATATAACATGACTTCATTAAATTGCCTATTTAATTCTTATTTCATAGATATCGTGTTTGGTATGGATATATTTTAATTTTTTTATTAAGGTATTGTCGGGTAATAAGGCCCAACAGGTAATAAGGCCCAGACATGAGTTTTCTACAAAACAGTTAAATGTAATACAACTACCGGTATCTACCCAGGGGGTGTTGACATTACAGAAGGTTGTTACGTTTCAACAGTTCCCTATAGTACCGGCTTCTTTATATTCGAATGTGAAAACAAGTATCAGCCAGTGGTTGTATTAAGTTATAAGATTTTACCAGAATAGAATCAAGTTTTAGCAAAAATTTCTTGGCGGAAGTCTTCTACTTTTTGAGGTATGTATTCTTATGATCATTAGTAATACTTTGTCACAAATTTACCAGTTTTTCTAAAAGCTTGTCGGTTCCTATCCTATAATTTATTCCGACAACAAAGCAACGAATAAGGCCCGGGCCTTATTTCCTGCAATGATGACTGGGCCTTATTTTCTGGCAGTTATTTTTTCTAATATTTGATATTATAGACAAAATGGGAAAAAAAATGCCGTGAAATCCGCGCTAACTGGACGGAAGAAATGATGGAAGAAGCACTAAATCTTATACGACAAGGGAAATCTCAAGCATACGTAGAAGAACATTGTGGAATTCCTCGCCGAACAATACGAAACTACATTAAATCTAGAATAACCTCTCGACGTTTGGGAAGAAAACCAATATTAGACGCAGAAGCTGAGGAACAACTGGAACGTAAAATAATAAAATTTGCTGAAAGAGGATTTCCATTAACTCCTGAAACAGTTCGCAGAAGTGTCTACTCTTTTGTTACGAAATATAAAATTCCTAACCGCTTTAATGATAACCAAAAATTGGCCGGGAGAGAATGGTATCGTTCATTCATGAACAGACATAAAATTATTTCTAAAAGAAAAGCACAACATATGAACCCCGCCCGAGCTCAAAAGATCAATAAAGCAATCGTAGAAGATTATTTTATAAAATTAGATGCTCTGTTGGAAATAACTGGTTCAACGCAAAGACCTGACAAAATCTATAATATTGATGAGAAAGGGTGCCGCCTTTCCGTTCATCATCAACAAACTATTCTAGCCCAAAGAGGAGCCAAGAGGGTTCACTTAGTAGCACAAGAACATGCTGAAAATGTGTCCATCGTGGCATGTGCGAATGCAATGGGACATGCTATTCCTCCCATGATTCTATTCAAAGGGCAACGGATGACGCCAACATTTTCAGATGGATTACCTCCAGGGGTCTGTTGTTCAAATGACACTAAAGGGACGCATGACACCTGAAGTGTTTGTTATATCGCTAGAACATTTTTCAAAATTTATGTCAACTAATCCAGTAATTTTAATCTTTGATGGAGCTTCTTGCCACCTAGATGTAAGTATTGCCGAAAAAGCTGAAGACTTAGGCATACATTGGTTGTGTTTACCCAGCAATACGACTCACGAATTGCAACCTATGGATAAATCCGTCTTCAGACCGTTTGAACATTATTGGGATGAAGAACTTCTACATTACTGGCAAACATATCCAGACAGACGTTTGAACAAAGAAAGATTTTCGGATGTTTTCACGCCGATTCTGGGGCGATCAATGATAATAAGCAACATAATGAATGGATTTAGAGCTACAGGGAGTTATCCTTTCAACAAAAATGCTATGTCCGGAACATGCATATGCTCCAAGTTTACCCAGTCGCACAGAATCAAATAATGAAACCAAAGACAGAGAATGGGATTTAGAAGATGAGCAACCACTCACTTCCTTAATAAACAGAAGAACTGAACAACAACTTAAGACATTCACAGAGGTTTTGGAAACTCCAGAAGTAAAAACTAAACAAAACAAACGCTTGAAGTTACAAGAAATGTGTTTGGAGAGAAGATGAGAACTACTACACAGAACAAATCTGATAAACCACGTCCCTCTACTTCGACTGGAGCAGCGACTTCCCACTGTGAAGCAGAAAGGTGGTTTTGTGCAGTATGCATGGATAGTTTTGTGGCAGATATGCGTCAATGTGTTAACTGTAGCAGCTGGGTACACGAGGAATGTGTCGGCTTTACTGCAGATGACTTAGAAGACCTTATCTGGTCAAACTGTGACGATTAAATTGATTTTATATTGCGGGCCTTATTACATGCTGTGCAAATAATAAGACCCAAAATCAAGTTTTTTAAAAACAGTATTATTAGAAAAAAGATATATATTTTTATGTTTATTTTGATATGTATTTTATACAAATTGAATATATATTTAGTTTTTCAAAAATGTTTTATTATATTTTGTTCCTTGTTATCATAAGATTAAATAACTCTTAGGGTAGACCTTATTACCCGACAATACCTTATAACAAAAGAATTTCTATTTTTATTACTTTATGAAGAAATAATGGGCAAGTAAGCCGAGAAAAACTAAAAATCATTAATTGAATACAAATCATAATTAAATTATATGACTTATTTATTATATGAGGAAAATCTGATAATGACAACAATTATTCCGGATGCACATTTCATACTCGTTCACCATTTCGGAATGAACCATTCACAGAGTCTGTGGACAAATGATGCTGCTGTGGTCATTTTTAGTTTTTCTACGTTGTTGGGTTTCTTTTTATACACGTTTATTCTTTACGGAACACCATAAAAAAATCTGGTGGCGTAATATCTGGTGGACTTGCTGACCAGAGGAGTGTGCCCGCATTGCCAATCCAGTTAAAAAACTTTCTGAAAGGTACTTAGAAACGTTTTGAAAATTATGAGCAGTTGTACCTTACCCTTATATTGAGAGCATGTCAGATTTTGAATTAAATTTAGTAGTAGTCCATCTAGCATACTTCCAGCTCGTTATGTAAAAAGTGAAAATATCTTTCTTCATTCAAACTGTCATAAAAATATGATCCCAATATTTCATACCAAAAGTTCTCGATTACAGAAAAGACACGTTGATCACATATTTTTACAGTAAGATAAAGATTATCTTAGACCAATAAACGTCTATTATATACTCCAGTTTTAGTAAATTTTGTTTGGCCTGTATAAGTATTTTGTACGAAAAATGGGAAGTATTATTTGTTGTTTCCAAACACCATTACGTAAAAAACGGTCTTCTTTGTTGCACTTGAGCATTACATATTTTAGTAAAATTGTATTTAAAGCTCGTTTAATTTTAAAACATAATAAAGTTGTATTATGTTTTAAAATTAAACGAGCTTTTTTCTGTGAAAATTGCACATTTACTCGCAATTTCACGAGTGGATGTTCTGGGTTTGCAATTTAAATAAGGTGAAACCCTCTCTTTACCTTCAAGTTTAAATTTATTTTGCAATTGATGTGATTTTGTTAAAAATCCATACTTTTTCAAATTATTTTCTAACATAGAAAATAGTCGGCGGTGAAAATACATTACGCTAGCGTCACACTGTTATTATTAGCATAACACAAAAAAGCATAACATTTCTTTCTTCATTTGAATACATTTTGCACGTATACTTTATGGAGAAAAACTTCAACTTTAGCATAGTGGGAAGTCAACTTATTTGACAATTCTAGTTATTTATTTTCTTAACTGCAATGGTAATGGGGGTATCTATTTTCCCATTTTTTTCTGAGTATGATTGGTAATGCCGTCCTATTATAATATGTTTTTTTCTGAGTTTTTCAGGGTCTACTTGACCATTATTTCTTCAAAAATTAATAGTACCTACATAATTGAATCACTTCCGCTTTAATACAAAAATTTAAAACATAGCAATAAGAAACCTTATATCTATGAAATCAGAAAAAAATAAGCTTCATTGAAGACACGGCCAAGTGTAAATACCACTAAAAAAAACATACGTTTATGTTATATTTTGATAATTATGCCTGCCATTAATTTTTAATTAATATTATTAAATTCTAAGTAAGAATTACTTTAAGACGTCATTTTTTATTTATCTTTATCTGTTACCGAGATATGTATAACTAAAAATTTCGGTAATTTAATTTTTTTAGATGTATTCTAGAGTTAACAAAAAATATCTGAAAATGTTATCAATTACTCCTCATATCCGGTAGCCTGCAAGTTCAGCACCATAATTTCGATTTGGAGGATAATTTTTACATTCTTATACGTAGCATAAGGAAGTATTGTGATTATGAAAATTTTCGACCTCGAGATTTTGCATATGTCCACGTTTTGAAGTCCCCTGATACCGAAAAAGTGGTTTTTAAAAAATGTCTCTCTGTGTGTGGCTGTCTGTGTGTGTGTGGCCACGATAGCGACCAAACCGCTAGAGGTATCAATTCCAAATGTTATATTTACGAATATAATCTCCCTCTTGAGATCTGATTAGATTTTCAGTAAAATTGGCAGACCGGAAGTAGTAGTTAACTTCAGTGAAAAAATCGAATTTTGTCAATTATTCGTCAACTACTAAGTTCAAACAAATTTTTAAAGAATTCATATATACTCAAAATTAAATTATAGAAGAATTTTATTAAAAAAGTTTTTCGAAATTCCTACCGGAAGTAGGTCTTTTACATACTCTTATCTAAGAGGTTGGATTTGGAATATTTTTTGTATAAATGAAAATTTAAAATTCGGACCGGAAGTAATACTTTTACTCTTAGCGAGTAGCATTTTCTTGCAAATATCTCACAAAGTATGTATCCTGTAGAGATTTATTAAAGAGACTGGAAGTACTTAGAATAGGATTTTGAATAATATTTGTAGAAAATAATCTTTAATGTTGTATGATTTGAAACGCTCATACGTATAAGAAAGTCGTGTGGTGGCCACACCTCATTTTTTATGTGGCATTAGTTTGAGTATATGAGATATGTAACATTTCACTTTTCTACAATATTTTTCAATATACAGTATATCTCACATATCGTTTAAAAACGTATGACTCGATTAACAACTGTGATTTGAAATAGTTGAATATGCACTTTTTCCGCTTTATACTATATAAAAGCACTGGATTCTGGCGAGGATTCTGTTGTAGTTTGTTCTAATCTCAGCCAGACGTTTGACTCCGTTCACCATCATATGCTAACCGACAAATTAGAAACCTATGGTATACTAGGAGTTACTTATATTATACTTAGAAGACCGAATACTGTTAGTGGAATAGAACAGCAAACGCTCACAAGCATTTAGAACGAAGCGCGGCTTGGTCCAAAGATCAATACTGACGTCCGTTCTTTTTCTCTTTCTTATCTATATAAATGATATACCAAACAGTGTGATCGAAGAACGTTCAGTACAATATGCAAATGATGGCACGATTTTGGTGAGAGAATAATTTGGGGACAATATCAGCAACAAGGCAGAAAGTGCGTCGAAGGAAGCAAAAACCTGGTTCGGTGCAAGTTTCAATGAAAGTAAAACACAGAAAATATTAGTTACAATGAAGAAATGGCTACACAACACCCGATCAACAACATTTGGCCTGAAACAATCATATTATCGAACTTTGTTCTTGGCTCACCACCATTTTTTTCCCAGTAAGAAGATTTATTCAAATATCTATGCTTGAGGCTGCCAGAGCTACCTGTTTTGGATATTGTAAGAATGAAGCCCTCCATGGTATTCTACTGTGAGGAGCGGTCAAGTATAGTCGGAAATGCTTTTTAAATTGCGAAGCATGCTATTAGGGCCCTTGTAAGTGTTTCTTGCCTAACTAATAATATAATATTAGTTGGCTTGAATGGTGATTCAACCCCAATAATATTCTCAGCTTTCCATCCATCTACATATATATCTGCTTGAAATATATTCACAACTGTCCTGGAGTATACAGAAAATGGAGATCTGCTCATGTATGCCACCTGGCAGAGGGACCATGTGAGTATTCCACACCACAGACTAAATAAGGGCCAGAAAACCACAGGTACTAAAGTTCTACAACAAAGTTACATATGACTGGAAATCCCTAACTGACAAGAAATTTAGTGCAGTGGTAAAAAAGTCCTTTTGTAGTTGGTTCATAATGTATAATGTACCCTGTATTATTACGTTTTATATTTTGCTCCTTCATTTGATGATGCATGTTGACTTTTTATGTAATAGTTTACTTTACACTGAATAAATTATCTATCTATAGAATATGTGTATTTCCGAAATATAACGAACGGACTTTAAATAATAAATCTTTTGCAAAACTTGTTATACATATTATGAACAACAAAAAAAGAATTGAATAGCAATTATGAAACTCCGTTTACTAATTCTGGATATCTATTTTCTCACATAAACCAACCATGACTTTAAGCTTAAGAATTTATGAGGGACTGCTATATTTTGGTGACATTAAGTTTGATTATGTTTCTGGCACTACATACACTCCATTAAAAAAAAAATAATTACTTGTGTGAAAATATTGTTTAATAAAGGCGTAAAATGCTGAATTAACTGCTTCACCTGGACTGTAGTATCTTATATTGAGTATTAGGCATATCACAAATCATATTTATGTTCCAGAAATAAATAATCTGGTGTTTCACATTTAAAACCTTGCTAGTTTTATTATTAATAGTAAACTATAAAGCTTAATACTTGGATTTAAAAAATAATTTTTTAATTCTGTTTCACAGCTAGCGTAGAATAAGTGTCGCATAATATATTTTATCTATTTTCTCATTAGTTTTCAAGGAAAGTATTAAATATGTTACATATGCATAGGCACAGGATAAAATACAAATACAGCTACTCCAAAGCATATTTGACGTTTTACAAGTAAAGTGAATTGGGGATTTAAACCTTAAATAGAAAAGTGCAAGAAGATAGATGGACAGAAATTCAACAGAAGAAAATTTTGTAAAGGGGCGCAATTAAAATGATGCAACTATCAACATACAAAAAATCACCATTTTTCTTTTATTTCCAACATTTTCTGAAGAATGGGAATTTAAAAGTAAAATGGTACAAATAACGTTTCTTATAGTTGTGAACAATTTATCTAATTTAAACAGCAATGCAAAACCCTCATTCAGGAATACCACAGAATAGAGATTTATCTTAACATAATATAGCAAATTTGCATAGAAACAGTATAATCTGATGTTACGCGAAGGACAATCTTTCAACTGTGAAACAAATAAACGTTAACTAGTAGCATGATAATAAGCTGCAATTGCTTGGACAGTGCGATTTGGAAATGCTCATGTTTTAAATCGGCCATTTGAAAACATCTTTCTTGATTTATACAACATCATTTTATAATCATATGATCGTGCAACCTTGGAACTATAATATTGCCAATATGATTAAATAGCATTAATAGTTTTAATTTTGAATTCATATTCTGTTAAAGTCAAATTGTGTATATCAAAAATTTCCATAATAACTGCCAAAAAAACACTTTAAACTGCGCTAATGGGATTATAATGCCAAACTTGTCAATTATTTGAAATCAAGCAGGGGTGGTAATTGTGAGAAGTAAAAATCGCTAAATGTAAATGGCGGATGCGTAAATCAATTGCAAACATATCATAATTGAAAATTAAAGCACGTAATAGTTTATAATTGATGTATATTTATGAAATTATGGAATTTATTTATATATTCAATACAATACACGTGACGGGCTATATACCTATGTATAAATTTGGATATATACTTTTTTTTGGATAACTCTGCAGAAGGTATATACATTTGATTATGTTGATATATTGAGTAATTTTAGTTAAATTTTTATCGACAACAATTTTTTGAATTACTTCTCTTTGTACTGTTTTTTTCCTCATTACTTCATGAATATGGCTTCATAGATAGACATAGAGATAACTTTATTCGTGCTTGACATATTACAGAATTGTGCTCATGTCAGTATAATGTAGATAAAAATTTTAGTTAAACAAACTATTGTATGTAACATTCCACAGAAATAACACAAACAACAAAAAAAACATATATTATAATTTCATGGTATGTTCAATAAACTCCAAAATTTCTTAGTAAGGGTACTTTTTAGATAAATTTTTATTGTGGCCCTGTATTTTTTGTCATCAGGTTGCTCTATGAATTTGGCAACGTGTTATATAAGTTTCTACTATTATACGTAAATGATTTCACGTTTCTTGGCTGAATTAAGTGTTTATACATTCTACTATGATAACGTCACCATAGCAAAAATGTATATAATTTCTGCAATACATTAAACATTCAAATATATGTATATTGAAATGAAAAATGCATATACAAGAATCAGTTCTCTTGTGTTGGAAATTATTCTTAATGTTTTCTTTTGGGAAACAAAAATGCCGCCCTGATGTGTGGAAATTTCCCACAGAAAAATTCCTTAACTAATGACGAAATGGAAGAGAGGGTAATATGTCATTAATAGCGCTTCATACTACAAAGTCAATCATACTTTAAGTATAATTATTTAAGTTTGAACATAGGAAAACATATTGAATACACATCTGGAATATAGAAAACGAACTAATAAAGAGTCTTGGTCTAACTATGTATAGTAAATTGACATAGGGTACACACATGTACGTCCTTTCTAACCGACTATCGATAGCCTCATACATCTTAAGGAATTTAACATATTAGATAGATTTTGAATTGCTCCCACATTACTCGTGTAGCATCTAGATTTTGTTACCACATAAAATTAAATACTAAATTGTATGGGCCTTAACACCGAGCCCTGAGCGAGTCTATACACGACTGGCTTCAACGATGATAACTCATAACTGATGTCAAAATCTTAATACCTAACTAATTTCCAAAAAATGAGAGGGGATATTCTCTAACACCATAGTATGCCAATTTGTATAGCAAAATACTATGAGACACGCGGTCAAATACCTTGGATAAGTCTAGAAAACACCCCATTATTGTGTTCCTTTCCAAATTCATCTTAATGTATATAAGGACTATAAGAGAATCAATAGTAGATTTGCCCCGGCGATATTTTGTAAATCTACACATAAAAGCACCCTCCAACATTTTGGAAGGAACTGGTGGTAAAAATTGGAATTACCCTACAAGTGTTAAACAATGCAGGAACTCTCCTCTTTCAAAACAAAAATTAAGTATACTAAGTGCTTAATCAATTCATCACTTCCCAGAGTTAATGCTGCTTTGGTTAGATCATAGTAGTCCGTATATTTTGAGTTACCCAGGTTGTGAGGCAGTCGTTTCTGCTTCATAATTCATGAAAGACAGCTTTTGATAAAAACAATAGTTTGGAAAAATAATTTTGAATATTTTTTAGTACTAGTTCTTTTTCTACACATGATATGGTCTTATATGGGCAATATTAAAATCTTAACGTATAATGGATATTGTTTACATTTCTAATATTTATTATTTTAAAATTTTTGTAGTTTTTCATACAAAAGGATTACATCTAGTCATATATATAATAATAATAATAGACTTAATACGCGTAATCTTTCTTTTCGTTGTTTGCAGATTTTTTATTGAGTGTATTGCTTGTGTATTAATGTTATTTTGATGTTAAATCGGGAATAACTTACTTTTTGATAGATTCTGGTTATATATATATTTGGACATGATGGTGGAGTCACTTTTATACAGGTTAAAAGTTACTTAAAGTTATTAATAGAAATAGGAATATTTCTACTAAAAAAAAAGGTCAAATAGTTTCGCTTTTAAGTTTAATAATTGGATTTTGAGTCCAATAAAGTAGTCGTAGTAGTATTCTAAATTTAATGCTAACTCTTAAATATAAACTTGTAGCATAATTATACCGTACTGGTGCCAGTGATTTCAATAATGTCCTTCATTTTCAATGATTTTGATTACAGTAAATCATCTTTTAAGCCAATTTACATGTATATATTGAAACCTTCACATCTTCTTTTGTATAGAAACTTAAATGTTTTAACATGCAAACAAAGGATCAATTACATAAAGCAATGTCTGATTTAGGTTAGAGGAACTGGAAAAATCAAAAACTGAATGAGAGTGAAAAATCATGGAAGGATGCAAACAGTAACTAATACATGATTCTCAAGCAAAACTAACAAATTCATGCTCAAACATTCTAGGTTAGGTTCAATTATAGCAAATTCAGTTTATTATTTCAAGTACGTCAACCTTCAAAGATCCTTGTTTTTTGTTTATAGATTAATCCGAAAATTACTTTGTTTATAATTCTAAGCGAATCATCGAGCATTATTAGGAATTTATTTGCGATTAATGTAAATAAACCGAACCTTGCACAAAGATGCCATATTAAATCGGGGCCTGTTTCACTACAGTAAAATATACATTGCTATATTAATAGTGATACACTGGAGAGAGAAAAAAACATTAAAAAAATGCAATAAAAAATCACTTTATGGTGATCAACAGCTTATGCAATGATGTAACTATTATAAACATCGAGTTTTTCCTTGATTAAACTAACCTTGACTTGAACTTGAATCGGACCGCATATTTAAACAACCATTTCTCACATGTATTTGTTTATGTAGTTATTATGCAGTGTTCTGTCACATAATTATGCGTTCTACTAGTACTCTGTGATTTCATAGTTTCTACTTCGAGATTTTCGCATTGGAAGGCTATTGGAGCACTTTTTTCGGCGAAAAATTCGAGCAACTGTTTCGATTTCGATTTTAAAGGTCAAAGTTGAATGAACAATGACGGAAAATACTATGCGCGAAATTGTCGCAGCGTTCGGAAAGTTACGATTCTTTCGAAATTTTCGCAATTCGATATTTTACATTTTCGTTTGCGTGTAATTACCAAGATGCACATTAGAAATAAATTACCTTGAGTTTTTGCAAAGCGAGTTTTAAAATAGACCGGCTGAAGGGCGGCGAATTCTGTGCATTTGAAACGGAAGCTGCCCGGCGGCCATCTTGAATTTTCACTTTTGATTGTATTGAGCGCTGAAAATAACCAGCAATTTTTATTCTCATTTAGAAATTTTATTTTTACGTTAAGTTACTATAGACCTACAACATCAACCGTGCTTTGTTCGATAATATATTACGTAATTGAAGATGTGTAAGTAACAAGCGAATTGTCATGAAGATTAGATATGTTGGAATTTACTAAATAAACATCGAAAGAAATTTCAGGAAAAGAACGATCGATAATTCGAAGAAATTTAAAATTCTTACAGGTAAATGTATTAATAATTTGTTTGAAATGAAATAGATGATTTCTGGAAATATTAGCTGTCAAAATATTTAAGGTTATGTTAGTAAAATTAATATTAAATGAAAGTGAACAACAACTAACTTAATAATGTAAAATATTCTTACCATTTGTTTTTATTAAAGAACTCAACTTTAATATTTAATATCACTGTTAAATTCTTATTCAGTATATTAATTATTATTTTAATCGTATGTTAAAGGAGGAATGTTATAATGTGTATATTATTGTACCGTAGTTATTGTAATTTATATAATAATGAATATACTCTTATAGTTCGATGGCAAATAGTGTAAAATAGTCCCACAGTATATTCGAAAAGTACGACAATTTGCGACAATATTACAGCCTCTCATATAAATTTAAAATACCCGGCTTTTAAATAACAATAAGTCGCACTATGTGTCGAATATTATTACCATAATCACAACGCAAATCAAGTTGACCGTGATCAAAAATAATTCAAGTTACCGGCAACTAGATTTTTTTTTCTTTGTGCGTAATCGTTTGTTTTTTGTTTTCTTTTTTCTTCTTTGTTTAATGCGACTTTCGAGAATACATTGAGCACGAGAGAATCACTTTGTTTTAATGATGAAAAAGTAAGGAAAATTCTTTCAGCGTTCCTGTATTTTGGCGGGCGACACTAGCGTCGATTGGTGAATACGGAAATGCACTGCTAAAGGTATCAGTCAGGAGCCCGACCTAGCCTAACACATTCTAGTGTGAGTCGTTGCAATGCTGCACATGACTTCATTCCATCTCACTTGTATCCTGCGCTCTGCTGATAACATTCGTTTATATGTCATTCATAAAACGATTATGCAATTCTTCCCCTCGCTTTTAATTTCTCATTGCCGGCATGTTTTAAATCAGTTTCTAATTTAATAAGCGCTAAAAATATAAACAATAAAAATTATTTAAAAAATCTAACAATTTAATTCGTTGAAAATTAACGGTCTAAATTTAATTTATAGGTATAAAGATACCTTTAAAGTGCCAGATGAGCTATTTTTGGGGCACATATTACAAAAGCTTTATAGTAACTTTAGGTTATTTTGACATTTGCGTAGGTTAGGAATTATTTTCAAGTAACCATGATGCCATAAAAAATAATAATATACTTGCATTATATAGTAATGATTCAAAAAAATAGTGTAAATCGAGAAAAAGGGGTAATCTCAGAAACATACGATTTCTGAACATACATACATATTTATCGATAAATTAATGCTAATTTTATCGTCAGATATCAAATTAGGAAATCGCAGTCTTTGTAGATTACTGAAAACCTTGAAATATATGATTACATAACACATTTGCACATTAGAAACTGTTAGTAACTATACTCATTGATTCCACAAGTGGTACGATTTAAATATTTTTATAATGCAATAATTCATTATTGAAATAGATCCTGCTAATCATTAGAATGAACACTGTACTCGTTAACTGTTACAATGAAATTATAAAGTACTTATTTTGCAGTAAAATTTGTTAAAATTCCTATTATACTTCCTTGTCATGCAAATTATGGAAATCACCATCAAAGTTACAAAATGAACAGCAACAGAGAATAAGGGAATTATTAAAGAATTATTTCAAAGTGGTTTTTATTGTGGAAGAATTGATTTATCTTCTTCAATATATGTTACTACATAAGGAGTATAACACTTAGTTATAGGATTTTTATCTCAAGGCATTTCATGCACGTCTATAGGTAAGCTTAAGAATGAAGGGTAAGTTCTTAAATATAGTAAAAATAAATTTGAGGCATAATTTATAAGTAATTAGGAAATACATTTATGGCTTTTCTAATGTATATTTAATACATATGCATTTATAATCACTCCAGATAAGTAAACTTAACAGACCCAAGATCTTTGCTTAAGAATATAGAAACACATTGATTACATATTACTGTGTGATACGATTCATTGAATTAAGAGGGGCGTTTACCTATCGAAACCTAAGGCATCGCCGTTTCGCGATTTTGAATTTATTTTGTAATTTTAGAATCTCAAATTTGGGTTAGTAGTGCAAAAGGCATCAATTTATAATGTCAAGGTCCGTTTTTGTACTAATTTATTTTCTTAAAAAAGTTATGTGTTTTAGAAATAACCACAAAACTGCATGAATTTGATTAGTGTCTACTAACTAAGGTTGGTACACAAAAGAAAAAAAACGACCTCTACGCGCCAGCTGCACATTTGATGTACGATATAAAGAAAAAATCAAATTTATGTACTTATTTTTAAAGATAAAAAATATGAAACAGTAAACCTTGTCACACACATTTCACACAAGGTTTTACGCGTCGTCTATCCCCACTTTACGGTATCTCTACCGGTCCCAGCGAAGACGAAAATCTATCGGAATCGGTCGGCTATTGCAGACTTAAATGCAAGTGACAGTTTAATTACAAACTGACACTGGCATTTAAATGTCATATTGTTATGAGCAAGCGAAAAGTGGCTTATTATAAAACATCATCAACATCAACGGTTCCATAAGTACTCATTCTTTATACATGTTTCCCATCTATAGTATTCCTTAATCTATGAATAAAATCGAAGCGCTGTAAAGGAAACCGAATTTAAATTGCATAAGTTTCTATTTGTTGGTAAACGCCCGTCTTAAATGAACATTAACAGAGTGATTTACTTAAGTAAATATACTACCAAAAATTTCTGACAAATCCTAGCGAATTAGGATAACTTTGATCATATTTTTAGAATCGGCATAAAAAGCACAGCACCATTGTAATAGAATGTAAGAGAAAAGGTTGTTGACCACTATAATTACAATTTAGACTACGATGAATTATTGGATATAGAACAGATACTGTGCATTCCTTTCTAATGCTTGTTAATTAAATTTGACAAATTTTATTTTTTAAAGATGTATCAGATGTATCTCAATATTAAGTGTGCAGGCGTAAAATGCTTCATGATTATGCATTTTACAAATTTGGATGGAAATGTAAATGAAATAAATTAGTATTAAATAGCATATACCTAAGTGTAAACTAAACATTATGAAATACTGATTGTACAATATTATGCAAATACAATTTCTGGCATGATTTTCTTTATTTACCAATAAACGTCACAATAACTGTAAAACTATTCCATTGGGGGACTGCTCGTTCAAAAACGTGTATAAAAGTAAATATTACTTTTTATTGTTGGTATGTACATAACTAATACCATTATTTGTCATAATGTAATTTATATCGTCACAAGTTAAGTAAAATATATTTATTATATATAATAGAAAGTTATTTACCTTTTTATAGGTAAGCTGGAGATATTTGGAGTTTATAATCACCTTATAAAGATTATCGAAGAATAACAATCATCGAGCAGCGACAAAAACGCTAAAACCGTGTCCCTGTTTCTTCGATGGAAGAAGCGAGCTTGTTTGTTAGTCATCATTGCCACCAATGCCATGCGGTCCCTGGTCTGCCGTGCTGTCTCCTGTCTAATAGAGTACTTGGTTGTTGACCATGTAAATTCAATGTGGCGAAATTAAGACACGAAACAACAAAGGATTTGCTCTTTGACTTGTCAAAAGGTCGCCGACGTGGTTATAACAGACAGACAGGTAACATTTAAGTAGAATAAATCCACTTCCGAACTTTTGGGAATGTCTCTGCCTCCAAATTTATATAAAAAATCTTGACACATAACTTTGAGACAAAATCTAGACAATCTATAACTGCCCCCTTATTGTGGCATATTTCAAATATTCATTCTCTATGAAGTTTTGTATTTATATTTTATTATTATTATTAGAAATTCCCAGGTTTAAACATACTTCAGATCTAACTCCCAACCATGTTCAGTATCATTAAACATCAAATCTTACTACTTATAAAAGCAATTGTTTGTGTGCTGTTTGAGCGTGCACATATTGATGTCCAGAAGAATATATCTCTTACAGCTATAGAATTTAGCACAGAGGTAGTCGTAATGGTGACTTAATGTACCTTGAAGCCCGAATTTTAAAATTTTTAATGCTTTGTACTATTTTGGGTTGAGCTTTATTTTCACTTTGGGTTGAATCAAAAAAATGAGTGTGGCCACCACACAACTTTCTTATACGTATGAGCATTTCAAATCATACAATTTTAAAAATTATTTTATACAAAAATTATACAAAATACTATTCTAAGTACTTCCAGTCTCTTAATAAATCTCTACAGGGTACATACTTGTGAGATATTTGCAAAAAAATGCTACTCGCTAAGAGTAAAAGTATTACTTCCGGTCCGAATTTTGAATTTTCATTTATATAAAAAATATTCCAAATCCAACTCTAAATACTTTTATACTGTTCACAAATATATATAGAATTCATAATTTACGAAATATTTGCAAAAATCACCATTCGATAAGAGTAAAAGTGTTACTTCCGGTCCGAATTTTGAATTTTCATTTATATAAATAATATTCGAAATCCAACTCTAAATACTTTTATACTGTTCACAAATATATATAGAATTCATAATTTACGAAATATTTGCAAAAATCACCGTTCGATAAGAGTAAAAGTGCTATTTCCGGTCCGAATTTTGAAATTTCTTTTAAACAAAAGGTATTGAAAATTAAGTTCTAAATACTTTTATACTCGTAAAGTATATGTCTAAAAAGCATGACTTGCGAAATATTCGCAAAAAACTGATTTTCGATAAGAGTAAAAGACCTACTTCCGGTAGGAATTTCGAAAAACTTTTCTAATAAAATTCTTCTTAAATTTAATTCTAAGTATATATGGATTCTGTACAAATTTGTTTAAACTTAGTAGTTGACGAATAATTGGCAAAATTTGATTTTTTTACAGAAGTAAACTACTACTTCCGGTCTGCCGATTTTACTGAAAATCTAATCAGATCTCAAGAGGGAGATTATATTCGTAAATATAACATTTGGAATTGATACCTATACCGGTTTGACTGCTATCGTGGTCACACACACACACACACACACAGAGAGAGAGAGAGAGAGAGAGAGAGAGAGAGAGAGAGAGAGAGATTTTTTAAAAACCACTGTTTCGGTATCAGGGGACTTCAAAACGTGGACATTTGCAAAAATCGAGGTCGAAAATTTTCGTCATCAGAATACTTCCTTATACTATGTATAAGAAAGTAAAAGCGGATACAATTTTCTATCTTGCATTTTATTCATGACACACTCTGCTTTAATGGTGCATCACGTGCATTTCACAAAATTATTTTGAATTATTTTTTTCTATATACATCTGTGCAGTGGATTAGATAGTAAAGTGATTAAATTAGAAATTTTCACCATCACCTTCTACTTTCCGTATTTTAATATTTGTATTTTGACGCCATTTCCTGGTGCTTTTTCATGACTCATCTTGTCTAAACTTTTGTAATAGTTTTCTGAGCACTCTAGCATACAAGATTTAAAAATGAGATGTGCACGCCACACGACTTCCTTATACGTATGTGCTTTCAAAAATGTGTATACAAAAGTTGTTACTAGTTAAGTTTTAAATTCTGTATCTTCTTAATAAAAATATGTATACAGAAATTATCCCAAATCTAGCTTAAAATACTTTTATTCTTTTAAGGTATCTCCATAGAATACATAACCTATTCGATAAGAGTAAAAATGTTACCTGCTGGTAGAAATTTTGAAAAACTTTTATTTATTAAATCTTTCTAAAATTCACTTTTAGTTGTTTTATTATTCCTTAGAAATTTATCTAATTAGATTTTATATCGAAGGAAAGTACTACTTCCGGTTTGACGATTTTGCTGAAAATCTATTCAGATTTCAAGAGGAACATTAAATCGTAAATATAAAGTTTGGTAGTGGTAGTTCAAGCCGTTTGGCCGCTATCGTGGTCATACACACACACAGAGAGAGAGAGAGAGAGAGAGAGAGAGAAGTTTACAAAAAAAACACTTTTTCGGTATCAGGGGACTTCAAAACGTAGACATCCGCAAAAATCTCAAGGTCGAAAATGTTCATCACAATGCCTCCTTGTCTGAACTCAAATTATAGCACCCAAATGTCAAATTACTGTTCCATTATACTCTCTCTAAACTATTAAGAAAGTCATCAAACCTAACCATGAAGAATATTGAGTCACATTTAAACCTACACCCATCATAGTTAATAGAATATCAGTGTAAATAGTTTTCATAAAGAGCAAATAGTGTTTTGGTCTAATGGTTGTACATTAGCGTGTCAACCTACACGATTAGAAAATATCTAATTAAAAAAATCCTATGAAGGATTAACCTAAATCGGAGAGCAAGTAAATATATCGATCCCAGCTGTTTTAGGCCATATTAGGGTGCTTGCATGGCCTGGGGACAGCTAACACTTACTTACTAATCTGTCACAGTGATGTAAAAGCTATATTCATTAAAAATAATAAATTAGTAACAAAAATTACAATTAGGAAAGCAAGTCCTTAAGTAGATTGATTGGAAGATCTTTCATTTTTCAAAATTGACATCCAACTTCATTACAAACCAGATCTATATATATACATGACAATAGTTTTATATATATACATATACAGGTTGTGTAATGGATGGAACACTTGATATAGCAAGTCCAAAATATTGCAGAACTGGAACATCGCGTACTGTTACGCCCCTCTAGCTACGTTTAGCGGTAAAGCATTGACTGGCAATATCACAGTAACCTCTACTCTCTCCTATCTTTCGTTGCGCCCCCAGTACGGCCAGAGAATAAGACGTTGCAATATTTACTTGATAATATCAACTGCTTCATTACACAAGCTGTATATACGGACCATGCCCGGATAGAAAAATAATTAATGTTTAATAACAAACAAAATAATTCTTGAAGTATATGTTGTTATTTAAAACTAAATCAGAGAATTAAAAAAGAAGAAACTAAGCTAATATAGAATGTACAAACAAGGTAGTTATTTATGAAAATTATTCTCGCAGTCCGGCTGATTTCTATGAATATCAGGGATTTTTCTCGTAACTTTTCCCCTACATACATATTTATGCCACTTTTTGCTATCTCTGCCCAATATTTTCGCTTCTACTAAGATTTGTCTTTTTTATTCTGCTTCTTTCCTAAATTTTGACACCTTGTTTCCTTCTTGTTTTTCAATATTCTCCTTAAACTTTTCGCACATTGCTGATTTCTACAGCTTCCAATCTTTTGTCTTACCATTCCTGAAACATCCAGTGCAGAAATTGAGCTGTAAAGAGTGAGCCTTGGTTTTATTGATATTTCTGCTTTTGATCAATATTCAATATTTGCATATTTTTTTAATGTATTGCTGTTTCCTTAATGCCTTTTGCAACAAGTACATTATCGTCAACAAGTACACAGGCTTGTTTAAACCTAATACAAGGTTTAAATTTTAATAACCTACTGTCTATTTTAATGTTCGATTCTAACTTCCTTATATAACTTATAAAATGTAAAAATTAATTCAAACTGCGATTCAAATATATTCTGATTTTGTGTATTTAGTATGTCATGATTTGATGTTAACTTATGAAAGGTCAAGAATTTTGCTTATATCATTGTAATAAATAGGTATATTTGCGTAAATTCTTTCTATATATTTTTTTATGTATTTCAATGAAATGATAGACTTTAAAGCCCTTAATGCTTCCAAAGATAGCACACAAAGAAAAATATTTTTAGGGAAGCTGCGAGTTCAACGACCAGTAAAAGATATTGATTAACGAATTTAGTTTCTCGCACAACTGATTTTCGCAGATATTTCAAAAACATTGATTCATTCAAGTTTTAAATTTCGAATGAAGTCAACTTAATAATTATTTATGACCTTGTGCACCATATTTATTAGAATTCATTTGACTTTGTTGTGAAAAATCATTGCAATGTTGAATACTGACTTTATTTACGTTCATGTTACATTCTGCAGTGTTTAACATAATAATTAATAATAATTTTTGTGGTAGTCTCTCATATATTTGACATCTTATATAACACTACAGAGTTACGCGCATTTATTTACATTTCATATTACTTCATTTTATTTTGATATTATTTTTAAATTGCTTCGTTTCTAATGATAATATTTTTATTAATAATAATACAACTAAAAACTAAAAAGCTTTAAAAAAATCATAAATGAAATGAGCTATATGGCTAAATATAATACAATTATTGTATTGGTATTGGTATACATGTATAAACACAATTATTAAGTGGAAATTCAATGAAATGTACTCCTCGATATCGTGTAGAACAGTTCAAACATCCAATAAATATCCTCTCAGTTCCGTCAAAACAAAATAAAAGTGAAATTATACAAAATCAATATGAGTTCGTTGAACTTCGGCGCTGCACTTGCTGCACAGCCCGGAATAATCCTGGAACTCCAGGAGTAGAGAAAGGCATCCCTAATAATACCTTTATACTATGGGAATATACTGACAGTTTATGGTTGCTATTTCATTAATTTCAAAACCGATATAAAAAAAATCTATAAAAAGCAGTAAAAGAACAGAAATATTTATATGAAATTAATTATTAACTGAGCAAATGAATTGGTTATTTAAGGTTAATAAAGATATTTAAAAAACAACTTTCTTTATTTAATACGTAATATAATTTTGACTTTTTTGTTTAACTAATATAGAATATAATTCCTTTAAAATACATTGCTCAAAAAAATTAGGGGAACACTTCTTTCAAAACCTATAACTTTTTTAATAATTGTTCTAGGCAAATGAAATATGGTATGTTTCAACGCCATATACATATTTAACTTAAAAAAAATGGAAAAAACATCAAGTATGCATTGAATTGACGTATGAAAGCCTACTAAAGATGACAGATGATATCAGTTGTCAATCTTCATGGATTAGAGGTAAAATGAGGCATCTGAATGATGTGCAAGTTGCTCTTACTGTCGCCCTTATTCAGCACGGCCACTCTATTTGACATGTTAGCAGGGACCTTGGAGTTTTCCCTTCTCTTATTCAGCGTCTATGGAATCGGTTTTGGGGGACTGGCCAATATGTCAGAAACGGTCGAAATCGAAAAACTACTCAAAATCATGACCGATTTCTTGTTCTATCTTCATTACGTAAGCCTATTGCCACAGGAAGAGACATTCTAAACGACCTAAGACGAGCACATGGAATAGAAATTGCTGATCAAACTGGTAGAAACAGATTAAAAGAAACAAATTTGAAACCAAGAAGATCTGTCCGGTTACCACGCTTTACGCAGCATCACAAAGCAGAGCGAATTAGGTTTGCTCTGGATCACAGATATTGGCAACTTCATCACTGGATGCCTCTACTGTTTACAGACGAGTCCAGATTTTGTTTAACTCGTTGCGACGGTCGAGTACGTGTATATAGACGTCCTAGTGAACGCTACTCAGCCGCTACTACACAGGAAGTGGATAGATTTGGTCTTGGATCTGTGATGGTTTGGGCTGGAATCGGTGTAGACAACTGAACTGATCTGTTGTGGTTCCTAATACACTAAATGCAATGAATTACATCGAAAATGTCTTGGAGGACCATGTGGTGCCTGCTGTACATGGCGTCGGTCCCAATTTCATCCTAATACAATTTTTACAAATACGTGGAATTCAGGTTATGGAATAGCCGGCGTTAAGTCCTGACTTGAATCTTATTGAACACGTGTGGGATCTGTTTGACCGACGTGTTCGCAAGCTCCCTAATCCACCACTATCCATACAGGATCTTACACAAGCCCTGATTGAGGAATGGGAAAGCATGCCCCAAGAATATCTTCGCAGACTAAGACTAGTGCGAAGCATCCCACGCAGGTGTGAGGAAGTGTTTCGTGCTCGTGGAGGGTAAACACGGTATTAAACCTCACCAATCCACAGAAAACCCTACTCTCATCGATAATACGACAGTTGTTTCAATTTTGTTTTGAGTTATTAATTTACATTTTTAAGTGTAACTTAGAAGTAACTAAGAGTAGTAAAATTGTTTTTGTAATTACCTTTAGTTAAATATATGCCGTTTAAGTATACCAAATTTGATTTTCCTTGATTTCTTATTTAAAAAGTTACTGGTTTTGAAAGAAGTGTTTCCCTAATTTTTTGAGCAGTGTATTTAGAAGAACTAAAATAAATCAAACAAAGTAATTCTTTTTATATTGGTTCGTAAACAAACTGAAAATTAGATATATATTTTAGAAGTCGTCATTCGTATTTCATTATTTTTTAGCATAAAATAAAGACGCAATTCTTAAAGCTGTTGCATTATTTTAGGTACAGTATTCAACGTAATCAATTTCATTGAATTTATTAGAAGACAAATTTAAATGAAGACGGGTATTTTAAAGTTTTAATTTTGTCACTGAACAGTCAGCCCCAGTCAACTAATGTCAAACTAATCATAACATCAAAACTTTGTGTCCGTGTAGTTTCATGGTAACGTTATATATATTAGACAAATTGGGTCCTTTTGTGCAAGTAAAAATTTCCGCGATCTACAGGAAACTTGACATCCGATGAAGATTGAAATCAATGTCTATTGCTGTGTTTTAAATGCCCAGATTTAATGAGTTTATATTTTTTAATGAAAGTAGTGAAAGACTTTTGAAACAAAATATTGATTTACTGTTGAATGAACCTATATACCAACATATGTTTTTTTAACAAAATGGCGTCCCATCGCACAATTCTAACTTCACCAATGTGTATTTTAACACCAGTAAGTAAACTGCTGTTAAAATATTCGACATATTATAGACATTAATAATGTGTATATCTATTTAATAATGTTTCTTTTTGGTATTTAATTGTCTGTTTTGTTTCCCAGCTGACATCAATAATATGTACGTATGTATTTTACACAGTTTTCTTTGCTGTAACTAGTAAATACTACGAATGGCGTCAGCATAATGATCTGGTCCTTAATGCCAGTTAAAGTCATGTTATGAAGTATTCTTGAAGGATGGAACTGATGGAACTTAATTTCGATTATATAATATTGGGGGTATTTGCCTACGTGAGTTCTGTTTGGTCGACATTTATTCCTCGCCACGCATATTATTAATGTATGCACTTCTGGCTATGCTACACTGGATTTTATTCTCAGAAATAGTAGGCATTTTATTAATGCCGGCACTATAGAACATCTTTTTTTTCGCTTGTGCGTAGTAAGGTAGAATACGCTGCTGTCGTTTGGTATCCAATTTATATCTGCTATATATTGAAATAGAAGAGCATCCGGAGACTTTTGAAGATCTTGAACTTCAGGGACAGAGGACTTTATCCCTGTAGAAATACAGGCCATACATTATTGGATGAGGATAATTTTGCTATACTAGACACAAGTCGTGAGATTGCTAGTGCCAACGTTTTACATGGTTTAGTGCATAATAGGACTGACTTTTTCATATCTGTTTGGGTTGATTCATTTCAACGTGCCACGGCTTACCGACAGAAGTCAAGTTACGTTTTTTACGTCCACATGCCGGAGAAATGTCATGCTGAGGAATCAACTACATCAAATGTGCCGTAATGGAAAAAGTACGTATTACAATGATTCTTTTGGAATTCGAGATTAAAGGATTTATGTGTAATATATTGTATTATATTGTTTTTAATTCGCACATCTATTTTAAATTACAATGTTCCCATTATTGCTTTTTATACTGTTGGGTAAACAATAAAGTATTATTGTTATTACAATATAGGTAAATGTGTTACTTATCTGGATTCTTAAAATTAATGTTATATTTAAAATAGTAATTGCTAGCTGTCTTCAGGCACCTTTAAAAAGTGTATACAGTAGCTAACTATATAATTTATTTTTTAGATATTGACGATCTCTCCTGCAACTACAGATTGAATATTCTACGAGATTAACAGCCTTTACTAATCTTCTAAATTCACTAATTTGCTGCACTGCAAAAATGGGGTATCTGATAAATAAAGTCTCAAACAAATCTAGATTATAAATATGTAATGTAAACCACATAATAATCATAAAATTATTTAGAATTAAGAAAAAACATTTTGTTGATGAACATCAAAACTGCAGTTGCATGTATATTGGTAGAAAAAAAGTTTTGTCGGGTCCTAATACCAGGAATATGGAAGGTATACCAGGTAAATTGTAATAAATTTTAACACCAAATAAAAAGAAATTTTATTCAATTTTTAATTAATCATAATTTAATTTTGAGTATATGTCAGCAAATACATTTCTAATATTTGTGTTCAATTATGATTTATTGCATGATAACATTGATGTCTACTATACCAGAAAAACTTATTTTTGCTCTTTCTCAATATCCTACTCGTATTCAACATGCATTTAATTTTTCAATGGTGAGAATCAGTGTTTTACTAAGATCCCGCCTTATGAAATTTGTATATTGATATTTGCGAGAATGAATTAGATTTTTTTTTCTGCAATAAGCATATATTATTATTTATATTATTGAATTTTACAAGTCGTTACTTATTTCTTTCAGCGATTTGTTTTCACTTTAGATGAACATTGAGGCTTTTTAACTATAATAATAATAATAACTAGCGATTGGGAGGTTATAGTCTAGAGTTCGGGTCTCGCTCCTGAATAAATTTTTATAATTAAATTTCTCTAATTAAATTATCAGTACCAAGCAAAAGATTATAATTATAATATTAGCAATGTTTTGTATAAAACTAAAATATGACAAAAGCAATTTTGGTTTGTAACAATCACAGTGTTTGTTGTTCTTACAAAACGTAAAAATATTTATATACTAATATTTTTCGCAAACGACAGCGATATTGTTAATTAGCAAAATTAAATTATAGATGGTATAGTAACTATAAAAAATTATAAAATATTAAAAACGTCCCATTACTGTTGCTGCTAAGCAATGGCCGTTTATTTTGTTTATGTAACTTAGCGTATATTAATAAACAACTATCATTTTGTTATTTTCAATAACAACACCCGATAACAAACATATGAATATAATTAACTTTTTTAACATGCAGTTGTGAAAACAAATACATGTATTTGTTTTCAATATCATATAAAACCAATAAGGCCAAAAAATTCCTGTTATAACTCAAAAAATAGAGTAAAACTATAACCAACTTGGCATTTTATATGAACATTATCAAGTTAAAATAGAAGCTTTATGTAAGTAGCAACTAATAAATATATTTAACCTGAAACCCACAATCAAATTATTTTCTAATTAAACTTATGGGACAATTATATATACTTTGAAATTTATTTACTAAACAATAAAATTCAAAATACATGTGGTATATTATTTAATGTTTTCTTCTTGTTGGCACAACATTTCTAAATAAATTTTACAGAAATATAACTTTGATTATAATTATCACTAAAACATCTTCAAATAAAATATCCATGAAGCAAGAGAGAACACAGAAACACAACGCACTAGCTTAGAATTAGTATTAAATGAAAAGTTAAATATGAATAAAACGGCACAGAATATATATTGGTGTCAAATGTAAATTACACAGTTCTTCAATCTTTTGATTATAACTAGTACATTATATTCTTAATCTGGTGATGTTGACATAAAAACCAGCAATATCTGTAACCATATCAAATAAAGGGTTGGGCCAAATATTTTGCTCATTTCTAAAGCATGGCCTCAAACTCAACCGAATTTGGTCACCTAATAAAACAAGATTTTGTAACATTTTGTCACAACTTTAATACAAAAATTGTAGATATTGATTGATTCGTTATTCTTTACCTTCAAATATTAAAAATTCTACTTAAGCACAGCAACGTGACATTTGCAAGAGAATATCGAACAATATTGCGCATAATACGCAGATTCTAAAGCAATTGACCGACGTATATGTTTCTTAAATTTATTTCTCTCCCACTGTTGTTAAACACAATTTGTGTTTATATGTATACAGTGAATTCATATGGTGGTATTTAGTTAATATTTTCTCTTGTTGGAAAAGAATTACTAAATTTTATAGAAATTTAAATTTGGTCATAATTATCATTGAAAGATCTTCAACCTATATATCCATGGACTAAGACGAAGCAGTTCATGAATTAGAACTAACAAATAATGAAATACTCAATATCTTCATTAATATCTGAGCATTCATATTATGCACATAATTATACTTAATGTCATAAATATAAACATTAATTTTGTAGAATTAGTTAATAATATCTTCCTCTTCATTCGATCATAGCACTCAACGACTCTCTTTTAATGTTTCTCTTAATTATAAGAAAAATCCGAATCTGTACAAACTGCAATTTTAAGAAAATTTAACCATCCTATTCTGATATTCAGTAATATATATAGTTAGTACGATTAGTACGCCATCTGTGTACGTCTACCTGTAATAAATATGTACCTGGATCTATACGAAATATGCGTGCGAGTTCATTGTTGGCTATTTAATAATTGTCATCAACGTGAGCATTGTGCAGTGAGTAATTTCAATCAAAGTATCTGATGTCTGTTCAAAAGGGAGGAGGAACAGCCAGAAAATCGATCGCTATGCTATAACCGCGACTTGCGTGACGGTTACCATGGAAAGTGTTGGCCCAGGTCATGTGGGGTCAAACCCGGACCTTTCGCAAGTGCATTTCACCGACTCGGCCAAGTTTTGTATTCTCCGCAACTTCCGAGAGATAAAAATATTTAATAATTTTAGTTAGTTTGTCGACGTCCTTTTCATTATAAAGGTGAAATTGTTCCTTTGTGAGTTAATATTACCCCCTTACAACTTTAACATCCAGCTTTAATAATGCAACTGAACAATACTGAACAAATTTTAAAATATAAAATTTGTTCAGTAACAATTTAATCATAATGACGGTATGTGTCGTGCTTTGACATTCTAAATATGTATTTGCACTCATTTGCTGGAAAATTAAATCCAGGAGATATATTTAGTATAAATGTTTAATGTTAAATTTATATTCGAAAAGAAAAGAAGGTAATATCTTCTTGTTGAATGGTTGAGATCATATCTATAATGTAAAGTGGTATGCCTTACATGATAGATATGTCAGTTTATATTTAATTTATAGGCCTTCATAAGACTTTGCTGACATTGTGCAGTGTATTAGAGTCTCTTTCGGAACGAATAATATTATTAACATTTAACATATTCCTATTTACTATTAACGACGGGCATAAAAGGGTCCAACTTAGGTTCCTTACTATTTGTTTTGTTTATCAATGACATTCCGTGCGTTCCAAAAATCACATCGCCACTAGCGCTGACCCCCGCTAAATACAGGGGTGTCTTGAAATGCGACAGCTATATCTGCACTCGATCTAACCGTCGTCATCTTTTCTAGCGTAACTAAATTTTGTACGAGGATTTAACTGTTCGAAAACAAAGGGGCTAAAATTCAAATTTCAATCATGTGCATAATACGTTAAAAAGACATAGGTACTAATTTTTGTTGTATGATATACTTTAAATAATTACCGAACTTCTTTTTATTTATATATTAAAATAAACTTTGAATAGGCATTATAATAACTAATAATTAAGTAATGTGAAACAGCATATGTAGTTCTTTGTGATCTCGATTGCCACAATACTAAATTTAATCAGAAATGTTAACAACAGCTATGGGATCTTAAGAGATGTATAGGTACACAATTATTTTTATTTATGGATCTTGTCGTCTTTAAGTTCTCGTGTGTAAACTTGTAAGATACACCAATATCTCCATATGTGAACTGCTAACCTATGGATTAAAATTGGTGCAGGTCGATTA
Organism: Amphimallon solstitiale; assembly: GCA_963170755.1. NCBI lineage: Eukaryota > Metazoa > Arthropoda > Insecta > Coleoptera > Scarabaeidae > Amphimallon > Amphimallon solstitiale. The sequence goes on along the minus strand of OY720679.1, from coordinate 62,072,857 downwards.
GTTAAGGTAACTTAAGACTTGTATACATGGTTTGCTAGCATAATTCAGAAAATACATGAATTAATTTAAACAAAAATATAGAAACTGCTCCACGTAGTTCCGATAAGTATATCAACCAACACTGTAAAATTTAGTATTAATTATTTAGAGACACTATATTTATAAATAATTTACCCTTGACCTAGGTTTCAAAATTATTGGTATCCTCATTAAATATAACCTAGCTAAATATACATCCTTGCAGTACCTATATTTTAATAATATATTTATAGGTTTATATATACTGTAAATACAAGCGTTCTATCTTATTAGAAAGGAGTCTGAGAAATTTGTTTTCTTTAAAAGATTTTATAAATTTCAATTAGATGAACCACAACATAAACATAGATACACGGAAACATTGAATTGATAGAACTGTTCACTTGTTTTGTTTTCCTTGCATCTAGGGGTAGCATATATTTTGTTAAGTATTTGTCTGTTACAAGTGTAATTTGGTTATAAAAATAACCTGTGGGTTTCCTAATTGCTAAACAAGATTTGTTTGTGAATGTATATTGCTTGAGGCTCTCGTGATGCAAAAACATATCAAGACCGCCGAAAATTATAGGGATGATTAAGATGTCACCTTTTGAGTATTAGCTCTATTTCAATAAAAATAATTATGTACAATAATATTTTTGGTGTAGAAAAAATGTGAATGCAATGGAATTGCAACTTCATAATAGTTAACGGCCGCCACCACAATCTATATTTCGTAGTACGTATTCCGTAAACCGTAAAATTATAACTCGAAATAGTCGATACAATACAAAAGTATTTTATCAAATATTAATAATGTCATAAAGTTAACCTTAAATTGTATAAAGCTAGTGTACAGGATTTGTTGACTTTTTATAATAATTATGCTGTGGTATTTAGGGCCTTTCGCTTCGCAATATTTAACAGGAACTAAAATTTAATATCAGTTGAAATATCATTTTGTTTTGCAGGTCTAGTTTGCATTCCGTAATCCGCTGCGCCTTGACAATTTACCTAGATTACATTAAGGGCACTAATTAAATAAAGGCCAAAAATCAACCTTAAGTACGCCGTACGATAAAAGAACTACACAGGTACAGCCCAAATAATATGTAACTTAGAAGGGACTTCCCCGCCCGGCATACTTCAATACAATACTGTTAAAGTATTTCCCCAACGGGCCAACAGGGGAATCACGCGATCACCTCATATCATAATATTATTGCGAGGTATTCCCCGTCGGGGATTCCCTGTACGAAAGATAATATGCTTATTAGGATTTACTTTTTTCATTTATTATTAGGGCGCGGACATGACCGGTTTAAACTACGACGAAGTTGCAACGGAGTAAAGATATAATGTAAACAACACATGCTTTCTGAATAGCACTAATTCATATGTTGAACTGCAACATCTGTTTACGCCCGAGAAGTGCCCGAGAATGAGAGCAAAAAATGCCCATAAAATAAGGAATTTATGAGTAAAATCCCTTTTTCCTTGGCATAGATAGGAGCGTGAGGGGTTTTTAAAACTTATTATATTTACCTTATATTTCGCAAGAGAAATAAAATTTTCATTCATACTTACGTTAGTTTCGTTTTTTCATTGTCTTGACTGTTAATTACGTACTTCGTAATTTTTGTAATAGTCTGTTTAATAGCGGTTTATTGATCGACTTCTCCCAATTATCTAGACGTAAGTGTGCACTGGATTTCGTTTAGTTTCAATAACATACGCGTACATTTTTAGTTATCATTTATTTAGTCTAGAACGTTCTTTATGTTAATCTTTCTGATATGAAAATGAATTGTCAGTGATTCCGAAATTTATTACAAAGTCTGTAAAATATCGTTACAAAATGCCAAAATATCGCACGTTCATAACTTAGCTTTGCTAAAACATACACAGAAATAGTTTTTTTGCAGAGAATTTTGATAGTTTACAAAATTTCGTTACATGTTTAAATGACGATGTTCGAAGTATTTCTGAGTGCAAGGAACTAACACAAATCCCAAATTTAAAAAATCAGTTGTTATTCCTTCAGGAACACTGGAAATTTGCCTAAACTAATCACATATTTTGAAAATCTAAATCTCAAATTAAAAGATGGATTAACCACATTAGATCTGGGCTATTAATAATTTCAAAAGTATCCCAAGTGACTTCGGATGTGGTCTTCGGCAAAGTTAGACGCAGTTTTTAATAGAAATCCAGATTTAATAACATTGCGGCAATTGTGTATTCTAAATACGCTGAAATAAAAGAATATTTTCAGTACGCACCTATAACCAATTGCGATGTAGAAAGGACGTTCTCTATCTACAAGGATGTACTTATTTCAAAGAGAACAAGTCTTACAGAAGAGAAAATGAAGTGATACATTGTCAGCGTAGAGTTACTCTTTAGTTGCGAAAGACGGGAATAGTGCTAAATGCAAGCGATGCCTTGCCATTCTCAAGCCTTTGAGTGGATCGACTAAGGGATTACATACACATTTGTCATCAAAAAAAAACGTCAAGATTCTGAAAATCTGAACACATCACCGCCACCAGCTAAACGAAAGTTTGAAGATTATTTTACTAAAGTGCCGACGATATCCTGGATGATGTTCTGGCAAAAATGATTGAATTAGATGGATTTTTGTTCAGTGTATTCATAACTTCAGACGATTTGAGAAAATTGCTCTTAGCGAAATACACGGATTTACCAAAATCAGCCGTCACAATTCGAAAGCGTATTATGAATTACAGTGAAAAAATCAGAAAGCAAGTAACTGCAGAATTAAAACATTTGAAAAGTGCAGGTGAAAGATTCAGTCTATCGTTCGAGGAGTGGACATCAACGTCCAATAAACGATACATGGCTGTCAATGTTCATTCATACAAAAAATTTTGGAGCTTAGGACTTGTTCCTATTCATGGAAGTATGACGGCTGAATTGTATTCTCTAGACAACGCGCATCGATATGGAGTGCCAGTGGTGATATGTTATAGATGTGTCGTGCTGCCACGACTTTCTGACAAGTTTAATCTTGAGTGGCGTGTGGCAGAATATGGCAGACAGTATTTTTCCACTCCAGCTAAAGGGAATATACTGACTCCACCAACGGAAAAAGTATCTGATGTATTTACTGAGGATGTCTCCTCAGACGATGACTGCGTAGATGAAAAGGAAAAGAAAATCGTTAAAAATACACGTAGATTATGATGTAGAAGTATTATTTAACAAGAACATGTATTCCAGGTAAATTTTGCTACAAATAAGGAGCCCAATTCATTGCAAGAAAATAATGAAAGACAGCTGGGAAATAGTAGAAAAACGAATGTGATCCAGGATTTATTCGGTGCTAGCAGAACAAAACAATGTAAAAGCATTCAAAACCAAATTACTTTAGATAAAATAAATAAATCGGCATTTGAATATTTTGAAAGAAGAGGACAAGAATCATACAGGCTGCCTAATGTCTCGATATATAAGGCCGCTGATGCACACTTTTCTTAAGTGTACTGTAAGGCTTAAAAGATGACAGACTGACAGAAACGATTTTTTAAAATGGGAATTTTGACCCTCACCGGGAAAATCTTGAGCCTACAACTGATATAAACGCAACTCACTTTTTGCAGCGTCTGCTAATACCAATGCACTAACGGCAGTAGACAACACGTCAAGTCGTTCATCTACGATATGCAGTTACTATCCATCTTCGAGTTCAAACTTTGCTGAGGAGTTATTTTCTCGGCAAATACATATACCAGATAAGCAACCTCCTATACGAAATGCACTAAATGTATTTTATGAGAATAATCTATGAGCTGAATTAAAGGACTTTTTAAATGGGAACTATGTTTTGTTATATGTTTATTACGTGTGTTTCGTTTTCTCTGTATTATAGGGCCTACTTCTTCAAGTAACCTGCATCATCATGCGTAAAAATGTTTAGCTTTTAGCGATTTAAACAAATGCGAATGCATCGTCACTCTGGGATGACGACATTACGACTGCATAATCACAATAGTGGAATGGCGTGGCTGCCACTTCGGTGCGCATTAAACCACTTTGCAATCATACTACCGCCATTCCACAGCTACACCACATTCGTGTCACATCTATATCACTTGCCATTCCAAATCCACGCCATTGCCACGTCACTTTGGCGCGTCTTGCCTTACGTTGAGACATTTGTGACTCGGTGATTAAAAATGTATGATGAATTCTGACGATCTTATCGCAGGAGATTTATTTGCATCTGGGACTGTAGTCTATACAAAGTATCTAACACAAAAATATAGAAACACTCGAAGATGGAGAATCAGGTCGATACAGGAAAGAAACTAACACTTTATTATCATAATTCAAATCAACTTTTGAAAAATTTACAAGAATATCGAGAAAATTATTTGCGACTGTTGATTCAGCATATATTGATAAAAAGAAGTAATAAGCTTTGTTGGTAGAGGAATCACAAACTAGTCAGCGGCGATTAGGTTGGTGGATAGAAATCCGAAACTAGTCTCGACTGATTTCACAACATTTGATTAGCTCTGATTATTTTGTGATTTCTCTACGAACAAAGCTATAGGGGATCATCACATCCTGATCATACACATGTAAGATATAAGAGCTAATTATTCGTAAAATACTTATCTCATGCTTTATCACTTTTTAAAGGAAACTTTGTCAAAAATCAATTGTATGTCTTTATCCATACTAAAAACCTTAAAATAATTAATTTAATTTATAGAAAAATAATGTCGAACATGATATTTGACAATATGCCTGTTAATATATTTTCCACCAGACTATTCCATTGGACGGGAGTAATTCATGCACATAAACTTCATCAACTTATGGAAACAGCTTACTAAAGACGCTGAAATATTGTTAAACTAAAGTTATAGAAGAAATTTACAATTACGGCCATCATAAACCGGTCTTGAGACCACAAAACGTTACTAAAAGAAGTTTTCAGAATAATAAATTAGACACCTGCCTCAAATGTTCAAAAAAACAACGTTTTTAAAATAATGTTGACACTCTGTGATTTAGGCATTTTTATGTTATTTATCAATAGCATTATTTTTTATAAGTAATTAATCCGTTTCCGAATTAATGTTGGTTCCACCTAATACACCTATCAGTGTCCAAAGTAAACGACATACCAATACTTACGCCCCTCACTGAAAGCGCCGATCTGAATGATAACTCTGTGGTATCTACACCCAAGAACCAATAAACATCCGAAGCTGGAGCAGCAAAGTCTAACAGCCAGGTATGTGAGAATAACATTTCATCCAAAATCAAGAGAGACGAGCAACGCAAGAGATACCAAATCCGGACGCAGCTATTTTCTCAACGTGCAGCATTATTATATCTTCCTTGCCCGTATGTTTTGCTGCCTAGTATATCCAATAAAATATAAACATAATATTTTCTCGTATAATTATTTTATCGTTCCTTTAAATAAGATCTGTAAACAATAAATGCCTGTAAAACAAATTGCTTTTTCAATCACGAAATTTTTTAACTGTACAAATTAATTCTTCTCCTTTTTATTACATTCTTTTCCTTCTTTCGATTCTGTAAAGTCATCGTACTTGATACCGAAGCACCTGTATATCGGACGTCAATGCCCACCGGTTTGTAGCCACATTTACACCTCGGTATGGTTCACGCTGCGTTGCTTCCGATTGTTTCCGTTTCACATCAGCGTCCATTCGTGAGAGTCATTCATGAAAGTTCACCGTTTCTGGACGATACGCTCGATATTTTCACCTAACAGAATTAAGTAAATATTGTAAAAAATACTAAAATAAATTATTCGGCGCTTGGTTCTACACGATTAAGCGAATCATTTCCTTTAAACAAATTATGCTACGCAAAATATGCTGATTGCCAAGGGAAAACATAATGACAATTTCAAATCATTATCTTTACATATCGGACAATAACCTAAGAGTTAGTTTGAATTTATTTTCATATACAGAGTGATTGAAAAATATGTAGACTATTTTTAACATAAGTTGTATAATGAAAGTGGTTCGAATCATCGTTAAAGAACGATGACGTTCCTTTACATTCTACTGATTATTTGATTATCGATTCATTGAAATCACAAGGACGAATATAAACACAAAACAAAGACAATAAAATATAGAGATTTTAAAAAAACAACATTTTGCACATATTAAAAATATAAAAACAAATTTACTTTGTTGTATCACTATATTAAACAAATGGTGTGACTGCGGTTTCGACCAACATGGCCATTAACGAACACAGTGTTGAATGATTCAACACTGTGTTCGTTAATGGCCATGTTGGTCGAAACCGCGGTCACACCATTTGTTTAATATAGTAATACAACAAAGTAAATGTGTTTTTATTGTTTTAATATGGATTATCAGAAAGTAACGGCTTACAGCATTAATTATTTGATTTTGCACATATATAAAATTAACTGGACAATTTTAAATGGATTTAAAATTGACTGAGAAATCAATAAGCACAAAACGAATTTCGAAAGCAACAAAATTTCTGTAGATGTTCCTTAAGACAGTAGACAAAATATTGGCAGTAGAAAATGAAAGAAAAATACGATTTCTTTCCCGAAACCAAAAGACACTCTATGTATTTAGAAGGGACACCTTCAAACCTGTTGCTGCAGAATGTCCGACTCCGAAAAGACTACAAAACTACAAAATGCTGTACATGGGGAGGCGTCATCAGCATATTTTGTGCTTCTGTGTTGAAATCTTAAGATAGTAGATAAAATAACGGCAGTAGTAGAAAAGTGCGCGACACAGTTTCAGCCCAGGAATCATAAACTAACTCCACAAATACCTGCAAGCGAACACTAAGAGCATACAAAAAACTAGTAAAAGATATTAAAAACTCGAGTGAAACAGAATGCAGAAAAATAGTTAATAAGCATATCTAAACTAAAGCAATTAGAATAGTAATAGGCAGTACAAAAAAAAACAACCAGCAGCCCACTCAATATCCGATAAGAGGCGGAGAAGCTATTTTAAAATCCGCTCATTATACAACGCTGGATTGAATACAGAGGCATCAATTCGAGTAAATGTATATTGTAACTCGTCATCTGCACATAAATAAGTTATGCGTAAGTAAACCATTCATTAAAACTAGTGGGACTTCTGGTTATCATTTACATCTAATCATTGTCAACGAAATTAAGCGGCCCACGGAAAACATTTTTGATATAGCTCGAATATAGATAGTAGTACTTGCTTTCAAAAATCACATCAAGCCACTTATCCTACCAGTAAAACCGTAATCATATCACTAATGCCCACCTAAGGAAAATTAATTGTAATTTTCGTTGTGTACAACGAAATCAACACTGACTTAATTAAATTTATAATTATTTTTAGTGTTATTATTATTTTTATTAAACATTTTATTCACCTAAAATATTATTCAATGTTCAATACGCTTAATAGGAATAGTATTCACAAGCTTATGGTACAAATAAATAGCGAAGCAGCGGAGAATGTAATGTCAGTAGCAAATAATTTTGGCTAGTTCCAATTTGTTTATAGATTAATATAGAACACATTTGGTGTGAATAATTTTGTCTACACAAGTGCTTTTTAAATCCTTTAAAATGATCTCTAAGTGATAGCTTGCATTGCAATAAAAACTCAAATTTTATGTTTGGATAATATCTTTAAATAATCAGGACAATTCAGTAATATGCTTAATCACTTCAATAAGTTCCTTTTTTCAAAACCTGTAAAGTAAGCATTCTCGGAGATTTTACCTCAATTAATAAGTAATTGCTTTAGAATAATAGAACTCGTCAAGATAATTTCAGAAAAGCAAAACATCTGCTCACATCATATAATTGTTTGTCGACCACTTAAAGCTGCAGAAACTACAGAATTTCACGCAACCAGAGCATGTGAAAATTTAAATAATACTTCAAGTAATTTTTAACATACTTAGTCATATATACACAAGCATTTTTTACATTATCCATAGAAGCCGGCACGTTTCGATAGAAATTTTAGTGTGATGTTGATGAAAGTCATTAGCTTAATTTCAGTACTAATCGTAATATTTCCAATTAACATTCAGATGCCGATTTATCATATATGTATGTCGTTAAATAATAGCCGACGCAGTAAAATTGTTGCAGTCGAGATTAATAACAATAATAATAATTAAAATTATGCCTTTGAACAAACAAAACATATTGGTGCGCAGAAATACAACTACTTGTATCGAATAATTGCAAATTATTTTATTTGACGAAATTTATTTTTTGAAAAATTTGATGTTATAAAACTTGAATCAAGTACAATTTTTGTTCTATATATACTAAATTTGACATAAATTATTTGAAGACACAATCCAAAGGTTGCAAATGCGAATACATTATTCGCATTGTCATTATTCATTAGAAATAAAACTAAAACTGATATCCTGATAAATAAATATTTGCCATATACATATTTGCAATTAATTCATAAATTCTAAAGCAGTTATAAACAACTTGTTCAAACTCGTTATCGGAATTGGAGTATATTAGACTAAATACTCTAGTAAACATTTTCAGTGTATTTTAGCCTTTTGGCAACAATACATATTTTCCCCAAAATTAATAAAAGGTGTTTGAAATAGTTGAACAGTAAAATTAAGAGATTGAGATACTGAAAAATAAGGCTTTATTAAATTTTGAATTGAAAAGGGAACATAGCTTTTGTGTTAATAGGCCACTAGGGTCTAACTTGTGTGCGTAAACACTTCAATAGCTTTGTGACTAGAACTCCACGTCCTAAGGGAGAATATTAAATTAAATGTTAGTTTTACACAAGACATTATTTATGTACGACTGTTGATTATGGTCAACCTAATCATTGTATTGAGTAAACAATTCGTGAAGCAGTGAAAAATTTTTAGGAAATATATAAACAATATCGAATGGAATGAGGTAATTTCAACGAATGTGTAAAATGGACAAAATGTATAAAAACATTAAAGGAGGAGGTTAACCAATATTAACAACTGTGGCCCTAAAAAAATATTTTTTTATGAACACACTTTATTTATGATTGTGCATACATGAATAAACATAAATTTTTATAATGCTGACTGAGAAATTTTGATTAAGATTATGAAAAGTTAAATTTTCTAATACAATGTTCCGATATACTAACATAAATATAAATAAACATGTAATATGCAGACATCAAAGAAATCGTTTATCTGTTTCAAGTATCGTAAATATTTTAACATATTACTATGAAACGAAAACACTAAAATGAAGGTTCTATTAATCGTAGCTTTTCAAAGCAGTAGAAAGAAACTTTAAAGAAATATAATTTCAAAAATGAAAGTAAGAGATTATCAGATTATTAAAATTTAATGGGAAAAATTGAAGACACATTTAATCACTAATTGGCCCCGCAGACGTTATTCTGCCCTTTCCGGTAGGTACCGCAAACTCGACCACAGCGCCACATATCAGGTTCAGATTTTGTGATTTTCTCTTTTGGCACTAAACCAACAAATATTGTGAATGTGAGTCATTTTGGCTTGTAGTCTTAGTATTTAGTAATTAGTGTCCATCATACTTCTCGCCGTCTCCTGTTACCAGGTGGTTGCCAAAATTATAAAGCCAAAGTTGTTTTAGATATAACGCTTTGGAGGTTGTCAGTTTTGGGCAAAGGCCTTGTTTGCTGCACATTCATCGTGATGTAACACAATTTTAAATTCTTTCGAGCCATTTCTCTATCCAGCTTCTAACACACATATGGGCTTCTCACGGAAACTTTTAAAATTTTCAATTATTGCTTCTACCACGTTGTTGCCTAACTTACGTGATCTATTTGAATGACGGTCGTCTCATATTTTAAGATGGGGCAAAATTACCGCTTTTTATTTGTTGTTTGATGTAGTATATTTTGCCTCTACAAAATTGATGTCGTTTACAAAAGGCATTTTCGCAAACTATTTATTCTTTATTATTTTAGTGTGGTATATTGCTTACGAATAGTAGAGCGTTTTTCGCGTTTATATCCTTTAAGTTATAAAACTCAGTACGCGCTTTCTGTCTTCCAGATTAAATATCTGATTAGATTTTAGCCAAAATCAGTGGTAACTGTACTTATTGCTTTCATTTTTCTTCCCTTACAAGAAATATAGGCCACACCATTGTCTGTTGGTATCGCTTACTTTTTCTCTATTTTTCACTCTTTCCCTGGTAACATTTTCTTTTGCCGGAAACTCTTTTTCTTTCGCATAAACATTGGAAATAGGTTAAGCCATGTGCATCATCGTGGTTCACGTCGAGAATGTTGCTTCAATGAGTCATACTATGGCTGAAGACTAGAAATTATCGGTACATTGCCGTTCGCAGGCGTTGGGCCTTTCTTATGATTCTCTTTGGCACATTTTGCAAAAGTGTTTGTACCTACACCAGCATAAAATTCAGTTAACAAGTGAACTGAAGCCCAGAGATCATGGATAGAGAAGAATTTACGAAGATTGGGTGATTTTTCGAAGAAAATTTTCTTCTCCTACATTTGCAACCATCTGGGTATGTTAATAATTTGTATCATGACACACGAGACTTCATTGCATGGCCAAAAGGTAAATGTGTGGTGAGCGTTGTGATCAGGCGACGTAATTGGGCCTTGCTTTTTTGCAAACGATGAAGGTTAGAGAGTGAGCCCAATAGGCGCATATGAATCGACTATCACGTGCAACGTTATATATTTTGTGAGTGAAACGTGCAGGGATCACATTGTTTCACGTATCGGTGACGTTAACTGGCCGCGTAGAATGTGCAATTTAGTGATATCGGATTTTTTGTGCTTTTTTTTTAAAGAGTCGTGTTTGCAACGTTAGGGCACCTAAAAATTAACATTCGCCAAGTTATAGCCGAGATACCCCGAAAAAACTCATCGAAAATTACCTGGAATGAATCAACTGCTACTGAAGATTCAGAGGCGGATATTTGCCTGACATATTTTTCCATAATCAATGAAATAAGATAATGTTACATTTCATGTATTTTTTCTTAAATAAAACTTATAAAACTTGAACTGGATCACCCATTATAATAGCGACAGATGGAAATAACAAATCTATTCATGGAAATCTCTAATAATCTCGCTCCGAGGATCGAAACTTCCATACAAAGAAACATTTACACTCTTTCGTGACAATTAAATTTGTGCAAATGTATTTATTAAAGATGACTGAATTAATAACAACTTGGCTTCACACTTTTTTAAGAAATGAGATTCCTTGTGATAATGGAGCAAAATTGTGTTTGTCATAGCGGAGTAAAACCCTTAACTTTTGGCATACCGACTTTTATTAGATTAGTACATTCCTCCACTTTTATCAAGACATGCATTTCTTTATTATAAAATCAAACTTTAAAAATTAGTACCCGCGCACTAAATGGCATCACAATAACAAAACTAATGAGGTGAAAATTAATTTTCACTCCACTAGTGATACACGCGTTATTTCCTATTACTATTGAATTTGGTTGACTACATGATTGTAAAGTCGCTTAATTTCTCCTCTGTAATGAATGTCTTTAATTGACTCATGCGATTTAGAAATGTTCATGTCATTAAATCGGTAACTCGCCAATGTCGTGTCCAAGTATTTAAATTACCGTATAAATATCGTTTTATAATCAAATGATCATGCTTGTATCATCAAGCTTTAACATTGCCAATATGTTGAATAACTTGTAATTTTGATTTCATATTAGATTAAAGTTGACTAGTTTATACCTATAGAGAAGACGCGTTACATTCAATTGTACGTCATTGATAACGTTTACATGTTGTCATATATTAAAGAAACTAAAAAAGTTACTTTATTAAATTATATTTGAGGACTTTTATTTCCATTTCAATTTTAAATTTCTCTTATATATTTTTCATAGACTAAGAGTGCAATTCGGTGTTGACAGATAAATCATATCTGTTAAAAAGGTGTGTGTTGTGTATATTTTTCCTTTCTAATTTTCGTGTTTATATTTGCTTTGATTACGTTATGAAAGACGGAAGTTGAGAAAGACATAAGTTTTAGAACATTTCAATTACTAAATATATTACGTTATAGTTACTGTATTGTGAATAACTTTTTTTTTGGTTATATCAAATGTCAGTGACTGAAATATAAATCCGGCAACATAAACAAGACGAGTCGTCATGGATCTAGTATTGCGTACAATAGAATGTAATGCACTTCGTCTATATAACTTTTAAAATCACTGCAGGAAAGCCCTTTAAACTGTGTTTATGGGATTCTATTGTCAAATTTGACAATTAATTTGAATTTAAACATGGGTGGAAATTGCAAAACGTGAAAATCGCTAAAATGTAAATAGCGGCGGCATAAATGAATTACAAACACATTAGACAGTATGGAAATAAAGTAACGGATAAAGGCATTAATTTCGTTAATATTCATTTTTTGAAAAAATATTTTCATCGCATTTTTAGTTTCTTATATTATTTGTTTTCATGTTATGACGTCCCCGACTTTTTTTTTAAATGACAACCTATGATTTTTTAATTCATTTTGATAGTACTTTCGATTCCCTATCCAAGGGTATAGAATTTTTAATGTTATATTTTAAAAAAAAATGAGAAAAAGAGCCTTAAAGTTTAAATATTAAAAATTCTTTACATTGGCAAAATGAATTTACTTACCGGTGCATAAAACAATATACATTAATCATCTAGTAGAAGCATTGCTTTGGATCACAATGTAAGCCATACTTCAGTTCTGAAATTTTTGAAAGGTCAAAGATTCACTCTTCTAAGCTGCAACTGGTTCATGAGTTGTGTGTTCTGTGAACAAGTTTGTCTTCGCAATTTATTGCTTTCCCAGCGTATTTTATTTTTAAATTGACTTCTGAATTCTAGATATTTATCTAAGGATAATCTCCATTGGATGCAAGAAATTTATAAACAATATCCTCAGATAATTAACGCATGGCAAGGAATTATTGGTGACACAATTCTGGATCCATTCTTTGACAATTTGGCTAAAGAGAGATACTTGCAATTTCAACAGTTCGAATTGATGCCTGCATTAGCTGCATTATTTCATAATGCAAACAGCCCTGACCTGCCAAATAATAGTAATGGTTACACGATAATGTTGCTCCGCCTCATTACGCAATTAAAGTGCGACGCTACTTGGACCAAGTTCTCCCAGGGAGATGGATAGGTAGAACAAATCCGATGGAATAGCCGGCTAGGTCTCCAGATCTAGCGTCACTAAATTTCTTTCTATGATGGTATTTAAAAAGTAAAGTGGACAATACCTAATACCTAATAATGAAAATGAATTAATATATGTGACTAGATTCGTTTAATGAATTTTTAATATTTGAATTTTATGACTATTTTTCTCATTTTTTTTCAAATGCAGCATATTAAAGATTTATGCCGTTGGACAGGGAATTGAAAGTACTATCAAAATCAATTATAAGCTGCCATTTAAAAAAAAACAGTGACGTCAAAACATGAAAAACAAATGACGTAAAAAAGTGAAATACTATGAAAATATTCCCCTTAGTTAAGATCGCTATACCCTTTCCAGATTTTTTCAAAAACAGAATATTAACAAAGCTAATGCGTTTATCTGTTACTTTATTTCCACACTGTATATAAAAGATTAGTATATAGAAGTATATAATATATCAGGGGGGTGGGGGCAACCTGCGGCTCGCCAGCCACATGCGGCTCTTTGAAGGATTATTTGTGGCTCTCGATAAATATACCCTTTTCATTTTTGTGCTATTATATTTTAAAAAATTATTATTGTTCCGTATGTGTTTCAAAATGTCTTTTAAATTACTGACAACATGATATGACTCATCGAAAACTGCGCGAACGAACATAAACAGTGGCGTAATCGTCCGTAATCGGCCGACTCCATACCGATTTTGAATTTGTAAAGTTTCATTAAAACGGACAGTTGACATTGTGCTCTGGAGGAAGCAATTTGTATCCCTCTTGCTGCGGATATAATTTGTAATCTGGAATTTTTGGTAAATTAACTAAATTTGTTTCGTAATATGTAGCACGTGTTATTGTTTTAATAACACAGAACTTGTATTTTCTAAATTTCTTTATTTAGTTACATTTCTTTTAAAAATATGACGACAGAGAACGAAAATAAAAAAAGAAAATAGAAGTTATAATAATGAGTGGGAGGAGAATCTCTTTTTTATTGACAATAACAGAAAAGCATTATGTGTTATTTGTAATTCTATGGTCAAAAATTATAAAGAAAGCAATTTACGTCGACATTATGCAACCAATCATCATCTCAGTTTTCTAATCAGTATCCACCAAATTCCAAATTAAGATCAGATAAACTTGCTTCTTTAAAATCAAATTTAAATAATCAACATTCAGTTGTGATGACCTTTAGCAATCAAGCTAATAATGTGGCTGAAGCCAGTTTTGTTATTGCCTGGAATATTGCTCGTGCAAAATGCCCGTATGGAGAGGGATAGTTTATTAAACAAAAACTTAGAAGATGTACTTAAAGTTTTAGATTCAAATAATGCAGCATTGCGCAAAGTTGTTTCGCAAATTCTCATCTCGAGACACACAACCAAACGACGCATAACTGCAATTAATACATCTCTTGAATATAATTTAAAAGTGATTTGAAGAACTGTATTGCATTCAGCTTAGCCCTTGACGAATCGACAGATATCACAGATCTTCCGCAATTGGCAGTTTTCATACGTTTTGTTCCACCTGACTCTGTTGTTAAAGAAGAATTATTAGATTTAGTAGCACTTCAAGAGTCAACCCGCGGTGTCGATATTAAAAATGCATTAAGATTCCGTAATGAAAACTTTTGTTGTGCCTCTTAATAAACTTGTAAGCATTGCAACTGATGGAGCTCCGGCAATGCTGGGTAAAAAAAAGAGAGATGATTCTCAAATTTCACAATTCATACCGATTCACCGCATAATTCACCGAGAACATCTCGTTACAAAATATTCAAAATATCCTGATGTTATGAAAACAGTTTTACACATTGTAAATTCGCACCAATGCAAAAAATCATCGACAATTCAAAAATTTCCTTGAAGAATAAAGGACGAAGAACTTCCAAATGACATTAATTCCTTTTGCATTGTTAGATGGTTATCTAGCTACTAAAAAGTTTTGTAGATTTGTTTGATCCGATAACTGCATTAATAACCTATTCAGAATTAGACGATGACGAGTGGTTACAAGACTTAATGTTTTTGACTGATGTCATGAAACATTTGCAAACACTGAATTTACAATTGCATGGGGAAAGATAAAATAATATCTGACCTCTCACACTGTATATTTAATTCTCAATCTAAAATACAACTTTTTCAAAAGGACATTAAAAATAAAACAATTTGTCATTTTCCTCGAATTAAAAAAGATTGTTCCAATATTAAACAAGAAAAACTCAACGAGTATATAAAAAAAGCTAGAAGGAATATTGACGGAATTCCAAAATAGATTTCAAGACTTGAAATATTTTAAATCGTCCCTTGATTTTTTCTGAATCCATTTGAAATGAGCATAATTCTAGGTGAGTTTTCCATTTACAATATAATTATGACCCAAAAAGCATCTGGATGCTGAATTTTGGAAATTTGTACCAGAATCGAAATATCCTGAATCAAAAAAGGCTGCTTGTCGAATTATTTCAATATACGGAACAACGTACTTATGTGAATCATTTTATTCCACTTTAAAATTCGTGAAATCCAAACACCGATCAGTATTAACTAATCAGCATCTTAAAGAATTACTGAGTGCTGTCCCCAATTACTCACCAAATTTTAAAGGATTATCGAGAGAAGTAAAATAAATGTGTTTAATTTTTATATTTAAATTCAATACACATATTTTGTACTCTTATTTATATGTTTTTAATAAATATAATTTCGGTAAAAAAAAAATTAATGCCTTTTTGCATACCTTTTAAATACGTATTTAATTGCGGCTCGCGAAAAATTTCAAATTTTGAAAAATGGCTGGAACTATCAAGGAGCTTGGCCACCCCTGTAATAGATACAATATACCGTTATATTGCAATACCCTACTAGAGAATTCTATTAATTTTCTCTTTAAAAATAAGATTTCCTTTATTATTTATGTGCTTGAAAATTTGTTTTATTAATTTCGCTTAACAGTAATTTAGTTTTTTAACTTGTTTATAATCGTAATGACTTATATTTCAAAAGTCTAAATCTATTATGTGAAATATTTATCTAATTCTTCTTAAACGGATTAAAATAACAAGAACATTGCTGAAAGTACTATCTGACGTTTCCTTCGGAAGATCATAGATGTCGCTATTGAAAATATAACGACACATACGATATCTTAATCATTCGAACGGTATTTTCTATTACTAATCTTTCCTAGCCGTTAAAGCATAACTTTTTTATATACGCTTATAAAATGCCGAAGTACATACGAAACAGAATTTCCGTCACTATTAATCAAAACTGTCAATCAAAACGTTATATTTAAAAAAAAACTCGATTCTGTAGGTCAACTATAACGTTTTTAGGCCAAAAGGCCAGCCAGCGCTTAACGTCGTTATATGGCTAATGCGAAAGCGGTTTAACAC
Organism: Amphimallon solstitiale; assembly: GCA_963170755.1. NCBI lineage: Eukaryota > Metazoa > Arthropoda > Insecta > Coleoptera > Scarabaeidae > Amphimallon > Amphimallon solstitiale. Next base: position 62,056,189 of record OY720679.1, on the reverse strand, counting down.
TCGCCAATGGCCGCACTAGCAACGTGACCTGGTTTTTGGTCCACCATAAGTTGGTACTACTGGCATACCCGAAGAATATCTATATCTATTATAGTCAATTAGCTTCTTCGTCTGCGATTATAAGTAGTACTGAATATGTAACTTACAATACAATATTGAAAGGATATAGACAAACCTCTAGGAATCCTATCAGATGTTGAAATACGTATTGCTTATAGCCATACAAATATATCGGTAATGAATATGGGGTATAATATTTACTATCACATAGATTATGTCTATGTACCTAACTAGAATACAAAATTAAATATCGATCATATCATATCAGTAAACTTTGTACAAATTTACTTTTTCCAACTTATAATATGTTCATGCCTTTTTATAGAGAACAATTTTGTTTGCAAATATCTAACCTTCCATGTTTTGTAATATTTATATTACCCGGAGCATATTTATGAAACAATTATTCAAATATGTACTATTCTACTTTAACATATCATATCTAACAGAAAGAAATACATACTCCCAACACAAGTTTCATGGGCTAGTGACATTAGCATTTATGTGTATATTAATTTTTTCCTGACAGCCTTATTACAGGGGCTGATGTAATCAAAGAAGCAGCTATCAAATTCAAAAAATGCGGGATGAATATATTTCACAATGGAGAAATTAATGTTAAGATAGTTCGTGTTTTAGTATTTTAACGAAGTAATACGTAATTTTGAAAAAGTAAATTAAAGAATAGGCAATTATATTAATGGTTCCATCCAAATTATTTACAACAATAAATATTAGGTTATAAAAAGAAATGATATAACAACTTATTCTTTCATTCAAGTAGATATATACATTCATGAATGGATTTAGTGTAATGACTGATCTGTAGGAAAGATTTAAAACAACCAAACAGCTACCATAATATTTACATAATACTTGTTTGTGGAAAAATCAAATTAAAACTATATTTTGCAGTATCAACAACATATAACATTTTACACAACATTTTTAATATAGGTATAACCCAATAATATATCAATAATACTTGATAGTAACGCTTATGTTGGAAAATTGTTACGTAATATTTACATTAGTTAAATAACAAATTTTACATATTTTATTCTGAAACTGAAAAATACATTTAAGGCGTTATCAGTTAATAGGAAGTCTTGAAACTCTAACCAAGTATACTTCAGTCCCGAAACATTTTTTTTAATTGGTCACAAAATATCTACTCATACAAGGTGTTGCAATTTATATATCACTGAGATATATTTCTTTCTATTTTCCTAGATGAAGGGCTGAACTAAGAAACTTTGCCCCTGCGAGATATTAATTTTTTATCACGATCGTTCACAAATCGCAAGACTAAACAAAATATATACTTGATGGTTACGTCAGAACATTAACAAATAATATAATAAAAATTAGGTTAACCGACATAATGTTTTTAAAATTATTTCTTATAAGAGCAAGAATAACAAAATTTGTTACATGTCATAGATTTCTTTATTGTTTAAAGTCTAGTATAACGTTTGTCAATACTCGCAAATATATCAAGTATTTGCATTTTTCTGTATTGTATTGTTAGGTTATTTGATTTTGGCATGTGTTTGTAAAGTAAATACAATTAGTATGTCACTATTAAGTTGGCTTTAAAAAAATTAAACTGTGACATATATCTATGTAATAACAAAAGTTATCATAAAATTTATTTTGTCTTAAAATTACAAGTAGGGCCAATGAAAGTACATAAATGAGTGCTTAATTACAATTATGAAATTCATCGACTGCATTAAAAACATTATCAATTAAATACTTGTATGCGTTTTAAATATTCTTTTAAATTATCCCTAAAGCAGCAGATTAAATAGTTTTTTTTTTGGTGTTTGCATATATTAAATATATCCATATAAATAAAAAAGTTTAAAAAATATTTAAGAAATAAAAGAAATTACTATAATTCGAAAACACTATTTTACATTTAATTCGTTTATTTCATAGGGCAGAAATCTAGAAATAAACAAATAGAATAGCAAAATTATTTGTCACAGTGCTTAATATTCTATTCTATAATTATCCAAGACTTGCTACTTTAATGGAAATTGTGAAATTAAGGAGGAGATTAAGACAACAGCGTTCAAACCAACCGAGAAAATATATCCTCTCTTGAAATTGATTGTTCTACAGTCAAATGGAACTGTCTAAGTTTATGTCTATATAAGTTTAGAGTTACTGTGTGTTTTAAAGGATCTCAAATCTCAAAGATCTCGTCGGTGGTGAATAGAGTTGGTAATTAGTATTAGAGCTATGAGGATATAATAAATGTGTTTGTTTAGTAAAGTATGAATAACAAGTGAATTCTAGTTTAGATTAATAATCCCATTACTTCATATGAAAAGCCACTATGTTACTCTACTTATCTCACGTAATTTTAGGAAATCTATTTCATAATATTATAATCCCTTTAATGACCGTCGGAATGATGTGGTGGTCAGTGTCATTAAATATGGGGTATACCACATTATTAGTGACCACTTGGTATCCGCTAAATAATTATGTCCCACATGTGCGGAAATATTAATAATCGTGATGTCTGCAGTCCTTGTACTAATCCAAACAGAAACGTGTTTGTGGAGTCATATGTGATGGAGAATTGTTTTTGTGGTAATATTCTTCCATTATTTAACCATCATGTAGCTAATTAAAAGACGGTTCTAATAACCCCTTTAGCTTTTGTTTTTTTATTGTTCCAATAGAACATTTATTTATTTATTACATATTGATTTGAGACTGACACTTCTAATTATTTTTCCAAGCGGACATATTAGCACATTTTATTATTTTAAATATCTCGAAAAATGAAACTAAGCTTTATTAGAAAAGAAAGATTTCTCAAGAAAGCTTTAATTGTTCAAATTATACTGAAAGACTAGTAGTAATCAGTTCTTTGTTTAAAATCAATGCTACTGATATCCTGAATAACTTAAATTTTATATAAATATAATCTTGGGTCTTTTTCAAAAATAACATGGCATGTTTCAACTTATAATCGCAATCAGTTTCTTGGGTAAATTTTCCATTAGATGTAGATCGTCACCTATGCACTATGCGGTTCCTTTTTATGTATTACGTTTTCAGATTTAAAAAAAAACTATTCACACTGCTACGCAAAAAGTAATTAATATAAGCATAAATCTGCCGAGCCAGTTGTTCATACGTGACTATAAGAATAGAGATATATTGACTAACATTATGCCAAGAATAATAAATTGCATAAAATTTGTCATTTCGATAACAACTTCGTGTTGTAATTCTAACAATGTTATAGTAAATGCTTTACTTAAAAATACCGATATTAACTTGTTATTGGCGTGTAATGCACAATACAAATGTTAATAACTAATAAAATAGTATTAATTCACGTCCTATCTCCCAAAATCTGAATACTAATTATGGATAATTATTAATTATTAATTATAAAGGGGAGTGAAAAAACCAAAGCAAAACTTACAATCAGAGATAATGGTTTCATACCATAAAGCAGGCTAAGGTAAAATGATCCTCTTACAGGAAGGAAATTGCTAGATTGTTCCAAAGTATCAATTTAGAGTCTGCATTTCGAGTGTCTCTTTCTGACATCATTCATATAAAATGTAAATTTTAATTATACTAATTTTTCAAATTTTTTCCTAGGTATATGGAAAGATAATAGTATGCAAAATTGCCGAAAAAAAAAACAGGATAACCCATTCAAATTTTGGGAATCAGAACAAAATGAACAATTTTATAGATTTATCGAACCTACAAAACTGAAATAGAAATGAAAATATCTTTTTTGGCCACAGAGATACATTTAACACTTTACGCCCACTCTTTACGCTAACGTCCCGGCAAAATCACAAATATATTTATCTTGGTCTTCTGCACAAGAAGTGCACGGTTTACAAGACACTTTTCTACAGTTACCACACTGCACCTCGCCTATTATTTGATTCCAAACTTTTCTAAGCAGTAGTCATCAGAACTTCTGCTGCAGCTTTTCTATAAATTTCCTTTTTGGTAAAGGCTTTCTACCATTTCTGAACTTCCCTTTAATAACTTTCTCTTTTTCTTTTTTATTCTTATTATCATCTTTTAGGCTTCATTTGTATGAGATGCTCGTTAATATAACAAATCCCACAGATTTTCGTTTATCAGTAGTGCATTTTCTTCCTTTTATATTTTGAAGAGGTTGACATTTTGCCGGACTGTGGTCAAACAAAAAAAATATCTTCTCTTCTAGTTGTTTTCAACATTCGATTGCGCACTGGATCCAGCTTGTGGACTATCAAAATTATTGTCATTTGTAACCAGATTGTGAATCATCAAAATGGTTATTACTACCAAGTGTAGATCTGTAGAAGGTGACATTCCTCATGCAGGTCAATTTCGTCAGCTGCTATAAAATTAACATCAGTCAACACATCTAGTTCGAAGGGACAGATTTCTGTTTTTTGGAATGAATTTATGCAATTTTACGAAATAGCTACTTTCAAATAGGCTTGACAAAATGCTAGGCTTATTTAGAGTGAGATAACCTCTTTAAGGGGATGATTATTCATCCACTTCTCTAACGCTTGATGGATGTAGGTGCTAAGTGGAAACATTACACCTACATTTAAAGCATTTAAAGGCTGCAATTTGTGTTAAGTGTGGGAAGAAAGGCATAATATTGTCACAAAGTTCCCTTCAGGTTCTTCGTTTTCTCTTACATTTTTAGTATGGCTCAAGTTTCCATCGAAAATAAGTAAAGCGAGATCGTCTACAAACGATTGCATATATGATAAAAAACGCACAGTCCATGAGGAGAACACCTCCAATTCATCCAACATTTGCGTTTGTATTTTCCTATTTTTTCTTTTTTGTATTATATGTGTCGATTTCATTATTGCTTTACATAAGACTCTAGTGTTTATATTAATAGTATATAAAATAAAATCACTAAAGAAACAAATATTTTGCGAGTGATTATTGTTAGTTTCCCGGTTCTGCCCTCCTTCCTTACATAGTTATTGGTGACTTTACTGATATTCTTAAGACCACATTTTATATGATTGCCTGACGCAACTAAAGAAAACTGTAGTTTGATACCAATTTTAACAAAATTAAAATTTCTTGTTCTCTATCATATCATATAACTATCTAAACAGTATTTAAAATACTTGTGCATGTGTATAATGCACCAGCAGTTTTCTAATACATTGATTTAACCTAACCTAAAAACTATGTATTGTAACAAAACAAGCCCACAAAAGAAGCATACCTCCGAGCGACGACAAAAAAACGTACCGGTAAACAAGTCGTAAATCAACTGCACTCATATACTGCGTCAGCGACAGAAAGTCTGGAATATGGTAGAAGAGAGCCAGAATTTGCTGGTGTATCTCTAGACCTTTTGTCTGCACATATATATAGATGCCGCCGGTGGGATAAGTAATTCATTCATTCAATAGTAGTCGCGCGCGGTATTTACTGAACAGTTCAAATAACATAAATAATGTGAGTAGTGCAGTTTTATTATAGTTCACAAAATACATAAATATTACTGACATAAATAGTAGTGATAGAAATAAATACGTGTGTTAATTATTTGTAGTAGTTTTAAGTGTGATACATTTATTTTATATTTTTATATTGTGATTAGTTTTAAGTGTGTAAATATACAGACTGTTTCAAAACATTTGCATGAGTTGTTCATTTCTACCCCGAAAACGCTACAGTATTTATTCCTTGGTCGAATATTATCGTTTCGTTTCAGATAATATATTTGCCTGTCATGCTCTCCGGTCAGTGCATTATTTGAATCAATAATGTTGAAGTTCATCACGTGCTTTTTAGTCATCTGGCACTCAAAAAAAAAATACATATATAGCTTGTAGATTATTAGGTACCTGTCAGCTAAAAACGTGTATAAATACCTAAATTTATTATGCATTAAGTAATAATAATAATAATAACAATATACGTTATTTCAACAGCAGAAACATAATATAAAACTTACAGGCATAAACAAGACACGGAGAGAACAAGAACAAAATCTCTAATGATTATAATAACTATAATAGGTATAACAAAATAACTAATGACAATAATGTCTACAAAAAGACGTAATACTACTAGTCGTCTGCAGAAAAAATACCCAGAGAATAGCAGTTGGGAGTAATTATATAAATAAGACATTTATTTTGCAGTTCTATAACTGATTATTGATGTATCGGTCCTAAGAAGACTAAGCCATCAGATAACGATTAATTATTAACATCTCTTGAAAAATATCATACTGAAATTATCTGAAAGATTGGAAAAATTTATTAATTCCGCCGGTAGACATTATTAAAACAATTTGAAAAATGTCTCGACAATGCAAACAAACCCTCTCTAGCACGTTCCTCTTTTGTTATTCAACGTACTCGTCGCACGATCACTTTTACACGCATCACATGCCTCGCAAAAGATAATTTCATATTCATCCTTTAACAATAAAGCGTATCAATGAACAAAAAGCCTTGTCCTTTAATGTAGTAACTCCGGTCTGATGGCAGGTCGTCAGAGGGGAATTTGGTAGTAGTATGTATGACTCCTACCGCAGTCCGCAGACAGGTGGGAGAAGAAGGAGAACACACACCGGACCGGCAGTGTGTCGGACATTGAACTCGTGGTCTCAATGTTGACATCCCGATTGCAATAACCTTTCCTCGTCTACCTTGATGCGACCGCAACTTGCAACCTTCCTTTTCGCACATTCTCACAACACATACGTACATAGATAATTGCATATCACGGTGTGAGTGGCTACAAGTTCACCGTATGGACCATTGTAAATGTTTATTTGTTCCGTGATATTCTTTAATTATCCTTCTAAATTTTCGATTATAATCCCGTTTTCCTTACTTTACCTAATCTTTAAAGGAATTTTATTATTAGTAGAGTAATTTCATGTGAAATTGAAGAAAATGTGGAATTTTTTTCTTTTGTTCTTTAAAATTCAGTATAAAAAAGTAAGTTATTCTGCTAATCTGGGGGAAGGATTTTTTAAAAATATTTGTAGTGGGTATCATTTTTGACGATGAATGTAGAGCTGTGCATATATTTCGAAAAAAAAATAAAAAAATGAGGTGTGGCCACCACAAGACTTTCTTATACGTATGAAAGTGTGACTTCCGGTCCGAATTTTAAAATTTCATTTACACAAAAAATATTCCAAATCTAACTCTAAATACTTTTGTACTCTTCATAAATATATATAGAATGCATAATTTACGACATATTTGCAAAAAATCGTTATTCGGTAAGAGTAAAAGTGATACTTCCGGTCCAAATTTTGAAATTTCTTTTATACAAAAGGTATCGGAAATTAAGCTGTAACTACTTATGAATTCTTTATAAATTAATCTAAACTTAGTAGTTGACGAAATATTGGCAAAATTCGACTTTTTCACTGAAGTAAATTACTACTTCCGGTCTGCCGATTTTGCACAAAATCTATTCATTTTTCAAGAGGGAGATTATATTCGTAAATACAAAATGTGGAATTGATATCTGTAGCGGTTTGACCGCTATCGTGGTCACAAACAGACAGATAGACACAGACAGACAGACACATACACACACATTTTTTAAAAACCACTTTTTTGGTATCAGGGGACCTCAAAGCATGGACATCTGCAAAAATCTCGAGGTCGAAAATTTTCATCATCACAATACTTCCTTATACTACGTATAAGAAAGTAATATATGTATAATAAAGCAAATCCGTAATTTTGGCTTAAAATATTTAACCATATATTTTTATAATAAGTAAGTTTATTTAAACTTTTATTATTACCTATAATTTAAGACTTTGTAACTAACAAAATTATTAACTTAAACTAAATGGAGGGGCAGTTCTCCTCAACTAGTCGGAATTTTCTGCGATCATCTCTCATCAGGCTCTGGTCGTTTTGACATATATTTCGATTATCTTTCTAAAACTTCTATGTCGTACTATATCCTTATTTTCGGCGTGCCACCATCCATTCTACACTTTGCAAAATAAAAGTGCCCAAAAATTTTCAATTGGGCGAGCCTAAGGTAAATTACAAATGTTTCAAGTTTCAGTTGTTCTTGCATAATGGCAGGAAGCTCAGTCGAGTCAAAACATTATATCATCTCCACCGTGATGTCGACCAACAAAATTAGAATTTAGTGAAGCCGTTGTTAATATACCTTCCAGAATCTACAACTTCGCCCCTTACTCGGCCCACATATCCATCTCGTCGGAATTGCACACCAAGCCAGAACTTTGTCAACGATTTTCACTATTTGTTTATATTTTACATTGTTAAGGCACTCTTCTATATTGTCCGGATAAAAATCATCGTTCCGTTTGATTTCCGAGTAGGCAAGTGAGAAGTATTTATCGTCGTCAATAAAAATGACCCTCCTACTCGCAAAATGTATTCGCCGTAGTTGACGACAGCATCTAGTAGCCGTGCTAATTAATTTAGGGGATATTTAGGACAGTGATATTTTGACCATTTCTTGCTAATTCCCGCAATATGGTACCCTTTGAAGAACGGAGTTGACGCGCTAATCTTCTTACTAAAGCCCAACTTCGTCTTTTGCTCTTTTTACCAATCTTTTTGCTCTTCTTCGGGTAAAAATTTTTGGTTTTCGTCTTTTTGGGAGATTTAGTATTCCTTCTTCATATTCGGCTATAGCACGGAAATGCTTTTGCGCGAAATATTTTGGTTTTGAAATTAAGTATATAAATATAATAATAAATTCACTTCACCTATGCTTAGTTTTGACAATAAATTAAAAAAAAAAAGAAGGCCATAAAATCACATCACAAGCAATGTCGTATATTGTTTATTTCTGATGTTATAACCCTTCTAAAACAGATACATGTAAAGACAAATTTTAACTTTCAGTTATTTCCGCTTATTTTTCTACTATTCATCTCTTTTCGCTACTTAAACTGTATGATCGCATTTCCTGTGCTTTGCATTTTAAACATAACCAAAAACTTAACTATTTTCAAATGATATTTACTCTACATTGTATGATAAAAAGAAACATATTTCGCAAGTTATAATGGTTTTTTTAATGTTGGTTATAATATAATGCGGTTCAGATAACATAAAGTATATAGGTAGAGACAAATATAATTTATAATGTTGATTACTTTGAAATGACGATTTGAAAAAGTATTCTGCTGAGACCCCAAGAAGATTTTCAAATATCCATTTAAATTGTGTCGCATATGCCATTTGAAATTGTTTTTTTAACCATACGATTTTTACTTTATTTATGAGCTATACTGTCTTGTGTTTAACACAGTCACTACTTTACAAAATATATTATTTTATGTTCATATAATTTTAAGAACTTCTGCACTAGCACATCAAACAATAATTTTATAACTCGAAATGCATTGCTATAAAACAATTTTCTCGGGTATCAATCAATCATCTTGCGAAAATTACGTTTATGATATGTGGGCTGTTAGAATTCAACATGTTTAAAGGATTTGCATGTACATCCCCGCTGTGGCTTTATGGCAAAGCATGTGACCGGCAATCACAATATATGTATTCGAAGCTTATCCTTCATCAGGCGGCCAAGTTAACTATAGCAATTTAAAGATTAGGATTTACGTTTCATGGTTGGTAAAAATTAGATATTAATTAAATTTATTTTCTCGGTGATTAGTATATACTAGTCACTCTATCAACTGTCAACAGATGGATCTGAAAACAACCATTTTTAATATTAGATTATTCAATCTTTATACATATAAAAGCCTTGAGAATGCCTATTGAAAAAAAAATAGTAAAATCATCATACAATAGGCAACTAAGTATAATAGGCAAAGAAACTTGCTTTGCCCCACGAATTTAGACTGTAATATGTAACCTAAAACACGTTCTTCACAAAAATTAACGAAATCTTGAGTAGCAGCATATTCGAGTTTTTTTCTCTACTTCTACTTCTTTCGGTACTAAAGGTCTACTAATTTTGAGAAGTACACTGAGAGAAATAAAATGTTCAGTCAACCAATTTCTAGTTGACTCAATAGTTTTCGGTGTTGAGTCAACTAGAAATTGGTAGACTGAACATTTATTTCTCTCAGTGTAGTAGTTTATTAATAATTATTATTAATTATTATTATTTTAAAGAAATTACTTCTATAATACCTACTTTCTTGCATCTGCCGGCGATATTGCAAAAAGATTGTTGTCGATGAATAAAGCTTTAAGGATATGAGTTGCCGTGACTGCACATTGCTATAATTTTTTTTATTTAAAATTTGAAATGTTCTCTATTTAAAATGAATAAGCGATAAGCTTGAAAATTGATGAGTTAGCAACAGATTGAAAATATCGTTGTTGCTGTGTAAAAAAATTGGTAAAACTTCAAATTTACTTTTATGACTTTAGTTGCAAAGGAAAATAAACATCTCTACTAATTCAGACGATAATAGATCTTTCAATATAAATTTCATAAATTTGTACAGTGAACTCTCGGCCTTGCTAAATTAGAATATAAAGAAGAAGAAAATTCCTAATGATAATTAACTTGTAAGACGAATAATTACTTTTTCGTGTTAATAGTAATACTTTTTATAGTGGCAATCATAATTACATGCATGTGTTTATCTCGCTCATTAACAATGCTTCTTGATAAATCAAAAGGAATTTTTCGTTTATAATTTAAAAAATAACTTGTCCATAAACTATCATTATTGTAAAATAAATTAAACTAAAAAATTTGACTTAAGGCAACAGATGTTTTCATAAATAATAAAATGTTAAATCCCTGTGGAAGTGGTCAGTAACCCATTACACAGAATGTTTCCACTGAAAAGGCGCCCATAATTTGTTTGCAGAAGGGATTAAAGTTTCTGGGAAGAAACCTTTCACGTTAATATTGTTTTACACAAAAGATTATTTTTGAACAGAATAAATACAAATAATAACCCAAAAATTTAGTGTCTAAAAGACATTCCATATGTTATTGCACGTATATACAGGTGCGACAGAAAAAACTAACCACAATTCAAATAATATAACACAGAAATATTAAATGTAAAAAATTTTGAACAATATGCCACTAATTATTATCAATTATACAGACAGTTTTAATTTATATATACGGTATCCAATTAGATTTTTTAATTATATTATTATAATCATATATTTCGGAAATTTTCTAATAGTTTGCCAATTACACAAGATAGGAAACTGTAATTTTCATAAATTAATTAAAATAGAAATTAATAGTTTCCAGATTCAAATTAAGCTTATTCAATTCGGAAAGTCATAACTAGGGCGCGGACACGAACGGTTGATGACTCATCGCCCATGGGCGCACTATTGAAATGTTGTATTTTTAGAAAGGTTTTAATTTTATTTATATAATTGGATAACAAGTGGCTGGTGATCTATAAAATACAAAATACCTTATTATTTGTTCATTTTCTCTTCTGTAAGACTTGTTCTCTTTGAATTAAGTACATCCTTGTAGATAGAAAACGTCCTTTCTACATCGCAACTGGTTATAGGTGCGTACTGGAAATATTCTTTTATTTCAGCGTATTTAGCAAACACAATTGCCGCAATGTTATTAAATCTGGATTTCTATTAAAAACTGCGACTAACTTTTGCCGAAGGCCACATCCGAAGGTACTTGGAATACTTTTGAAATTATTAATAGCCACATCTAATGGTTAATCCATTTTTTAATTTGAGATTCGAGTTTCAAAATATGTGATTAGTTTAGGCAAATTTCCAAAGTGTTCCTGAAGGAATGACACCTGATTTTTTAAATTTGTCATATGTGTTAGTTCCTTGCACTCAGAAATACTTCGAGCATCGTCATTTAAACATGTAACGAAAAACTATTTCTGTGTATGTTTTAACAAAGCTAAGTGACGAACGTGCGATATTTTGGCATTCTGTAACGATACTTTACAGACTTTGTAAATTTCGGAATCACTGACAATTCATGAAAATGAATTGTCAGAAATCAGAAAAAGTCACATAAACAACGTTCTAGATCTAAATAAATGATAACTAAAAATGTGCGCGTATGTTATTGAAACTAAACGAAGTCCAGTGCACACTTACGCCAAGATAATTGGGAGAAGTCGATTCAATAAACTGGTATTAAACAGACTATTACAAAAATTACGAAGTACCTAATTAACAGTCAAAACAATCAAAAAACGAAACTAACGCAAGTATGAATGAAAATTTTATTTCTATTGCGAAATATAAGGTAAATATAATGAATTTTAAAAACCCCTCACGCTCCTATCTACGCCGATCAAAAAAGGATTTTACTCATAAATTCCTTATTTTATGAGGATTTTTTCTCTCATTCTCGTGCACTTCTCGGGCGTAAACAGATGTTGCAGTTCACTATATGAATTATTGCTATTCAGTAAGCGTGTGTTGTTTACACTATTTCTTTGCTCCATTGTAACTTCGTTGTAGTTTAAACCGGTCATGTCCACGCCCTAGTCATAACATGAGTATACTTCATTTTGATGTTTTCAATTTTTTAAAAGATTTTTTCTAATAGAATAATACATTATGTTTAATTTGGCATATACAAAATGTAATACCCTTTTTCAGATAATATTGATTATCTAATTTCTTTGCTAGTGGCTTCAATTGTGAATATTGTTCAGTGATAGGGCACTATTATAGCTAGCGATTTTTATCCAACACTCACAAGTCAGATATTTTGAGTCAATTTAATATTGATACCTCGTGCTATGTATATTCCAATATTTGTATAACTAACACGTTGTGTATTCTAATATTGGGGTCGATAAACAACTTACAACAAAATTATAAACAAGTACATGTAACACGGAGAGTCTTGAGTACATTTTAATTTGCACTTAATATTTAAAATTTGGCAAACGCAGCAAATTATTTCCTCTAACTTTGCTATATTCTAGAAGCATTTTTTTAGGGGTCTTACTTGATCTACAAATGCTATTATAGTTCAGTTGCTTCCTCACACTTTAATTTCAGTGATAATTGTCATAAAGAACTTTGGGGCGGTTCCATATAATACATATGATAAAATAACTAGAGCTATATTAATAAAGTACGACCCAAATAAAACTAAAACTGAAAAAAATATAGTTATAACAAAAGAAAAAACATCTCAAATGAAACACTCTGTATAAAGCAAGGATTTGTGTACCTACCGAATACCACTAATTACAATAGAGAATTTTAATGATATGACTGATAAACTGGATAAAATCTCCAACTTCAAAATAATATTTTTTATGAAATATCATAAAAACTAATTCATCTTTTGTTCTTTACTGCGCTATGTTTTCACTTCTCTTCTTTTCATTTGTATTCATTAACTTAACAAAGTTACTTTAATACATTTATTTTTAGTAATTATGTCTCAAGACAAAATTTGGACAAAAGACTTGGATACAATATATCAACATATGAAGCTGCGCTGTATGATGTAAATCACTTGCCGATAGAGGTACATATAACCTTCTAGTTTTTTCTTCTGTCTTCGACTTTTCTCCTTTCGGTTTAGTAGGATACTAGGGCAGGCCATTGACCTCATAGTCTTACATGTATGCTAGGTAACGGCTAACAGTGATTACCACTTGCCTGTGCATTATTTCTTCTTGTTACAAGTCTTGTCGTCCACGTCTTAAAAAATCAGTTATGTTTATGAAATGTGCATATTATATTAATATTGTGCGCTCAATTAAAATTCGTCATGCACTCACAAAGAATGAAAAATCTTTGTACTACTAACACATTACTTTGTCTATTTTTGTAACAAATTCTCTAAGCTCGCAACATGTAAATGTTTCAATTCACATGTTTATAAGAATAAAATAATAAATTATTTCTAACTAAACTAAAAACTACAATAATGATATCAAAATGCCCAATATATAATAATGCAAAAGTAGAGCTATTCTTTTCTTTAATTATACTTAATAAAATGCCTATATCATCCTTTTTCAAATATCTATAAAGATTAACAGCTTTTAATTTATTTCTAGCAATAAAATCTTATTTTGTTATAAGAAACTTCATTCAAAATTTACATAAAAATTTGTTCAAATCAAAAATACAGACGGAATTTATTTTGACGGTAATTTATATTAAACCAGGCTTTAGATGCATATATACAGATATACTTCAATAGTAAAAATTGTATTTTAAATATAATTTCCATGTAATTCATACATACAGTTCGTATTAAAACGCCCTTTTTAATAAAACATAGAAACATCTTGAGACTCGATATTATCATCATTATTACTGAAAAGAAGAAACAAAATATTTTTGAAACTTAGCTGCGACAATCTGTAATGTAGATAAAATAAACACAATTTCTCAATAGGAAACTTCTTTGTTTATTTAAAATATTAAATACCTGGATCATAACTGTTTTATGTACTGATAATATGCCATATAAGGAAAGATAAAGTTATAATTTGCAGAATTTACCTAAACAAAAAACTAGAAAGCAGAAACAGAATGAAGAAAAGATTTTACTGAATTTATAATTTTTTTGTAAAATTTGAATTTGAAAATATTATACTTATTACATCAATAAGTTTAATTAATGACTGTTTTACCATACTCGGTGACATTTTATTACATTATTATTACTTTAAAGTCTTATTTTATATCTCACATTTTAAGTAAATAAATCTTATTTTCATTTAATGTAATATTGAGGAATTACATATTCTGTAGTCCCAACGCATTTATGTGACATGATTCACATTCATTTTCCAGTGGTATATAGTCTGAATTCTCACTTAGAATTTATACTTAACCTTTATTTAAAAAAAAAGTACTTGTATATCGACTGGTAAGTAAAAAGTACAATTATTAATTCCTTTTTCCAGTATTAATATTAATTTTCAACGTTAAATTTGATAACAAAGAAATAACTTTCGTGAATGCCAATGATCGTTCTAATGATGAAATTTTTTTTAAAGGAAAACATACTATTTTTCAATATTATCTTCTAACACTTCAGTGCCAATGTTTTTCAATAATTCAATATCATCCTGAAAGTGTGATTCAGGAATGTCTGCAAAATATCAATCTACGTGCGCTCAACTTTGTCTTTTGATATAAAACGCTTTCCAGTCAAGATTTTTTGAGGTTCAAAAAGAACTAATAGTATGAGGGAAGCAAATCTGGTGAATACGCTGGATGTTCCAACAATGCATGCTTTAATTCCTTAAGTATTGCCATCGTCAAAGCTCTTGTGTGAATACGCCCACTGTCTTGATGAAAATGATGTTCTCCTTTTTAAAGCAGATCTTTTCTCATAAATTTTCGAATGCAACTGATCCAAAAGGTTACAATAATATTCAGAGTTTATTGTTTTACCTTTCTGAAGATAATCTATTAACAAAATATTTTGTATCCAAAAAAAAATAATTCCCAAAACCTTCCCTGCTGATAAAATAGTATTTGCCTTCTTTGGTGCACTTGCACTCTTTGAATGCGTTTTTTGGTCAATTATCAGAAAATGCGGCACTCATCTTAGACAATGCTTTTTCATGTGCAATTCTTAATGCAAAATATTTCAATTTCGTTCTTTTGAGATGCATATGGCTTCAGCTATTTCACACACTTTCTCTCGTGATTTGTGGTGTTGTAGAAGTTTTTGGACGACCGTCAGTTGGATTATCTTCGAGTCTTGTAGCAACCAATTTTTTCACAGTGAAAAGTCAGCCGATGCATCATTATACAATTTTAACAATTTCAGATAAAATTCTGCTGGTGTTAAACTATCCAAAACAAAGAAAGAAAAGACTGCATGTTAGTCAATTTTTCCATTTAACAATAATTATTGACACATTTTATATTAACCACTGCTGCACACTAGCCTTTAAAATGAGAGTGATGACACGAGATAGGAAATCAATAGAAACCAAATCGGTCATTATGTGGGTACCCTGTGGGTATCTGTCAAATGGTAAAATAACAAATAATCAGTATTATTAAACTGGATTGATATAATAACCTATAATTTGCGTATTAAAAAAACATGATTAATAAAGATAAGAATGTAATTGTAAGAAATATTTTTGCACAAGACGCGTCAACTTAACAGAACGAATCTCGTAATTGCCACCACTCTGATTGTAAAGACGCTCTACGATTTTATAGGTTCTAGTGCATGTGTCAGTCCGAGAACTTATCAGGTTTCCCTCTTATAGCAAGATTATAGTAGGTGCATTACTATATTTTAAAGTATTCTCTCTGTTACTATATTCCATTTTTGTTTAGGTCTTTTATTTTAACTATATTTCAAAATTCTGGCATACTATATCTGTTTTTAGAGATGTTACATTTGTCACTTGAACCTAGTTGTTTTTTATGTAAACTCTCTAAGTAGACTCGATTGTTACTGTTTTCTCTTATCGCAGTTTTCCTATTTCGTCTTACCCTTAATTCATCATAACTACTTGCTTTTGGCAGCCTGAATTTTACTATTTATTTGTCTGTCTAGTTTATCTCTAGTTTGTTACGGTTACATCTATGTTTCTCTTGATATTTCGGCAGTACATTATTGCATTAAGTTATTTCATTTAATAATAACATTTCTTCGTATTGTATTTATTAGCGTTACTGCGGATACTTGCAGATCACAGAAAAACTAGAAAGAATAAATATTCAAAGTCAACAACATTCCATGAAATTTAGTCTAGAGATTTAGAACTGTTGCTTTTTTCAATTATTTTATATAGCAAACTAATTTTTTCTCTTGAAACAGCTTACATATAATATTAGCTTTTTTATCATGTGTGATTGTTAAGTAATTTATATACATATAATACAAATTAATAAACTCATAATATAAATATTATCAAACAGGATAAGTGTGATAAATTATAGTAAGTCTCATGATATTAAAATTTCTTAAATACAACTAAGCAGACTAGGAAACTACTCAAGTTATATTACTTTTTATAATAATAAAATATTGATATTATGTATTGAAATTCAGATTTTCAAGTCGCGATTGATGTACTTCTATTAGCAACATATGAAGAAGAATGGCTTCTAATTTAACGCGTCACGCGTGTTTTTCCGTTTTTCTAGAATTTCAATATCGACTTTGTATACCTATACAGTTTGTTCAGTTAGAGAAAAACCAAACCGTCACAAAAAGCTGCGCAAACCACCAACACATTATTTACTACACGCCTCTGTTGTATATACATTCTACAGCCAATAAGTTCTAAATTCGGTACATAGCGTACTGACGTCATGATTTTTCTCTAAATGAACGAGCTCTATAGCTAAAGTTATCATGAAGTCTTATCATAGTGTTGAAACTGTAGCACAATATGCTTGAACACCAATGTCGATGCTAACTAACAATAACTGTACAATAAATTTTTACTAAATTTATTAATAAAAAAAATTATAATTTGGATGTAAAACCGTACGAAGTTTAAAACTACAGTGCCTATAAATATGAGACTAAAGCCTCATTATACACGACACCAAACAATTATTCATCATAATTGAATTATGACACATGGTATTTTTACTTCTTGTAAACAATATGTTTTTTTGCAGACCGTAACGCCGGTAAACAAATTACGAATCGGCGCGAATTAATCTAGGAAAGTATTACATCGTTTTCGAAAGTACTTCCAGACCATTCTTCTACTGCGCATTGCTCTAGATGTTTTCCGCGTGCGTGTTTTACAACAGCGCAGCCGAGGAGAGTATCCGAAATGAAAATGGGTCGAATCGAAAAGAAGCAATAAGGCATTAATATTTGGACAACTTTTGGCGGGAGTAAAAAGTGAAGGAGAAAAAAATAAGAATATTTAGAAGAAAAAAGAAGATAGAAAGGACATCTTATTAGAAGTCTGACAAGCCTTTAATTATTTTGATATACTCAGAGGTATTTAGGCACATTTACTTGATCGGTTTTGGGCTAAAACTCGCTAATTGCAAGAGTTCCCGCCACACTATGGTATGTAATAAAGTATGACTTGGATTTATGCTTCTTTTAAGTATGGCATAGTATGCCAGACAAAAGTTTTTAAAGAGTATGTTATTCTAAGATATTTTTGTTTTTTGGTTTTGTACATACTAAAACTGATATAAATATATTATTTTTTTTTATTTCCTAACTGTCATGTCTTCATTATATATACACCAGTATTTATTACTATTATCTTCTAGTATAAAGAAACATAAATTCATTAATAAGCAAGACAGCAGGTTTTAACAAAAACTTATATTCTAAAATTTATACATATATGTAAAGTATAATCTTTTTACAAAAAAATCAATATACTTTAAATAAAGCAGTGATTTCATTAATTTAAATAAATAATAAAAATCTTTACTAGGCTTTTTTAAATCCATTAAAAGATATATATATATATATATAGGTATATAAATAATTTAATTAAATTTTACCAAATACAAAATCTGATCTAAAGGTTATAAAAATCATTAATCTAAATTAATAGTCGTACGCTAATTAAATAGGTTCACTGAACCACTAAATAATGTCTATATTTATTATAAACTCGGTATTGTTATCGGCAAGAGAACGACAGAGAGAGGAAATCGTGAAATGTAAACGACTTGTGCCGAAAAGTTCGTTGTCATTTACAGATGCCAGCTAATGTTACCTAGTCTTCCTTTTCGTACGGGCACATTACAGATATAGATGTTATTTCAGGCGAGAAATCTCAAAACAGGTCGTCCTATAAGTATATTGAATCTTTTATTTTTTAAATTACTTAAAATTATCCTAATGAATCAAATCTTAAATGGATAGATCTAACTATGTGCGTATACATATACATGTTTTGGTTCAGGTTGAATGTATACAACGAGCTTCAAAAGTATTTGTTCATCGCAATTTTTGAAACAGGTATAAGTTAAATAGTTACTTATAAAATCTGAATATATTTTTATTATAAAGAAAAGAAAATATAAGTTGTTTGAAGTAATATGGTGATGGTTTAATTACTTTACAGTCTTCTGTTACAGTAATGTTGACTTGCATTTAGAGGGCATATTATACCACGTTGTTGAATGTATACAATGTGCTTCAAAAGTATTTGTACAGCGCAATTTTGTAATAGGTACAAGTTTAATAATTACCTATATAGCATTAATATTTTTTTATTATAAACAAAATGAAATGGGAGTACGATATAATATGCTGATAATTGGATGATAGTTGGATGACATTTGAAATGAATGTCATCCAACCTGTACAACATATACCTACATATATATTTGTATTGCAAAAAATCAAAATGTGAGTTGTGATAGTCATGAAAGAGGTAATAATTTAATCGCTTTACTCTCGCTTCCTAGTGTTGATAGTCGACCAATAAGTACTGCATATGTATGTCACGACTATTGATATAGTAATCCTGTATTTGGCTGATACTATACGCATACATACAACAGCAGTAAACCATATTCGAACACTAATACAAAGAAAATATAATATTTAAAATTAACAAAAGAACAAACTAAAAATACTTCACTATATAATTTAAATTATGCCTAGGTTTGTTTATTAGTTAGCTTAATTAATATTAGCAAATATGTATAGGATGTGTTGCAAGCTTCTTACTTAAGTTTCGATATTTATTAAGTTTCTCGTAACGACTGCTCAACTTGTGACGTTTTTTTTAGGGTACAAGTTAAGAAGAATTATTTTTATGACTCTATAGAGATGAACTATTAATGTTAGCTTTATTGAAACCGCTTATATATTAGAAAACATTGACTAAAGTAATTATTATAGTGTTGGTAATTAGTATTGGCAATACATTCCTTAATGGAAAATAATATTGAATTTATCGTATAAAGTATGCATTTATGTATACTAATTAATGTTTTCTAGTAATGTCTCCAATAATTATTGTGATATAAGAATTCCGCCTTAATAATTATCAGTGACATTAGTAAAAACTACATTCATTAAGATATAATAATCATATTTGTTTACAGCAATATAACTAAAATTATTTTCTTGAATTCTCTTCTATCACATAAAATATTATAGATCTTGTTATTAAAACTATTACTAGTCTTTATTTAAAACCTCTAAATTGCAAGATTTTAAGAATATGCGTTTTTTATATGCCTTTATAATTTAAATATGTAATGGTAATAATGTTTATTTTCCTCCTGTGTTTACTATATTGCAATTAACCTATTAAAATCCATCACAGCAAAAGTACTTTTAAAATACGATACACTAATACTTCCTCAAAATAAAATTAAATATGTTACAGTTGGTTAATAACAAACTAGGTTATATACTATTAAATAACTACCGGAAAATAGTAGGCAGTGCTTTGGCTGATATGATACATATTATATAGGGCCTAGGCCTTCACAGTACTAACCTCAATTTGTGCGTAACTCTACCAGACAATATACTTGTAATTAGTAGCTATGAATGCCTAGTTATGTAATTTAGGTTATATTAAGGTAATATTAAAGAAATTTTGTTTGAAGAATAAACACTCCAACGTATATAATACATAATAAATTAAGATTATTAAACACAATGCATAAAATTTGTATAAAAGTAATATCTTTAAATTGACTAAAGTAAATTATTTAGAAAGCTAATATGACACGGCGTCATACTAATAGCATTATTACTATAACAAACAGGTTGCTATTATTTAAAGTTAGCGTTTGACTTTAATATACTTCCGTACTTCTATATTACTGTTATGTATATGTATATATGCAATTTTTAAATAGTCTTGCATATATAAACATTAATGCTAATTAAATGACAGAAAATAATTTATTTTCGATTTGTCACATAATTTATAACATTTTTGGATATATGAACAATTAATATTATAGAATTTCAAATGAAACACTGACATTATCATCTTGCGGGTTTCTTACATGATGCCTCATTGAAATCACCCATAAAACTAAAGGATTAGTGAATCTAAATAGAACTGACCTTGTTCAAATCAATCAGCAAACTATCCAAAGCGTATCCTAAAGTTTATTTCCGTATTTACACAATATATACACCTTAATCCTTTTTGTCAGTAATAATTCGAACTAACACTATATCTCTGTCTTCAGCAGGCACAATGTGATTATATAGTATTTAATTAACTTATTTGTTCATGTTTATTCTAAATACAGGAATATATAGTAATCTAAAAATATATTTTAGAGTTTTCATAAATTCACTAATTCAAACTGTATAGATATCATCACATAATATTATACGTCCAGGTTATGTATTATGTAGTTATCCATTCGCTAAGATAAAGTCTTCAGCTTATGTGGTTTCGACACATTCGGGAATCACCTGTTAACGCATGGTAAAGGGTAAACTTGCGCATTACACCACTCAGTTTCAGTCACCTTGGGAGTCTTTTCGAAACTAACCATGAAGCGACGTAAACTTGACCGTGATGGTGAATAGGCAGCGCTCCGTTGCGGTGATAGTTGGAAGCTTCTTCTAACGGTATAATCCAGGTCGACGACCTCCAAAATCGAGCTCGAGAGCACAGAGAAAGAAAGAGACTCTTCACTTACCACTGTTGTGTATGTGTACATCTCGCGTTTAAGGAAGTATTTTTGTCTTCTCACTTCGTTCAGGTTCAACGATAAAAATTCGTCTATAAACGGCCCGGAGACCAGCACCGTAAACTCGGTGCTTTTACCTTCGTTCGGGACGGACTATAAAGAGGAAGAAACTGACAATACCATAACATGTTTCTCATCAATAACATTGTGAGTATAGTATGAACGTGCACATATTACAAGTTCTTCGCTTATGGTGCATTTAAAGATATTTAAATAATGATTAAATAATTCACTGATCAACACAATTCTTGTTTCCTTTATTTTTTTTTTTTTCTGTTATTGGGTATTTCTATGGCCCTTACTATGAAAAAAATACTGGGAGATTCTTAACAGCTTTACTTTTTGAAATACACAGTTTTATTATTTTGTCAAAAAATACAAAAAAATTAAAACATATGTTAACAAAATTTCTATCGAACAATAAGATTTTCTTGAATGAACGACTTTAGGTAGATCTCATTGCAAACTCCAGCAGTAGTCTGCCATCATATGTGAGTCCCACCTTCCCTGATAATACTCTTCCATTGTCCGAAGATATTGATGAAATCCTTCACTCTGCTCCACACTAAAATCACCCAGATTTTTTGGAAATCGGTCTAAATGCGAGTGCAGGTAGTGGATTTTTGTGCTCATGTTGCACCCTAGCTGTTGCAAATTCGATAGCATGCACTCAACGAGCTCGACAAGGTCGTCAGATTCCTTTTTGCCTACAAAATTACTCATAACCAAAACAAATGAATTCCAAGTTTTCGATTCGACTTAAGTCATTGATTTGATAAAATTAGGATCATTCACGAGTTGCCTAATCTGTAGCCCATCAAAAATACCAACTTTCAATTTTTCTGTACTTGATCCTGGAAAGTTGCATGAAAGAAAATTTAAACATTCGCCACTTTTGTCAAGCTCCTTCACAAACTGTTTCATTATGCCGAGTTTAATATGAAGTGGTGGAAGTATGATGCGGTCTCGGCTAACTAAAGGCACGTTTATGACATTTTTTGTACCAACTTTTAGGTATTCTCCCACTGACCAAACTTTTTGTCCCAGAGACACATGAAACAAGTGAACTTTGTGTACCCCCCCTTGTTGACCTAAAAGAAAGTTAACCATTTTCAGATCAACACAAATCACCCAGTTGTGTTCTTGATACTTAATTTTTTCCATAACCTTAGAAACATTTGCGTATTCTTCTTTTAAAGTCGTCGAATGTGCAATAGGTATGGATCCGTACTTGTTACCGTTATGAAGCAAAACACACTTTAAACTTCTTTTGCTGCTGTCTAAGAAAAGACGCCAATCACTAGGTTGGTACTTTTTTAAACACAATTGTTGCAAAATACCATCAACATCGTTACAAAAGACTAAATCCTTCTCTTGAGCAAAATACGGTAACAGGTTCTTTTCTCGGGGTACGAAAAAAAGTGATGTTGGTTTCCGGAGCAAGCAAATTTTTTTCTTTTAAACGAGATGCTGAAATTTGAGAAGCTTCTTTCGGTAAGTTCAGATCTCTTACTAAGTCATTTAGTTCTTTCTGATTAAATCGTTCAGGTTCTGAAAAGCTAAATTTGTAGTCTGGATCAGAGTCTTCACTTGATGTATTTCGTTCGGATTCACAGAGATTTGGATCATCAGCAGATTTAGATGTGCTGGGTTGCACCTCTCTTGATTTTAATAGAGGTCGTTGAGCAGATAATAAGTTAGGATATGATGATTTACTTCGTTTTCCAGGGTTAATTCCGTTTATTTTCACAACGCAGAAGTAGCAGTCGTCATTATGGTTTTGAGGTTCTCGCCAAATCATGGGTGTTACGAATATTATTGCATCTCTTTTTCCACTGGACCATAACCGTAGACATAGCACACATTTCTGGAATACAATATGAGGAACCCATGGCTTGTCCTGATTACACAATTTTAATTTAAAGTATTGATGATAAGCAGTTTTCACAAAATCCGATATAGGTTTTCGATACTTTTCAAATATATATTCACCACAAATATAACAAAAACAATCTGGATTACGCACACAACATCTTCTTGACGAAACCATATCTAAACCAACAACAAAATATATTTTAGTGTCCAATAAAAAACGAAAATCTAAGTAAAAATAGTAAATGAGTGTAGTTAGCTATAACTCAAAAACAAAAGCTGTTAGGGAAAATTTGTTGCCGTATTTAAAAAGTACACGTTAATTTGAGATAGAAACAAAAAAAAATCACAGGAAACAAACAATTTCTTTTTTTCTTGACCAGTGTAATTCTACATCATACGATATTTTAAACCAGAAGAAATAGACAAAACTTTTTTGTGAAATATTATGTGAATTATTTCCCTCCCACATCAAATTATTTAAATTATATTTTATTTTATGAAAATTATACTTTTATTAATATTTAATTTGTTTCTTATTCTTAAGTAAATAATTTGATGAAGGTAAACATCATATTGACATGTTCTTTTGATAGTGGGAACATGGAATATATGACAACATTCAATGTTGAAAATATATATTTTTCAGGCTCTTGAAAGAACCCCATAAACAATTATTTTATAGGTGCTTGTTTCAATATTCCAGCAAGACGGAGCACCAGCTCATAGTGTTGCCACAATCACGGAATTCTTGAATCAAAGTTTCCCCAACAGTTGTATTGGACGATATGGACCATTTAGATGGCCTGCCAGAAGCCCAGACTTTACTTCACTCAATTTTTTTTGTGGGGTCATGTATCAAGTAAAGTCTACGATAATGTTCGAGAGAAACCTAAAAACTTGGAAGAGCTAAGAGCAAGAATCACAGACGCTTGCAATTCAATTACAGTACGACAATTGCAAAACACTCGTAGAAATTTCTACGATCGGTTAGGATATTGTGCAACTGCTGAAGGCTAACATCTTGAACAATTTCTATAAATTATTTTTATGTTCACTAATTCAATAAATTATCTCACAGTGTGTAAAATTACATTTATTTTTATTATTTATACCGCAACAAAAGTTAACATAGGGTAAAAACCATTAGCACTCAAATTCCTATGTTCCGCTTATAATCGTAAATAAATTTCTTGTTAACAGATGTGGATCATTAATTATTTTTTCCATCCAAAATTGGCAAAATTCCATTCTTGGGAAGAAGTCGGTTGGTAACAATTAGTGAACATTTTTAATCTTATAAGATATGTACTTTTCGGTCTTCAAAGCTTCATGGCAACTCCTTCTTGAAATTTGGAACTGATCGGCAAGCATATTTAAGCTTGTAAAGCCCTCGTTTTCAACCATCAAACAAATGTTCAATGTGGTTTCTTTTGTAACGGCCGATGGATTTTCAATACGTTTCCTGTCGTCACAATTTACGCAGCCTGTGCTCTGGAATTCATTGTAAATTCGAGACACTGTCGAAATACTTAAAGCTGGGCGGTTAGGATAAACTGCAGCAAAGTTGTCAATAATTTCCACGCGTTCTGCAACATAGACATTTTTTTCGTAAGTTTACTTGTCACTAGCGAAGTGACAAGCGATGTCATCTACCATAAAATGTTTAAATGTTTACGCTACGTTGATTTTGTCACTCAATTTTGTGCGAATTAATTACAACTGAAAACGAAAAAATAATTAAAAAGACTTCATGTCATTAAAACAATGTACAATTGGTAGAAAAATGTTTGATTTATTAAATGATACACAAATTTCTTCCAAATTTTATCCGCAACAAAACTTAACATGGGGTAGAATTTTTAGCACGCAAATCCCTATGTTCTGCTTTAAAAAAAATGCACGGTATATAATTATAAATGTTGTAATTACGCATGGAAGAATCAAAGTAGTTTTGCTAAAAACTATGAATTCTATAACTATGAAACACGAGCGGCCAGTTATTTTGGGGCCCCACACCACAGGTAAGCATTTTACGTAAAGCCATCTCAATGGCTATCTACTGCAAACAACCATTTATAGTGTGCACAAGTTTCCCATCTGAATATACATGTTTTGTTGTGTATTCTGTTATAGGTAAGTACTGCTTATCTGTATTGTTTTTTTTTTGTTTTTTCTGAATTAAGATTTATAATATTCCTACAACTGAAAATATCTATATCTATTTTGGATCACAGACAATAAAATATATTATTATTATTATTATGTTATTACACGAGTTGAAAATATGTATATTATGCACTCGTTATTACTTCTACTATATTTTATTTCCAAAAAATTAAATTATTTATTTTCTTGTATTTCCTTTTTGACATTCGCACAAAATTGAGATGTAAAAGCAGCACAGGTGCAAAATATTCTAGGTTTATTTCCTTCCTTTTTTTCAATAATCTACATATCCAGTTGACAGGTGTAAAACCAGCATTAAAATTGCCAGTTCGTAAATTACAACTAAGTGTATTTTTCATCTGTTTTGTACAGACATACATACCATACATATACATACATGTGCAGATATTCAAGTTCAACAACCTCAATTTTGCTCTCGAACCGTGCAGCAAGTACAGCATTAATTTAAAACAAATAGTTCCGATGCACCGTTTTCTTTTTTTTTTTTTTCTACTCTTTATTTCAACCATATGGATCGACTCATAATTAGTGCTAATCACAAATTGTTTGAAAAGCATTAGGCACAACACTAAGCAGACGGATAACTGTACTAATTAATGAGTTAATATTGTTGTTTTTAATTATTTTCTCTGGATACGTTATAAGTCTTCCATCGCAAATTTACTGCACTTAATAATTTTAAAGCAAATTCTCTTCGATAGCAAGTAAACGCGTTAATTAAAATTATTTATTTAAGTAGACGCCGCCACATATTTCCAAAATAATTCGCCATTTTTCATTAGCAAATACAAATACAATGCCCAGAATACAAATATAATGATGTCTACCTAGAAAATAAATCTTGAGACAACATGTACACTCAGCCTTGTTTCAATGATAAATTTGATGCCTTCCTGAGCACCTTCTTATTTTACTATAATACTTCCTTCGCGGTCATCACAAAAAAGAACAACTCCCCACATACGTCATGGATTACACTTCAAGTAACGAATTCGAGTAATATAAGAAAAGATTTGTTTATATTACAAAAAAAGTACTCCCCATTACACAAGATATACTTAGAAACAACACCTTCATTTAGTAAGTAATGCAAACATTTAATAATAGACTATTTAATGTTGCTAACAAGATCAATTGCATGTCATCGTAGTGACAGAATGTACTGCATCCAGCAAATTTTATGAAAATATCGCTCTAATGAAAAATGATTCCACCATGGTGATATAGCAAACAAGTGTAATTAACTGCTTCATAATATCGCCACTATAATTGTTTCATCTGTACCTGTGATAAACACGAGCCCAAAGATAATCTAAATAGTCTAGCTCTACTTCCGGTTACTGTTACAGAGAAAGATAAAATTATAAGTAAAGCAGCAACTTTGCCTTTGGCCTGGATAACCTTGTGACAAATGCTCGAATATGCGATGCTAACTCGCGTAAATTACTTCATCCAAAAGCTCTATTACAAAACCAGAATGGTTTCGGAATGAATACACCCACCATAACAGTTCTATATGACTTTTTCACGTTTTCGGGAAATTGAAAACAAACGTAATATTCTTGCTATGGACTGTGATCTTACTAAAGCTTTCGACTGTCTACAACACTGCCGCCTTCTAGATAAACTTAACAGTTATGACATCAGAGAAAGAGTGGCTAAATGGATCTTCTCATATCTGGAGTAGAGAATACAGTTTGTCAAATTAAACCATACCAACTCCAGCAATGTCAGAAACACTTACCAATCTGCAGAGCTCTCTGTCAATATTGGTGTTCCTTAGGGATCCATATTTTATCCAACACTTTTCATTCTTTACATCGCTGATCTGGGGCCTTCCTTGCAGAAGCCGTACGTGTTATGTATGCGGACAACACAACCGTCTTGACATCAAGTTCCACACTTACAGACACGATAGATGTCAGCGGGTTCATTATTCAAAATCTCAATAACTGGTTTAATGCGAATAAATTTGGTCTAAGCGTTGACAAACCACACTACACTATATTTTACCCCAGGCAGCGCGCAAATACGAATACTACTCCTCAAATACGAAGCGTCACTCATAAGGATACGGTCACGTTTTTAGGTCTGTCGGTAAATAATAACTTAGACTCTTCTGTTTACTGCAAATGAACTTGCTAAGAAATGCCTTCGAGATGGTGCCTGTTTTGATCATTGCATAATCAAGTCTCTATCGATATATTACTTAATGTATATTATGCAGAAATACAGTCTCGCCTGTCAGGTAAGATTATCTTTTCGGGACTGTCACTAGGGGCAGAAAAAGCATCTTTTGAGTAAAAACGATTCGTCCCATGGATTCATGTAAACCACATTTCAATCAACACAGAATTTTTATACCATCTTCTTCACTTATTTTAGAGAGTGTCTATAATATTTTAAAAATGTAGACATGTACAGAAACGCAGGTTCTGTACGTGTGATTTGCGTTTGTCTCAATTTCTTATAAAACTAATCTCGTCCTCTGTTGAATGTGAAGGGATCAAGTACTACCATCTGCAGATATCTACAGATATACGAAATTCTGGCCTAAAAAAGTTTAGGAACAAAATAAAAGGAATTGTCATGTTTGCACAAAGTAAGGAACTTCCTATACTCGTGCAGCAAATATATCGGACTTTTTTTAATAATTTTGTTCCTTTTTTCCTTGCTTCTACTCTTGTGATTGACATATTCTACACATATATATTAAGCTTTAATATGATTATATGACTTTTCGAATTGGAATGTTAAAAAAATATATAAAAAAATATCGTGGTTTATGAATCATAAAGTCTGTAATAAGTTCCCGATCTAAAAAGTTCTAATTTTGGAAGTCAACATATCTTTCTTTTCGCGGAAAAGGGGCAAAGTAAGAGAGAACTGGAATACGCTATTTACACGAAATACTACTAATAGTAATAATACTACTATATAAAGAAGAAACAATTATGATAGTTCAGTCACCAATTAGAAGAAATGATGTCGAGAAATTGAATCTCTTGGATTTCACTTTACGTATAATTACAGATTCATTTAAGAAATCATATTTAAATTTACTAGCATAAAGTTTACTGTTATAACAGGAGTGAATAATCAAGAAGCTTTATTAAAATTGATCAGTTATTGCAAATTAGAAAATAAAAATAAAAATCAACGTCTACAGGAAAAAAATTAATACCAAGAACTTATTATGACTGATTCTTACTTCTCCAAACACAAAATGGCTTCACTATGTTTTGTGACTTATAGCCCATTATTATTATTATTATTATTATTTATTGTCTTCATTGGATGGAGTCTTACATTATAAAATTAACATGAAATTTAAGTTAAATCATCTAAAATTAACTGATTATATATGGCTACTCAGAAGGCAATTGAAGGAAAAACAATTAAAGTGAGGCAATGCTTCAATTTGCGATACCTAACAATTGAAACTGTCTCTGAAAACGTAGTCACATACTCTGTATTTAAATAAACTGGCTGAAGCACTTTCGAGTAAAACGGAACAGCTTTGCAGAGTTATTCATTGCAAAGATTGAGTAATTCTTCCTTTATTTTTGACATTCAAGTACATACATCTGTCATAAGATATACGAAATAAATACGGTAGAAAACGCGCCATAATTATGCCGCGATATAAGCAAAGAGTCAGATATAAAAAAAAAGTAATTCTGCATATTCAGCGACAAGATTATAATTTGTGAGAACATGGTTGTGCTAAGGAATACGATGAATATACATAAAGCAAAACTTTTGAATGCTTGCGCTTAATTTCGGGCAACAATATCAAGGCAAAGTCAGTGATAAACAGTGAAAACTGTGAAAAGACTGGGGAGTTACAAAGCGTGATTTTCATATTTTCAGGCAGATATTTTTATGAACGAAAAACGACTTTAAGCTAGAATGTGTTCTTTGTTAATTAATCTCGATTTGTTTTGAAAATCGAAAAGGGTTATCAATAAATGGGTCCAAGCTCTTAACGAATTCTGTAACAGCAATTTAATTAATTTAGTATTAAATAAAATTTGGTCTATAAAAGAAAAAAATCTCATATAAGAGATCGATGTAGGCATTGACTTTCCTTCTACTAAAATCCATAATATCTTCATATAAAACTAAGATTTTCAACAAATATAAAACTCCATGAGTTTCGCTTCAGGCGAAAGGCGAACTAATAAGAGAAGAGTCAAACTGTTAATTAACATAATTTCTAAAGGTGCAGGCAATAACTTTAAAAACCAGAATTTGAAAATTTTGTATTCTCCATCAAATAAACTAAAAATTTGTTAAAATTTTTCAAGTTGTTTTTCATTTTTTCGTGTTTTGTCGCTTTTCTCAGTTCCGTGGTTTAGAGACTTAATAGGTTAATTAATTAAAATAATTCATATATTACTGATTAAAATTTAAATTGTTTTTGTACTCACCGCCTGTAAAGTGACATTTGGCGCATGCATCGCTCAACCAGCAAGGAGTATTTCCCTGTCGAGGGGACTGTAAAAGTTGAAAAAATCACTGGCTCTTCGGGACATTTAAAAAAACATCTAACTTGATAGTAATAAAATTTAGTGTATAAAATACTACTTCCCTTGACTATTCTTCACTAAAAGTTTAACTTTGTTTTGTTTTTTGTTAATGGAGATATGCCGATATTTTTGTTTGCATTGTACTAAATTTTAATTTTTGTCCTGTAAATGGATTTTGTCTGTTGGACAATAAAGTTTATTATTATTATTATTATTATTATTATTATTAAAAGTTGGGGAAATCGGAGTAATAATTAAAAATTCTTCTAATAAATTTGTGGCGCCATCTATTGGACTATTTCTCAAGTAACAGTGAAATTAACGATTACTCAACCCAAAAGCGATGAATTCACTATAAATATAATAATAAAAACGTCATAAGCAAGAATATAATAACTTAAACTAAATTTAAGTGTGAGTAATAGGTACGTACAAGAAATGCTTAAATTAATTAGGTAATCTATTTTAGGTTAGGTACTAATCACTTTAATCAATAATAGTTCTTTAATTCATGCTCGTACAAAAACTATTGTACAAACCACTTACATGAAGACATCTTCCACGCATTGGCGCAATTAAAAGCACACATGCGGAAAAATAGTCTTCCCGCACTTGGTTCGTAAATAACTGTTACGTTACATATGCAGTTAATATAAGAACACAATGTAGGTCAACAACAAAATTTACGGGAAAAAAATTTTCATTTATCACTGGTTTTGGTTAGTAATTCATTATAAATTATGTAATTTTCAACATTCTGCTGCTAAAATTAAATGTACAATATCGCTGGGGATTCTATATATCCTAGACAATCAGGAAATATGCATCAACTAAATCAACAATAGATATCCTTATATTTTTAAAGATGTCTTATAGTATGCTAACGACAAACTGGCCTACCTTTGGCAGAGCAAGCACTAAGTTAACATATTGTGCCTAAGAAAAAGTAAATGACCACAAAAAATGATCAGTGCGTTTAGTATATGTATTGCCAAAAAGAGTTCTATGACAGTTGCTCTAAATATTCAAATCATTGCCATTGTGTAGCAAAATTCTTACAACAATGAGGAAATATTTTTTATGTATCCTATTGAAGCATTTTTCCTGATACTTCGGGGAAGATGACAAATGCTGTTTTTTCTTCTTTCTTAGTTTTTGCACAGAAAATATAAGCACTCAAAAAGGTGAACATCTATCTCGAACTTACCCTATACATATCTGGTATTCTCTACATATAAAAGGAAAAATCTATTCTAAACAAGCTAGAAAGCTAAAACATAAAACGTCCTTTCCCCACACACACAGGAATTTCAAACTTTGCATGTCTTGATAAAGAATTTTAATTAGTCTACAATAGATAACGTTCTATAGGTAGCAGAAGACGTTTCAAGTATTCTTGATACCTTTTTGTAAGTTTACATTTAAATTCGTAACATTGGTAAAGGAAAATTTTGTAATTTTAAGGAAAGAATCATTTTGGCACATCACAGCTAAAATAGTTATTTACAAACCAAATGCGAGAAGATTACGTTACCACATAATCGTATTTTCAAAGGATGAGTGACTGAAAGGAGCGAGTGTCTTTAATTACGCGAATGGCCGGAAGATATTTTCACGCAAGTGGTTTGTAGAATATCTTTTGTACTAACATTAAATTAAAATCTTTGTTTTAATACATTATAATTCAGAGCAAACATTAAAATTAACTGCCAACAATGTCATTTAAAATATGGCGCTTACAAATTTGTTGGAAGAATTTGAAGCAATTACTCTTATTTCCCTAACTTTTACTAAAGGCAATTCAGGAAGGTCATATTTTATAAACTTAAATTTGATTACTATGAAGATCGTTTTTTTTAATGCCGCAAAGAGCCAGCGTTTTCTTGCTATTTTTACAATTGAGTCCATCGGGAAGCACTCCTTGTTATTCAAGCAATATTTGCGCGAAATGTTGCTTTAAAGGCGGTGAGTACAAAAACTGTTACTACATACTACATACCTACATTGTTCCAATGTGGAGCAACAGTCACTGTTTGTAGTGTTTTGAATTAAGATAATAGGTATTAGAGTATGATTAATTGTAAAAATTCCATAAATTATGTATAAAATTGCATTTTAGGACTGTCGATAATGCCTTTCTAGAGAAAATTATATAACACTATACATTCGCCAAAGCAAAATTAAACATAAAGAAGTATTTATATGTACAATTTATAAGTTTACATTTTCAATTTGTAAGTACATAATGCAGTATAGCAAATATTCAGATATTAATATATAACTTGCAGAAAATTCTTATGAGAGGTAATTTCAGTCAATAATTTAATTAAAACAGATCAAAATTAAACAATCGTTCTCGTCGTTATTGTTAATTTTCAGGTTTTGTTCTGCTTTGGCGTGTATACTATAGAAAACAGCAATGTTTTTATAAGTTCTAGTACAGATTTCAATGGAATAACAAGAAATTTCACTCTTTAAGAAACAAATATAATTATTCAGTAATTATCTTCTAATAATTTAATACAGAATTACAATAACTAAGTATATAATCCGTCATTTTCCTTACGAATCCGAATAATAAAACTTACAACACTTTAATCGAGGTCTTTGTTCCGTTTAGAGTATTACTCAATGTAATACACAGATCATCATAAATCCATTTAAAAAGATTCACGTCATCGACCGTCCAAATATGTTACTTTGTTATGGTATGGCTGCATGACATAATAATTCTCTTGATACAAGACGACTCGGACTTCATATGTATTCAACGAAATAACTTTCTCTCGAATGTACAGAAGTTCCTGACTCATTAATGTTTCCTAAAAACAAAAACTTCCACAGATACAGCTCGGTATCACGTGAATTGTTTTCAACGTGAATCACAAAACCAGCCGGCGAGTGAGTTACGGGTTACTCGCTTGATTTACCGTTCAACTCTAAGAACGCAATCGCCTCTGATATATACAAATTAGTTCAAATGCAGTTCTCTTTTGTATATTAATAACGGCATGTATGTTTTTGCTAGTAAAATATGGTTATAATAGCTTTGATATACATTTCTTTTAATAGAAATGAACAACATTGCGACGGTTTTACTTAAGAGGTTAGAAAAAACAAATGTACCTATTATAAAATAAAACAGAAAAAAACATTTTCGTTTAACTTGTTCATAATAGCATAAGCTATAAGTTTATTATCCAGTATTATCAACTATCCATGATTTTAATAACAATAAACATAAACACTTAAATTCAGGAGCGTTACTTAGAGCATCAAATTTACTGGGCTTTACTTAGGTTTTGTTCTTATTTATGGCACATAATCCAAGAAAATAATACCTATTTTTGTGGTTTATTTGCCCATACATTTATGTTTTTCTATAATACTTGATAACTTTTTGTTACCAGTACAATATTATTAACAAAGAAAGAAGCTCTTATTTTTTCAGGCCGAAGACTTTCATAGTATATCGTAATACGTTGCCCTTGGTCAAACCCTCTGTTATAACTTTGTTCATGAGGCAGACGAATAATAATATACTCAACACCCCATTCTTTATCCTTCAGGATTCAAAAACCTATCTACCTATTTAATGTAAACTAATTAGGTTCTACCAGTAGGTACTGTTCAAAATTTATTATATTTATTACTTTGACACCAAATTATTGTTCAATGAACCTATAGTTTTGAAAATACTAAAGCGCATAAATGTGTAAAGAAAATACACATATGAAATAGGTACAAGATCACTACTGCTTTCTCCGATTACAAAGCACTTAATGCCTCCTAAAAGTGTCGAAAAACGCACAAATATCGAAAAAATAAGACTTTTCAGTACAACCGCAAATAACATATTATAACTCTTATAACTAAGCGAAGCTAGTGTGATGTTTCCAATCCCCGTTACAATACCAATGAAAAATTCTCTGAGATTTTAATCATATACTTTCAATGTTTAAACGCATACTTACAGATTAACAACATTTCTGTTAGTGATCGGTCAACATCTTAAATTCCAAAACATTGCTTTTCTTAGAAACACTGTTTGTACTTTACAAACTATCTCGACAGTTAATACTACTTTAATAATCCAGTTAATGAATTATTGAACATACATGCACTGTTTAAAACTGTTGGAAATACAGGACCGAAACAACTGTGGCTTGTGGATAATATAGAGTATCTACAAAAAGTGAGAAATAATACCGAGGCTAAATTTGGACGAACGGGGTTGACAGAGTTACTATATAAGTCTCTGAGAAATTTTACTACGTTAACTCTAAAGAATGGAAAAAGGACTTTCAGCACCAGTAAGCAGTGATGGTCAGAGATGAGGCACCTTGACCTCACTAAACGCAAAACAAACCAAATTCTTCCTGACCAACGAAATCCTACTGATTCCACTTCCTTATCATCAACAACCTAAGGTATGTACTGTAGATGTTACCACTACAATTGAGATATAGCAGCATACATTTTTTGAAAGGGTAGTGCACTCAAAGCTATACAATTTTCGTATAAAACATCAACTGATTAATAAGCATCAACAGATTTTTTCAAAAACAAAAGAGTACAAAACAGAAATATTTGAATATGTCATCAACATTCTCTGATACTTTATTGAATCTGTCGAAAACTAAAAAAAATATTATCTTAAATTTAAAACTAAGCAAATAAACTATCCTAACAGTGTTGATATTACTAACATAAACTACTGATTCAATCAATAATTATTTGTAATTGTCGATTGCCATTTGAAATGGTACACACATATATAAGTAAATGAGCACCTTATGCTATGTATGTATTTATGTATTTGAGAGTATAGATTAGCAACATAATAATAATAATAATCTTTATTCATTTCAACAAAATACAAAATACCCAGGAACACAGTAGTATTTGTACTGGAAATATGTCACAAAGAGAAAGAATAATAGAGTTACAATAAAATCACTAATCATAAAATATACATATACAGGGTGAGTCAACTACGTGGGTAAGGCCGATTGTGCCCTTACGAGTAAAGATATTTCGAAGCGGTTTTTTTCTTGTGGTAGCTGTTCATTAGGGGCACATTTTAAAAATATTTTATATTATGCAGAGTGTTCTATAACTTGGTGGCAAACCATAGTTATAGTTTTTTAAATGGAACATCCTATATATTATTGCATTTTTGAATTCCCCGTATTATTTTTAGTCAAAAAGTTATAAGATAGTATAGGCCTAAAGTGTAAAGTTTTTGACTTATTCCCATTTTTCTGAAAAATTCAATGTTTGTATAAAATTATATTTCCCGGAAACGACGTATTAGATGGACAAAAATTTTTGCAGTATTGTTTACAATAAGAGGTCCTAATAGAAGCATGTTTTATTTTTTTACAGTTAGTAACTGCATGTGCAGGAAACTGGATTAAAATTAGATGACACGTTTTTGTATAAAAGTCTTTTTTTTTAATGGAGCACCCTGTATATCAGTTCATTTTTGAATTGTTTATTAAATTTCATGTCAGAAACATGTAAAACGTTAATACTTTAAAAGTCACTATTACAGAGTTATTGTCGTTTTTTGATATGCTTTTGTTAGTTTCTGCAAAAAAAACAATTTTTTCAAATGGAACAGCCTGTATATTATTTCATTTTTGAATTTCTTATTAAATTTCACATCAAAACCATGTCAGACGTTAATACTATAAAAGTGACTATTACTGAGCTATTGTCTCTTTTTGATATAATTTTGTCAGTACTATACTAAGTATATTAATTAAACCACAAAACTGACAAAATTATATTAAAAAGAGACAATAGCTCAGTAATAGTCAGTTTTAAAGTATTAACTTCTTAGATGTTTTTGATGTGAAATTTAATAATAAATTCAAAAATGAAATAATATACAGAGTGTTCCATTTGAAAAAATTGACTTTTTTGCAAAAACTAACCAAGAGCATATCAAAAAACGACAATAACTCTGTAATAGTCACTTTTACTATATTAACGTTTTCCATTTAAAAAAATTGACTTTTATACAAAAACGTGTCATCTAATTTTAATCCAGTTTCCTGCACATGCAGTTAGTAACTGTAAAAAAATAAAACATGCCTGTATTAGGACCTCTTATTGTAAACAATATTGCAAAAAATTTTGTCCATCTAATACGTCGTTTTCGAGAAATATAATTTTATAGAAACAGTGAATTTTTCAGAAAAATGGGAATAAGTCAAAACTTTACACTTTAGGCCTATACTATCTTATAACTTGTTGACTAAAAATTATACGGGGAATTCAAAAATGCAATAATATATAGGCTGTTCCATTTAACAAACTATAACTATGCTTAGCCACCAAGTTATGGAACACTGTATAATACAAAATATTTTTAAAATGTGCCGCTAATGAACAGCTACCACAAGAAAAAAACCGTTTCGAAATATCTTTACTCGTAAAGGCACAATCGGCCTTACCCGCGTAGTTGACTCACCCTGTATATTATAAATTAAAAAATAATATTAAAATATTCAAAATATTTGAAAACTAAATTAATTAAAATGTAGTATCACCGTGACATATATTCATCAATAGAATAACAAGATAACGTTAACAAGTACGCCCTAACATTGTACTCAAATTTACATATAAGTTTTACAAGATTTTTTGCTGTTTGGCAGCTTATTATACAAGCTACATCCCATGAAACCTAAGTTCTTTTGAAACAGAGTGGTTTTATGGGTTGGTGGTAGCAAATAATTAGTTTGACGTATGTTGTAATTATGCGAAGTATCAGTCGCAAATTGACATTTAAATTTATAAACATAGCACAAAACTTCATGGATATACACGTCATATACAGTAAGAATATTGTGTTTCCCAAAGATGTTCTACAAGAGTCACGAGAGGAAAGATTGAAAATGGTACGAATCGCGCTCTTCTGCAATATAAGAAGACGCTCTGTTCCAAGACCAGATCCTCAATGAATTATTCCAAACCTCAGCCTGGAATGGAAATTGGCGTAGTAACAAGTTTTAAGAACATGAGCACTGCAAGAACTTCTCAGATTGGAGCAAGCATAACATATTCTAGATAGTTCGTTACAGATATTATCGATATGGGTAATCCACCTAAGATCCTTATCAATGGTGACACCAAGAAGTCTGGAAGTCCTGCACAATTTCACCTCATTCCCACCCAAAGAAAAACTATTCACATTACATCCATGCTGGTTGCGGAACAAAATACATTTGGTTTTTTGGGTGTTAACAACCAAACCATTAGCACAAAGCCATTCACAAAATCTTTGATAAAGGCAGTTAACACTCTCAAACAAACCAGCCAAATTGCTAGATCGAATTATTATATTAATGTTATCAGCATATAGTACAAGATCAGAGGCCATCCCTAGAAATGAAGGAAGGTCGTTGATATAAATTAAGAAAAGAGTGGGTCCAAGGACTGACCCCTGGGGAACCCCCCTACACGAAACTCTGGTATCAGACGAAAGCTGATTAATCACTACCCTCTCTCTGCGATTTAACAGGTAACTCTCAAACCAACAGTAAGCCTCACCCCTAATATCATAATTTTGTAATTTATTGAGCAGAACATTGTGATCGGCAGCTTCAAAAGCTTTCGCTAGGTCGACAAACATTGCAAGGCAAGAGGTACCAGCATCAATGTCGCGCAAGATTGAATTAACGAACCCATACAAAGCCGTATCAATAGATCGGCCCGGCAGGAATCCTTGTTTGCAAGTCGTGAAGAGATTATTTACTCTTAAGTATGAAATGATTTCATTTATATGAGTAGTGTACTTATACCGATTCTGGACCCTCCTCCCCCTCTCACCCAGCTCCCCCTCACCCCCCTCGCCCTAGTGGCGCCCTCTGCCAACCCAACTGATGTGGCGCCCCCTCGCGGTCGCCAACCCAACTAAAAATTGCAGATTTCATCATTACCAACCTAACTAAAAATTGCAGATTTCATCATTGCCAACCCAACTAAAAATTGCAGGTTTCATCATTACCAACCCAACTAAAAATTGCAGATTTCATCATTACCAACCCAACTAAAAATTGCAGATTTCATCATTACCAACCCAACTAAAAATTGCAGATTTCATCATTACCAACCCAATGTGGCGCCCTCTGACGGCCACTAACCAAACTAAGAAATGGCAGATTTCATCATTACCAACCCAATGTGACGCCCTCTCACAGCCACTAACCAAGAAATGGCATCTCTCATGATTACCATAATGCAGCATCCTCTCACGGTCACTAGCCAAACTAAGGTGACGTCAGACAAAATGGCGGACCATCAAGATGGTCTTTGTTTCTAGAGAATTCCTGAATAAATTACCAGGCTTGCTATCGCGCTTCTCAATGTACTTTAAACAGGTCTAAACATGTTTCCAGCGGAAACCGCAACGGCTGTCTGCTTCTGTGATAGCCGCATGCTTGAAATGTATATCTTACTTATAAAATAAAATAAAACAAACAATGTATTTATTATTATTAATTAACAATATGACCAAGTTTCATACCCTCAAGATGGTCGATAAAAATATAAACTTTATATCTAAGATCGGCATACCATTTCAAAATTATAAAATAAATATACAGTATGCTTCTGTGATAGCCGCACGCTTGAAATGCATATCTTACTTATAAAATAAAATAAAACAAACAATGTGTTTATTATTATTAATTAACAATATAACCAAGTTTCATACCCTCAAGATGGTCGATAAAAATATAAACTTTATATCTAAGATCGGCATACCATTTCAAAATTATAAAATAAATATACAGTATGCTACTGGACGAGATAGCAACCAAGTATGAATATACAGGACGTTTCAAAGGTAGGATAGAATAGCAAGATGGCCGCCAAAAATCTAATAAACTAAGGTGACGTCAGGCATCCAATCTATCAAAACCATGCACTCAAACTCCTATGAAACATCATCTCAAAACCATCGCTAGAATCAGCTCACAACCGGGTCATGAAGCAGTTCTGAAACCCCTATATTAAAACCACACATTCAAACCACTATCAAATCCCTCTTTTCTCAAAAAGCCATCCAACCATCCATCAATCCATCCATCCATCCATACATCCATCAATCCATCCATCCAACCATCAATCCATCTATCCATCCATCCATCCATACATCCATCCATCCATCCATCCAACCATCCATCCTCAAAACAATACTTTCAAGTCCATTAATCCATCCATCCATCTGGACGAGATAGCAACCAAGTATAAATATACAGGACATTTCAAAGGTAGGGATTTTTAGAAAAGCAAGATGGCGAATCCAAGATGGCCGCCAAAAATCTAATAAACTAAGGTGTCGTCAAGCATCCAATCTATCAAAACCATGCACTCAAACTCCTATGAAACATCATTTCAAAACCATCGCTAGAATCAGCTCACGTCATGAAGCGGTTCTGAAACCCCTATATTAAAACCACACATTCAAACCACTATCAAATCCCTCTTTTCTCAAAAAGCCATCCAACCATCCATCAATCCATCCATCCATCCATCCATCCATCCATACATCCATCCATCAATCCATCCATCCATCCATCCATCCATCCATACATCCATCCATCCATCCATCCATCCATCAATCCATCCATCCATACATCCATCCAACCATCCATCCAACCATCCATCCATCCAACCATCCATACATCCATCCATCCATCCATCCATCCATCCATCAATCCATCCATCCATACATCCATCCAACCATCCATCCAACCATCCATCCATCCAACCATCCATTAATCCATCCATCCATCTGGACGAGATAGCAACCAAGTATGAATATACAGGACGTTTCAAAGGTAGGGATTTTTAGAAAAGCAAGATGGCGAATCCAAGATGGCCGCCAAAAATCTAATAAACTAAGGTGTCGTCAAGCATCCAATCTATCAAAACCATGCACTCAAACTCCTATGAAACATCATTTCAAAACCATCGCTAGAATCAGCTCACGTCATGAAGCGGTTCTGAAACCCCTATATTAAAACCACACATTCAAACCACTATCAAATCCCTCTTTTCTCAAAAAGCCATCCAACCATCCATCAATCCATCCATCCATCCATCCATCCATACATCCATCCATCCATCCATCCATCCAACAATCAATCCATCCATCCATCCATCCATACATCCATCCATCCATCCATCCATCCATACATCCATACATCCATCCATCCATCCATCCAACAATCAATCCATCCATCCATACATCCATCCATCCATCCATCCATCCAACCATCCATCCATCCATCAATCCACCCATCCATCCATCCATCCATCTGGATAACATAGCAACCAAATATTAATATACAGAACATTTCAAAGGTAGGGATTTTTAGAAAAGTAAGATAGCGAATCCAAGATGGCCGCCAAAAATCTAATAAACTAAGGTGACGTCAGGCGAAATGGCCGACTATCAATATGATCGATCAAAATATAAACTCAACTTCTAGAAAATACCCAACTCCATATCACGCATCACAACAACAACCACCACCACAACCACCCAACATAGTTTCAAACGCCACAACACCAGACCAACTTAAGAAGATACATCTAGGTCAATCCCCAACACAACATACTTTCAAACGCCACCACCGCGGATTTACATCTAAGATCGGCATACTTTGTCAAAATCATAAAATAAATATATAGTATGGTACTGGATAACATAGCAACCAAACATGAATATACAGGACATTTCAAAAGTAAGACTTTTAGAAAAGTAAAATAATGAGCCCATATTTTTAA
The DNA here is from genome assembly GCA_963170755.1 of Amphimallon solstitiale. Taxonomy (NCBI): domain Eukaryota; kingdom Metazoa; phylum Arthropoda; class Insecta; order Coleoptera; family Scarabaeidae; genus Amphimallon; species Amphimallon solstitiale. The sequence continues at coordinate 62,015,103 of OY720679.1, read as the reverse complement.
GAAAACAATTTATTAAAAATAAAACAACTACACACATCAAACAAACCTCAACCATACTTTCAATTTCACAAATATCAAAATTTAAACAAAACAATCAAATGCAAAGGCAAGGAATGTTCTCGAGATGACCCATATAGTGCAATATAACAATGCAGTAAAACGATAGAGGTGAGATACATGGTCTATCAAAAATTTTTATTACCCACTTTTTTTCAGCAATCAAAACTTTTTTGACAAAACACTATACATATGAAAATAGACATAACATTAAATATTTCCATTTTAGAGATACCCCAGTTTAATCTCAATTTTAAATAACATAAATTCTTAAATTGATTTAGTTAACTTTCTTATAATATTTAAAAAAAGGTTGAAAAAGAAAACATACTAAGTCCCACAACAGATAAAATATGTACTATCTTTTTACACTTCATGTTTAGTACTATCATTAGAAGAAATATGCTTGAGGTACAGCTTTTAATATGAAATTTAGAGGTTTTTATGCAAAATACATAGTTTATCACTAATAAAACTAATTTTGAAACACATTGTCCACATAGCAAATACCACTTCCTGTACATTTTAAAAAATAACAATTTTTATATATCATAAAAGAACCAAACAAAAAACTAATATAAAGACAGCATTAACGTTCTAACCAAAAGATTTACAAAAATATTAAATATATACTTGTTCTAAAAATGCTTCTATCTCTCTTTTACAGTTTATGTTTGTACAGCAGCGAATGTATTACATTTCCTTTGAAATTACATAAAAATCCATGCAATACACTTAAAACATTTGAAAAATCATGTTTGGTAAGCCCACTATATATCAATATTTAAGACAAAAAATTATTATTAATTTTCCATCTACAGATACCCCTGCTTAATATCAATTTGAATTAACATAAATTCATAAAATGAGTCTATCTTTTACAGTTCGTGAGTTGTACTATCATTAGAAGAAATATGATTGACGAGCGGCTTTTAATATGAAATTTAGAGGTTTTTACACAAAAACATAGTTTATGCCTAATAAAAACTAATTTTGAAACACATTGTACACATAGCAAATACCACTTCCTATACATTTAAAAAATAACAATGTTTATACATCATAAAAGAACGAAACAAAAAAAAAAAAAAAAACTAATATAAAGACAGCATTAACGTTCTAACCGAATTCGAGCCATACTTTCCCATGTTTTGTGAGCTGTTGCATTGTCCTGTTGGAAATACCCATGTAAAAGTTCGTCATCATGAAGATTTTGTAAAAACGGTTCAAGTAAATTATTACGATATCTCTCAGCATTTATCGATCCTTCAAAAAACACAGGTCCAAATATACACCTTCTAGAAACCGCTAGCCAAACACCAATTTTCTGCGGATGGAGAGGCGATTGAATAAACTCATGAGGATTCTCCGAAGACCAAATACGCATATTTTGTTTGTTTATATAGCCGGATAGGTGAAACCATTCTTTTTGTATATATTTGTAGAGTAAAAGCAGCATTCGATCGACTAAGAAATAGTAGCACTTAAAACATTTGAAAAATCATGTTTGGTAAGCCTACTATTTAAGACAAAAATTATTATTTATTTCCATTTACAACAGATAGCCCACTATTTATCAATATTTAAGGGCAAAAAATACTATTAATTTCCCCATTTACAACAGATTCCCTTGTTTAATCTCAATTTTTGAATAACATAAATTCTTAAATTGATTTAGTTAACTTTCTTATAATATTTAAAAAAGGGCGAGAAAGAAAACATACTAAGTCTCACAACGGATAAAATATATGCTATCTTTTACAGTTCATGTTTTTGTACTATCATTACAAGAAATAAGCCTCGCGATTAGCTTTTAATCTGAAATTTAGATGCTTCATAAAACCACCTCAGAGACACTAAAAAATTATGATTTTCAGCTCAACCAACCATTCAAAAAGTTGATACATCAAATTCATGAATATTAATATCACTCTACACTCTTAATAAAAAATTTAGCAGAAGTCTCACATTAAATGAATACAAAATTTATATATGCACTACATTAAATGAAGATTGAATTTTATACACTGCTTATATCACCAGAAATTTTGTTACAAGATTATATGATTAGATAGACTCATGACTAAGCCTAAACGGACACCAGGCTTTCAATATGTAGTAAAGTTTTTTCTTCATACATTTAATATAAACTAATGATCTATCTTTAGAAAGCATCCACAGGTCCATTAGAACTTGCGGGTGGTGCAACATCTACTTTAACCCTCTTCTTAGGCGGTCCGGCAACATGCTCACATGTATCCACACCCTCCCTACAAATACAGCAAACAAAATTGCGGTGGAGGGTATTCACATGCCGCTTCAAACTATCCCGCCGGCTGAAGGAGTTGCCACATATGATGCAATTCATTCTATGAAAAACAAATTAAAAATAATTAATATAATAAATTTAAAAGAATAAAAAGCTATTGAAACCTAATTTTTAATATATCTAAATTGCTAATTTATTTGAAAAGCTCCTCGTATATGAATTGCTATAAAATACTAATTATAGACCTACATATATAAAAATAATATTTTAATACATAAACTTTGACTGATACCCGTATATTTAACTAAAAATACTCTTATTGTTCAGAATTTATTTAAATTATTGAGAAAAACCTTTAAAGAACCGTATGAAATAATCAACTTAATTATATAAATTTACACACTTAAACATTAAAAAACAATTTAAAGAAAGCACTAAATGCAAAAAATACTTTGAAGCACCCATGGATTAATTGTATATAAAAATAATATTCAATAAAATTTACACCATTAAATTATTAAAAATAACCTTATAATTGAGAAAAAACAATTTTTAAAAGTCCTATAAAATTTTAGAGTAGTAGAAAAACTATGATCAGCGTATATTTAACTAAAAAATACTTGTATTACTGAAAATTTATTGATAAAACCCTTTAAAACTTTATAAAATAATCAATTTAATAATATAAATTTACGCACCTAAAAATTTAAAAAAAAAGGAAAAAAAAAACAATATAAAGAAGCTACTAAATACAAATAAAATACTTTGAAGCACCCTGGATAATTGTATATAAAAATAATATTCAATAAAATATTAATAAAATATACACCATTAAATTATTAAAAACAGCCTTATAATTGATAAAAACAATTTTTAAAAAGTCCTATAAAATTTTAGAGTAGTAGAAAAACTATGATCAGCGTATATTTAACTAAAAAATACTTGTATTATTGAAAATTTATTGATAAAACCCTTTAAAACCTTATAAAAATTAAAAAAAGAAAGAAAAACAATATAAAGAAGCTACTAAATGCGTATAAAATACTTTGAAGCACCCTGGATTAATTGTATATAAAAATAAAATATTAATAAAATATTAATAAAATATATACCATTAAATTATTTAAAAAATAACATTATAATTGAGAAAAAAACAATTTTTAAAAAGTCCTATAAAATTTTAAAACTAATGTAAAATATTGCAAGTTAATATTATATAAATTAGGCTTTCTAAATACCTTGTAGTAAAACACAAACAAGCACTAAAAACGATGTTGACTGGTCGAAGATAATGAAATTAAAGATGCCGATCTACGTATATATAGATACACATCTGCGTCAGATTCCCACGCAAATGGAGTGATGCATAAAGAGAAAGACCTTTTTTTCCCCGCGCATACATATATATACATATATACGTATGCGGCCAGAGGCAATTAGCGGCGGGCGCATTCCGTCCCCATGGTCGGGCTGTGTTTTAAGGAATGCACTTAATTTTTTTCGGTAGCATACCTGCATCCAATGAGGGTTGCGAGTCCGGGAATTTCGTCTTTCTACCTGTACAGATAGATCTGTCTTTATATAAAATTCGTATATATTATCTATGATTTTAGTTTTAAAATAAAAAATAATAAGAAGGTTAAAATAATTCGTTATTTTGTAGATAGTTGCATTATTTTGCATGCATATACATTCTCCATTAGTTTTATTATTATGATAAAAACAATGATTGACATTTTAATAAGCTTTGATACATCATTAAAATATTCCAGCAAATTAAATGCTAATGATGTAAAAATACCTAAAAATATTTCGTAAACAAGAGTATTTTAGTTAAATATACGGAGATCCATATGAAAAACTACGAAAGTTATATTAATGTTAAATATTAAATAATTTAATTAAATGAAAACACATCGTTTCACAAAAATTATGTTTTATTAAACACTAGATGTACATCTCATTTACCATAACAGTACATTATAAACCTTTCTTAATATTGATGATGCAGGATCAGTTAAATTAGTATGGTTGTTAAGAAATTGGAGGAGCATTTGATAGTATTTTCTTCATAAAAGTAGTATGTATTATAATATAAGATAGTGTTATAAACTATACAATAAATATTATTCAGTATTGGAATACACAATGAATAACACAAATTTTGAGTAGAGAAAGATAAATATTTCTAATTGCACATGTGTGAATTTGAATTTATCGGGAATATACAGAGTAATTATTTACATCTGATGGTGAAACATGGTCGCGTATTTTATATCATTCAGTAATTTAATTTGCTCTATAGCTAGACAATGAGGTGGATGCTAAGCATTAATTTGTACACACGTAATGTTATGATCGTCAGTGTAACATATATATTCAAGTCTAACACAAACTTTTTGATTTATTGAAAGCCCAATAGAAATTATCACTAGTTCGAGAAGAATAGTCATGTACCTCTACATATTCAAAGCCGCTGAAGTATGAGTACATTAACAGCTGTATACGCGTGTCTTTATCATCCACTTTAATGTGTTACTGTAATTCCAGCTACTTTTTTTATTTATACGTACATATATTGTGAATTATTACACTAATTATAAAACAAAATTAATTATAGATAGACAAACATTATACAGGTATATTGCAAACATGTAATGCTAAGATAATCAGAGTGATATATACATACATGTAAAGAAATTTATAATTTATTCAATCTCTTATTAAAAGAGTTATTAATATTTTTCAAATGAATACCTGACAGTGGTGGAAAACTGTTGAAATTTGGATAGATTAATAGTTACATATGCCAGCTTCAGAATAGCTTCTGAACATGTTGGGTTGTAATTTGGTATACAATAAAAGGCAGCGGGGAACTGAACCGCCTCCCAAAAAAGGTATTTATTATTAAAATCATCGTTTTCCCATCACAGAAAAATAGTGTATCATACAAGGGAAAAAAGTATTAGATTTTAGCTCGAGGTAAGATAAATTACCGAGAGCTAAAATCTAATTTTTTCCATTGTATAATACACTATTTTCTGTGATGGGAAAACGACGATTTTAATATTAAATACCTTTTTTGGGAGGCGGTTCAGTTCCCCGCTGCCTTTTATTGTATACCAAATTACAACCCAACATGTTCAGAAGCTATTCTGAAGCTCGCATATGTAACTATTAATCTATCCAAATTTCAACAGTTTTCCACCACTGTCAGGTATTCATTTGAAAAATATTAATAACTCTTTTAATAAGAGATTGAATAAATTATAAATTTCTTTACATGTATGTATATATCACTCTGATTATCTTAGCATTACATGTTTGCAATATACCTGTATAATGTTTGTCTATCTATAATTAATTTTGTTTTATAATTAGTGTAATAATTCACAATATATGTACGTATAAATAAAAAAAGTAGCTGGAATTACAGTAACACATTAAAGTGGATGATAAAGACACGCGTATACAGCTGTTAATGTACTCATACTTCAGCGGCTTTGAATATGTAGAGGTACATGACTATTCTTCTCGAACTAGTGATAATTTCTATTGGGCTTTCAATAAATCAAAAAGTTTGTGTTAGACTTGAATATATATGTTACACTGACGATCATAACATTACGTGTGTACAAATTAATGCTTAGCATCCACCTCATTGTCTAGCTATAGAGCAAATTAAATTACTGAATGATATAAAATACGCGACCATGTTTCACCATCAGATGTAAATAATTACTCTGTATATTCCCGATAAATTCAAATTCACACATGTGCAATTAGAAATATTTATCTTTCTCTACTCAAAATTTGTGTTATTCATTGTGTATTCCAATACTGAATAATATTTATTGTATAGTTTATAACACTATCTTATATTATAATACATACTACTTTTATGAAGAAAATACTATCAAATGCTCCTCCAATTTCTTAACAACCATACTAATTTAACTGATCCTGCATCATCAATATTAAGAAAGGTTTATAATGTACTGTTATGGTAAATGAGATGTACATCTAGTGTTTAATAAAACATAATTTTTGTGAAACGATGTGTTTTCATTTAATTAAATTATTTAATATTTAACATTAATATAACTTTCGTAGTTTTTCATATGGATCTCCGTATATTTAACTAAAATACTCTTGTTTTACGAAATATTTTTAGGTATTTTTACATCATTAGCATTTAATTTGCTGGAATATTTTAATGATGTATCAAAGCTTATTAAAATGTCAATCATTGTTTTTATCATAATAATAAAACTAATGGAGAATGTATATGCATGCAAAATAATGCAACTATCTACAAAATAACGAATTATTTTAACCTTCTTATTATTTTTTATTTTAAAACTAAAATCATAGATAATATATACGAATTTTATATAAAGACAGATCTATCTGTACAGGTAGAAAGACGAAATTCCCGGACTCGCAACCCTCATTGGATGCAGGTATGCTACCGAAAAAAATTAAGTGCATTCCTTAAAACACAGCCCGACCATGGGGACGGAATGCGCCCGCCGCTAATTGCCTCTGGCCGCATACGTATATATGTATATATATGTATGCGCGGGGAAAAAAAGGTCTTTCTCTTTATGCATCACTCCATTTGCGTGGGAATCTGACGCAGATGTGTATCTATATATACGTAGATCGGCATCTTTAATTTCATTATCTTCGACCAGTCAACATCGTTTTTAGTGCTTGTTTGTGTTTTACTACAAGGTATTTAGAAAGCCTAATTTATATAATATTAACTTGCAATATTTTACATTAGTTTTAAAATTTTATAGGACTTTTTAAAAATTGTTTTTTTCTCAATTATAATGTTATTTTTTAAATAATTTAATGGTATATATTTTATTAATATTTTATTAATATTTTATTTTTATATACAATTAATCCAGGGTGCTTCAAAGTATTTTATACGCATTTAGTAGCTTCTTTATATTGTTTTTCTTTCTTTTTTTAATTTTTATAAGGTTTTAAAGGGTTTTATCAATAAATTTTCAATAATACAAGTATTTTTTAGTTAAATATACGCTGATCATAGTTTTTCTACTACTCTAAAATTTTATAGGACTTTTTAAAAATTGTTTTTATCAATTATAAGGCTGTTTTTAATAATTTAATGGTGTATATTTTATTAATATTTTATTGAATATTATTTTTATATACAATTATCCAGGGTGCTTCAAAGTATTTTATTTGTATTTAGTAGCTTCTTTATATTGTTTTTTTTTTCCTTTTTTTTTAAATTTTTAGGTGCGTAAATTTATATTATTAAATTGATTATTTTATAAAGTTTTAAAGGGTTTTATCAATAAATTTTCAGTAATACAAGTATTTTTTAGTTAAATATACGCTGATCATAGTTTTTCTACTACTCTAAAATTTTATAGGACTTTTAAAAATTGTTTTTTCTCAATTATAAGGTTATTTTTAATAATTTAATGGTGTAAATTTTATTGAATATTATTTTTATATACAATTAATCCATGGGTGCTTCAAAGTATTTTTTGCATTTAGTGCTTTCTTTAAATTGTTTTTTAATGTTTAAGTGTGTAAATTTATATAATTAAGTTGATTATTTCATACGGTTCTTTAAAGGTTTTTCTCAATAATTTAAATAAATTCTGAACAATAAGAGTATTTTTAGTTAAATATACGGGTATCAGTCAAAGTTTATGTATTAAAATATTATTTTTATATATGTAGGTCTATAATTAGTATTTTATAGCAATTCATATACGAGGAGCTTTTCAAATAAATTAGCAATTTAGATATATTAAAAATTAGGTTTCAATAGCTTTTTATTCTTTTAAATTTATTATATTAATTATTTTTAATTTGTTTTTCATAGAATGAATTGCATCATATGTGGCAACTCCTTCAGCCGGCGGGATAGTTTGAAGCGGCATGTGAATACCCTCCACCGCAATTTTGTTTGCTGTATTTGTAGGGAGGGTGTGGATACATGTGAGCATGTTGCCGGACCGCCTAAGAAGAGGGTTAAAGTAGATGTTGCACCACCCGCAAGTTCTAATGGACCTGTGGATGCTTTCTAAAGATAGATCATTAGTTTATATTAAATGTATGAAGAAAAAACTTTACTACATATTGAAAGCCTGGTGTCCGTTTAGGCTTAGTCATGAGTCTATCTAATCATATAATCTTGTAACAAAATTTCTGGTGATATAAGCAGTGTATAAAATTCAATCTTCATTTAATGTAGTGCATATATAAATTTTGTATTCATTTAATGTGAGACTTCTGCTAAATTTTTTATTAAGAGTGTAGAGTGATATTAATATTCATGAATTTGATGTATCAACTTTTTGAATGGTTGGTTGAGCTGAAAATCATAATTTTTTAGTGTCTCTGAGGTGGTTTTATGAAGCATCTAAATTTCAGATTAAAAGCTAATCGCGAGGCTTATTTCTTGTAATGATAGTACAAAAACATGAACTGTAAAAGATAGCATATATTTTATCCGTTGTGAGACTTAGTATGTTTTCTTTCTCGCCCTTTTTTAAATATTATAAGAAAGTTAACTAAATCAATTTAAGAATTTATGTTATTCAAAAATTGAGATTAAACAAGGGAATCTGTTGTAAATGGGGAAATTAATAGTATTTTTTGCCCTTAAATATTGATAAATAGTGGGCTATCTGTTGTAAATGGAAATAAATAATAATTTTTGTCTTAAATAGTAGGCTTACCAAACATGATTTTTCAAATGTTTTAAGTGCTACTATTTCTTAGTCGATCGAATGCTGCTTTTACTCTACAAATATATACAAAAAGAATGGTTTCACCTATCCGGCTATATAAACAAACAAAATATGCGTATTTGGTCTTCGGAGAATCCTCATGAGTTTATTCAATCGCCTCTCCATCCGCAGAAAATTGGTGTTTGGCTAGCGGTTTCTAGAAGGTGTATATTTGGACCTGTGTTTTTTGAAGGATCGATAAATGCTGAGAGATATCGTAATAATTTACTTGAACCGTTTTTACAAAATCTTCATGATGACGAACTTTTACATGGGTATTTCCAACAGGACAATGCAACAGCTCACAAAACATGGGAAAGTATGGCTCGAATTCGGTTAGAACGTTAATGCTGTCTTTATATTAGTTTTTTTTTTTTTTTTGTTTCGTTCTTTTATGATGTATAAACATTGTTATTTTTTAAATGTATAGGAAGTGGTATTTGCTATGTGTACAATGTGTTTCAAAATTAGTTTTTATTAGGCATAAACTATGTTTTTGTGTAAAAACCTCTAAATTTCATATTAAAAGCCGCTCGTCAATCATATTTCTTCTAATGATAGTACAACTCACGAACTGTAAAAGATAGACTCATTTTATGAATTTATGTTAATTCAAATTGATATTAAGCAGGGGTATCTGTAGATGGAAAATTAATAATAATTTTTTGTCTTAAATATTGATATATAGTGGGCTTACCAAACATGATTTTTCAAATGTTTTAAGTGTATTGCATGGATTTTTATGTAATTTCAAAGGAAATGTAATACATTCGCTGCTGTACAAACATAAACTGTAAAAGAGAGATAGAAGCATTTTTAGAACAAGTATATATTTAATATTTTTGTAAATCTTTTGGTTAGAACGTTAATGCTGTCTTTATATTAGTTTTTTGTTTGGTTCTTTTATGATATATAAAAATTGTTATTTTTTAAAATGTACAGGAAGTGGTATTTGCTATGTGGACAATGTGTTTCAAAATTAGTTTTATTAGTGATAAACTATGTATTTTGCATAAAAACCTCTAAATTTCATATTAAAAGCTGTACCTCAAGCATATTTCTTCTAATGATAGTACTAAACATGAAGTGTAAAAAGATAGTACATATTTTATCTGTTGTGGGACTTAGTATGTTTTCTTTTTCAACCTTTTTTTAAATATTATAAGAAAGTTAACTAAATCAATTTAAGAATTTATGTTATTTAAAATTGAGATTAAACTGGGGTATCTCTAAAATGGAAATATTTAATGTTATGTCTATTTTCATATGTATAGTGTTTTGTCAAAAAAGTTTTGATTGCTGAAAAAAAGTGGGTAATAAAAATTTTTGATAGACCATGTATCTCACCTCTATCGTTTTACTGCATTGTTATATTGCACTATATGGGTCATCTCGAGAACATTCCTTGCCTTTGCATTTGATTGTTTTGTTTAAATTTTGATATTTGTGAAATTGAAAGTATGGTTGAGGTTTGTTTGATGTGTGTAGTTGTTTTATTTTTAATAAATTGTTTTCTTAAAAATATGGGATCATTATTTTACTTTTCTAAAAGTCTTACTTTTGAAATGTCCTGTATATTCATGTTTGGTTGCTATGTTATCCAGTACCATACTATATATTTATTTTATGATTTTGACAAAGTATGCCGATCTTAGATGTAAATCCGCGGTGGTGGCGTTTGAAAGTATGTTGTGTTGGGGATTGACCTAGATGTATCTTCTTAAGTTGGTCTGGTGTTGTGGCGTTTGAAACTATGTTGGGTGGTTGTGGTGGTGGTTGTTGTTGTGATGCGTGATATGGAGTTGGGTATTTTCTAGAAGTTGAGTTTATATTTTGATCGATCATATTGATAGTCGGCCATTTCGCCTGACGTCACCTTAGTTTATTAGATTTTTGGCGGCCATCTTGGATTCGCTATCTTACTTTTCTAAAAATCCCTACCTTTGAAATGTTCTGTATATTAATATTTGGTTGCTATGTTATCCAGATGGATGGATGGATGGATGGGTGGATTGATGGATGGATGGATGGTTGGATGGATGGATGGATGGATGGATGTATGGATGGATGGATTGATTGTTGGATGGATGGATGGATGGATGTATGGATGTATGGATGGATGGATGGATGGATGGATGTATGGATGGATGGATGGATGGATTGATTGTTGGATGGATGGATGGATGGATGGATGTATGGATGGATGGATGGATGGATGGATTGATGGATGGTTGGATGGCTTTTTGAGAAAAGAGGGATTTGATAGTGGTTTGAATGTGTGGTTTTAATATAGGGGTTTCAGAACCGCTTCATGACGTGAGCTGATTCTAGCGATGGTTTTGAAATGATGTTTCATAGGAGTTTGAGTGCATGGTTTTGATAGATTGGATGCTTGACGACACCTTAGTTTATTAGATTTTTGGCGGCCATCTTGGATTCGCCATCTTGCTTTTCTAAAAATCCCTACCTTTGAAACGTCCTGTATATTCATATTGCTATTCATGTTGCTATCTCGTCCAGATGGATGGATGGATTAATGGATGGTTGGATGGATGGATGGTTGGATGGATGGTTGGATGGATGTATGGATGGATGGATTGATGGATGGATGGATGGATGGATGGATGGATGTATGGATGGTTGGATGGATGGATGGTTGGATGGATGGTTGGATGGATGTATGGATGGATGGATTGATGGATGGATGGATGGATGGATGGATGTATGGATGGATGGATGGATGGATGGATGGATTGATGGATGGATGTATGGATGGATGGATGGATGGATGTATGGATTGATGGATGGTTGGATGGCTTTTTGAGAAAAGAGGGATTTGATAGTGGTTTGAATGTGTGGTTTTAATATAGGGGTTTCAGAACCGCTTCATGACGTGAGCTGATTCTAGCGATGGTTTTGAAATGATGTTTCATAGGAGTTTGAGTGCATGGTTTTGATAGATTGGATGCTTGACGACACCTTAGTTTATTAGATTTTTGGCGGCCATCTTGGATTCGCCATCTTGCTTTTCTAAAAATCCCTACCTTTGAAATGTCCTGTATATTTATACTTGGTTGCTATCTCGTCCAGATGGATGGATGGATTAATGGACTTGAAAGTATTGTTTTGAGGATGGATGGTTGGATGGATGGATGGATGGATGTATGGATGGATGGATGGATAGATGGATTGATGGTTGGATGGATGGATTGATGGATGTATGGATGGATGGATGGATTGATGGATGGTTGGATGGCTTTTTGAGAAAAGAGGGATTTGATAGTGGTTTGAATGTGTGGTTTTAATATAGGGGTTTCAGAACTGCTTCATGACCCGGTTGTGAGCTGATTCTAGCGATGGTTTTGAGATGATGTTTCATAGGAGTTTGAGTGCATGGTTTTGATAGATTGGATGCCTGACGTCACCTTAGTTTATTAGATTTTTGGCGGCCATCTTGCTATTCTATCCTACCTTTGAAACGTCCTGTATATTCATACTTGGTTGCTATCTCGTCCAGTAGCATACTGTATATTTATTTTATAATTTTGAAATGGTATGCCGATCTTAGATATAAAGTTTATATTTTTATCGACCATCTTGAGGGTATGAAACTTGGTTATATTGTTAATTAATAATAATAAACACATTGTTTGTTTTATTTTATTTTATAAGTAAGATATGCATTTCAAGCGTGCGGCTATCACAGAAGCATACTGTATATTTATTTTATAATTTTGAAATGGTATGCCGATCTTAGATATAAAGTTTATATTTTTATCGACCATCTTGAGGGTATGAAACTTGGTCATATTGTTAATTAATAATAATAAATACATTGTTTGTTTTATTTTATTTTATAAGTAAGATATACATTTCAAGCATGCGGCTATCACAGAAGCAGACAGCCGTTGCGGTTTCCGCTGGAAACATGTTTAGACCTGTTTAAAGTACATTGAGAAGCGCGATAGCAAGCCTGGTAATTTATTCAGGAATTCTCTAGAAACAAAGACCATCTTGATGGTCCGCCATTTTGTCTGACGTCACCTTAGTTTGGCTAGTGACCGTGAGAGGATGCTGCATTATGGTAATCATGAGAGATGCCATTTCTTGGTTAGTGGCTGTGAGAGGGCGTCACATTGGGTTGGTAATGATGAAATCTGCCATTTCTTAGTTTGGTTAGTGGCCGTCAGAGGGCGCCACATTGGGTTGGTAATGATGAAATCTGCAATTTTTAGTTGGGTTGGTAATGATGAAATCTGCAATTTTTAGTTGGGTTGGTAATGATGAAATCTGCAATTTTTAGTTGGGTTGGTAATGATGAAACCTGCAATTTTTAGTTGGGTTGGCAATGATGAAATCTGCAATTTTTAGTTAGGTTGGTAATGATGAAATCTGCAATTTTTAGTTGGGTTGGCGACCGCGAGGGGGCGCCACATCAGTTGGGTTGGCAGAGGGCGCCACTAGGGCGAGGGGGGTGAGGGGGAGCTGGGTGAGAGGGGGAGGAGGGTCCAGAATCGGTATAAGTACACTACTTATATGCATTTCGTATACCTTAGAAAACACAGACAAAATACTGATAGGTCGATAATTTTCCATGCAGTTTGTATCGCCCCTTTTGCAAATTGGGACAATATGTGCTATTTTTAATGAGGACGGAAAACCCCTCTTTCAAATGAGTAATTTACTAAGTAAACGAAAGGTCCTGCAATTATCTGGGAACCCCTCTTAATTACAAATGCTGGAACAGAATCATTCCCAACAGTTGTAGAATTACTCAACATGTTCTCCTGGCCGTCTATTACGGTTGTTGTTATTCCATTACAAAATATATCAGCTTTGTTTTCGGAGATAATAGTGACTTATAACAATTATTTATTGTCATAAGTCAAGTATTGCGTTGTAGAGGGAGATTTAAGCAAAATAATATTTTGAGAGTTGTAGCAATGTACATATTTGAATGTTTAATATTTGTATACAAAATAAACATCTCTTTGCTACCTTAAAGATCGTCTAACATTAACAAAAAATAATCTTGTTTACTTCAGTGTGAAATTTTTAATTCTTTACCGCCATATGCGAAATCTATCTATAATCTAAATATTTTTACTGCTACTTTTAGTTTACTATGTAATCTAGAACCTTACAACTTTACAGAATACTTGGAACATGTATCTAGATAGTTATTTGAAATATTAATAGTGTTATTTTTCTGACGTTTCCTACTTGTAAATTCCAAACAAATTATGCAATAAATAATAAACTTTAATTTATTTAATGTCTGCTGTTATATTACATGTTCTGGTCTTGCTATTCATGTTTGTGTAAAGACATCTGATTGTTTTAATCACATCTTTATCATCACATTTATCTTCCAAACTTTTCTATTGACAATAAAATAAAGCTTTACTTATGTCTACAAATCCCAAAAGTACTTCTTCCTCCTTCCAATTTTTAGCTTAATTACTTATTGCAATGTGAAGGCATCACCATGTACATACGCTATGGGCGGGTCTAAAGGCACCGTATTCGTCATAGGAGATAGTAAACTATTGCAGTTTCTAATATTTTAATGTTTGTGTATAGGAAATGTGAATTAATAAAATAAGATTAAAAAATGTGCAATAAAAATATTTCAATTTTAGAATAATTAAAATACTAACAATATGTATAAACGATTCATAGAATAAATATATGAGTATAACACAAAATTATTGATAAAATAGTTACAGTGCAGTTGTTAAAAGTAAATGTTAGAAAAGTTAACATTCTGTGCCTAATATGTGATATTTTTTTGTAACAGCTTATGCCGCTTTTGAAACTGCAAATATTTACGTGTATGTGTTAATTGGCCCGCGAAGCAACCGGGCACATTTCGGATGTGGAATAAACAAAGTAGAATTACGAGAATGACTGTCGCATTTCCGTTTGACTCTCTTGAACTGTGTGTAGATGTTGTGGAATTTCTTTAGAAACAACGATAGGTTAAATAGTATCAAAACTATTTACTGTTCATATTTAAAAGAAGTAAAACAAAATCATGTTTAATACAACATTGTTTTAATACAAGTGTTCACAAAAGGAAATAAAAAGGATACCTTTAAACGTTATTAGTCATCCGTATATAAATATATTGGAATTGGAAATAACAACAAATGCTTTTATCAAATCACTGTATATTGACAAATATTGTGTGTGTGGTAATTTTGAAGGCAATTGCCTAGATGGAACGTTCATTTTATCTAAGCAATGACAACCAATTATATACCAAGATAAGCACGTAATAAGTCCTTCAAATAGACTTTATTGACAATTTGGATATATTATCTTTTATTGTATTCTGTGAAACGGTTAGATTGATTTGCATAAGCAAAATTTCCGTGTAACATCTATCGTCAAGTCATGCAAAGGTGTTTCAAATTTTCAAATTTTGAAAAGTGCATCTCAATATATTAATATCACATTTTATTTATATGGATTGCGATATATTAATTTACAATAAAGGGTATCTCATATGTAACTATACAGTATTTATTTTCTGAAAGGGGGCGCCAATATTTAGCATTTATCATCTAGAACCGTATGACGTGTTTAATGCAAATAGGCAATAATTTACGAATGCATTAAAGAAAATTTGCACAAGATTAGGACAAAACGAAGCATCTACAGAGTTAGCAGTTCGCGCCCTATTCAAGAAATTTGAAGAAGCGGGTTCTTATCGATAAGGCAATACGAATACGTCCTCGTCATGATCATGACCAAATGTCAAACTTTCAATGCAAAAAATCATCGCATTTTAAAGAAATATCTGCCTCTGACAGCATAAAACATGCAGTTAATTCAAAACTAAGATTATCCTGATTTTGGCAAAAACATTTTTCTAAGCGATGAAACGCATTTTTATCCTGATAACAGAACCACTAAACAAAATTGTTGTAATGCGCATTTTTGAGTCATGGTGCAATCGCACCATACCTTCTCAAAGATGAAGCTGGTAATGCTGTCACAGCAAATGTGCAATGCTATCGTGGGGTATTAAGCAATTTCTTTTTCCACCGAATTGATGCCATGGATTTGCATAATATCATGTCGTTTCAAGAGGACGATGCAACGTGCCATACAGGACGTAAAACTATAAATCTGTTGCGGACTATAATAAAACCAATTATTATTTTAACTTTCTATTATTGTATAACTTCTGAACTAAGCGGTTTTGGACATATGTTCTTATGAACTTTTATGATCAAAATAACCCCAGGAATCAGCTCCTAAAGTTTGTCGCGTATATTAAGAATCACCCTGTATATTAAAATTGGAAATAACAAGAAATGCCTTATCAAATCACGGTATATTGACAAATATTGTGTGTGTGGTAATTTTGAAGGCAATTGCCTAGATGGAACGTTCATTTTATCTTAGCAATGACAACCAATTATATACCAAGATAAGCACGTAATAAGTCCTTCAAATAGACTTTATTGACAATTTGGATATATTATCTTTTATTGTATTCTGTGAAACGGTTAGATTGATTTGCATAAGCAAAATTTCCGTGTAACATCTATCGTCAAGTCATGCAAAGGTGTTTCAAATTTTCAAATTTTGAAAAGTGCATTTCAATATATTATTATAATATTTTATTTATATGGATTGCTAGATATTAATTTACAATAAAGGGTATCGCATATGGAACTATACAGTATTTATTTTCTGAAAGGGGGCGCCAATATTTAGCATTTATCATCTAGAACCGTATGACGTGTTTAATGCAAATGGGCAATAATTTACGAATGCATTAAAGAAAATTCGCACAAGATTGGGACAAAATGAAGCATCTACAGAGTTAGCAGGTCGCGCCTTATTCAAGAAATTTGAAGAGACGGGTTCTTATCGATAAGGCAATACGAATACGTCCTCATCATGATCATGACCAAATATCAATATTGCTGCAGAGAGAGAAAGTAGGTATATAATCCGAACACATCAAATCGACGTTATTCACAACAATTCAAACTTTCATTTCAAAAAACCATCGCATTTTAAAGAAAGATCTGCCTCTGACAGCATACAACATGCAGTTAATTCAAAACTAAAATTATCCTGATTTTGGCAAAAACATTTTTCTAAGCGATGAAACACATTTTTATCCTGATAAAAGAATCACTAACCAAATTGTTTCAATGCGCATTTTTGAGTCATGGTGCAATCGGACCATACCTTTTCAAAGATGAAGCTGGTAATGCTGTCACGGGAAATGCGCAATGCTATCGTGGCGTGTTAAGCAATTTCTTTTTCCACCGAATTGATGACATGGATTTGCATAACATCATGTCGTTTCAAGAGGACGGTGCAACGTGCCATACAGGACGTAAAACTATAAATCTGTTGCGTACTTAATTTTCAGATCGTCTTATCTCTCAAAAGTCTTACATAATTTGGCCTGCAGACCATATGAACTAACAGCACTGGACTTTTTTTCCCCAACAAATCAGTAACAATCAATAACCTCAAGAAAGTCGCGTTTCCATAAAATAGAGCCAGATTATGGAAAATTTTGCTAAATGAATAATATCATGCCTTATATCCCTAAATTAAATCCTATAATTTCGAATGACACTTCTATATATTCTATATATTGTAGCGTTTTCGGGTTCGCAATAAACAACTCGTGGAAATGTTTTAAAACTGTCTGTATATTTATACACTTAAAACTAATCACAATATAAAAATGTAAAATAAATATATCGCACTTAAAACTACTACAATTTAAATTAACACACGTATGTATTTCTATCACTACTATTTATATCTGTAATATTTACGTATTTATTGCACTGTAATAAAAACTGCACTGCTCACTGTATTTATGTTTATTTAACCGTACGAAAACTATTCATGAATGAATTCCTTAACCCACCGGCGGCATTTATATGTGTAGGCAAAAGGTGTAGTAAATTCTGGCTCTCTTCTACCATATTCCAGAGTCGGTGACGTAGTATATGAGTGCAGTTAATTTACGACTTATTTACCGGTACGTTTTTTGTCGTCGCCCGGATGTCTGCTTCTTTTTTTTGTGGGCTTGTTTCATTACAATATTTTTGCCTCAAAAAAAGTACCTGGGCGCAGGAACCCGACAGAAATGAAATTGATTTTTTCAAATGGAAAGAAAAACGTTATCTATCTTGAAGACGAAGAACAAAAAAGATATTAAATATTTTACTCGGAGTACCATAAACAGGAAGAAATATATAAAATACATGTAATAATTTGAGAAACCATTAATTGGAGACAGAACCTCATGTTAGATATGTAATACCAAGACAATTTTCTTAAGAATATATTAAGCTCTGTCAAATACTTATTCTTATATTCATGCGTAGCAGGTAGGAATATTTACTCTTTATGTATATGACAAGCCACACATAACAAATTTACTTAAATTTATTAAAAACAATACAACAACAATTTAAATATGAAAAGTTTCGCCAATTTAAGTTAGTACGTTAATATGATTGATAAAACTGAATTTCTTCGAGACATAGATCTGCTAGTTCAAAGTCAAGTTTAAAATTTAATGTAAATTTGTCCAGGAATATTTCAAATTCGTTCACTCTGCAATCAGAGAATAACAATCTACGAGAAGCGACATTATAGTCGCATTACCTGATGTTTCGTGTCCTACTTTCGCATCGTTCAATTTGAGTGATAAACAACCAAGTACACTACAACCAAGGACAGGAGACACCAGAGTAGACCAGGGACCGCGTGGCATTGGTGGCAATTACGACTAAACATCTCTAAGTAACGGACACGCTTAATTGCCTCTCTATCACTTTTTGAACGTTCTTTTCCGCCGCAACGCCATCTATTTGGCTGTTCTAGAGTGGTTTACTTCCTTTTATATTCATTCTAGCTTCAATAATGTTATAATTTTCTGAGGTAACTCAACATATTTTTCGCAACTTTTCTAATGCGTGCTCTGCGATTGGTACTTTCTACACAACACAAATACAATTTTTAAAAAAACAAAAGTCTTTCGCAGTCATCTCTCTGTATGTTATGGTAGTTTACCAATATATACATTAACACAAAAGTGAATTAAATAAATGTAATATACACCAGTACTGAGAAATATATCACTATTACAGAAATAAAGTAATTTATAAGTTACAGAAAACTTTCTTTGATTTATTACTGTTATATATAATAAACTACCTTCGTATATTACAAATTTGTAAACTAATAGATTTAAATTTCAATTTAAAAAATGTTGAGTTATAAGGATTTTAATATGGTTAATAAAACTACGGTATTTTCTCGGGCATAACTTCAATAACTTTATTTAATAATTTGACATTTAATATGGTCAACTACATTATATAACAGGCTTTGTTATCAATAACTTATTATTATTACTATAAATATTATCATAATTGGACAATATCTTCTAGGTTCAATAAATTATTATTATTCTTTAACCATTCCTGGCAAGTTAGAACAATAGTGGAAATATTAATGTAGTAGTAGTATTTATTGTCATCAATCAAATTACATGACATGTCAATAAAAGTCACAAATAATACACATAACCAACACATCAAAGATAAAACAGGTTAAGATTAATTTAAGATCAAAGAACATATACACACATACATCGTTAAATACAAATAAAAGAAATACAGAAAGCGAAACTTGTAACCGACCGTTGTAAATACACAAGCAAGCATAAGATCCGACAAAACATAATGCAGAATAAAAAAAGAGTCAGTCTACAAAGTTAGAGTCGAGGTACTCACTAATATCATAAAAAGTTTGTTTTGTTAAAAGTCTCCTCACGGCCTTGCTGAATTTTCTCTTTGACATATCTTTGATTGTCCCTGGAAGGTGGTTGTATAACTTCACTCCCCAGTAATCCACTCCTTGCTGAGCGACACTCACTCTATGGTGCGGAATTACTAGAGAACACTTGTTTCTGGTATCGTGATGGTGTAGTTCTTCATTTCTTGTGAAACGCGACTGATTAGAATGGACAAATTTCACACAGGCGAGTGTATACACATTGGTTATGGTAAGTATATTTTCCGTTTTATACGCTTCCCGGCAAGGGTCCCTATATTGTAGGCCACAGAGAGTACATATCGCTTTTTTCTGCAGATTTTGCACTCTTTCAGCGGCAGATGAAGCGTCCCACACAATTACACCATACGATGCCACACTATTAAAATTCGCATAATACGCACTTCTTGCAGCCCGGTAGGTTGACACATTTCTTATTGTTCTTATAGAGTAAATAGCTTGACTTAGTTTTTTACAGAGTTCCGTTACATGACCGCACCAAGTAAGTCCATCGTCCACACGTAATCCTAGGAAATCGACTTCTTGCTTATTTACTTTGGATATTCCATTAAAAGTAATCCTTTGCGTATTGCCCTTATTTAATTTTAATTAATTTGCATTAAACCAACATTCTACAGACTGCGTACTAGTTTCCATTTTAGGCTTTAATTCATTCAAACATCCCTTTACTAGTATAGACGTGTCGTCTGCGTAAAGGCACATACGATTAACAACGATATTTCTAAATCATTCATATAAATTATGAATAATATGGGCCCTAAAATAGAGCCCTGTGGAACACCATGTATAATTGAATTAATTTAAGAATGGTTTCCCTGCCACAATACCATTTGTCGCCTATTATTAAAATACGACTCCATTAGTGAGTACTGCCCCTTACCCCATAATAGGTAAGTTTTCGCAAAAGAATCTCATGAGAAACGCTATCAAACGCCTTACTCAGATCGTATAGAGTCATCTCAGCTGTTTCTCGTTTGTCCCTGGCTTCTAAGATTGCTTCCAGCATTTCAATCATCGCCGTCACTGTTGACTTCCCCGAACGATATCCGTGTTGCACATCTGAAAACATTTAATGTTTAAAAAAGACACCAACTTTTCTTTGATAACAGTTTCAAACACTTTTGAAATTACAGGTAACACTGAAATAGGTCTATAGTTTTTGACACTGTCTTTTTCACCTTTCTTATGCAGGGGCACAACTTTGGCTATTTTTAATTCGTCAGGGAAAATTCCATGTTCTAAACATATATTCACTATACAAGCCAATAGGACAGCAACCTCAACAGCAACGCTTTTTAATAATTGCGTGTTTAAACCAAAGATGTCCCTTGATGATTAATTTTTTAGATTTTTAATAATAAGTATCACGTCATCGGAATTAATTGGACAGAAAAAGCAAGAACTACACTAATCCATCTTTTTATTTTTAGCTAGAGTTAACGCCCCACTAGCATCTGTAGGCGCTCCAGCTACACCACCAACATCTATGAAATAATCATTGAATTCATCCGCTGTAATTTTAATTCGGTCTTCGTTAACACTAATCTTGCTCTTCCCAGTTTCATATATTATAACGTTCCATATTGGCTGTTGCTTATTTTGGGCCCTAGCTATGTATTCCTCATTTTTGTTCTTTCTAGTACTCTTTATTAATTCGTTAAAATCATCCTTG
This sequence comes from Amphimallon solstitiale, assembly GCA_963170755.1. Taxonomy (NCBI): domain Eukaryota; kingdom Metazoa; phylum Arthropoda; class Insecta; order Coleoptera; family Scarabaeidae; genus Amphimallon; species Amphimallon solstitiale. The sequence goes on along the minus strand of OY720679.1, from coordinate 61,993,466 downwards.
CTCTTCTTATATAGTTGTAGGACATCCTGCGATTTAGTCACTCTGTATATAGTATACAAGGTATCTAATTTATTTTTTTGTCCATAAATGTCTCTGGTTTTCCAACTTACATGATGCTTTAAATTTATTTTCCTATGTTTTTCAGGGAAACAATGTAATGTGATATCTACAAAAACAACAGACAAAAATATTCTAAAACAACTATGTATGTTTTATTTATATTTTTCAAGTAGCGATGCAGAATTACAAGTACGTTTCCATTATTCTAAAGATCGTCAGTATTTGCCGTGAATTATATTATGTTAAACATTATAACAATTATTTTTGTCAGATTGTATATGCCGTACAAATATATGTACTATATGTATATAATTCAAAATTGTTTCAAAAACGAATTCCATAAATATCTATGGAAAGTCATCATCAAAATATACATAAATAGAAAACATATAATATTCTTGGAAAAAACATAATTTTTTGCACATAAAACCACCTAACTGTTACTGGTACAAATTGTGGGTCAAACAACGGTACGATATATTCCCCTATTTTCCCTCTATTCTTCATTAGGGATGCCACGTAATTCTTAGAGAAATTAACTCAAAGTCTACATAGGGACTGACTTTCTACCACCCGCTGACTTTTCTTCCATAAATTAGGTGGCGAAATTGCGGTTTACAACTGACCACCCTCTTATTTATTTATCCCTGGTTCGACTCTCTAAGGCAACTATTAAGATGATATATGGCACCAAGTGACCTACCGTTAATAATGTCTGTCGGTAGTCCAAAAGTTAAACTATTTATGACGTTGGTCTCATTGTTGTTTCAAACTGAACATTTCTTGACTTCTAAACGTTACAAAGAACGGAAGAGTTTAAATGTATTCAGATACATAATATATATTCCGGCATCATTGAATAATGCGACACTCCGAGCATTATCTGATTCTATGAATTTGTTTACAATAGTTTTTAAGATAGTGGGATAACTTACAAGTTAGAAATAGCTAAAAAGATATTTAAAATTACCAAAGAGCCAAGTAATTATAGTTTTCATTAAAGCGACAACGTAAGAGTATTTATATATGCCAAACCTAGACAAAAAGACCGTAAATGTTTGCAGTTTAAATAACATAAATGTATTTACATCGCTGAATTTTTTTAACTAGAAGCTATTCAGGAATGTAAAACTTCAACAGTTAATAATAATTGTTCGGTACTTTTTCACGATAGCTTAATAGAAGTAACTCAAAGTTTTGCAAAGTAGACCTTAGTTTGAAATAAGCACCAATCGTAAATTTTACATGAAAACGAACTACTTACTACACACCTCATCTAAAAAAAAATTATTTAATTTTTTTTTCTGCGATTAGTTTCTGAGAAAAGATGACTTTAACGTTTTATCTTTTTTTAGATAATTAGTTCTAGTCTATTTTTTAAACGAAAATAACACAGCATAAACTAATTTATAATACTACAAAATAATTAACACGAATTTATTTATCAATATAAAGTTTAATTTTTAATAAAATAAATATGAACATATTGTAACGTTTTCGGGTTCCAATAAACAACTCGTGCAATTATTTATTTAAAACAGTCTGTATATTTATATACTCCAAATTATTTAACAATATAAAAACATAAAACTAACTTAACACACTTAAACTACTACTAATAAATTATCACAGGTATTTATTTACTACTAATATTATTTATATCTCTGTCCGTATTTATTTATATCACACTATTTATATAAAACGGCACTACTATATTTATTTCTAGGCTACCACTACGTAAGGACTTTCTTTATCCCGAACTACTCCGCCCGCAATGAATGAATCCCGTAATGAATGAATCCCGGTGACTCCGTCGCCTTATATACATATGTGAAGATTACTAGAGCATTCCTCTAAATTCCATACTTCTCTCGATGTGTTGAAGAATATTCCAGACATTTGTCTCCGCTTTCGATACAGTACCATGCGTAAGTGTATGACTCACCGCTTTACGATATTTACCAGCCGAGAGAGATTTATGGTTTTTTTTGTGCGTGTGACAATTTCGTTTTTATCGCGCCGAGAGATCTGATTCTTTTATTTAATGTAAACACATTTCGTTACATTGCCCCCTTCTTAAAAACTGCGTTTCGTCCCGAAACACACTATTCCATGTTCTTGACGCTGGCGGATGACGAAATCCACACCGGGACCCACGGGTGCACCCAGCCGTCTTGTGGCAATGGCAATCCACCGTCCCAGGCTGCACAACGGGCTGATCGGGCCGACAGCCGCACACGACCATTTCCGTACCAGCACGCCGAAACACCACCTCCAGTATGTTTCCTGCGATTTTCCATACCAAACGGTCTAATCCGCAGCCCAGCCTCGGAATTGCCAGCCTCCCCACACCCTGCTCGTGTGCACGTCCTCGTAGATCGACAAGGGATTCCCATAAGCTGGCTCTCTAGGGTTTCCAGCAATTTGTCGCACATCCGCCACTTCACCGCCATGGTATGGGGCAACTGGTTGAAACTCACCATCCCTGGCTCACTATGAGGTGTTAGTCTCATGCGATAAACGACGTCATCTATTTGCTCCAGTATTTCGTATGGTCCCTCCCAGTATTCTTGGAGCTTTGGGGACAGGCATCGGCGACGTTGAGGATCATACAACCAAACAAGGTCTCCTTCTCCGTAACCATCTCTCTCGGCTTGCACGTGGTAACGATTCTTCGTCCTGTCGCTGACATCCTGAGTGTGATGGCGTACTCGCTCGTGGACATCCTTCAACCTTCGCCAGGATCCACTGACGTAGTCTTCTCCATTTGGGTTCTCCACAACACACTTGAGTAGATCCATCCTCTACTTTCAGAGAGTCCCATTGAGCCCAGTAGGATTCCAGTCCCTGTGAACGAGGAGCCACTTCTTGCCAAGCCGGTCCGCGACCAATTCCCTTCCAAACCATCAATGAACCAAGGTCTTCATCAGCTTCTTGACCAATCCGCAAATTGTCAGGATGCCACTGATCGTCAACCACGGCAGTTCTGAATGTTTTGGCCGATTTTTCTTCTAGTCTGTTACTATGCCTGCAGTCTTCTAGACGTGGTCTTCTTGCAACAGCATCAGCAATTTGGTGTTGCACAGATGCACTTCGCGGTATTTATTTTGAGGCTCTACGATACTGGGTCGACGATTGCCTCTTCTCATCGACCCGTTTCATTTTTTGCTGCTCCGCTATGGTTTTCTTGGGCTTCTTCGCGCATTTACTATGCGCATGGCCCATTTCCATCTCCATTTCCATTTCCATCTCCATTTCCAATTCCAACATCGGAGCGTTCTTCTCTTAGGTTGCACCTTATTCACTAACCGTCGGACTACCTGTCCCAGGTGCGCATGCCCATACTTCATCTCAAGACGCTTGATCAATTTAAGGTAGTCTTGACACTCTTCCGGAAGTAAGGTCAGCAGAGCATCACTGGCCTGTCCTCTTAATGACACAATCAGACCAGTAGCTTTCTTCGGGGACGTCCACCCATTTGCTCCTGCAGCGGCTTCGAATTGATTCCGGTACGACATCCATGACGTCTTTCCATCGAAGGTGGGAGGTTTTACCTTTACCTTCGCTGTTCGGGCAATCTCCAGGCTTCCGCTTGAGATATCATGGGGACCGCAGTCGTTCATCGCTGACAACTGAAGCTGAACCCCAAACTCGTCCCCCATTCCGAACACGCGCTCCTCAACTTTCTGTTCCATGGCTTCGATGGCCTCAGAAAATTCCTGCCTCCCATTCGATGAATTCTTTTGAATGTCTTCCTCAAGAGTAGTCTCGAGTTGTTTTAGAATCTCGGATTGTTTTGCAACTGCATCTCCTAGAGTCTTCCTATCAGTCTCGAATTGTTTTGCAACTGCATCTCTTAGAGTCTCGAATTGTTTTGCCATTTCAGTTAATATCTCATTTTTTAAGATTATTAAGCTTGGATCAGTCTGCATTTGAAACAAATATTTTTCGGGATCCTTACCTTCATTTATTAAAAGGTCACGAAGCCGGTCCTGGAGAATTGTTTTTTTTCCAGACGCATCTGCGTCCCTTTCTTCCAATTCTGCCCTTAACTCGGAGACCTTTAATTCTTCCAAACGTTTGGTAGCCATTTATTTATTTATTTATTTATTTATTTGCACTTCTATATTGTTTATCCCACACTGACACCAATTGTAACGTTTTCGGGTTCCAATAAACAACTCGTGCAATTATTTATTTAAAACAGTCTGTATATTTATATACTCAAAATTATTTAACAATATAAAAACATAAAACTAACTTAACACACTTAAACTACTACTAATAAATTATCACAGGTATTTATTTACTACTAATATTATTTATATCTCTGTACGTATTTATTTATATCACACTATTTATATAAAACGGCACTACTATATTTATTTCTAGGCTACCACTACGTAAGGACTTTCTTTATCCCGAACTACTCCGCCCGCAATGAATGAATCCCGTAATGAATGAATCCCGGTGACTCCGTCGCCTTATATACATATGTGAAGATTACTAGAGCATTCCTCTAAATTCCATACGTCTCTCGATGTGTTGAAGAATATTCCAGACATTTGTCTCCGCTTTCGATACAGTACCATGCGTAAGTGTATGACTCACCGCTTTACGATATTTACCAGCCGAGAGAGATTTATGGTTTTTTTTGTGCGTGTGACAATTTCGTTTTTATCGCGCCGAGAGATCTGATTCTTTTATTTAATGTAAACACATTTCGTTACATTGCCCCCTTCTTAAAAACTGCGTTTCGTCCCGAAACACACTATTCCATGTTCTTGACGCTGGCGGATGACGAAATCCACACCGGGACCCACGGGTGCACCCAGCCGTCTTGTGGCAATGGCAATCCACCGTCCCAGGCTGCACAACGGGCTGATCGGGCCGACAGCCGCACACGACCATTTCCGTACCAGCACGCCGAAACACCACCTCCAGTATGTTTCCTGCGATTTTCCATACCAAACGGTCTAATCCGCAGCCCAGCCTCGGAATTGCCAGCCTCCCCACACCCTGCTCGTGTGCACGTCCTCGTAGATCGACAAGGGATTCCCATAAGCTGGCTCTCTAGGGTTTCCAGCAATTTGTCGCACATCCGCCACTTCACCGCCATGGTATGGGGCAACTGGTTGAAACTCACCATCCCTGGCTCACTATGAGGTGTTAGTCTCATGCGATAAACGACGTCATCTATTTGCTCCAGTATTTCGTATGGTCCCTCCCAGTATTCTTGGAGCTTTGGGGACAGGCATCGGCGACGTTGAGGATCATACAACCAAACAAGGTCTCCTTCTCCGTAACCATCTCTCTCGGCTTGCACGTGGTAACGATTCTTCGTCCTGTCGCTGACATCCTGAGTGTGATGGCGTACTCGCTCGTGGACATCCTTCAACCTTCGCCAGGATCCACTGACGTAGTCTTCTCCATTTGGGTTCTCCACAACACACTTGAGTAGATCCATCCTCTACTTTCAGAGAGTCCCATTGAGCCCAGTAGGATTCCAGTCCCTGTGAACGAGGAGCCACTTCTTGCCAAGCCGGTCCGCGACCAATTCCCTTCCAAACCATCAATGAACCAAGGTCTTCATCAGCTTCTTGACCAATCCGCAAATTGTCAGGATGCCACTGATCGTCAACCACGGCAGTTCTGAATGTTTTGGCCGATTTTTCTTCTAGTCTGTTACTATGCCTGCAGTCTTCTAGACGTGGTCTTCTTGCAACAGCATCAGCAATTTGGTGTTGCACAGATGCACTTCGCGGTATTTATTTTGAGGCTCTACGATACTGGGTCGACGATTGCCTCTTCTCATCGACCCGTTTCATTTTTTGCTGCTCCGCTATGGTTTTCTTGGGCTTCTTCGCGCATTTACTATGCGCATGGCCCATTTCCATCTCCATTTCCATTTCCATCTCCATTTCCAATTCCAACATCGGAGCGTTCTTCTCTTAGGTTGCACCTTATTCACTAACCGTCGGACTACCTGTCCCAGGTGCGCATGCCCATACTTCATCTCAAGACGCTTGATCAATTTAAGGTAGTCTTGACACTCTTCCGGAAGTAAGGTCAGCAGAGCATCACTGGCCTGTCCTCTTAATGACACAATCAGACCAGTAGCTTTCTTCGGGGACGTCCACCCATTTGCTCCTGCAGCGGCTTCGAATTGATTCCGGTACGACATCCATGACGTCTTTCCATCGAAGGTGGGAGGTTTTACCTTTACCTTCGCTGTTCGGGCAATCTCCAGGCTTCCGCTTGAGATATCATGGGGACCGCAGTCGTTCATCGCTGACAACTGAAGCTGAACCCCAAACTCGTCCCCCATTCCGAACACGCGCTCCTCAACTTTCTGTTCCATGGCTTCGATGGCCTCAGAAAATTCCTGCCTCCCATTCGATGAATTCTTTTGAATGTCTTCCTCAAGAGTAGTCTCGAGTTGTTTTAGAATCTCGGATTGTTTTGCAACTGCATCTCCTAGAGTCTTCCTATCAGTCTCGAATTGTTTTGCAACTGCATCTCTTAGAGTCTCGAATTGTTTTGCCATTTCAGTTAATATCTCATTTTTTAAGATTATTAAGCTTGGATCAGTCTGCATTTGAAACAAATATTTTTCGGGATCCTTACCTTCATTTATTAAAAGGTCACGAAGCCGGTCCTGGAGAATTGTTTTTTTTCCAGACGCATCTGCGTCCCTTTCTTCCAATTCTGCCCTTAACTCGGAGACCTTTAATTCTTCCAAACGTTTGGTAGCCATTTATTTATTTATTTATTTATTTATTTGCACTTCTATATTGTTTATCCCACACTGACACCAATTGTAACGTTTTCGGGTTCCAATAAACAACTCGTGCAATTATTTATTTAAAACAGTCTGTATATTTATATACTCAAAATTATTTAACAATATAAAAACATAAAACTAACTTAACACACTTAAACTACTACTAATAAATTATCACAGGTATTTATTTACTACTAATATTATTTATATCTCTGTCCGTATTTATTTATATCACACTATTTATATAAAACGGCACTACTATATTTATTTCTAGGCTACCACTACGTAAGGACTTTCTTTATCCCGAACTACTCCGCCCGCAATGAATGAATCCCGTAATGAATGAATCCCGGTGACTCCGTCGCCTTATATACATATGTGAAGATTACTAGAGCATTCCTCTAAATTCCATACGTCTCTCGATGTGTTGAAGAATATTCCAGACATTTGTCTCCGCTTTCGATACAGTACCATGCGTAAGTGTATGACTCACCGCTTTACGATATTTACCAGCCGAGAGAGATTTATGGTCTTTTTTTGTGCGTGTGACAATTTCGTTTTTATCGCGCCGAGAGATCTGATTCTTTTATTTAATGTAAACACATTTCGTTACAATATTATGTGAATAAACAATGGAATGTTATGGTATTTCATAATTGTATATTATAAATTTTCCACAACACTGGGCTATTACAGGTAACAAAAAAATTATACAAATTGGGTAAATTCTGTAAAAGAAAAAAAGACATTTTAAATGCATTTTCTTCCCAAAAGAATATATATATGTATATATTATAAAACCTAACCGAATTCTATAATTGCTCTTAAAATTGTGTTAGTTTCCGCCACCTGATAGCGTTACAAACTTTTGTTTTAAATTAGCATGTACTGCTTCAGGTATCTGTCCACTAAATTGATCTAATCCCAGATTTTGCTCTATATGAAAAAACACCGCATGTTTTTAGGCGTTGTTCTTATACCTAAATACATAAAATCTTTTCAAACTTACAAATGGTGTTTTTAAAATTGGTATCTAAATTATATCCGAAACATGATTTTGCTACTAAATTAAAAGAATTTAAACATTTTACATACTTTAAACAACCGAGAGGACAAAGGGTACGCAAGAAATCAACTTTTATAAGCAACGAACTCTTCGAACATGTCATATTTGTGTATATTTTTCACAGATTTAAACCCGATAAACTTGTAAATTGTATTAACTACAGTCAACGTCAAGCGAAATTCTGAAGGTGGCATAATTTTTATTATATCGGTAATATCTGGGCTACTGTGAATAATGGGAAGAAAATGCATTTAAAATGTCTTTTTTTCTTTTCCAGAATTTACCCAATTTGTATAATTTTTTTGTTACCTGTAATAGCGCAGTGTTGTAGAAAATTTTGCTAAATGAATAAGATCGTACCAGAGCTGACGAGGCGGTCATATGTATCATATCCATTTCCATTTGTTGCCGTAAAGTCTAGAATTTACTAAAGAATGTATGTTGTCATATAAATATTATGGGTTTTATTCATAAATTAAGTCCTATAATTTCAAATGAGACACCTTTATAATATATTTTTGCCTGAAAAAAAAAGCAATTCGTTCCAGGAATACAAAAGAAATAAAATTGATTATATTCAAATTGAAAGGAAAACGTTAACCATCTTCAAGACGAAGAACAAAGAAAATAAATGAAATATTTTAGTCGGAATACGACAAACAAGAATAAATACCTAAAATACATACAATAATTTGGAAAATTATTATATTCTATGAATACTTCATATTACATATGCGATACTGAGACTAACTGCACTCAGGGCCAAGTGCAATTTTGGAGGTGGAATAATTTTTATTCTATCGGTAATATCTGGGCTAGTGCGAATAATGGGAGGAAAAATGCAGTTAAATTGTCTTCGTAACTGCTTTTTTTCCTTTCGAGTATTTGCCAAATTGTATAACATTTTTTAATGCCCGCAATAATCCTCACATTTCGGACTGGAAGTGGCACTTTTACACTTATCTAATAGCAAATATCTCATAAATTATGCAGATTTATTACGAATGCGAAAGTACTCAGAACAATGTCTGAGAGTAAAAAAAAAATAATTCGAAACAAATTTCATGGTATACTTTTTCTATGACAGTAAAAATCGAAATAATATAAAGTTAGTTGTCTGCTCTCGTGCCACATCAGGTTATTTTGACACACTGATGATATGTGTCAACTAATTTGACTTTGAGTTTCCATTGATTTTTGAAATAAAAAATCCTAGGGGTAACTTCAGCCCATGACTAACAAGACCCTTACTAAGGTCACCCCGTGACTAAATGCACTAAGTCACAGCTTGTCAATGTGTATTTAAAAGATCACTTAGCGTTATGGAAACATATACGATAAATGAAATTTTAATGATGGGAGTAGAAAAGTAATATTTCAAGAGCTTATTTACTGAACTTAACCTACTTCTTATATTTAATTGTAGATATGTCGACTATACTGTATAACACTGTTAGACTAAGGACTACACGGAAAGCTATTATTTACAAAGAATCAGCCGTATTGTATATTCTGTAACAGTTAGGTCGCCTTTCATTGAATGTTCTATATGTAACCGGATTTTTGTGTGTTTACCAAAATATTTTAAGGATCTAATCTAAGTAATAATAAATCTTTCAAATTAGGTTGAAAAAGAACTATTTATTTTAGCCAAAGTTCCTGTTTACGTCAAGAATAAATTGAAAGATCTCACACAAAAAAAAGTTCGCAAACATATTTGTTTAAATAAATTTTCCTTTTCATAACTCTCAACACATTCGAATGTGTATAGAGCGAAAGAAAAAGCAGAAGAAAATAAAATCACCCACGGAGAAACTTTTTCCACACAACAGTAGCTACGCATACATACATACTTTAATTAAAACAGATTTAATTGTAAAGACACTGACCGTCAAAAGTAACCAGTGTCAAGAGTTGGCAATCTACGTCCCCGGTCGTCGAACTCTACCGTAATGTGTTACGCTATCATTCGCGACTGCAATCACGGACATACTCCGCGACCGAGTTTGCGTTACAACGACAAACACCGACTGTTGAACGTGTGTCTGCTGAAAGAGCACCAGTAGGTGTAAAAATGCCGCAAATTGAGGACGAAAGGTAATCCTCGAGGTGTGTGTGTTTGCTGCACGAGTATGTGAATGTGTACACGAAGCTATTACTGTGAGTGTGTGTGAATATACATATATATGTATATTTGGTTACGGCAAAATCAGAACGTGAAGGTGTTCTTTCCGTAAAGCACATTGTGACACATTCATTATTATTACACATAAGTACGGTATATATATATATACATAGGAACATGCATTAGTATTTATTACTAATATGGACAACATTATGAATGACGTTAATGCATGTAGTATTAACAGAACCAATAAAAATAACAATAACTGTAATGGTACTTACTGGATTGTTCGAGAATGTTCTATGTACTACTTATGGAATATCGAATATACACATAAAACGGACGAAGTATTAGGAAACTGTAGTAGTAATAATGTGTAATTCTTTTGGAATTCCACGGTGCTTGTTTAAAGTAACTGTTTTGTTTTATATGATGCTTTTACTTAGTCCAAATAGGCCCAGTACTATTTGGGCTAAGTAAAAGTATCATAACAATCAGTATACTAATGTAAAGACTTTTTTTATGCAATATTGTAATTTTTAAAGTAATAAAACATTATCATTAACTAACAGGAAAAAAGCATCACCATAAATAAGGTTCCAGAACTTTAAAATCATAATGCTTTCCCCAAAATGTTTTATTTATAAGGTCAGGTTAAATTGGAATTGTTTGTCTTATAAACACGAAAAAATATTAGAAGCCTGCAATAATTTTTTACATGTATTACATTAGCTAATCTTCAAATACCACTTTTGTAAGGTATTCGTTCAAGTGAAACAAACAGCAGAAATGTGTGTTTTTCTTATAATATTTTTGCATTAAATTGAATACAAAGAATTAATTAGGAATTAATAGGGAGTATTTTCTAATAATTAAAATTACTTACACCAACATTTCACCCTCGAAGTTGACCAAATTTACAACATCATACCACAGTTGCAGATTTTTTTCTTTAAAAAAACTAATTCCAGTCGACCATGCATGGAGTCTTGGTTTATTTGTGTTCTAAATTTCATTTTGATATTTCGTAACTGAAAGCTGTGCTATTACTTGAACGAAACCTTCTAAAGCCCAGAATTTGCATTAGTGCAAATGGCGTTACCCCCTTACGTCGTACCACACAGCAGTTACACCTCTGCGTAAGCCCCCTTAAAGCTGGGAGTACAAACTACTAGTCACATATTAGCTTCTAACACGAATTTCTTTCTCCATATGCTTTGCTCTCAAACAAGTCGAGAATTTTCACCGTTTTCAGCTTCCTAATTTTTTTTATTTTACTTGGCAAGTCTGATGAACCATGAAGCAGTCTCTATCGACCTGAATACCTTCTTCTGATTGTTTGCATTATTCTAATATTAAACTATTGGTTATAACATCTGGTTAAAGAAAGTATTTTGTTGGTCAAGGAGAAATGGCATTTACTTCCTATCATCCACTAAATTTTTCTAAATGTGATATTAATTTCTGTCTTCTTATTAATGTGTTTCTTCACATGGAGTTTAGAATTTATGGCACATTACCCTCTAACGTTGTTTATTCAGATAAGTATGTATTTTTGTTATTTAGAAATGAATTTAATGGGTCAGTTCGCATTTTTGCACCTTTTTTGGTCTAGTTACAAATACTAGCTACTGGTAGCTTTTTCAAGTTTTGTTTGTAGGTTTTGAATTTATGGCACATTTCTTGGTAATGTTGTTTATTCAGATAGGAATGCATTTTTGCTCCTTAGAAATGAATTTAACTGGTCAATTCGCATTTTTGAGCCTCTTTTGGTCTAATTACAAATACTACTTCCAGGTAGCTTTTTAAAATGTTGTTTGTAGAGTTTTGAACATGTCATCCACAGTAAAAATTACTCCGTCATCACTAATACCAATAATGTAAAATGGATACGAATTTTAACATTTTAGATCGAACGAATTTCTTTGTTTCTTCTGATATTAGCTAGCATAGAAAATTATCACTTTCGAATTTAAGGACTGTATTTTCATTTATCCCATCAAGCATTTTAATTACGAGTAACTTGTACTGTCGTGTAAACGTCTAGACAAAAAAATTTAAAATTTAAACATACCTATTTAAATCGTTTTATAAAACAAAAGAAAGATATGTTTATATCTGTAACTCTATCTGAATCTCTTCACGGCTATATTCACTAAATGTAGAGGAGATCGATATTAAAATTACATTAGAAGCTTCCTACATTTTAACTGTTTTACTACCTTTAAAATCGAACTTTAAAGTTGTTGGAGTAAACTATAAATATAATGAAAAATGCGAATGCGGCATTATAGTAGTCAAAATTAGTGGACATGCTTTTTTTGGTAAACAAATTTATAAAACAGAATATAATTAAGAAGTGAGAGAAGAATTTGGTACTTTCTTCCAAAAAAAATTGGTTTTCCATTGAATTTCGTATTTAGTTTGACCCGTAGTGTTTGCAGTGTAGATTTTCCTCAAAAATACATAATTTATATCATTAAAAAGGAAACGCCCCTAAAATGAAGTGGTTAATTTCAACGGAAAATTATGTAGATCTTCATAAAGTACAGGCATACAACTCCTATGGAAATAACACTTTCACATAAGCTACTAAGAACTATGTTATTTTTCATAAATAACACCATTGCATGAGTGAGCTCGTGATTGTAGCTAATAGCGCCATAGACTTATGGGAACATTCGAACATTCCCAGGTGCAAAATTTGAATTGGCCGTCAACAAATGAAATATAACAATATTCGCTCAAAAAACGATAACTTTCATAGTTTCATAAGCTGTTGGAGTAACAATTCAAAAGTCCTTCCTTTCTAACGACATTACACAGTCAATATACACTAGAAAAAAAGAAGTATCACAACCTTGGCAAATGCAAGCTTAAAGCTATTACAAAAAATTCTTCAAGAAGATTGTTCAGGTATCATACATTCTACATCACTTTTTTAAAAAAAGTATACCTAACAGAGTTGAACAACTACATTTTAAATCAACGTAAATTTTATATCTCTTTCAAAACTAATTCTAAATATGAATAAAACCATATGTTATAATGAGTAGCGATTATTTAATCTATAAATTTTCGTGTTTTTTCTTAGAGTACGGTGTGTCAGATTTAATGTGCTTCAATAATTGTCTTGAATATGTGTATTACAGTAGAACCTCTATTATCCGGACCTCTGTTATCCGAATTTTCGATTAACCTCCATATACGATGATAAAAAATATGTACCGCCATCTGGGTATGTATCAATTCTATAAAACTTTGTTTTATTACTATACTATATATGTTTGTACGCATATGTAATTATATATTACAATATACATACTTACATATTTTAATAAAAAGTGTTCCTAATATGATGATATGTATTTTTTCTCTCTTCGCAAATATACAGATTTTGCTTTATCCCGACCATGTTAATCCCCAATTAGTCCGGATAATAGAGATTCTACTGTATTAATAATTAATATACGTTTGTATAAATTGATATATTTTAACCAAGCAAAACTGTCCTATGTTTTCCTTATTATCTTGCCTGGCAACCAAGTCTGTTTATCATATTACAAAATATCTTTGGTTGAATCAGAAATTACTCTCCCACACTCTTGTCGTTGTTTGTTTTATCGATTTCTTATGATATTAATTCCTGTCCCTATAATACAGGCAATACAGTTGTTGCCTATGTTTAAACCTACCTTCACAGGACTGTCTGATATTGCTGCGAATTTCTTAATAAAACAATTACCTTGATCTGCCTGACCTACATTCACATAATAAAGAGAATCTGACCTAAAATCAATAAAAATTTAATTTGAACGTTAAAACATTTAATGAAGTGTGGGAATTCAAATGTCTTGGTACAATATTTACAATAATAAATGGAAATTAAATCTCCGCTTATATAACAATACACAGAAAATAAATGTCTGCACAGCCTAGACAAATTAAGATTATAAAAACAAATGTATAAGTCAACTGTAAAACCTCTGCTGGCATATGTCTGCTATGCTTGAGTGATGGCCAAAAGGCAGGAAAAACTATCATATGGTCATGTTTACGACAAAAAGATGGTGAGATGTCGTAATAGGTGGGCTCATGAATTAAAACGCAGAATAGAATATTATATCGTAGGCTTAATACACAGCAATGGAAATGCGAAACAAGTTTGCCTGAAAGATCCGTATGGCAAGCCGACACACGAACACTCTCGTTGAAAATTGCAGAAGGGAGTTCAACGCAAATAACTGGTAAGATCAAGCTAAAATCAGAGAAAAATAAAAGATAATTATGGAGAAGAGCAGGGTCATGATTCTGACCGAATCAATTAGCAATTACATTATTGGTAGTTCATGCTCAATTATATTCAACATTTTGCATATTGACATGGAAAGGATGTGCATATTTGCATTTATGAAACTAAAAAGAATCTATTTGAAGTCGCTTTACTGGTTAATGTACTTGTATAGCAAATCAAATATTTTACGTTTTTAGCCTGTTCTCGCGAAATAAAGATTTTGTATATCGCCCATATTATATACATTACCTTTATAATTAATAATAATGTAATCCTAAGTGTCATGCTTTTACAGTTGTCATTACATATTAGTTCTTCTGTGTTGAAAGCAGCTACCGTCTATTGCAGATAACCTCAGTTGGAGCAAGAACTAAAGATATTCCATAGGATAGTGGACAAAAGCTCAAAACATCATTTTATAATATTATGATCATGCCTGCATGCAAGTATGACATTGCCAATATGATGAAATAACATTAATAACCTGTAATTTTACAATGACATAATAGTAAATATGATTGAAGACCTAAGTGGATGAAGGTGGCAAGTCGCACAAATGAGATTCAGAGAAAAACGGCATTGAAAAGTGACAAAGTAATTTCCGTTTAATTATTTAATTATTGAATTTTTAAGATCAATATATGAGCAGTCCAATTAAGGATGCTAATAAGACTGCATACCTCATTAAAAAATCATTATTTGTACTTAACACCTTTATTCATTATAAACATATACTTTTTAAAGATCTTTAATAATGGATAAAGGTCATAAGTAGTAAAACAATAGTGTTAGTTTCTTGTGTTTCTATAAAATGTTAAACAAAACTCACCATTTATTGAAAAAATACGAAAACTTTATTCATAACACAGTTGAATTTGAAGCAAATTAATATGAATGCATCCATTAAATTATTATAACTACAGCTAGTACAAAATTTCATAATTTTTTTATTTCTTTGCCCTTTTTCCAGTTTTTTTTTCTTTCTAGACCTATATTCTCTCCATTTGGTGTCTCCTTTGATATAACACTCTCATAAAAATACCTGTAGTGCTCGAGAACGAAAGGGATCTGCTCCTATAAATTCTCAATCTTCTCGTCCGAAAGTTGACCCAGCTTTCCAGCTCGAGGGAGACGAATTGAGTGGTCTACTGCATTATGTCGTTTCAATAGACACACTTGTTTAAATGGTGATGATTCTTCATAGGTATCTTTGTAAGAATAGTATCCAAATTGTTCAACCTTAATCCATTTTACTGAGTTCCAAAAGTTGACTTTTTCGTTATTATTAGTGTTTGTTGTTCTATTAACCAGTTGGAGCTGGTTTGGCAAGTCTTTAAAAACACAGAAATGCTGCTCCATATCAGTAACATGGTTTTATTTACTAGCCTTACTTATGGTATCTCTGTACTGTTGATGAAGGTATAAGTTTTCATGTTTCCAAAGCACTTTCTCTATCCTTCCAAAATCCCTGTCTGAATCTAAATATGAGTGACCCACTTCGGGAAACTTGTATTCCACTGTTTTAAAGTGTCCTTTCAGAATGAGAAGTGGATATAGATAAATCATGATAAAAATTTTATTCTGCCCGGCGCAAGAGTCCGACCAAATTATCAGATGATTTCTTTCCCTCAAACTATCATCAAATTCCAGGAATGTTAACAATGAACTTGCTACTTCTGTGCTTCCACGGCTTGCAATGTCTTCTGTCCACGTGAAAAAGTTGGCTCGAATTTGATTGCTGGTGATCGTATACCAAGGTTATAAAACCCCATCTGTCGTAAGTAGAAAGGTTTAGACGTAGTTAATCTTGGGAGTGGCATAGTTTGTTGTAAATCAACAGTCAAGTAGACCAACATTGTGTCACTTTCAGCGCTCTTTCTATCGTTCCGTTGGAGTTCAAAGGCTTTGTGATACCTCTGTTTGTGTTCTGCATTTCCTTCTCCTGCATCGCAAATGCTGCAAGTATCACTTCGCGGGTGCCCGAATGATAAATTAAATTCAGTTCCAAAAATTCGTCTACATTTGCACAGTGTAACTTTAAACTCTGCGGACTTATTTCCCTGATCACATGTCTCAATATACAAAGAATGCATTTTTTGAGCTGATAGTAGAGGTGACAGATATCTTTTGTTTGGATTCTTATGTCTGGAATAATGCGACTCTTCACTTGGAAACAGTTGACTGTGGTCCTTAACAAACTGACATACCTCGTTGCTGATTTTATGGGGTCTATTTTGATGATGTCCTCTCATATCTGGGGGACGAGCTGCAACACCAGTATTCAAACGTCTTTGAAGGTGTTCAACTTTCTTCCTACCAATCTGGTATAATGAACAGAAGGCCTTGTTACAGACCCTACCTGACTTACGATCGTATGTGACATAATACTCGTATCTTGCACTCCTATGTTTCGTCGCACCCTCTTTAATTCGATGTACATCTTTAAGGACTATAGAGACAGGCCAACACTTATCACAAAACAAAAATGTAATGGATGATGATGCAAATGGATGTAGGTGCTAAGTGCACTTAACGCCTTCATTCGCTGCAGATGGAGATGCCAGCCTGGCACATAACACCTACATCCATTACTAGAATCGTAGAATTTACTTTTATGGTCATGAATGGTGAATGCTGTAGTATATATGGACTTAACACCTTCATCCACGCAAATATCTCAATTTTCAGCAAAATGTTGCTTAACACGTTTATCCACTTAGGTCTTCGATTAATTTACGTCGATAATTTTCAAAATCAATGCTTTAAACTGCACTTATGGAATTATAATGTCAGATTTGTTTATTTTGTTGAATCCAAGGCATAATTGTAAAATGTACAATTTATTAAATACAAATGGACGAAGAATAAATGAATTACAAAAACCATTATTTATTTTATTAGAAATTGTTATGCACTAGAGATTCTATCAATAACAAAAAATTTGAAAAAATATTTTCAAGCTCATTGTTATTTTTATTATAAAGAAATTAGCAGCTATATAAACCCTTCTTAAATTGAAATTATCGTACATATCAACTTTATTTTACTCTAAATAAAGTTTTTCATTAACAAAAATTACATCGAAAGATTATAAAAATAAATAGATATATGCTGCTCTCATTAAAAGAAAGCTGTTTACTTTTAATGTCCCCTACATAACTGCACACTTTAAATTTGTGTGTATCTGTAATAATATAAAGACTCCTCTGAGAGACTGTCAGTAACAAAAGCAACAACGTTAATAACAAAGAATAAAACAACGAGAAACATTAGATTTGAAAGTCGATCTATGTATTCGGAGGAACGATGTATTGTGTGTTGTGCGCTGCTTACGTTAGGTTAGGTCTGTCCCGCATGACGTCAGGTAAGTCAACGAACTTGATCTTGAAACGAATTTCCAACAACTTTAGAACCTATTGACCTAAAACATAAGGGGGCGAATTGCATCTGCGTTGCTCCGTGTCATTAAAAAAGTCAACGAGAAAAACCAACGAGTAATAACGTGTAATTTTATTGATGGACGCATACCAAGAGGTCATACTATTTCCTAGGCACGATGCGACCACATTTTTAGAAGTAACTCGCCGATAGTTAGAACAAGAATTTTTCAAATCTCATTATACAATTAACTTTGTAAAATATTATCCTTTATCCTTTATTTCAACACAAAGATATACACATAGATATATTAAAAACAAAAGAAAACATGTTGAAATTATAAGGCGTGGTTCAGATGGCTGGAGAAGTTCCCCAGCCCCTGTTCTTCCACTAAAACTTTAAAATCATAAGAATCCAGAAAAGGAGAACAATGCTTGCCTATCCTATCTTAACACTAATATTCTGCTTAACCACTACATATATTAATTCAGGTCTTATTCAAGTAACCGTATATATCGAAGGCATCCTTACATAGGTTAAAAAAGAAAAACAAAATGATACATATTGTATAATATACTTAACAAAATATATATTGTTTATAACAAAAAGAGTTTTGAGAAACAAATTGAAGTAAGAGTCATTGTTGTTCTAACAAATAAGAATAAAAAGCACCCCTGAAAGCCGTCAAACCCATAGCCTTAAAATATCCTGGTATAGAATTGTAGAGGGAGTAAATTGCATATCTGAATGATTTCTTAAAAAATGTAGTATGGTATTTACGTAAGGTAATAGCATCTTTTCTCCTTATATTAATGTTATGCACATCACAGTGAAACCTGACCTTCCTCAATAAGTACAGCGGGCACTCAAACAAAAGGATACTGTGAAACAAGGTAAGGAAATGTAAAACAATTATATTTTGAATATTTACCCACCTCAAGGATCCAAGCTTGTGTGATATTCTATCAAACTTGCGGATACCAAAAAGTACCGCATACACGCATTTTAAACTCTCTGCACTCGCTTCATATTAACAGCATCTAAACAGGGCGCATAAATAGGCATACAATAATTAAATAACGACAGCACCAATGATTCGCACAGAATCCTCTTTAATTTAATACTGAAGATAGATTTGAAAGGATATAAAATCTTTAAGTTCAAGTAAGCACGGCTTATAATTTTAGATATGTAAGACATATCTCAAAGTGTTATCTACGGTTAAGCCTAAATTTTTGCTTGCGTTACTACTGGTATAGTGCTATTATTTAAAGTAATGTTCAACTGACCCCCGCACCTCTCAACGTCACCCACCCTTCCAAACAACATAACACAACTTTTGTTAGGGTTAATAAATATAGAATGTTTGCGGGAGTAAGTATTAACTTTGGATGTGGCAAAAGTAACTAAAAAACATATTATAATTATATTGTGTAATATATGGGTCGTGCAAGCAATTCTAGCAATGCTCAGGTATGTCTTAGCTTTTATCGCCTACATTCTCTCACTATATATCAACACGCGAATAAAGCAATGCAAGGGGTGAAAAACGCGAGCATTGCTGCCAGGTCAACAGTTGTTGCAGTAGATATCTCGTCTTGAAAAAGTGTATTAAAATAAATAACTTTATAACGCCATGAGTTCCGTCATTACTGCGATTACTCTTTATCATATACATTACACATGAATCAGCTAGTGGAACAGATCAAAATGTATAAATGTACTAATATAATAGAAATGCGAACATATTATTATTACTAAATACATGAGCAAGTTGTATTAAAAATATGTATGTATTGAATGAGATCGTTCGGCAAAGTATTCCTTTGAAAATGCTCTTTCAAGTAATTCGGGAGTTTGTCAGGTTACTTTCTTTCGATATTTTGCGATTTAAAAATAAAACAAATACAAAAAATTAACATATACTCTTTCAAGTGAGAAACATTAAGTAATTCTAACAAATTGAAGTTGTGCATATTTACGAAATATGCACAACAGGTGCAACATCAATTATTCTGATTTCTCCAAGCATGTTATTTCTATCATTTCTCCTTTTCACTGTATCAAATTATCTTCTATTTTTAAATGTTCTTCAAACTATAGATTCTGCGAGGTTATCTTATTTTTTGTAATACTCTCTCTTAATATTCGCGCCAAGTCTATATGGAATCGTGCGTACCACTGAAAAAACGTCAAAGCCAACTTGAAGCAGCATAAATTAAGTATCTGAAAAGAATAGCAGAAATGATAAAGTATTACAAATGGCGAAATGTGGAGATGACGAAACTAACAACACAGGGGGCAATATCATTGAACTTAGAAAGGAGACAATTGAATTGATTCCGTCATGTGGTCAGGGTGAACATCAATATAAAATGTACAAGAAAAATGTTAGAAACCAACCAAGAAAGGAAGAGGAAGATGTGAAGTTCGAAAAATACTTGGTGGCAGAGAATTGAGAAAATAGGAGGAGGTAGAAGGCAAACTCTAAGAGAGATAAAGAGACTACCCAGTGGCCATGGGTAATGGAAGAAATGAATAAGTTCAGTAAGTGAATGCAAAAGTCCGACAACCTATGGAGTAATGGCATAATCTTCAAGATGAAGAAAAAGTAAATGTTGGTCTTCAGGGTCTTCTACTTTCCGTCTGTTGGTTATTTTCGAGTAGTAATGCGTCAATTATTTTTAAATCTCCTGCCGTTTTTACTTCTTCTCTGTAATATCACATTTAGTCTTGAATCATATACCAAGAATTTATTTTGAAATAAGAATGCACGTGACTGTTGGTCCCGCACAAGAGTAAAAACAAAGTATTCTACACAAAAGCATTCCAACCACATCATCGGTCACCGATACCAGTCAAAAACCAGTAGAATTTTGACACATGCCCCTAAACTGGTGCGTGTATTGGTCCATGTATCGTACATAAACCGCTGCTTGGAACAAACCTGTTATACCTAATTATTAGTAAGCAAATTTAAGGTAAATAATAATATAATCAAGAAGAATTTATTTTCGAAAAATGTCTTTCCCACCGAGTAGATTAATGAATTTGTTTAGTTTTCTGTGCATAGTTTGAAGCGCATTTCTATAATCTGTAAAATTCACTCTTCCGGACGAAGGGAAACTTCTACTTATCGGGATTAGCGAAGTTGTAATGTAGAAAATATGTATTATAATATTCATATTATATGTGAAATACTTATACTTCTACTAACATAGATGATACTTGAGCCATTCTATAATATTAACGGAAAGAAAATGAAAATCCTGAGCGTATTTAGCGGACGACCGCTACCACAACAGAAGGAAAGCATTTTCATTTAAATCGCTGTTGATATTATAATTCATGATCGGGAAATGAACTCACTCACAAACACTCACTAACAAACAGTAAGTGTATTTTGCATCTCGATTTCAAGGCAAGGGGGTCTTTGACCGTTTACCGTAATGTAGGTAACATCAGTGTGACGTCAAAATCGTTACCTCCATGTTCCAGTGGTCTAGTTATGAGTTTGAGCCAATCTAAGCGTGTGCGTTTGCAAACCTCTTCTATTGGTGCAGCGACAGCAACCGGGTCGTTGAACTTTTCTGCATGTCCTCGATGGCCACGAATGACTATATACCCATCCATGTACCAAGAAGACAACAGACAACGGTCTTGTCGATGCCACCGTACGTGGAAAAAGAAAGAAAATTACGTACCTGGAATTGTTTTTAGACTAAGAAACGTTCTCTTCAGGATATGCAACTGCTTTTATAGAGAAGTTCTATATCCAAATAAATATCTTCAGTATATTATACTATAATAGAAAAAGAAGCACAATCATATAGTATAATATACAAAAAATCATATTTGCATCCTTCTGGTAATAAGTATGTATAAGTTTTCTTTTGAAGTGTATATTCCGAAAGAAATTAATTAATTCATAATTAAATATTTTAAATATTTAATCATTACTATTGCGTTATTCCAATTCTGTTCAAGAAAGTCATTAAGTGTGACTTGAAAGCAGACATTAAGACACAATACTGAGTCTAAAAAACCACAAAATATCTCTTCTCAACTTAATATCTCTTTATTCCTACATTTAGATAAATGTAAATCATCAATTAAATCTTATTTATCAATTTAGTGACTTTTTAACCGCAAATTAAGTGATTTTGTTCTATTAAGCATTTGAAAAGTTCATTTAGGTTTCAAAGGGAAACAATTCTAATTTGTCTTCATTGCCATTGAGTATTTTCACCAAAAACCCAGAGTAAAGAGAAGTTCAGTTCGAAGCAAGTGAAATTCAGATTTAACCTGGATTTATATTATGTTTATTCTATCACGCTTGCGCAGTAGAAAACGGTGTTCAAACTTTCTTGTAATCAATGCAAGGTTTATTATCCATTCTAACGCTTTTATGATCATAAGATACTACTGCGTTGGTGATTTCGATTTCAAAGTAAAATAGGAAGTGATAGATTGTTTTGCGAAGTTGTGTTTAATTATGGATAACTTTTGAAATTTACACTTTTTGTTTTCGCTGCATCTCCTATATTTATAAAACAAATGTCTTCTTTTATTTAAATAAGTTGTATTGTATTCCATTTATTTCGTTTAAATTGATATTTATAATCTCAAGTTTAGTATATGTAGTTTTTAGTGCCAAACAAGTGCAGCCAATGACGACCTGATGAAAGATTTTAAAATAATTGATTATTGGCAATTGGAGGAAATCTGTTCATATATACTTTTATATATACATATATAGTATGTTTCAAAATATAGTAACCTGTGGGAGCTTTCATTTGCACTATATCTTGAAACAGAATATATACAGGGTGGTTCACCAGGAACTGAATCGATCGATTGTGGAAAAACTATAGCTAGGAATAATCTGAAATTTTGACTTATACTAAAGTCGATGAGGGCCATTCGCCTAAATATTTTCAAGATGGCGGCACTTCGGGCTATGCCGGAAGTAGGCACCAACTTCCTAATTTTAAATAGAATACCCTGTATATTGTCAGGTTTTTAGATTCTACGTGAAATTCTAAATATATTTCATGTATAATGTCATATATCTAAGTGTAACCCTTTTTGACTTATTGAAATTCTTATGTTAAATTAGGCAGAAAATCAATAGCACTTTTTCCATATAAAGATGAATTTATTATTTAATTTGAAGAAAATTCCCTCAAATAGCTGGTCTAATTAAATACTATTTGTATAAAATAGTTACAATTATTAATACAGAGTATACAAATTATACGCCTGAAAACGAATTTGTAAAAATTGCCAAAAGACAATTTTTTCAAATGGGAAGCGGCAACTTCTATAATTTTATCTTATTTTGCATTAAAAATAAGGAGCACTTTGTATAAATACGTCTATTATAAAAATTGGTAGTTTTCGAAATATTGGCAAGTTAGTGTTTTTATCTTCTACAATACATACTGTTTGCATTAGTTCTTTTTTCAATAGTTAGCCATGACAGTGTTTACCAAATTATAAATTGTCATTCGTTGAAGATAAGTTATGCCGGGGCGATTAAATTATACAAATGATAACTATTTAAATTTAATTATTATTTATGGGGAATGTAATAAAGTTATGTCAAGAATATGTGATACATTTGCAACTCGATATCTGCAAAAACGGAAACCATCTACCAATACCGTTAAATGTATTATAGGAAACTTCAGAAACTTTGGATCCGTGAGGGCAAAGATTCAGGGAAATAAACTAGTTATTAATAACGATAATAATGTAATACAAATGTATCACATGTTCTTGACATAACTTTATTACATTCCCCATAAATAATAAATAAATTTAAATAATCATCGTTTGTATAATTTAAGCGCCCCGGCATGAGTTATTAAAATTATGATAACGTAAATGACTTTTCTTCAACAAATGACAATTTCTAATTTTGTAAACGCTGTCATGGCTAACTAATGAAAAAGAACTAATGCAAACAGTATGTATTGTAGAAGATAAAAACACTAACTTGCTAATATATCGAAAACTACCAATTTTTATAATAGACATATTTATTCAAAGTGATCCTTATTTTTAATGCAGAATAAGACAAAATTATAAAAGTTGCCTCTACCCATTATAGATATTGTCATTTGAACCAGCCTGTATATATAGTCCGTTTCAAGATATAGTGCGAATGCAAGCTCCCACAAGTTACTATATTTTGAAACATATTATACATAGGAAATATGTTAAATATCTATCAAATGCATAATGAAAGGGTCGAGCCTGCAGTTAATCTTTTCCTCTGGAGTTTGTTTATACTAATAAGCTCAATTTCAGCTCCGCATTAACCAACTGACTGATGTTGACTTCATTCAAGACGTTAATGTTTAGTTGATAAAATTTAATAACCCAATCAATTTTCCTAAAAAATATTCAATTTGATATAAAATTTTACTTTTTCCTGTTATATGACGATAAAGATCTTAATGATCTTGTTCGGTTTTCAAAGGTAACCATCATTTTATAGACTACATTATATAGACAATTTTGGATAAAAAAATTACAGATCAATTAAATAAAATGCCTCACATACAAATTTACAACTAAAAACAAATTCCGCAAGAACTTTAAAGTTGAGTCAACATTCCAGTTTCTACAAATTACAAATTATATGGTCCATAATTAAAAGTACAAACAAGTCAAGACCTAACTTGCAAAGTCCAAAGCTTCTAGGCTATCCAATATTTGTGCATTTTGACTTTAAATCAGTTTATAAATATAAAATATTAGTTAGTGAGTTAAAATATCTTTAATCACGCGGATTATAATTATTGAATAAAGTTGTCCTTCGTCAAGATATAATCTTACAGAAAACAAACTTTACTGGATAAATTTCGATTAATAATAATAATAATAATAATAAATCATTTGTGGCCCAAAAATCTATAGAGAAAAGTACCGACCATCTTTCGCCACTTACACATACTGCCACTTCCTTGTATATTTATTCTCGAACATATATTGAAGAATAAATATCGGTTTGACAAAAAATCAAACATCCATGACTATAGTATCACGAGGAAAAGGAATTTACATAGGCTAAAATACACCTTACAAATTACTACCCACAGTCCAGTAATTTAGTTCTTAGCATATTTATTAAATTACCACCAGACATAAAAAGAACATCGACTTTCAACTTATTCAAGTTCAATCTAAAAAAACGTGCTAGTGGAGCATCTATCCTATTCACTTAATGAATTGTTTATACGTAAGCCTTTACAGCAAAAGAAAAATGGTTTGCCATTTGACTTAGTTAAGTTTAGTGATGTTGCCCTTTTCATCTTTATTTTCTATTGTATTATTAAACTTCTTTATATAACTTTATTGGGACCTATTACATACACTTTTATGTATCTTTGTAATAAAGTATATTACTATTATTATTATCTTAACATACCCCACCCGCTTTATGCCAATTACAGGCAAACTCTGTGGATAAAAATCATTATTAGGCAAGTGTGAATGGTGCATTTTAAATTTATTATATTTATAATAACTTTTATTTATTGATATGAGGAAGTTACTCAAAAAGTTACAAAATAAGATTATTAACTTCTTGCTTTTAATTTGGCAAAAGCAACGTAAAACTACTGTATAATTCAAAACAAAAAATGAAACTTTAAAGCTAGATATATCTATGAGTTACAAGGTGATTCATCACAGAAGACGCCGACTGTGTATGAAAATGGTAAAATTTTAGGAAAGTCTTTAGATTGTAACAAATGAAAAGCATTATATACAAAATCTAAAATTATTTTTAACTATTGAGAGTGTTCGAGAAGAAATGTACTTATCAAGGTTAAGTTTTTTATAACGAAATTCTTTGTAGTTGTTGACAAATTTGAAATATAACATCCTCAAAAAATGAAACAGAATGCGCAATAACTGCCATGAACCCTATATGGAATGTGAATGCATTATTACAAAGAAAATATTTTGAAGTCTCCTATATCAATGTTAAAGATTGTAAAATTATTTTAACATTATTTGTACATAACAACGTATTTGGCTCTTACTCAGTAAGCTATTTTATTAAGTACCAGTTCAATTCAATCTATGACACATGTTAATTAAGAACCAGTAACAACAATTTTAGTATCACTTTATGATATTATGGAACAGTATGGTGTTTATGGAATCTTGAGTAACTCCTACCTTTGTCTGGTATTCGATTTATGACCTCTTAGTGTAACCTGATGATATTTGTTTTTTAAGTAGGATTAAGAAGGAAGCTCATTATCTACATGGTCAGAAGCTTAGGCAAGTTCTACAAAAAGTCCTATTATAGTCAACATCATGTATTTCTACTAATGGGTTTATAAAATGGCATTGACTAGTATTAATACTCTCGTTCTAAATGAAGTCATATTGATTACTATTTAACAGTTGTTTTTCAAATAGAAATGTGATGACAAGAAGTTTGAAAGACCTTCAGATTTTTTTGAAATTTTTAGTTAAATTATTAAAAGCAACCAGGCATTGGTTTCCAAAATGTTGTTTAAATACATTTTTTGCATTACCATATGAGTTTCTTCTACGTAAATCAAAGCGATGTTTTAGTGAAGAGTATATGGGGTAGGATTTTATCAGGACAATTAAACCATTGTAAAACATTATGAGAGGAAGTGGGATAGCAAAATTCTTGAAAATTATTGTTGGACATTAGTGCAGACACTGCTAACGCCGAATATGGAAGAAAAGTCAAGAGAAAAAGTTAGATAAACTGGTATATAATCATGTCACTAATATTTATTGTTTCGTTATATTTTTTCCTCGCGAGATATCTTATTATTCTCAGAAATATAAAAACATAAAATTACACATATGTTGTTAGTAAAAGAAACTTCTATATTTATATTTTAAAATATTTTTTTTTGTGAAATACTTGCTATTGTTGTTGATAGAAGTTTTATATAAATTGAAATGTTCCTTACAAAGGATATTTTACTCAACCCATTTAAACTCCCGCCAATTTTTTTTTTTTTGGAATAACTGTGCAAAATGTATGGTTATAGGTCAAGTTTAAACTAACAAACAGACAAGAGTACTTTTTTTATTACTAAAATCTAATGTTTGGTAAATGTATGTGTCCTCACATGGGAACACTGGTCAATAAAACAAAATATTTGTTTCTGAAAACTTTTATTTTAGTACATTATGAATGAAATTTAATTTCCTGCAGCTCCATCGGACTTTATTATGACACTCCTGGCATCGAAGCTACTTATTTAGTTTTCCGGAAAATGCTCTCCTTCGTTTTGCAATATGATCATTGCTAAAGAACCAGATCATCTACTTTTCGTTGATTTGTCGTAGCATATCAGATAATGCCGTTCTCAGAACATGCTATTCTATGTAGCTGCCACGCATTTACATTTATTATATGACTGAAAAGTGGTCACCACAATTTTTTCCCGAAGATACTTACTCTATAATTATTTACTCCCTGGCCATGCAAATATACCCCCCCCCCCCCATTGACCTGTTGTACTTCGCCAATAGCAATGGTTGAGGAACATCGACTTTGCCCAGTAGGTAACCAGCGCATGACACTTTGGATTGGATCTATTTTGTCATAATTTGCTGCCATTGTACTTGATCCGACGTCATCAATACAACATGCAGCAAATCCAACGCAACTTTGAATCTTAGGAGTAATGACTCTTTACTAATTGTGGTGTAATTTTTTGCGCAACAATATGTGTCAAATTTGTTAGAATTGTCGTTTGAGCTACACACAGCATCCAATCCTTGTAGCCAAATCTTATCAGCTTATTTTTGATGAATTGTTGTGAGCCATGATGCCCATAATATTTTACCATTGCCTCATCTATGGATAAACTTTGATGAAATATTCCCCATTGTTGAAAAATTTGTTGAATATATCTATCGGAGGCCTTATGAAGTAGTGATGTACCACCAATTTCACTAACGAACGGAAAAAACCAAATCACCTCTTTTCCATCCAGCAGCAGAAGTGAAAATCCTGAATGTAATCAAAGGCCTAAAATATAAGAAGATAGAAGATATCTATAATATTTCAACACACATTCTAAAAGAAGCTGCCACTGAAATAAGTAAGAGCTTAGTCGAATGTATAAACGGGTCAATGAATGAGGGAGTATTTCCTGAACCTCTGAAAGTGGCTACGGTATTACCAATATATAAAAATGGTGACACAAATATATGTAACAATTATAGACCAATCAGCATACTGCCGACCTTACCAAAGGTGTATGAACAGATAATAGCTAAAACTCTGTCCCACTTTTTTGAGATGCGTGGTCTACTATCTCGAAAGCAACATGGTTTCCGTAAAGGTAGATCAGTAGTGAGTGGTATAATGGATATAATCAATTATATACCCATTTGACCAGAGAAAGTGTGTACAAATAAATATGCTGGACTTAAGTAAGGCGTTTGATTCAGTTGATCATGAAATCTTGCTGCAGAAACTCGAACGTTATGGAATTAGAGGAAAGCCATTGGACCTTATCAAATCCTATTTAACAAATAGAGTTCAGTTAGTGAAATGGAGGGGTGAGAAGTCTAAAATACATCCAGTAAGCTGTGGAGTTCCCCAAGGCTCAATTCTGGGACCATTATTGTTTATCATAATTATAAATGATATTCCGGAATGTCTTAGTGCTGAAATATGCCTTTACGCAGATGACACTTCCATTTTAACAAATGAAAAGACACAAATTGATGCTCAGCAAAAATCAATATCAGGGATAAGAAGATCACAGGAATGGTTTACTGCGAACAAACTTAAATTAAGCACAGAAAAAACTCAGGAACTAAACCAAGCAGTGAAATCCATATAGAAAAATTCTTTGGACTTACATTGGATGATTGTCTGAAATGGACAAAGCACATCGACCAGTTATCAAAAAAACTAACATCGGGCAGTTTTGCTATCAAACGAATAAAATCTATTGCAACTCACCACGCAGCAAAATTAATTTATCATGCAGCCTTTCATTCCCATTTGACTTATGGCATCCTTTTCAGGGGAGAATCAACAGGTGCAACTAGGGTGTTCCTGCTTCAGAAGCGAGCTATAAGATCTCTATGCAATCTGAGACCAGGAGAATCTTGTAGGGGATATTTTAGGAGAGAGGGTATACTTACCATAGTGTCGATGTATATCCTGCAAGTATTGAAATGTTTTCACACACATCGACAGCAGTTTCCCGTTAATGGCGACCACCACTCATATAATACTCTGCACAGGGACGAATTTGGTATTCCACATCACCATTTGGTGTCGACGCAGCAAGGTGTGAGTTAATGGGGGCCCAAGTTATACAATTGTCTTCCCTCCTTATGGGAAAGCCATGAACATGGTCTCTTCAGTAGGCTGGTGAAAGGTATGTTATTGGAGAAGGAGTGCTATTCCATGGATGAGTATCTTGTTCAAATATGATGCAATATGTGTATTCCGTGTATACATATGTATGTGATGCTTGTGTTTTTTATACTATACTTGACGAAACTGTATTTGGCTATTTTATTTAAGACAAAGGATTGTAAAGGTGTTTACATCAATAAATGTTTATTATTATTTATTATGATTATATTTGCCATTTTATCACTTGGATTTAAGTCATCATTATTTGTCAAATGCAAATATCTTTTTGTTTGTCGAAATCTATTTCGATATATATTGCCATATCTTCATCCACGCTCCAATATTGTCGATAGAGTGGTAATGTGTGATATCCACTCAATGTCCAATATGCCAATAAATAGTTTTATATCCTCTTCAATGACAGAAAATATATCATCATTTTTTGGGCTGAATATCGTTTATATTCATTTAGTATATGTTACATAATTTATATATCGAATAACTTTTCGAAAATATCTATCGGTGTACATGCAATTCTTCTTTCAAACGACGCAGCCTTTCTTCGAACAAATTTATTGTGGGCATTCCGAAATCCTGCATGCTATTGATCTAATTCTGTGTATACTCCATTCTTCGCTTTTTTTCTTGAGACAGAGTTATTCCTTCTTTCAATACACTTAGTGGTACATCATCGTTTTCATCCGAAGTATCATTCGACATTCTAATATCTTGTAAGTTATGGTCATCGATATCTTCGTAGTCTGTCTGAGGATCAACGTCTGGTGGAATAAGAACGTTTGTCGCTAGAAGATATATTGTCCAAGGCGTCGGACTAAATCAAAATAATCTTACTTATTTTTCCCTATAAATATAAGAGAACATTTCAAATAATCTTACGAGAGAGATGGTTATTAAAACGTAGCGAATTTGCTTCCTCCTGAACAACAATATTTTCGGTTAAGTAAATATGTTTATCTCCGTTTTTCCATTTTATATTACGATAGATGGGTCTGTTTACTTGGCAACAATGTAGGACGCTTTAATATGCTTTGAGTGATGGCGATATAAAATGTTGACGCTCTAAAAGCTATAGAGTGTACATAGAGTGTATATAAAGGACGCCTTTAGGATAGGACTATGTAAAGACGCTCTAATATAGGCAAAATGAAAATGATAATAAAAATATTAGCTTTTGAAATGTTTGTCTTTGTGTCCTCCTATTATATCAGTTTTAAATAGGTTATATTATATATTCAACATTAAATTAGTTTTGCATGATTTTTGAACAAGGACGCTTTAAGCTTGTTTTACATAAATAAGAAATAGAAGGATATTGGGCAAATTTCTGGCACGCAGGTTGACAGTGTCTTCCTCGTGGCCATGTTGGTTGTTGTCTTGAAAGCCGGAAATCTTCTAACAGAAGCTACAAATGACTACACCATACTGATGATGATCAGTGTGTCAGAAACACGTGTCTACAATTGTTCTACAGCGGAATTTACCCAATATCCTTCTAACAACACTAATAAAACGTTCAATCTTATCTATAAATGGAATTCAGGTACAAATAAACGATACTTGAAGAGATTAGCCTCAATAACTTAAGCTCCAATACTAAAGAATAATCCTATATATATAATATCTACTGCTTGGTTTTTTATGTATTCATATATGCATCCATATATTCATATATCCATATACCCATGTAAAGAATGTATACATAAAAAACCAAGAAGTAGGTATTATATATATATGATTATTTTAATAAGGTGTCCTCATATGGGGACAGTGGTTCTAAATGGGTTAGAGCCAGTTGCGGCTGCTGCAAGGAGGGCAACGGGGCACTGCCCCCCTGTGACGAATTTCCCCATGACAAATTTCTTTTAACAGATAAATTAATTATAAATACCTAATTTGTATGTAATTTTTCTGATTTGTTTGATAACAAATAATATGTTTTCGGAAGTAACAGTCCGTCTTTTCAGCGCGTTTAAAAATCGCAGTCTGACGTACGCTCCGGGGCATCTCGCGCGACTGCCCCGTGAGGCCCCGTCTGTATTGGAAATCGAGCGGTGAAACTGGCGCGGGTAGCGCGCAGATATACGTCAGCGGTGGGGCGCTCCTCTATGGTGCCGCGTGGCTGTCCAGTATGTAATATACAGTGAGGACGCGCGGGTTGGAATAAATTCATTTAAAATTTTTGGATTTGTTTTATGGAAAAACGCTCGGATTGGTCGATTTTTATTTTTAGCTGCGTTTTTTTTTATGATAAATTGATGTACAAAGGTTGGTCCAACAATAAGTTACGACCTTCAATTTTTTTTTTCAAATGTAAACATATGTTTTTTATTTAATTTGTTAAATTTAGATCGAATTCTAAGTATGTTTCATGTACCATGTCCTATACCCAAACTCAACAGTTATCGAGAAATTTACAATTGAACATATCAATAACTGCATGTTCAATTGTAAATTTCTCGATAACTGTTGAGTTTGGGTATAGGACATGGTACATGAAACATACTTAGAATTCGGTGCAGAATTAACAAATTAAATAAAAAACAACAAAAACAACAAAAATACGTTACGACCAGCAATTGTTTTTTTTCAAATGGAAACATGTTTTTTATTTAATTTGTTAATTCTACATTGAATTCTAAGTGTGTTTCATGTTGTACCATGTCCTATACCCAAACTCAACAGTTATCGAGAAATTTACAATTGAACATGCAGTTATTGATATGTTCAATTGTAAATTTCTCGATAACTGTTGAGTTTGGGTATAGGACATGGTACATAAAACATACTTAGAATTCGATGTAGAATTAACAAATTAAATAAAAAATATGTATCCATTTAGAAAAAAATTGATGGTCGTAACTTATTTTTGGACCACTACATCAATTTACCATCAGAAAAACCGCAGCTAAAAATAAAAATCGACCTATTCCAGCGCTTTTCCATAAAACAAAACCAAAAATTTTAAATGAATTTATTCCAACCCGCGTCTCCTGTATAGCGGTGAGTGTATGTTGTAATTTCTATCGATGCAAATACAACTATGGATTGCGTTAGTAACATAATTGAAATGATAGAAAATAACACACTGAGCTATGACATTAAGATAGAAAACTAATAAAACCGTGACGAGAAAATTCAACAGAAGCTCTTACAGTTTATCAGTGGGTGTAATGTGCAAAATGCTTGTTGCTATTTCGGTGCTATAAAGTTCACTTTACGACACCCGTTTTGGTTGCAAAAGTATTACTTTATTGCACGCTAATTTTGTTGTTCTGACGTTGGTAACAAAAAAAAAAAAAAAAGAAATGGAACCAAATTATATTTAAATGTTAAAATGTAAGCCTTTAATGTAACAAATATGTGCAATAGAAGTTGTACAAAGAATAAAAAGCACACATGCTAACATTTTATTTACTAATTAACAATATAAATTGTTAAGCAGAGTTGATGATAAGTTTTCTGATGCTTCTATTGAAATTTACTTCCAATGTTGAATAGTACAACTGTTATAAAAGTTTGTTTTTGATAATATGTCGAGACTATGTTGACGAAAGATTTTGTAAATTGTCTTCTGCTATTTTACGAATCTCTAGGCGCGTGCAATTATTTATTTCGTCCTTTTTGTTGATAATTTGAAATAATTTATTGCATAAATCAGTCTGAATTTTAATCATAATTACATATAACTCTGCCTATATTCAAATATTTAAAATGTTCACGAAGTTGGCCGAAGACAAGGCAAGGCCTTCACCGATATTCCGAAGACGTCCGAACACAAACGAAGTTTGCCGAAGCCAAGGCAAGGCCTTCACCGACATTCCGAAGACGTCCAAACCCATACGAAGTTGGCCGAAGTCAAAGCAAGGCCACCACTGACATTCCGAAGACATCCAAACTCGTACGAAGTTACAGCTTTCATAGACGTTCTAACCATAATTACATATAACACCGCCTATATTAAAATATTTAAAATGTTCGAACGAAATATGTCTCTCATTTTAAGCTTTTTTGAACTTTTAATAACCAAAATAAAAAAAATTGTATAAAATACACGTTTCATAACACATTTTGCACACTTGTTCTTGTTCTTAACTTAAACGCGTGCGCAAAAATCATGTGTTATGAAACTTGTAGTTTAATATACTATTTTTTGTTATGTGTGCTTAATTAGGAATTCTCCACAAAGCGACCCTGTCTGGACTTCTAACGGTAGTGGGGATTTAAAACACTTTGGTGAAAAAGTAAAAAGACATAAAGTAAGTGAAAAACATCTTAGTAATATGATAGAATATTCAGTTTTGGGAAAGGTAAATACCTATAATGTGCCAGCTGAAAACGTCAATGAAAACGTCAGTAAAAACAGACATACTCTTGGAAAATTAATAGACTGCATTAAGTTTTGTGTCATGTTTGAAATCGCTTTAATGGACCATGAAGAAACACAGTGCGAATCCGGGGATCTTTCGTGGATTGGTTAATTTATTGGTAGGAATTAACAGCACCCACAAGTCTAATAAGAGAGTTTTTATGGGTTTGTCAAAAACTATTCAAAATGAATTGCTGGACAGTATCTACGAAGTTTCTCGCACTTTGATTCTAGACGAAATTATCAAAGCATTATATCGCTATACAAGCAGACGAGACGACAGATTCGGCTACATTTTCCCAGTTAGCTTTTATAGTTCGATGCGAATTGGTAATTTTGTATAATAGACCAGATTTTGGAACTGCTTCATCTGCTCTAACATTAGTGTAATGTTTCTATGAAAATAATTTAACAACTACATTTGCCGAATCTGTGAAGCTATTGAAAATAATTTGCACCATACCGATGACAACAGCTGAAAGTGAATGGCGTTTTTCTACTTTGAAGAGAATAAAAACATTTTCTAGAAATACCATGCGGTAAAGCAGACTATGTGCCTTAGCAATGTGTTCCATTGAAAAACAATTACTGACATCAACACCAAACTTCAATGAATTAGTTATTAATCATTTTGCTGATCGTAAAGAACGGCGGATAGATATCATTTTCAAACAAGTTAATTAAATAGCATATTGAGTTTATTTTTTGTCTGTACTTAATTTTTGATATTAAACACTCACTTCCGTCCCAAAAAATCACGAGCCGCCACTGGTTAGAGCGACATTGGGATATGTAAATGCATCTATACGTTTGTATTCAGAGCCTGCAATCTAAATTCAAATTATCTTCTATAAAAGATACTGAAGTATTCATAATAAACTACAAATAATTGTATGTTAGTAAGGTATGCACTTTATTTAAGGAAGAGACTGTAATTCGCTTTCAACTAGTTCCAACATTTATTTTTCATTTCAACTGAAATTTATTACCGAGCTACGTCATTTAAAATTAAATACTCGTATAAAGGGAATATTTGCATGAGAGATACCGTTCCGCCATGTTGCCATAATGGAAAAGTACGTAACCATTATCTGACTAGCAATATAAATCTGAAAAATATTATTATTATATTATTGAACCTTAAAAATATTATGGCGGTAATGTTTTTCTTGAGAAAATCATTACGGAGTCGGAATTTATGGTACCATAAAAATATTTAACCATTCGTAACTGTCAAGTCTTTTTTAACAAGACAAAGTGTGCAAATCAAAGTCTGAATCAGCAAAAAAAGTATGCTCTGCAGTAAAATTTACGATTTCTGCTCGGTTAAACCGAAGGGCAATAACACTTTTAGCACAGTTGACCTTGAATGAACGCTTTCCTTTCTTTCGCTTTTAAAAGAAGTAACTTATTTCATAATTTAACATTGCAATTATGCTTTACAGAAAATTCCTGTTACAGAAAGAAAATTATTTCATTTATATTACATATTTCCTATTGTAATAGGCTATATTTAAATGAATACATGTGCAGTAAGCATTTGTTACTTACAGCGAAGGTTTAGGCGATAAAACATTCATCAAATCTTCAATGCACTATTAGCGGAACAAATATTCTATAGAACTTGTTTATATTTGTTTTCGTTATTGAAGCAGAAATTGTAACTACTTTCTTATGCGTAAGTACATATAAGGAAGTATTGTGATGAAAATTTTCGACCTGGAGATTGTTGCAGACGTCTACGTTTTGATATCGAAAAAGTGTTTTTGTAAACATGTTTCTCTGTGCCTGTGTCAGTCTGTCTCTCTGTGACCACGATAACTGCCAAACCACTGCAGGTACCAATGCCAAACTATATATTTACGAGTATAATCTTCCTCTTGAGATCAGAATAGATTTTCAGTAAAATCAGCAGACCGGAAGTTGTTTACTTCAATAAAAAAAAGGAAAATTTACTAATATCTCGTCAGCCACAAAGTTTGGACAAATTTCTCAAGAATGCAAAAATACTAAAATGCGAATATTAATTTTATAAAAAAAAGTTTTTAGAAATCCTTACCGGAAATATGCCTTTTTGTCTTGTCAAAAAACCGTTTTTTGGATATAACTCTCAAATTATGCATTCTGGATAGATTTATCTAGAATAAGTACAAAAGTATTTACAGCTCGAGCTGTAAAAATGTTTGTACATAAAAAACTTAAAAATTCGGAATGGAAGTAGCACTTTTACTCTTATCAAATAGCAGTTTCTTGGGCATATTTATTATAAGTGAGAAAGTATTTAGTGCTAGACTTGAACATTTTTGTGTAGAAGGAATTTTAAAATTCGGACCGGAAATAATACTTCTACTCCTTACAAATATCTCGCCAGATTTGCATTCAATACCGATTTATTAAGAGCACAACAGTATTTAGAGTTAGATTTGGAACAAATTTTGTATATAAAAATCAAAATTCCCACCGAAATTAAAACTTTTACTCTTATGGTATAGCTGTTTCCTTTGCAAATATTTCTCAAGTTATGGATTCCATAAAGTTTTATTAACGAAGTATATAGAGCTGGATTTAGGATAAATCTGTATACAAAAGAATTCGGACCGGAAATAACACTTTTACTCAGAGGTTTATTTTTATTTTTTTGGGAAAATACAGATTTTAAAACTTAACTTGGAACAATACCTGTATACACATTTCGGAACGCACATACCTATAAAAAAAAGTCTTGTGGGGACCACACTTCATTTTTTTAATTTTACGTAGTGTTCGAGAAGGGGGGTACACATCAAAGCTTTTTTCAATGGAACAGTCTATACTTTATTATATATTTTAATTCTACAAATGAAATTAGAGCAAATTTATGTAAGGTACCCTATAACCAAAATAAGAAGGATATCTATCTAAAAATATTTCCAAATTTAAATCCCAGCTTTTTAAAATACCTTATAGTTTTATAATTAAACTTATTTAATAATCCAACTCTTTTGATGCTTGTTATATAAGCAGGCCTTGATGTTTTACACTGTAATTTTAAAAAATTGCTAAATTGTGGGAATGGTATATTTTAGGTATAAAGTACCTTACATAAAATAGGGTTAATTTAGTCTGTAGAACACGTCATTAAATACATAATGTTCCATATAAAAAGCATAATTTTATATGTACTTTACTTATTGAACACTAGTTGAAAATACTATTCGTTTTGCATGTAATGGCTTTGTATATGCTATAATAAAAAGAATTTTTAAAACGTTTTTCTTTCCCGTACACTGACCCCGCCTATGGTGAAACAACCTGTATAATTGATATAAATAAAAAAAATATTCGGTTCTCTTTTTATATTTTTAGCAGCAACAGAGTTATAAGGAAATTCGCTTAAGTAATTGACGTTTTATTTTATGCCTCTACGTAGTAAATTTAAAAAACACTCTTTTATAATATTAATTTAGGCAACTACCCTCCACATCTATCTTTGCCAAACCAACATAATTATTGAATTCATAAAAATTTAGCAAAAGCAATAAATTTCCAGGTACTGACATTTCCAAAGTCAAGATTCTCCCAATAAAACCATTAAAATTTTATTTGCAACAAGGGTAAATTAGTTTATGTACCTAATCAGTTTAGTCATGGTCAAATAATGTGTACCTACGTTTTATTTCACTACCTGACATAGCGGTGCTTCCAGAAAGAATAAATTTTGCGAACTGTTTACTAAATGAACATAGTACAAGAGACCTTAACTAAATAATTTGCAAAAGTTACCCTTTTCTTTTCAATAACGCCAAAATTTCTGTGTATAGGTGTTTTTCGACGAAAAAAGGCTTATAGAGGTTTAGACAATGCATGTGTATCACAAAAAAGCAAATCAATTGTGTATAATACCATCCCTGTTTAAAAAAATCTAGTGTAATTTATTAAAGATTAAAAACTAGATATATATTCTCAATCTTTAATAATGCGTATATATAATAATAATAATAATAAATCGACTTTATTTTTTAGTTAGTAGACAAGTATACATATAGACACTATACTGATCTAGGCGAAGTAGATTTCTAAAATTATTTGAAATATATGTATATAGTCTGCTTCAAGATATAGTAACCTGCGGGAGCTTGCATTCGCACTATATCTTGAAATAGACTATATATGTATAGTCCTTTTTAAGATATAATGCAAATGCAAGCTCCCACAGGTTACTATATCTTGAAGCAGACTATATACATATATTTCAAATAATCTTAGAAATTTGACGATTTAACTATAGAATCTAATCTCCATGATGGATAACACTGTTGTTTGAAATAGCTACATTTAGGTATTTCTCATTATTTTATATACCTATAAATGCTAGGTATTGATAAATATTTTTTATCATGGTTATTTAAAATTTTACTGTTATTTACTGAATTTATTTTCCTGAAGATTAGGAACATTTACAGCTATCTTAAGAAACACATTGCAATATCAACTTATAAACACTGACCAGTGTCTCTTTATCCACGTATGTACCTTTTATGAATCTTATAAAGAAAAGATGACCTAAATATGTACACTTAACCTTTTTTTTTGATAACACGATGTATTTTAATATATGTTCAATATAATGTATATAATAATGTAATCGAGACTTCACTGATAAATATAATAAACTAATGGTCGCATTCAGTAGACAAAACAGTTGCGCAACTGTTCAGTAATAATGTCCAGAAGACGTACGCTCACCCTGAACATGTTGTGGAGCGGTCGCCATCTTTGTGAGCGCAACAGTTATACGCAAACTAAGTGAGCAGTAAGCGTATTTTGATTCACAAGCGCATTAACGCGTTCCACCACCAACGTAACACGAAATTTTGAGAAAGTTACTAGAGAAGTAAAACAAACGTACTTCACGTGAGAAACCCTCGGGACATCTCCTGGCACTTGCTGCTGTAAAATGTCCTGGATTAAGGTGGAAAGTGTGGAGGAATAAAATATTAATCAAAATAACCAAAGTCGCAGGTCTTTCATACACGGCAACCAACCTTTTCTCAAACCTTGCTCCATTTTAATACTAAAATTAAATTGATTTTTTAACACAATGAGTTTACTTACATATTTAACATAAATTTATTGATAATTAAAAAAATCTGTGAATAATCATCGGTGGGGAAATGATGATATCCATAGAAGAAAAAATCAAAAGTTTAAGGCAAGTATACCTCCGGTTAAAAGGTAATGATAATTATATTATGTTCAACGATAGTGTTAAATATGCGTACGATGTGTAGAAAAACATTTATTATAATATTGGGTTACACGAAAAATAATGCAGAAAAACAATTTATTATTATTGTTTATTACATTAATCAGCAATGAAATGTACCAGATGACAGACGATCCTGAAGCAGAACGGTCCTCTTCAGCCAACACTCAACTGCTGTCAAGTGAATAGTTGAAGCGGGAGCGGTTCCCAAATTCGTCTGCTGCAAGCGACCAATAACAAAATGACAATTGGGAAAGCAGTCTACTAAACAAACAAACAAATGATAACGTGCAACTATGTAAATTAAAAGTAAAAAGATAGACTAGCTGCAAACACATGTATTTCAAACTTGCTAGTTATCTTCAGTATGGCATAGCTCAGAAAGTATATGTAGAGATTAAGGTCAGCAGACGTCCTCATTTTTAACAATTTGTCCCGCGTCCCGCGTTGTTTTAAAAAAGTCCCGATTTTTGGAAAGAATGCACGGCAAGCTGAAGAACGGCGGGAGAACTGGAAGAGAATATACGGTTTTCGGCGGCCATGTGGCTAATTCGCCAAGATATGGATTTTATATTTTTTTTATTCATTTTATAATGTTACACAAATTCTTCTGAAAAATTTCATGACCTTTTAAACAACGCCAGCAATCTACTAAAAAAAATCTCTCAGATGAGAAATATGCCAAAAAATAAAATAATACTTAACCTAATTTTTTTAATATAATGTATAAATTTTACTTATGTTGAAATTTAAAAAAGTTTAGTACAATACTATTTTTGCGTTCTACGAAAATTAGACCAAATTTTTAAGCAAGGACCCCCCCCCCCCCCCCCGTCAATGATGTCCCGCTTTACCGATGTTAAAATCTGGTCACCGTAATGTAGATTAGTATCACAATATTTTGTGACTTTGAAGTCAATCAGAAATCAACTAAAATTTTGTCTTGTCTACATCCCTGAAAAATACCTACCTATGTAACAATGTTAAATTAGTCAAGTATAATTTGAAAAGTACAAATAGTAGAACATAATTTTTGTTTGCAAATACTAATGACTTGACGGAAAGTTAATAAGATACATCCACCATGATTTAGCACTAGGAATAGTAAATGGAAATAACCTCAAAATATTTGTATACATTAATAGTTAATTGCGTGTGTGAAGGCCGCCAACGAAATGGTTTCTTGATCGTTTTGTACCTTGTAATTCTATAAATTCGTCAACATTATCGGTAATCACAAAAACGCCGTCGGCAATTTCATTTAACACAAGAACAATCATCTGGATTCGATCTTTAGTTTCAGCTTTTAAACAATACCAAATCCTTCATTATACACATTTGATCGTAATAGTTCTTTGTCGATGCCCTTCAATTAAAGTTAGCACCTGCCGCACGTCCTATTTATCTTACCTTTTGTTCTCCCATCCTTAATGAGCGACAAACGGCGCGGGTTGTATCTTTTTTTACGACTGTCCCGAGATTGAAAAGGGTTGAAGATAATTACGAAAAACCGTTAGATTCTAAAATATAGGTCATATCTAGTAGGTATGCCAATGCGATGACTAACATCTGTAAATGGAATGATGCTTCGGCTAGAACATCTTGCGGCAGCGTTAATACATTAGATAAAGATCGATATTAAGTTACATGTATTCGTCCAGGTATATTCAA
The DNA here is from genome assembly GCA_963170755.1 of Amphimallon solstitiale. Lineage (NCBI taxonomy): Eukaryota > Metazoa > Arthropoda > Insecta > Coleoptera > Scarabaeidae > Amphimallon > Amphimallon solstitiale. Next base: position 61,953,061 of record OY720679.1, on the reverse strand, counting down.
TCTGGTTATATGCATATGCATGATGTATAGATAGTAAATGCTGTGGTTTATAGATTTATTGGAGTTTGATGTAAAATATAATAAACAAGATTAGCTTCCATGAATTATTGATGGTAGTATAGCAGTACTATAGTAAGTTTTTGTTGTCTTTTTGTATTATTTATATTTATAATTGATTTTGAAGAGCTTTTACCAATAATTTTTAGATACACTGCAAAATATTTATAAAAATTAAAGGAAAAAATTAATGGAAAACCTATTTTTTTATAAATAACAGGAATTATTTATGAACATAGGTACTTTTATTTAAAAAAATGAGGTGTGGCCACCACACGACTTTCTTATACGTATGAGCGTTTCAAATTACAGAATTTGAAGAATTTTTTTTACAGAAATTATTCAAAATCCTATTCTAAGTACTTCTATTCTCTTAATAAATTTCTATAGAATGCCTACTTTGCAAGATATTATCAAAAAGTGCTCATCGCTAAGAGTAAAAGTGCTACTTCCGGTCCGAATTTTGAAATTTCATATATACAAAAAATATTGCAAATCTAGTTTTAAATACTTTTGTACTCTTGATAAATTTATATAGAATGCATAACTTACGACATATTTGCAAAAAATCGCTATTCGATAAGAGTAAAAGTGGTACTTCCGGTCTGAATTTTGAAATTTTTTTTCTACAAAAGATATTGAAAATTATGTTTTAAATACTTTTAAATTCGTAACGTACTAGCCAAAAAGGCATGACTTGCGAAATATTCGCAAAAAACTGATTTTCGATAAGAGTAAAAGACCTACTTCCGGTAGGAATTTCGGAAAACTTTTTAGATAAAATTATACTCAATTTTAATTTTAAGTATATATGAATTCTTTAGAAATTTGTTAAAACTTAGTAGTTGACGAAATATTGGCAAAATTCGATTTTTTCGCTGAAGTAAGCTGCTACTTCCGGTCTACCGATTTTACTGAAAGACTAATCAGATCTCAAGAGGGAGATTATACACGTAAATACAAAATTTGGAATTGATATCTGTAGCGGTTTGACCGCTATCGTGGTCAACCACACACAGACAGACACACAGACATTTTTTAAAAACCACTTTTTTGGCATCAGGGGACTTCAAAACGTGGACATCTGCAAAAATCTCGAGGTCGAAAATTTTCGTCATCACAATACTTCCTTATACTACGTGTAAGAAAGTAAAAGAACCTGTCGGTGTGTTATCCCAGGTCGGAATTTTGAGTATTTTTGTCTACAAAAATTATTCAATAGTCAATTTTATGTACTTTTATTAAGAGAATAGATGTACCTATGTATGTACTACTGTACGCATTCTATAAAATTTATTAAGAGAATAGATCTCTAGAGGATGCATACTTTGCGAGATACTTGCAACAAAGTGCTAATCGAATAGTCTTACTTGCGGTCCAAACTTTGAAATTTCTTTCATACAAAAATTCTTCCAAATCTAGCTCTAAATTTTTTTGTGCTCTTGATAAATCTATGTACCGTAGTCGTCAAATTTTAATTTCGGTTTATGTTTCTATACCACGCATACGATGACCTTATAATATGCAGCGATGCCTGCTTGCTAACAGTGGTGAGAGAGCAACGCAGTGTCGGGGTTTGTCAAGTGTACTGTCTTGGCAGCCTCGCTTATGTTTATCTTTAGTTTATTTCGTCGCGCTCTTTTCCTCTTTATACTTTCGTATCAGAAATTAAAATATGTCGACTACGGTATAATGCATAATTTACGAGATATTTGCAAAAAATCGCTATTCGATAAGAGTAAAAGTCTTACTTCCGGTCCAAAATTTTAAATTTCTTTCATACAAAAGTATTGAAAAGCAAGTTTTAAATACTTTTATACTCATAATGTATCTGTCTAGAATGCACGACTTGATAGATCAAAAGACCTACTTCTGCTAGCACTTTTTAACAAAATTTGTCTCAAATTCACTTTTGAGTACATTTGAATTCTTTATAAATTTGTTTAAACTTAGTAGTTGACCAAATATTTACAAAATTCGATTTATACACTGAAGTAAACTACTACTTCCGGTCTGTCAGATCTCAGATCTCCTGAGGAAGATTATACCCGTAAATATAAAATTTGGGACTGATAGCTTTAGCCGATTGACCGCTATCGTGATCATTGAGAGACTTTTTCGAAAAAGCACTTTTTCGGTACCAGGGCACGTCAAATCGTGGACATCTGGCAAAAGCTCGAGGTCGAAAGTTTTCGTCATCACAGTAATTCCTTATACTACTTATAAGAAAGTAAAAATAACTTGTGCAATGCAGTTCTGCATTTTTCATAATGCTTTTACTTTTCAGCAATAAGTATAGGATATAGCTTTTAAATTATGAGCTTATTTGGAAATTGAGGTGTCACCATTGACCGGGGGGGTTCTTGATTAAAAATTATAACCAAAATTTTCATAGAACGCAAAAATTTATTGTATATATATTTTTTTAATTTCAACTTAAGTAAAATTTACAACTATAATACATTACAAAAATTAGGTTTAGTATTATTTTATTCTTTGGCATATTTCTTATTTGAGTGATTTTTTAGTAGATTACTATCGTTGTTTAAAAGGTCATGAAATTTTTCACAAGAATTTATTTAACATTACAAAATTAACAAAAATAATATAAAACTCATATCCTGGTGAAGTAGCCACCGCCGAAAAACGAAGATTCTCTTTCCGTTCTCCCGCCGTTCCCTAGCTTGCCGTGAATTCTGTCAAAAAAATCGGAACATTTTTAAAACGTCGCGGGACGCGAGACAAATTGTTAAAAATCAGGACTATCTCGCCAAAATCGGGACGTCTGGACTAAATTGATAAAATCCTGTACCGGGGAATAGTTATTTGCAACAAATATTATTTTAGTCCTGCTTTAAAGATGACATGTCGGATATTTTCCCAGTTCAGGCGGCAGTACATTAAAAAATTTTATGTATTTATAAGATATAGTATTCCAAAGCATATACAATATGAATGGCGAGCAATTTATTTTGTCAAAACATATCCTGCAGGAATTCGTCCATGTTAAACCGAAAAATTGTTCTAACTTTTAACTTTCCTATACGTAGTAGCATGCCACCGAAAAAAATTATAACTTGGAGTAGACTGTGAAATTTAAAATACTTTAGCCACTTCCACATAATAACATTTATTAATTGACATTTTCATTGTAAACAAAGTTTATAGCATCTAAATGATCGTGCAACAAAAAATTAACAAATAATTCATTTAATATCGATATCATAAACAAAATTTTCATAAAACTACAGAATATGTTATAAATGTTGACGATTTACGTCTAAACACAAACGTTCAGCTTCAATGTCAAATAATAAATGTCATTATGTGCAAGTGGTTCAAGTACATTTAAATTTCACAGTCTACTTCAATTATAACTTTTTTCGATGCGTGATATAAGGAAATATGTATTGTGATGAACATTTTCGACCTTCAGATTTTTACAGATGGGCACGTTTTCAAGACCCCTGATACCGAAAAAATTGTTTTCAAAATCTCTCTCTCTCTCTCTCTGCGCGCGCACGCGCGCGCGTGTGTGTGTGTGTAAGTGTGACTACGATAGCAGTTAAACGACTGTAGATGTCAATTCCAAATTTTGTATTTACGAGTATAATCTCCCTCTTGAGATCTGATTAGATTTTCAGTAAATCGTTTCCGGAAGTAATAGTTTACATCAGTGTAAAAATCGAATTTTGTCAATATTTCGCCAACTACTAAGTTTAGACGAATTTATAAAGAATTGCAATGTACTTAAAATTAAATTGGAGAAGAATTTTATGAAAATAGATTTTCGAAATTCTTACCGGGTGTAGGTCTTTTACTCTTATCAAAAATCAGTTTTTTTGCGAATATCTCGCAAGTCATGCTTTCTAGGAAGGTACATTACAAGTATAAAACTTAATTCTCAAGATCTTTTGTATAAAAAAAATTCAAAATTCAGACCGGAAGTAACACTTTTACTTTTATCGAATAGCGATTTTTTGCAAATATGTCGTAAATTATGCATTCCATATATATTTATCAAGAGTATAAAAGTATTTGGAGCTGGCTTTGGAATATTTTTTGTATAAATGAATTTTCATAATTTCGGACCGGAAGTGACACTTTTACTCATACTTACTAAGAGGCGTATTTTTCTAAGAAAGTATTTAAAACAATTTAGAACAACCTTTATATAATTTGAAACGCTCATACGCATAAAAAAGTCCTGTGGTAGCCACACGTCGTTATTTCTTTAGTATTGTAGAAATTCGTCCACACCAAAGCCCCAGTGAATGGTGCCATAACAAATTTTCGAATAAGGAAACGTTATTAAGACCCATCTTTACACGCGTCTTCAATTGGTAGAGTGTGTAGCAATTTTTCTTAGAACGGGACATATTTGCTCAATACACTTATTTCATAACTCATGACATAGAGTAAAATTTTGTATGTTATTTGTGCTGTTTCCATTATTTGGATTTTGACCAACCAACGTTTTGTAAAGTACTTTATAGGGCCTGAAGACGGCCGACGTAATGTCCGCTGAAACGTTGGTTTTTCAAAACCCAAACTATGGAAATAGCACAAATAACATAACAAAACACTTATTTCATTGCAAGTTTTTATTTACCATTAGACTTCATAATATACAGTCGTGAACTAAGACGATATGCGCAGCAACCAATTTAATGCTATAAATTGTATGATTCTTCGATGAGCATTTATTGCTACGCTAACCGTTCTCTTAATATAATAACCTTTATACGCCAATATCACACCTCAGATATAAAATATAAATAAAGTGTAGTAATGATTTTTAAAGAACCGGTCAATTATGTGTTGTGGAATACCGAGAAATTATATAATAATTCTTTTTTGGTAACATATTAAATTCTTCTTAAATTTAAATAAAAATGTTGATACATTACTATAAACACGGAGAAAGTTTTCATAAAGAAATACTAGAAAACTACTATTTTACAGGCTTTTCTCTTCCTTGGAAATTATATAAAATAAGAAGAATGGTGTTGTATTCTTTGCATACTAAAAGATACAAGAAAGAAGTTTACAATGTATGACAAGATATTTATAATGTATGCAAATATACTAAGTAGTAAGTAAATTTCTTACCATATTAATTAATTTTATACACATAAAGTGGGTTATTTTAATATACGTAATAATGTTCATGTTTGTTAAATTCATATTTAAAGAATGCCAGTTTTATTGGCCCGGGTAGCTCAGTCGGTAGAGCATTGGACTTTTAATCCAAGGGTCCAGGGTTCAAGTCCCTGCTCGGGCGTCTTTTTTTTTTGATCATATTATTAAATAATTTTTAATAAATAAGAATTTTTTTCTATTCCGGTGCTATAAAGTTCACTTTACGACACCCGTTTTGGTTGCATAAAGTATTACTTTATCGCACGCTAATTTTATTTTTTTGAAGTTGGTAACAAAAGAAAATGGAACCAAATCGTATTTAAATGTCAAAATATAAGCCTTTAAAGTAACAAAAATGTGCAATAAAATTGTACAAAGAATAAAAAGCATACATGCTAACATTTCACTTACTAATTAGCAATATAAATTGTTAAGCAGAGTTGGATGATAAGTTTTCGGATGCTACTATTGACATTTACTTACTATGTTGAATAGTACAACTGTTATAAAAGTTTGTTTTGATAAATATGTAGAGAGTTTGTGGACGAAAGATTTTGTAAATTGTCTTCTGCTATTTTGCGAATCTCTGGGGGCGTACAATTATTTATTTCGTCCTTTTTGTTGATAATTTGAAATAATTTATCGTATAAATCAGTCTGAATTTTAAACACAATTACATATAGCACCACCTATATTCAAATATTTAAAACGTTCTACTTAAAAATCAGAGTAATCAACTTCAAAAAAGCAAAATTTCTAAAATATTCGAACAAAACATGTCTCTTATTTTAAGCTTTTTTGAACTTTTAATAACCGAAATAGAAAAAATAGTATAAAATACACGTTTCATAAGACATTTTGCGCACTTGTTCTTTAGAAAACTCGCCTAGCGGCTCGTTTTCTAAACTTGAACGCGTGCGCAAAAATCGTGTCTTATGAAACTTGTATTTTAATATACTATTTTCTATTCCGGTGCTATAAAGTTCACTTTACGACACCCGTTTTGGTTGCATAAAGTATTACTTTATCGCACGCTAATTTTTTTTTTTTGAAGTTGGTAACAAAAAACAAATGGAACCAAATCGTATTTAAATGTCAAAATATAAGCCTTTAAAGTAACAAAAATGTGCAATAAAATTGTACAAAGAATAAAAAGTACACATGCTAACATTTCACTTACTAATTAGCAATATAAATTGTTAAGCAGAGTTGGATGATAAGTTTTCGGATGCTACTATTGACATTTACTTACCATGTTGAATAGTACAACTGTTATAAAAGTTTGTTTTGAGAAATATGTAGAGAGTTTGTGGACGAAAGATTTTGTAAATTGTCTTCTGCTATTTTGCGAATCTCTGGGGGCGTACAGTTATTTATTTCGTCCTTTTTGTTGATAATTTGAAATAATTTATTCTATAAATCAGTCTGAATTTTAAACACAATTACATATAGCACCACCGATATTCAAATATTTAAAACGTTCTACTTAAAAATCAGAGTAACCAACTTCAAAAACGCAAAATTTCTAAAATATTCGAACAAAACATGTCTCTTATTTTAAGCTTTTTTGAACTTTTAATAACCGAAATAGAAAAAATAGTATAAAATACACGTTTCATAAGACATTTTGCGCACTTGTTCTTTAGAAAACTCGCCTAGGGCTCGTTTTCTAAACTTGAACGCGTGCGCAAAAATCGTGTCTTATGAAACTTGTATTTTAATATACTATTAACATATTCATGAAGAAAAATTCCACAATCAAATTTAAAAAAACTTACTAATAAATTGTTAATTTATCAAATAGTTTCACCTATATAAGATAACAGTACTGGACATAAATTTATTCAACAGATGTACTGTAACTACAAATAGTAACAGAAATTTATAATGCCTATACCTTATTTTAAAATCTGTCAGATATAGCATCAAACAACTTCATTATGCACTCACTGTTTAGGAGACAAATCTTCCAATAATTTGCTTTCAAAGAAATTTATTAATAAGAATGTTTACAAAAAACCCCATTACATATCTGAAGTGTTTGCATGTTCTACCCCAATATTGTCTGTCGGCATATGTTGCAAAAAATTAAACATTTATGTAGGTGGTCCTATCCTACCTCAAGTCAAAATTTTTCTGCTAGATTAATATATAAGGTTCAGCCTGAAAGGAATAGGAATCATGGTAGGAACTGACAACAAGAAATATTTTTTTTAATTATTTCTAAATAAAAAAATACGTTTGCCTTACTCCATGGTAATACAAGTTCCAGTGGCACTCTATAAAAGTTTTTATTATTACCACATTTAATAGAAAATTGCATTGCTACACAAGAAAACATCTCTATCGTATCAATATTCCAAACTCAGATCTAGAAGCACTTCATATAAATTTAATGCTTACTAACTTGTTACCAGCTCAGTATAAGTTCTCCACTAACCACTAATCATCACATATACAACTTCTTATCTTCAAGTTCATTTGCTAATAAAAATTTAAGCTTTAATTTTGCAAATTTTTTCTTTACAATAGCATATTTAATTAATCATTTGCTTTATCAGTTATATACATAGATTCTAACCTCTAAGTTATACCCTAAATTGCTTCAAGTTTATTGCTGGTTTTAAATAATTTTCAAAGCATACCTCCTAATTTCAAGAGCAAAAAACCGAAATTCTAGATTTTAGAAGAAGAAGAGGACACAGCTTCCTATAGTATATTGAAAAAGTTTATCTTGGTTAATGTGATACAAAAAAAAAAGAATTATCTTTATACTTATAATATCTATTAAAATATAGAAAGCAAGTAGGCCTTGTCTTTTGTATTATTTGTGTATAACTGTTCTTTAGCTTTACGAGTTGCTCCACTCTTCGCTTCAATATGATCGTGATTATAATTACACAATCCAGAAAATTTCGAAATACGTTAGATTAAATCTACCACCTGGTATAAAACCTATAATATATTTTTATAGACTAAGTGTAGTATTAAAAGACTTAATGGTCGTTCATTTAGATTTGGTTAATGAAGCACGATTATTCAGACTATATAATCACAATTGCAAGATTTAGGATTAAATAGTTGTACAAAAGAAACCTTATCATTCGTGAGTATCTACCCTAACTTTGCCTACAAACAATATTTTGTTTCTTCTCTTTAAATAACTTCATAATGGGTCTGGAATTTCTACCACAGATTATTCAATCCTACTTCTCTCTAGCGTTTGTAAAATTATACTTGGAGTATTTTTTAAGGATTTCTTAATTGCTACCACTAACAGCAAACAATGTTAGCTCGTAATGTAGGCAAAGTTTATACTACCTAGAAATATTCTAGGACTCGCTGAGGGCAAAGCTTGAATAAAAACTAATACGAGCTGGTCTTGAAGGCATTCATTACCATATGAAGATTGAAAGTTACTTTTACCTACAATACAGAGGGACAATATAATGCCTTCAATATTAACCTGAGCTAGACAAAAATACCTGAAAAGAATATTCATTATTGATCATGTCATGTGTAGCTATATATCCTATTAGTATTGCAGTTGTTGTTATGAATAAAACTGAAATTATTTAATATTCATTTAATCAAGTCTCATGTGGGTATATGTATACCATACCTCCTAGTAAGGGAAAGAAACGCTAGCGCCAGCAGGCGTTCCAAAGCAAACGTAATATTCTTGTCTTCTTGCGTATTGGAGGTCAGTCGCGGACAACGGTCCACTTACCTACACAAACCCCACCACGGACTGATACACCAATACATCAGTGAGTTCCCCATACTTCTACATAGGTCGCATAGTAGTAGCATTGAACTTGCAAGTTTATTTTCAGACATATAGAACTCACGATTAATCCAAAACTATTCTGCTACATGTGTATTAGATATTAATTACCATACGTACGTATGGTAATGATTTTATAAAATAAGATAAATTAGAAGATTATTTGCATGAAAAATAGAGTTTTGACAAAAGATCTGATAAGAGAAAGTATAAATAAAGAGTTATTTAAACATATAAATTCGCTAGCACTTTTAAAAATACACACTCGTATTTTCAATACATGGACATTTTGGAAATCCTGTTTTTATTTTGGTGTAAATGACATTAACCCCTGCCCACTCAGGTGTCCAGTTTGAAATGTCGATCTGGAAAGGATGATTACACATTAAAAGAATCTGCATTCCAAATAAATATAATAGGATAGGTATTTGAGTTTCTAAAATGACAAATTACAGGTTCTGTTTATTTGTTGCAATTAGGGTACAACAATTTTTGACAATCTTGCAGGCAACCCAAAACAAACTGCTTATATTCCTCATTCATAGTTTACAACGGTCTGTGAAAATCCTGCAGTAACTTTACAGCTCTTTCAACTTAATCATTTGCAGTTTGCAGCAACATGTTCACTATCCTTTTGACGTCATATATATTGTCCTCTCATGTAGTAGGAAGTTCCTGAAGAAAACCAGCACTCTGTTGTAAATGATAAAAGAAATTCGTTGATAAGAAATTGACCATATTTTTCTCTAAACCAAAAAACGAGCCTAATCAGAAACAAAATCTAACATTTTACATATTTAACACACATTTATCTAGATGATGATGGAATACATCTGCTTTCCACTGATTATCTTCACCAAATTTTCCACATATGATGTTTTGTCTGTCCATCAACTTCATCAAATAATGATAAAACAGATACAGCACAAATTCTAGGAAAATTTGTTCAAAGCTAGTCTTGAAGCTGTTGAATCCACCTTTTTGTATGATCTTTGATAAGGATCATTTACAGCTATGCTACACTGAAAACATAGTTTAACATAAATTGCTACACCGAATCTACGTCTTTCAAAGCTTGCTTCAGTTTGTCGCATAGTTTGAGACCTTAGCTGGAACATTCTTTTGCAATCAATCCACTTGATGCCACAACAACTTGGCTTGATGCATCGCATCAGGAGCAATAATATTTAGTTTCTGCTCCATATCTCTTGAAAAAATATTAAACAGAGTTGTACAAATTCATTATAATTACTTCTTAATATTTATCTGTTCGTGCTCCGATTAGCACGGTTTGAAATGATTCGTTCACTATGATTTTATAAGTACTTTTTTAGAAAGTTTTTTAGGCAGCAAGTTGAAGATTAAATATGTTTTTGATGTCGCCAAATAAAAGCAGTCCTAATGTACACACATCTAATACATTTTAATTTATTGTTCATTATCTAAAATTTATTAACAAAAATTAATTTTCTTTTCACTTACGGTTTCTCATTAGTCCTCGGTGGTTTTTGACAATCTAACTAGCTTAAGAACTTATTAATAGCCTATACCACAGAAATAATAGAAGAACGGCTTTGTATTCGCTATTTTGTTGTTTCATTTTCTCGCTTCTTTACGAAGGAGCGTTTAAAAATTCGCAGAATGAAAGGGTGGGATAGTAGTGGGGTGCTCTTTCGTACCGTAGCGTGTTCAGTAACTCATTATTAGTATAAATATACAGTTTTAACATAATCGCGTCTGTAATCTTGAAACTATCGTCGACCAAGCAACTTAACCAGGAAGAAAATGCAAAAGATGAGGAAAATCTCAAAATTTTTATAAAACAAAAAAGTCTGTTCATACTATACTGGAAGAAATGGTATCTGTTTACAAGAATTCTGGCCCTGAAAAACTGTGGTTTTTAAAGGTACAGTCGCTTTAAGCAAGATAGGTAATCACTAAAAGATGACCCACATTCGGGACGGCCTATCGGAGTAACCATTCCAGAACTTGTTAAAAAAGTCAAAAATGTAATAATGGAAGATGCGCGAGTATGAAGAAAAAATTCGTGGAAATGACTGTAGTATGTGATACAACCATTTTTATAATTCTTTATGATTATTTTGGCTAAGGTTGGCGCAAGATGGGTGCCAAAAATACTCACGCCACACAGTGGTCTGAAACGCCCGAAAAGCTGGTCAAAACTCGAAAAAGGTTCGGATTTGGCTGAAAATCAGTATGCTTTAGTTTTTTTACTTTCTGATTGTAGATTTGAGGTAAAAATGGTAAATTGCAAAATGGGGAGTTTTAAATTGCCAGTTTTATGTTCAAAAATACGATAAAATAATATAAAATTTGGCTTAATAAATTTTGTGTTGTTTCTCATTATACTTTTTATAATTATACTTACGATAAAGACAATAACAATTATGATAACAATAGTAATAATGATAATAATAATAATAATGATAATAATGAAAATAATGATAATAATTATGATTATTTCTTGGTAATTGCACTTTAAATAATTCAAAGTGACTTCTTCTAAGTTGCAACTTGGTTCGGATGGTGCGCATACTAAATCTCTTCAAGATTAATTAAAAATATGTAATTATGATGTGACATATACATGTGACGCGTCACATGTATAGGGCCGCGCAACCAAATACAAATAAATCAATTGTGAGGAGAATCGCAGAAAGTGGCACCTGAATTTTCGATTTTCTAGTTAGTTAGACATTCATCTGGGAAATGAATCAGCGAACAACGCGGAGTCTCGCGGAAACATAACTTTTTTGACAATTTCGGAAAATTTTTAATAGCAAACTAGTCAAAACATTATACCAATCATCAGGCGCATCCTCCATCTTCTTGTTGAAGATATTTGCACGTTCACGAATTTTTGTGTGCACTTCAAATGTTGTTTTTCTCGTTTATTGTTGAACGTTGCACGTTGGACGTTTCAGACCACTGTGCGCCACCTCAAAAACCTTTATAACGAAGGTTGAGATAGCGTCTTGAGTCGAAATGTTTCTGGGATTAAAACTTAAGTTTATCATTATGAAACTGAGTCTAAGCAACTCCATGCAATAGCATAAAAAAAGGAACACGATCACCCAAAAAATTTTAAGGTGTCACAGTCGGCCGGAACACTCACAGCTACTGGTTTTTAGTTTTTTAAGGCATCCTGTTAATTGATTACTAGATAAATGAGTTTCCATAACTCAAGAATACTACGCTTAAATCCTGTTAAAGGAAGTTATTAAAGAAATTAGAAGCGGAAAATTGACGAAAGATTCTTCTGCACAACAATGCTCCAGTCCACAAACGTTGTGTTGCGTTAGCTGCCCTGCGTGAAGTGGACTTCGATATTTTGAATCAACCAGTCTATATTGCAAAACCGGCCTCTAGCAATTTCTACATGTTTCTTAAAATGAAGAAAAGGCTGCGTGGGAAGAAATTTACTAACGATGAAGCAGAAAAAACGCAACTTCGGCGAACTTACAAACTCTTCCTTGTAAGTGACAACAATTACCTGAAACTTATGTTTTCATGTTAAAATATATTATTACTTTAGAGAAGGACTACGGGAACTCCTTGGAAAGCTGCCACTGGTTTGTATTTTAAATATTATTGATGTAAAAGGATTTAAGACGATCTCTGCCCGACATTTACTAATCCACGTGTATCTACTCGGGCGGATATTCTTCATATAAAAAGTAAATTAAATTTTTTGCGAATGAGAGTATAGCATTAGTAAAATCTCATTTAGCATGCAGTTGTCTTTTTAAATTTTGTATTTTTTGACTGAGAATAATGAAATGTGACAAATTAAAGCGATAATTACGTCCAAAATAAGATTCTACAAATATTAAATTATCATACATACAAACTTCAATCAATTGGTTTATGTTTAAAGAAACGAATACCGAAAGAATTAAACATCTCGTACGGCTAATGTCGAAGCAAATGGTCCTTACATTAATCAAAGTAACGTTTGTAATAACAGAATATCAAATTTAGCACTTACTAATATGTATGTATGAAAATTAATAATAATACATACGTTTATATAAATTGAAAAAAGTAGAGGACCCAATACCCCTCCCTGTGGTACTCCAATATTAATGCACGCACATAATAACTCGAATAATTAACATTTTTCTCATTGAATAACCGCTGACTGATATTGTACATATGATTCTAAATTAATGTAATCCGTTCATCCAAGCAAAAGTTTCACATATTGCAGTTAATGTTTGATTCTGTGTTCTTTTCCATCGAATTCTCTTCACATTTGCTTCCGTTTACGCTCATTCCGTTCGCATTGCTGGAGCGAAGGTTACTCCGGTGCATTGGTCCACATTTGACTGGACGACTGGCAAATTCTGCGAGAGGAAAAAGGAAAAACGAATTGCCACCTTGGCAGGAGTTCGCAGCGAACGAAGACAGCGAGAGCCACAACCGCGAGGTCCATGAACCTAAACTCCGCTAACTGTAATACATTGCATAAGTGAACGTCCCGTTAGTACTTTCATTCACGGCCGGCAAGTGTACCTAATACAACACTATCTCGCGAATAACTTCGTGTAAAGTCGTCGGAAAATGCCTACTACCTATACCAACAGCAATATATACCGTCATGGCGTATGGTACTGAAGAGATACAGGCTTTGTACACTTCAGTGGCGATTTTCAGTTAGGCGTTAATTATTCCTCGTGTGACACTAATTCCGATAAAATAAAGTGTTAACATATACAGGTGTACTCAATGAAATGATACCTTTACTTCTGAAGGTGTCGATCGGGATAAAAGAACCTTTATTTGAAATCAGCAGTAAAGAACGTTAAATCGGCAGTAAAAAACTCCGAAATCGGCAATAAAGTAAATCATTATTGTACGATTTTGGTGTATGTTGGCTTGCATAAGCAGTCACTAGTTGACAGCTGACAGCGGAACGTGGTAAACGTTTATTTTGGTTATATCGTGTTTTACTCGTGCTTTTCGTTAAAATTGCCTACTCAAATTGTGCCTGGACTGTCAACGTTAAATTGGGCGATTTAATTGATACTGAAAGCATTGAAACCAGCATTGTATTCAAGAGCAAACGAGATCATAAATGTAAGGAAATCCGTAAATCTAAAGAAAGAATTGTAGCGTTTGTTTTAGCTGGTCATTTATTGAGCAGTAAAGTAAGTACACAATACCTTTTGTAAATCTGTTGTTCATGCTTCCATTATCAAGTACCTACATTAAATAACACCAGGGAAATGGACCTTGATAATGACAGTAGTGAAAATGAACATGATAGTAGTGATAATATTATGAACAAAACCTGTACGCCACCAGACCTACAGCAAACTGCGAAGAAGCTGTAACAAACTTATTACCGCCAAAGTTTGGTAGACTTTATGAAAAACAATAGGAAGCATTCTTATCATGGAGCAGAAACAACGGTGTAAATAATTAACGTGAAAATGTTTTTCTTGCATATTTTTATAAAAAAGCGATATCAAATCATCCACGTTGTGGAGCATGTATTCCATGCTGAAGCCTACGCTTATTACAAAACAAAATATAAGTATTTCGAAATTTACCAAATTGATTCCATTTATAAAAAAACAAGATGCAGGTTACAAGCCAAAGAAATCAAATATATTTACAAGAGATTAAATAAATATATTTTCGACAGAAACTTCTGATCAGGGTTGTCTCATGTGGAAGTAAGGACTGATGTAATTTTATTTCTCGTATGCATCATTAATTACTCATAATTTGCAGGTTTCTTTGATACCTGATGTTGCTGGTGTATGCCGCATGGATGAAATGAAAAAGATGACAACAGCTGATGTATTATAGAAGACAGGGAAAGTGTACTAATAGTTCCAATTCCGGACTCAAAAACAGGAAAATGTAGAACGTTTACAATCACCAACAAATTGTGTGGAGATTTGAACTCCATCGAATAGTACAGGAAATATGTTCCTCTGAGACCCTCACATATACCTCACAATCCTCTGTTTGTATTTTATCGATTAAGGAACTGCTCCATAGAACTAATGCGTATTCATACCATTGGAAAAATTTCAAACCTAAAACCACCTATCTAAAACTACCCTAGACAATGCATTATATGTGCCACTCGTTTCAATCTTCGCCTCCCTTCTGGTTGACACTGGATCTGACCTCTTGATGCTGAAACAACGACTAGAAAAGCACAAGGATTACGTAAAGTCTTCAACTTCTAAGATGCAGGAAATTGCGACCAGAATTTTTCAAGGATTAAGCACTGCAACATGTTCTTCATTACTCTCATGCAGCAGCGATTTAGCTATCACCAATCCAATGCCTCTTAATATTTTCAACAATAAAAATTGTACCATCACAATTAGCATTCAAAAGTAAAACAAAGTTTTGCTTTGCCTTATTACAAACGATTTCAGATAAAATTTAATGTGCAACTAGCCGTAAAGTTATTGTTCATCACTCAGTCTCAGCAATTACTCTATCCATGTTTCAGAATTCAAAATTTAATGATAGGATTTTTGATGTTGATAAAACTGTACAATAAACTGATTACATTTATTTTACCAGGAACTATGTAAGATTTCACTTAATCACTATTAATAAAAGGAAACAAAAAACATACTTTGATAAAATAAAAAGATCAGAAAGGAGCAAATATGTAGGATATTTATCACAATATTCCTCTTACTTGTCTACTCTGTTTGTCCGTGTAGGTATATATTTAGGAAGATGCCCTTTGTCCATTTCGTCAATATGTTCATTTCATATTATTTTAGCATGCTTGTCTATTTCGGAAAACTTTCCATTTGTTTTCCATTATTGCTGATCTGTATCTATCAAATCTGGATCACTTCATGGTAATTAAGTAATTCATATTTCGTGTTCATATCTTGGCAAGTGACCGTTAGTGTTGTTATCGATATAGTCGACTATCAATTACAAGAAACTGTCCCTCTGCTTTTGTTCTATTTTCTTGCTAAATTCCAGTTTGTTATTTCAGCTTTGCAGGTGCGTTTGTAGTTAGTGTGATTGTTAATTATTCCTCTTATTTGTGGTTATCAGCTATGGCCGTTTCAAGATGGTAAGAAACAAATATTTGGTCGTTATTTTAATTATTTTAGAAGTTTTATGAGGTTAGATTGTAATGGTATGTCTACCTATTTCACTGAATGCTACATGAGAATGCCTCTACTAAAGGTATGCAACATAAAATCATTTTCAATACGAGTAAATAATTTAGGTATGGGTAACTTTATGTGCATTAGTTGCTTTGCAACCGATGAGTACCTCCACTGAATGTGACTGGGAAACCTTTTATATACCAACACGTCTACTGTGATTCAACAATCTCAAAAGCAACCCTTATGCATAACTGACCGACCTACATCTGGAATTATTATTATTATTATCCCTATCATTATTAATATTCATTATTATTATTGCAACGAATAGTTAGTGGGCAAACTAATAGCCCGCAAATGTTTCGTTGCAAAGATACGTTGCCAAATATTTGTTCATTTAGTGATGAGTATCTAAAATTGTTTTTGTACCAGTAGTAAAAAATCATAGCATTTTTACACGTAACAAAGCGCCACGAAATGACATTTCACGACCTGGAACTAATAAGAGGTAAATAATGAGGCCATTATTGACCTAGGGAAATAATGAAAACAAATAAAACGAATGCCGCAACCATGCACTCATGCTTGTAGTAGTAGTAGTATGTCAAGTTGTGAACCGTCAAAATAAATAACTCTATTTTAGGCACAATTTTAGGTTAACAATACCAGAATTATAATATACGTTTATTTAGCAATTGCTATTAATTTTATATTTTCTAACAATACTTTGTTGTTTACATGAAAAAAAAAGCATTTGTCTATTAATACATAAAATATGTATGATAGTATAATATGGAATCAATATATCACCTAACTATTACAGATGCAAATAATTATTTAATTCATATTGAAAATTCCTGTATATATTGCAGGTGTGGTTGCGTAAGTAGATGTAGGTAGATCTTGTAACATACATTCTATATTTTTTTTATTTACTAGGGAATCTTCGATATAACCTTTAGCTACAAAGTGGTTCCATTATTACAAACTTTTGAGACGTACCATTTTTGCTATTGTGGATGTGAATAACAATTAAATTATCTCTCATGATGACATCAGAAATTAATAAATTACACAAATCATCCTTCGGCATGCACCAGCAACACCAATTACAAGACCAGTCTACAGAGATATAAATTATCAATAATTTCAAAGTATTAATATATAAACATACTATCTTAGTTGCAATGTAACATATGTCGGGTACCTCAGTAAAGAATTTTATAATTTCCTCGAGTAAATACTAATGATTTTTTGGGCTTATAATTTTAAGTTTTTCTTTTTAAAAAGGCAACTAATTTAAAATATTTTGATATGTTAATATTCTCTTTTAGGCCAAGTGTAGCTTTCAACATTGAATATTGCGCCCATAAAGTCGAGGCTTTTTTATTTTTTGAATATTCATGAAAATAAGCCAGAAGTACGTTTTCAGAAGTTACTACTGTATATTTGGAATTATACCATTTTTTAAATTCTGTAAATGTTTTCATGTATAAGTGATTGTGATTAGATTTATGCGGAAGCAAGTTCTCAGCTGCCTGTTCTGCAATCTCGCGCATTTCAGGTGGTGTACATCTAAACTCTTTAGACATTATAAATGGAATGAAAAATAATCTAAAAAATACTTGACTTTTAGTTTCAGCATTTACGTCAAAACTTATTTGTAAACATCAAAATATAGCCTACTTATTTGTTTACATGAAGTTTTATTACAAGGGCATTCTTACATATATGAGTAAATTTATTCATAATTATTAAGGTTTTAAGGTCCAATTAGACTACTGGTACAAAAAATAGTATACATACTACGGTTGAGAAGACTATTATTGCCCTTGTGGCTTAAATTCCTCGGCGCTTTGCGCCTCGGAATTTAATCTCGCCACTCGGGCAATAATAGTCATCTTCTCAACCTTGGTATGTAATATACTATTTTATGGCATACCGCTGGCCTGACAACGGTTACGGCGTCCTATATTATAAGTAACGGCCCGTTGTTTTTTGTCATTGCAGCAATAACGATGACTACGATGGTTTACGATTATTTTGTCACTATTGGTGTAATGATTTGTGTTTGCTGGGTTATTCAAATGCGACGATATTCAGATTGTTACACAATAAGATCTTATTCTTTCTGATTTTCTTGATTGACTATTCTCAATATAACCAGATAAGAGCTTTGACGATTCACTCCCACATTTAATGCCTTAAGCCGCCTTACATTTACGAGTAAATCGTATACGAGCCTACTATTCGTAGAAGAAATCGTAGGAGTAAATGTAAACTCGTAACTCGTATACGATTGTCAAAATGAATAGAATTGAATCCGATTTTGTTACGAGTTGGTAGAATTAAAAATGGCGGAAACTAAACTATTCGCGTGACACCGATGAGTTTATCGAAATTTATAAAGCTATGGAGAGTTTATAACACAAAAACTAAAGAATATCGAGATATTATCGCCAGGTATAAGGCTTATGAAGCAATTGCTAATATAATGGACATTAGTATCCATGCAGTTAAAAAAAGTAATAAATTGCGCTCTACTTATATAATAAAAAGAAGAAAAGGATTAGTGTAGGGAATGTACTGTAGTTCATTGTCATGAAATTTTTAGAGTCACATGCTTCCAAGGTGTTCTAACAAACCTTCCTCAATTCCAAAAATTTGTCTTTTTTCTACTGTTCGTTTTACCCAAATTCGTCTCTTTTTATATCGCATGTGACTATTATGCTTTTTTATAATTTTTATCAGGAGTGTAGCTAGAAGAAATCGTAGGATTTCTTCTAGCTAGCTAGCTATCTAGTCTATATGCTTTCTTTTACTTAGAGCTATATTTAAAGTAGTTTATTCAATTAATTCAATATACGATACCTACGAGATAATGTAAATGTAGTATGGTACTCGTATACGAGTACTCGTAAATGTGAAGCCAGCTTTAAACTTTTGTGTACCAGCAATGTCTTGCGAAAAGTGTCCTAATATCAATTTTTCATATACATTTCCTATTTAAATATTACCTTGGCTAGAAACTGAGAATATACCGGTGATATGATTGTTTTATTAGTAGTGAAAGGCCGAAGCAACAGTCTGAAAACAACTGAACAGACTAACCGGGAATCAGAATCGTGATTAACATGCAATAAGCCGAAGATTAACGTCAACAATACTAAGCAACTTATGATTATCACCATGTATTCATTCAGTCGATCAATCAGCAGTGCATTTTGAGGTCTACACTCAACAGCAGTTTCACGTGCAGTGCACCCATGAAATGTCTTGGTTTACTGAGCACGTCATACATCACCTAAAGTTGAAGGCTTACTACAGGCGGCGATGGAAGACAACAAAAACAAATTATTTTCACAACGAGTATAAGAGATTAAGGGATCTATGTAAATCATTGATTGCGGACTCTTATAAATCATACATGGATAGGGTGGAATTGTCAATCTTGAAAAATCCTAAAGAAGTATTTAAATATATACATAGTAGGCGTAGCACTTCACGTATACCTAACACACTATATCATAACAACCAACAAATACATTTACCACAAGATATAGTTAACGCCTTTGCTAATATGTTTTCATCCGTATATCAGCATAGCTCTCAATTTTCATTTGACGATTCTCAACCACATCAAGTTCCATTTACATTATCCAGTGTTTCAGAAGACGAGCTAATACGAATAATGTCGTCTTTCAATCAAGATTATACAGCTGGCGATGACCAAATCCCAAGTATATTTGTTCACAATGCCAGACTTGCTTTAGGTGAGCCTCTGGCTATAATAATGAATACTGCAATAAGGACAGCTAGTTTTCCTTGGCGCTGGCAAAGAGCAAGAATAAACCCAATCTTTAAAAAAGATGACAGAACTGCAGTTGAGAACTACATGCCAATATCCATTCTACCTAACTTTGCAAAAGTTTTTTAAAACGTAATTTATTCCTGCATAGCTTTCAATACAAAATCTTTGATTTCTGAATGCCAACATGGTTTCATTCGTGGACAGTATATAGTTACGAACCTACTCATTATAACTCAGGCTTTCTCTCATGAACTGGATGCTGATGGCCAATTAGACGTGATCTACACTGACTTTAGTCGCGCCTTTGACACGATAGATCATGGTATCCTTCTGGAAAAGCTCGCAGCAATTGGATTCAGCCCGTCTCTGCTCAAACTTCTCCATTCATATTTGACAAATAGGCGCAATTATGTCTTTTACAGTGAATTCAGGTCATTTGAGTTTACTCCCTCATCCGGGGTGCCACAGGCCTCTAACTTCGGACCTCTGTTATTTACTCTATATACCAACGATTTTCTTAAATCAATAACATGCAATGTACTCGCATATGCGGATGATATAAAGATCGACTGCTCTATACGAATTTGGAACGATGTACTTCGTCTTCAAGAAAACTTGGTGTTCCAACTTCAATTTGAAACTAAATGTAAGTAAATGTTGTTATATGTCTTACTCTCGCAAAAATAATAATATACCATCTACCTATTCTATTGAGGACAACCAGAGTATGCGGGTGGACAGCATAAAGGACCTTGGCGTGTTCTTTGACAGACATTTGACCTTCTCCAGTCATATATATTTCATTTGCAATTCAGCTTTAAAGGCTTTGTTTTGCGCAGTTGTAAGTTTTTTAAAAATCCACTGCTTCTGAAGGCTTTGTATTTCAGTTTTGTCGTCGGTAAGCTGGAATATGCATCACAAGTATGGTCACCTCAGTACATATATCTACAACTAGCCATTGAGAGAGTGCAGGGGCGATTCCTGAAATACTTATCTTTCAAGGATATGAGAATTTATCCGGAACATGGCATCGATTAGAATCTCTTACTGCAAGCACATCACCTCCAGTCACTGCGGAATCGCCGAGAGTTTCATGGTGCACGCTTCATATAGCTTCCATATGAAGATGTAATGCAACAATTGATTGCCCACATCTCCTATCATGCTTAAACTTTTACATTCCCAGGATTTCCTCTCGCTCCTCCTCCACATTTTGGTTGCCCTTTCCAAGGACTAATCTTCTTCGGGGATCGCCACTAGTCACCATGTGTCGTGCTGCGAACTTATATTATGTAATGCATAATTCTTCAACTTTATATATAAATATATGTATATAGTTATAAATTATTTATATTACAAATAAGAATATGATTGATTTGTTTTTTATTAATGTACGTTACTTCTTTGTCCTATAATTGGTTTGATACTGTTGGACTAAATAAATTATTATTATTATTATTATTATTATTTATTCATCTATTTATTCAGCATTTTATTCTATCACTGATTTAAAGTGACAACTGTAATTTTAATAGAACTGAAAATTACACAAAATAAAAAAAATATATTGAAATAATTTGTGTGGAATTTAACAAAAGTAGGTTACAATTTTCGAACACCAAATTCTCTAGTAGGCGATTTACGTGACAAAACAATCATTTTTGAAAACAGGATATTGCATCTACAACCAAGCACCCAATTTTTTTTTTTACTCAGCGGACCCCCATTGATAATCTTCCACATACAAAACGATTTCGAAACCAAGTTATACAGTAGGGTGGAGTGAAAAATTTTTTTTTTCATATTCGTTTCGGAATACCTGTAAAAAGTTGCTGTTATTGTTCACAAATATACATACAAAATTTTATTTGGCACATGATAAATTTAGAGGTGCCCCCAACATCATGAACTTTAGAGAAATTCGCAAAATTTTGTCAAAAAACACCAACGTCTAATATTGTCAAATTAACGCTAAATCATATTCTGTGTGTTCCGTTTCGTTGGCAACTGTTTAACCTTGAATAGTGCGTGGATAGGTGGGGTGGGGGCGGGGGTGTTGAGGCGGGAGAGATGATTTCACTGCACTTGTCAAACGTTGTTCGAACGCCATTGTGCGCGTGTATTATTGTTATTTTACTTGTGAGAAACATTAATTTTAACCACTGCTGTCAAGAAAATAAGACTGTATGTAAGTAATATTTTTAATTTCCTGTTCACAGATTGTCGATGACACACTATTTTCGATATAATTTATACCTATTTTTTCTCTTTATTACAGTCAAATGTCGCGAGTCAAAACACGAAAAGAGACATGTTGTCCTGTGTTTGGTTTACCGGAGAAGTTACCAGTGTCTCAATTACCAACTTATAATGCTGTTATGAAAAATTACTTATATATTAAATATGAATTAAAGCCTGACAAAACAACAAAAGAGCCGACAGTTCATGATATATCCCAAAGATTGGCTACGGAAATTTTAGATATCTGGCGAAAAGCGTCGCTTCCTACTGTCAGCTTTAAGAGAGTACTACAACTTATTCGATCTTACCATGACAAATATAGAAGCTTACTAAAACCTTATCAAAGCCGTCAAACGAACAAGAAATATCAAGAGAAAATAAATGAATTTGTTACTGAGTCCCAACGGTTATTTGATATTTGCAGTTGCAAATGCAAAGTAATCTCAGAGTGCAATTGCTCAAAAGACAGTCGTGTTCCCAAGGAAGAAGTATGTTTTTTACTTGATCAAAGAACTACAAGAAAAATGATGATAGGCGGTGTAGATTTGGTTGCGACTGTAAAAAATATGAAAAAATTAAAAAGACAAGAAAAAGAATTACTGCGTAAAAAAGAGATAATGGATCCTAACCAACCGTCTTGTTCTCGTTCTTTGCCTGATGACTTAACAACCGAAAGCACCAGCTCAAGCAATAACAGCGTAGCTTCTAGTCCTTATCAATCGCCAAAACAAGTAGCTGCTCCGCCACTTAAGAAAAAGAGATTAAATTTACCATCATTAGCTCTCGCCTGCGATCGTACTGGAGTCTCTGACAGAGCAGCTGCTATTATAGCTTCTTCTGTGTTAAAAGATGTTGGTATTATTACATCAAAGGATCCAAGTGCTGTCATTGATCGTTCAAAGTTGCGCCGAGAAAGAACGAAAGTCAGATCAGCATTACACGATGCAGATCGCAATAAAAATATACGCGGAATTTATTTTGATGGCAGAAAAGATAAGACTTTGGTTAGTATTCAGAAGGAAGGCAAATTTTATAGAAAAAGAGTAACAGAAGACCATTATGTGATTGTATCAGAGCCAGGAAGTGATTATTTCGGGCATGTTACGTGTGAGTTGGGAACTGCTAAAGGTATTGAAAGTACCATAATAAATCATTTGAGAACAAAATCGGTGGAATTGGATGAAATAGTTGTTATTGGTTGCGATGGTACAGTCGTGAATACAGGTTTCAACGGAGGTGTTATTCGTTTTATGGAAGAAGAACTTAACAAACCATTACAATGGTTTGTCTGCCAGTTACATTCGAATGAGTTACCATTGCGACATCTTTTATTGCATCTGGATGGAAAAACTACAGGGCCTAAATGCTTTTCAGGCCCTATTGGATCTGAATTACAAAAATGTGAATCAATGCCACTTGTTCAATTTACCACCATTCCCTGCATATTACCTGAAGTCGCTAGAAATGACTTGAGCACCGACCAAAAATATCTTTACGATGTGATGACAGCTATCAGCACTGGCATTTTTTCTCCTGATCTAGCTAATATTACACCTGGACCACTTAACCATTCTAGATGGCTTACTACAGCAAATAGAATCTTAAGATTATATGCTACTAAAACAGACCCCGAAGAAAATTTAGTGATATTAGCCACTTTCGTTATGAGAGTTTATGGTCCAATGTGGTTCACAATAAAATGTTATCCTTCATGTATAAACGGAGCTAAGCACCTGTGGCAAACAATTACCCTAACTCGATATTTGAATGCGCCTTTGAAGAAAATCCTTGATAAGGTAATCCAAAGAAATGGATATTTTGGTCATCCAGAAAATATTCTTATTGCTATGCTTGGAGACGACAGAGAAATCATACGTAAACTAGCATATCAGCGAATTTTAAAAGCAAGAGCAGGGAATACTCTAGGGCTTCGAACGTTTAAAGTGCCTGCTTTAAATTTCGATGCTCAAGATTATACCGACTTAATTACGTGGCAAGAATGTAAGATAACTGAACCACCTCTGACTTCCAATTTATCTGATGAAGCCTTGAAAGAGATTGTCGAAAACGGTTTGACTACATGTCAGAATATTAAAGATTTTCCGTGCCATACCCAAGCTGTAGAGCGCTGTATCAAATTAGTGACCGAAGCTTCAAGTGCAGTTTGTGGAGAAAAAAAACGAGACGGTTTCATAAGGGCAAGACTATTATCACGGCAGCAAATGCCTAAATTTGAAACAAAAAAACAATTTAATACCAAATAATCTACTAATTTCTGGTTTTGTTCATTCCTTGATAATATATATTTTTTAATTTTTCTTGATTAAAAATATTAGTACTCCTAACCAGGCTCTTAATCAACGTATCACAATGTAGTTTTTTTTTTATGAGGGACATGAAATCTATAAAAATACTATCATTCAAAATTAGATCAATGTTTTTAAAAATTTAGTATTTTTCTAATTTTCAATTGGGTTGGGGCACCTCATAACATCAAGACAAGTAAACAATCTTTTGTATGCTGAATTTACTCATTAAAAGGCAACTTTGTATTGCTATTCCAATAAAAAAAATTAGAATTTTTTTTTTTCATACATTATCACTCCACCCTATTATACAGTAATGCGGAACAGAAAAAAATGTACCTCACTGTGGCCGCAATAAATAACATGTCTACCACTTCATTAGTTCCAGTAATTCATAACCTCCCGAGATTTTACTATCCACCACCTGACGAAACATAACGCATTAGGAAGACCTCTTTTTAGGTACCCCGTCGGAGAAAAATATACCGTAATATGAACAAAAAAATGCGGTTATTCTTACCCCGTGACCTTTTTTCAGTGATGAATAATATCTCTTCCCGGTTTGTTTACAGTTAGGTTACTTCCTGAATGTGATTTTTATATTTATTGAGTATCGATATTTTATTACTGGAGTATTTTCTTAAAAGGGTCGGACAATAAAAAAATTATAAGGGAACGTTAGTTTGAAAAAGATCATTCATGATGACAAAAAAAAGATATGATAATGTTTTTAAAACGTACTCTTACTTTAGCGTTCCCTAGGTGTTCTTTGATCTACCGCTGGTACCTTTATTATTTATTTACTGTTAGAACTTATTTTCTGTTCAAAATCACCTAAATTACTTATTGCAGTAGACTTTGAAAGAAATACTCCAAAGATTTAATAAAAAATAGTTTTCTTGAGAAATACGTTATTTCAATTTCTTATTTCTATTCCCACACTAACCGTTCGCAAAAAAAAAGTGCTACCCGCTAAGAGGAAAAATGTTACTTCTGGTTTGAATTTTGAAATTTCAAGTATACAAAAAATATTGCAATTAAGGCTCTAAATATCTTTGTACTCGTAATAAATATATACAGAATGCATAATTTATGACATATTTGCAAAAATCGCTATTCGATAAGAGTAAAAGTGGTACTTATGAATTTAAAAAAAAAATTTGGACAAAAGGTATTAAAAATGATGTTTCAAACACTTTTAAACTCATGTACCTGCTTAGAAAGCATGATTTGCGAGATATTCGCGGAAATCTGATTTTCGATAAGAGTAAAACCCCTACTTCCGGTAGGAATTTCGAAAGACTTTTTTTAAAAAATTCTTCTCAAATTTTATTTTGAGTACATTTAAATTCTTTGTAAATTTTAAACTTAATACTTGACGAAATATTGGTAAAATTCGATTTCTTCACTGAAGCAAACTACTACTACCGGTCTACCGATTTTACTGAAAATCTAATCACATCTCACGTGAAAACACAATATGTGTCAATTGGATTGGCGTATGAATTTGGATTGGTTGCAAATCTTCAACACACAAATATAGAAAGACCACACACGCTGAACACGCTTGGGCATATTTTTGATAATATAAAGGCCATTCCAAGATCACAACGCTTCAACTCGTTATAAAATATAGACCACAGATCAAGTAATATAAATAGATTGGCAACATGAAATAAGCAAGTTTCTTTGAGACTGTGATGGCTAAGGCAGAAAAATTTTTAAATCATTTCATTCGGACATACCGGATATACACATACCAGCAAGGTAATTTTTACGGATGCTATGAAGATATGTTTATTTATATGCCTAAATATCATTGAGTACATAAACTACAGTAGCACACGCATAAAATACAACTTGGTATTTTGATTACGTTAAAACTGCCTTGCCAAGAGTTTTATTAATTTTGCAACTGCAAAGATAACACTTGATTTTAATGAAACACATTTATTCGTTTTATTTAATTTATATAGTATTTGTTTTATAATAACATAAAATACTTTTTTTCTTAAACTTACATTTATTAATTAATTGCCAAAGCTTTAGTTCTATATTGTACAAAATGCGGAAGCGTGTCTTTTAACTGACTCATACAGCATTATTAAAAACAAAATTATAAAACTCTAAACTATATAATAAAGTTAAAATCTACATAAAATACCATCCAATAGACGTTGGAATCAGTCAATTCTGACAACTAATCGTGACACCGCCAACACATAATTATGACTATCGCTGCTCGTTATCAAGGCGACATAACTTCGATTTACATTGTTG
Source organism: Amphimallon solstitiale (assembly GCA_963170755.1). Classification (NCBI taxonomy): domain Eukaryota; kingdom Metazoa; phylum Arthropoda; class Insecta; order Coleoptera; family Scarabaeidae; genus Amphimallon; species Amphimallon solstitiale. The sequence goes on along the minus strand of OY720679.1, from coordinate 61,926,310 downwards.
AAATTGTTTCTGCTAACCACAAAATATCATCCCTCCTGTAGTACTAGAATAATAAACCCAAAAAAATGGTTTCTAGATTTTTATACAAATAAACTAAAATAGCAGTTTAAATATTGACTTCACCAGAATTAATATTAATAATTTTAAAATAGAACAAAATAAAATTAGAAAGAGTGCTTGAAAATTAAGTTGCTGGTTAGTTTCAAGAATAACAGTTTTTATTTTTTATGCTTACTATGTTGAAACTGTTGAAGCATATACTATCCACACCGCACTATTTGCTTAATGGCATATTCAGCTGCTCTGGCATTGGTAACATCATTTGCACCTAGAGAATATAATCCCGAGCATGTTATTCAATCCCGGGATTACGGGATTTTTGATGCGTAATCCTGAGATCCCGGGATTAGACTATGTGGTTTCTAATTGGGCTCAAATGAAAAAAAGAAACTTAAGTCATTTCTTAAAAATTATTTATTAATATTGTTGAACAACACAATACACAATATACTAAAATAAAGAACAAAAAAGACAATACAAAAAACTATTTAGAATTTCCAAAAAAAACAATAGCAAAAATATCAAAGCATCCAATGTTTGACTTCCATGCCTGCTTCGTAGTTTATTGCCAACATAAGCAGCAGCTGAAAACGCTCGCCCAGGTTCTACACTGGTTGGAGGAATAGATATTTATATGTTAATTCTAAGTGATATCCACGAACTCCTATATTTTCGAATAGGTTCATTTCGCGTCTAATACCTATTTACTAACCCCGATTCATTTTGTACTTTAGGATCTGGGAATTCCATGCTCTTATTAATTTCCAGCTGTAACTTTTCCTTTAGTGTCAATTGGGGTTGGGAGGTTTGTTGCCTTGTCTCATCATCTGTTTGTGATCCTGACCTTTCTTCATGTTCCTTGTCATCTCGACTATTTAGTCTTTTAACAATACTCTTTATTTGCTTCCTCATTAAAGCCTGTGTAGGTACTGGAAATAAGTCAAGCCATTCCAAATCCGATAATAACTGATTTTCATCATCTTTTCGTGGATTTTGTAAATAATTGAACACGCCAGTTAAATCATCACTTCGTCGTTGGTACGTTCCACTAAGGATGTTTTCATTTTATTGGCGAGTGCTGAGTTTTTGCTAGACAATTGTTTTATAAGAAATTTCAAAGCGGCATCAGCTGTGCATAAATTAGCATCTCGCCGACAGATTGCTTCTACTATTAATTTAATTGGGGTCAGCACATCAACAATTTTATTTATCAAGTCAAAATCAGCATCGGGGAAGTCCCTTCTAAGTTACATATTGTTTGGGCTGTACCTGTGTAGTTCTTTTATCGCATGACGTACGGTTAATTTTTTGTCTTTATGTAATAAATGCTCTTAATGTAATCTAGGTAAGGTCATTGGCAAGGCGGAACGGATTACGGAATACAAACCAGACCTGTTAGTGGCAATCCCGAAGTTAGCCAAGTACAGTCCCGATAATTTCGGGATCAAAAGCTTCGGAATTAAATGATTTTATTAATACAGACATAATAAAACCCTAACTTTGCTTTACAGTATACTCACATATTACAATAAACTGATATATATTTATTAAAAGAGCTATCGACTCTTTCCAAATAACACCGGTTAAAATTATAGTATTTTGAAAACTTATTCTTTCGTCATACTTTGGTACATATTTGATGAACTTCTTTTTACTTTAGCACTAAAACTATTTGCTAATTTTATTACCACATAAACATACTCTTTGGTATTGCCTGTACCAAAACTATTTAATTTCTATGCACACATTTCAAGATGGAGCAATATTTGCTTCTACACTAATAAATCCCTGTTAGCTCTTTCCAGCTTAAGGATGACAACACGGCAGATGCCACTTCATTTTCAGAACAACAAGAAAATGCGTGTGCTTAAAACCACACAGCAGAAGTGTAAACTTCATCAAGGCGAGGTTAATAATACGAAATACACGCGTATAATATTCAGTAACGTATTATACTACTGATGCGTCATGCTCTCCCATGTAACGGTCGGTTGGACGTATGTATATATATATAAATAGACATATGAATACTCGCTTACGATCCGCGCGCTTGGTCTAATGGTTAAGTGCCGGCCTCTCACCTTGGCAGCTCCGGTTCACATCTGCTCTGGGACATGAATTTATTTATTCATTTAAATTTCAATTTAATGGAAATTAAATACCTCTATATGATATATTTATCATATTGTTCCCTTAGTCGACTCGAGCCGACATTACCCGAACGAGCGTTACATATCCGAGCGTGACGGGTCAGTCTTGTTCAGTGCCTATAATCAGCGCAACGCGCCCAAAGAAGTTTACACTTCAAAAATTAACAATGTCGAAATATTGATAATAGACCCACTTCATTTCTAATATTCCTTTTAAAACTGTATTAGACTTATTATTAATATGAGTGACTAAATAGCCTCTACCAATGCTGCTCCACGTCAGCCCGGCAATTTTTCTATTAGAATTTAAAATAATTTCTCTTTGCAAATCTACATATATTAAAATATTTCCAATTTGTACCTGAAAATGCAAAATTATGGCTATTTACCAAGAATTTTCCTTATAGTATATTTCGCATAACCAATTCCCATTTTCTGAAGTGTACTTTAGCATAGACTATTTTGGTAAAAACTAAATCACCACGTTCTTTTAGATGGAAAAACTAGGTATAGTTTCTATTATCACACACCATCCCTTCCAGAATATATTATAGTGGATTTGTAGAACAATGAAACGGCTGAATGTTTGTAGTATCAGAAGAATGTAAGTAGGGAAATAGGCCGTAAAATTCATGAAATAAATTTCAAGTGTCTAACTTAATATTAAATTAAGTGTTAACTGAGCTCAGTGTAACCCAGTCATATTGCATATTTTTACAACGTGATTTTAAAAGTTCTCCGCGATTACCAAACAGTTTATAATTCTTTGGACAGATGGCGCCAGCTCAGGACGGAATTTCTAAGTTAGCAGAATCAGAAAAATTCTATTAAGTTAGGTAATATCGCACAGCGACAACTAGATCCAGTCGGCCATGATAGTGACAATTTTGTAGAACTAAATACTTTTTAGATTAGACAATTGCAGCACTTATAGCGTCAGTACGGTAGAGAAACAAGAGGGCGATAATTGGCCTTATCCAATCTAGAGCCTTTTCTGTATAATGGCAGAACACAAGCAGTTTTTAATTTCTTACGAAATTAAAAACTGCTGTCTAATCTCCACCCTTCACACTATGATATCTATATGATGTAAAGATAGGAGTTAAATTACTTAAATTAGTTTTGACGAAACCAAACATAATATAATATATCTTTCTGAAAGATAGTTAATATACCTATGAAATGTGAAATAAAAGATAGGAAGACGAATTAAAAGAATGATGTATTATAACATTAACAGGTTAATTTACATTTGATTTATATTCTAAATCGTACTAATATTTCTCAAGTAAATAAGAAATGGTTTATTTTTAAAGAGCGTCCTAAATTTTTTTACAATTTAGTTCTTCCCTAAAAAGTAAAATTAAAGTCAACGCCATCAACTAAGCAACTGTATATGGATCAGATGCAATAAACTTTTGCTGCCAAATTTTAAATGCAAACATTTAAAAAGCAATTACATTATTTGCTTAAAAAATATTTTATGAAACTAATACAGTTAATTAATCTTTTAATTTTACTTCAAGTAAATTACAAGTAAATTCAAGGTATTTTAAAATGAGAGGAAAAGAGAATCGATGAAGTGTGAACAATTCTTAGCAGCGAACGTAAAACAAACAAAAGAACTTCACTTCATCATTTTGTTGTCCTGAAAAAAAAGAATAACATTTTTAGTTTTATCTTACCGTAACACCTTCTTTGTCTTAATAATACGTATGCATATATCTGGTTGTGTCTGTTATGTTTGTGAATATGATTGAAATGGAACCCATTTTCTTTTCAACCCATCAACTGATCCCGTTAACTCACCACGTTTCCAATCGTCCAATCGCGTATTCGCCGTGTCGATCGCCCAAAGTCTGGCAGTGGTTGACCTGTGTTAGTTCCCCTCTGTACACTAAATAACGGACCTTAAAAATGTACTCTACATTTTGGTCAACGACCCCCAAGAACTATGTAATTCGATCTTATTGTAAGAGTAAATCGATATTTATCAATTTAAAAAAAAAAGTATGAACAAAAAAAAAGATGAGACGATGAAATTCAAAAGCAAATTTACATTGGCTGCTTTTGTTATATGTATTTTCTAAGAGCTCAAATATTCGAAAAGGACATCTTTTTAGACATAACAATAAAATTTAGCAGATGCTCTTTATCCTGTAGTATACGCACATTCGCATGTGCATATCTGTAAGCTGTAGAAAACACGTGCGCGTAGTATTATAACAAATAACTTGATAGCTCATGAAATGCATCGGAAAATATTTGAACAGATATTTGGAAATGTAATATCAATTCTACAACTACTTGTAATTATTTAAAATTACTATACATCATGTTTCCCTTCTGATCTTTCTCATGTACATACCTGGTCGTGCTATGTTCTTGGTTATATATATAATTTAAATGTAGTACTTCGACTGTACAATGTAAAAAGTAGAGATGATCTGGGATCGAGAAAGTGGTCATCATAGACCGCTTTTCCGATGACAGGTCATCCCTACTTCTTATATATATAATCAAAAGAATAATTATCGAGTATACATAACATAAACAAGATAATTCCTCTTTTGATTATCGATGGCACGTAGATTGATACTGTCTTCCTCGTGGCGATGTTCGTTGTTATCCTCAAAATCGAGGATCTTCTAACTGAAGCTACAAAAAGCTGTCTGTCACCTGCTGGTTTTCCGTGTATGCGTACATCTCCAAGGTTATCCTACCTTATTCCTTAGCTACACCGTACTGATGACGACCAATGAGTCAGAAAAACATGTTTACGGTTGCTATAGGGCAGTATTTATCCATTATTCTCTATTTCTTCTTATATATTGTTATAATATTAGAAGGAGAGACAACACTAAGTAGTTTATTTAATATATTATTATCATGCCACAAATTGGGGAAGAGAAAATGTTGTGATTTTGAAAAATGGAGAACAAAATATGAGAAAATTATTAATTAATGATGAAATATCATAAACATATAAACATCTTTATCTTTAATATTACTAAACAAAAAACTTAAATTATTATGATTTTTATGTGCAATTTTGATCTTAAATGGGCGTAATACTTTACTAATTTTTTCTGATAATTTTTTTACATAAGGAATTGCTACATATTTTTGTATATCTGTTGATTTTGAATGATTATTATTTCTATTATTATTATAAAATTTCTAAAACTCATACAAATAAAGAAGCATGACAATGCAGTAAATGACCGAACAGAAATTAATAATTTGGCAATAGCATATCATTCAATAATTTAATATATTGTATTGTGTCTGCTACATTTACGTATTCTGGGTCGTCTAGGATACACCAATATTATTTATTCTGTACCATATATTTGCCGCCAATATATTTGTCAAAAAAATATTTGTCAAATATATGCTACAGTTTTATTAATAGTTATTGGTGTTTTAATGTTTGAATTAGTTAGTTTATGTTAAATAATTGACAAAGATAATATTTATATTATTGAAACGTTTTAATTCTTATTGTGTTTTTTGAGTTCATTTTACAGCCGCTAAACCACGAAAGGAAACTGTTTTATCAAACGGCTACGAAAAGAACGCATTTATATATATATACAGGGTTGCGATTATGTATGGATACAGCTAAATATTTTGAAAACTGTTTATTGGAACTCGCTGAAATTTGGCACACTGTTAGGATTTAGACTACATTATTTTAGATTTTCTCCAGTTTTACATCGTTGTTTGTTTCCGAGGTACAAGGCTATCTTGATGTTTTTTAAATAGCACAGGGGTCAAATGTAACATTCTTGAAAAGGATGCTCTTTTCTCTATTCAGCGATGTAACACATACCTGCCTTAATTTTCATAAAAACCGCTTGTTTTTGATTTTACGAATTCGAATTTGAAAAAAGGTATAAGTAAGTTAGCTTTGAAAATGCTGCCATTTGTCATTTGCATTATATTCAAAAAGTATGCTTATGTCATGTAATTAGTTTAAAAATGGTGCATTTAAGTGAAAGGGAGCGTATAGAAATCCTGATGATAATAATAATAATAATAATAATAATATCGTTTATTGTCCAACAGTTTCCCATTTACAGGACAAATAGAAGGAAATACATACAAACAGCGCATTAGAAACAAAAACAATACAGTTAACACAGAAAAATATACAGTATTAACATATAATGAAACATAAATTACATATTCAAAAAAAATATATCCTCGTAGTGCAGATCAGCGGCACGACACATCGTAGAGAGGGGGGAGCTCAAGAGAATATTGGTTCTGGGAAAGGGCAAGGAAAAAGTGTTAGAAGAACGGGACGATGACCTAGGAACGAGGAAACTAATCATGGAAAGTAAGAAGGGACAATCAATTACTCCATGCACCAACTTCCAAATGAAACGGGCTCCATGCATTTCGCGTCGAAAATCCAGAGGTTGTAGAACATGTCTTTCCAACAACGACGCGTAGTCTATGTTCCTCTGCGGATATGTCCCATCCAGTTTAAATGACAGGAACTTAAGGAAGCGTCGCTGTATTTTCTCTACGGCGAGTTTGAGGTATACATAGTGCGGTGACCATACCGAAGATGCGTATTCCAGCTTACTAATAACAAAGCTGAAGAATAATACCTTCAGGAGGTTAATGTTCTTAAAATATTTGGACGTTCGCAAGATGAATCCTAATGTTTTCGAAGCTGAGATACAAAGGTCAGCAATATGTGGCGCAAAGCTTAGTTGACAATCGAAGATAACCCCGAGGTCTTTCATACTATCACACCTCTCCAGTCGTTCGTTGAGAATAACATAAGTGGATAAAATAGGAGACTTTCTTTTAGTATATGATACACTGCAGCATTTGGGAATATTTAGGTGAAGATTAAATTTGGCACACCAATCAATTATAATATTCAGGTTGTTTTGTAAATTAACAACCTCGTCCCTGGAAGCAATGGACATATAAATCTTGAGATCATCTGCGTAGGCGAGCGCAGGGCAAGTTAGTGATGTTAAAAGATCATTAATAAAGAGGACGAACAACAATGGACCTAAATTGGACCCCTGAGGGACTCCAGATGTAGGGAAGAAATCATAGGATCTATAGCCATTGTAAAAAACATAAGTACATCTGTTATGTAAGTATGAATGCAATAATTGTAAAAACGATGGGCTAAGGCCAAACGTAGATAGTTTAGCTATTAATATTTCAAAGTCGATCGTATCAAAAGCCCGACTGAAGTCTGTATAAATAACATCAACTTGACCCCTCTCGTCAAGAACTCTACTAATGTATTCGGTGAGAACAGTTAAGTTGGTGACTGTAGATCTGCCGCGTATAAAGCCATGCTGATATTCGGACACAATAGATTTAGTGTTGTAACATAAACAAGAGTAGATTACGTGCTCAAAGACTTTAGCGAAGTTAGACAATATGGAAATAGGCCTGTAATTATCAACAAGTGATTTATCACCCTTTTTAAAAATAGGACATATTCTGGCGCGTTTCCATAGATTGGGAAAAGTAGAGGTTTTAATAGACAAATTTACAACAAATGTTAGCGGTTTAGCCAGGACAAATCTAGCATCTTTTAAAAGAAAAGCAGGTATTAGATCGTCACCTGCATTGAAGTTGTTTGGAAATTTTGACATTATCCCGATAATCTCATCTTCGGTAACAGGAGTTAATGAAAACGGGATGCTATCACTATGCAGAGAATCAGGACAAAAACATGACGGTCCCTGATAAATAGAAGAAAATTTGTCAGCAAACGCATTTACAATACCCTGAGGGGTATCAACACAAACATCATTATGAATCAAACTATTTGGGATTCTTGTAGTACCACGTTTCAAGTGAATATAATTAAAAACTTCTTTTGGATTAGTGATGATGGAATCCTCAACATTCTGCATGTAATTCGAGTAAAGTGTTTTCAACTCAGCCTTACAACGAGCTCTTAGTTTCCTAAACTCATTGAAGTAAAATTCCGATTTAGTGGCCTTCCATTTGCGTCGATAATATTCTTTATGTTTAAGATTGGATATAATGGAACCGCTAAACCACGAAGGATATTGTGATGCAGTACTTCGATGTATATATTTAGGAGTAGATGTGTCAATTTTTTCGATTAGAGCAGCATAAAATTTAGCGAGCGCATCATCGGCATTGCATAGATTATCCAAGAATGACCAATCAGTATTTAGTAGATCAGTGTACAATTGGTTGAAGTTACATTTACGAAAATTGTATCTGTATGTATTTTGACTTAGAGGGAATGCAGAGTTAGCAGACAACGTTTGCTGCGAAAAAATAATAGCCAAGGGTGGATGAAACGCATCAACAGAGACAAACGGTAGTTCATCAAGTGCAATATTAATGTCGTTGCTGGAATTGGATAAAATAAGGTCCAGAATTCGACCATTACAGTTCACTAAAGAATTAAATTGCCTAAAATTAAGGGAACTACAAAAGCAACGCAGAGTGGAACATTTAGAGCATGACGTATGCACATTAAAAAATTCAGGAAGATTAAAATCTCCTAATAGCAAGACAGTTTTATTGAGAAGTAAAATTTCAAGATAATCACATGATGATGGTTGTATATGGTGATAGAAGACGAAGTTGTGCTGAGGTCGTAACTCTTTTTAATAAAAACCATCCCAATCGGCAGTCGATCTCTGGAACAACGTTTTCAAAAACATTAAGATTCAATGAAACTGGAAGCACAAAAAATCGTGTAAAACCCGGACGACCGAAAGCTGTTACAAAAACGTTATATTAGATGTGGAAGAAAATCCAAAAACTTCTTTACACCAGTTGGCTCTAAATCATAATATGAGTAGAAGATCTATACACAATATAATAAAACGCGAAAAATGTCATCCCTACAAAATTCAACTGTTACGGGAACTGAGTGAAGATGATTTTGACCGCAGGTTCGAATTTTGAAAAACAATGATGAAGAAAATATATCAAGATGGTAACTTTATCAATCACATTCTCTTCTCTGATGAATCAACTTTTTGTTTAAATGAGAATATTAGTCGCTACAACTGTAGGTATTGGTCTGACAGAAATCCGTACTGGATGGAGTAAGTTCATAGGCAGTGTCCCCAAAAAAATAATGTTTGGTGTGGAATTATTGGTCGGAATATTATTGCTCCTTTTTTAATTAATGATAATTTAACTTCTAAAAGATACTTACAACTTTTACAACAAAACATTGCCCCCCCCCCCCCGGCTCAGAGAAATCTTCCCAAACTACAATAACCAAAATATACCAGCAGACACCATATGGTTTCAACAAGATGGAGCACCGCCCCATTTTAGTCGTGTAGTACGTCAGTATTTAAACCAAACGTTGATTTCTCCTCATACTTTGATTGACACCTTGTAGAATTTTGTCCATCGAATTCATTATTGTCAAGAAGTTAAAGGACAGCATTTTGAGCATATTTTATAATATAAAATATTTATACAATCTAAACATTTTTTTCATTATTCCTAAAATGTACGAGTTCAATTTTAATAAAATGCGTTATTTTTGGTCGAAGTGAGGTTGTTAACAGTTGACGATAGATTAAAAACATTATTTCAAAAGCTAACTTAGTTTTACTTTTCTTCAAATTCGAATTCGTAAAAACAAAAAAAAAAGGGTTTTTATGAAAATTAAGACAGGCATGTGTTATTACATCACTGAACAGAGAAAAGAGCACCCTTTTCAAAAATTTTACATTTGACCCCCCGTGCTATTTAAAAAACATCAAGTTAGCCTTGTACCTCGGAAACAAAAGAAGATGTAAAACTGGAGAACATCTCAAAAAATGTAGTCTAAATCCTTCTAACAGTGTGCCAAATTTCAGCCAGTTGCAATAAATCGTTTTCAAAACACTTAACTGTATCCATACATAATCGCAACCCTGTATATATACACGTGTGTGTGTGTGTTATATAATCTGCCGACTTGCTTGTTGTAGTATTAAAATTAGGTCTTCAGAGTGCCTTTCCTTTCCTGACTTTCAAGTGTCATTAATCTTATTACTTCTTTCCATGGCAATTATTGCAATTTCTTTTGTCTACTTTGTTACATATAAATTAACAACATCAATCAAAAATTATGCTATGACATTGGTTAAACCGAAAGAATTACGAAATTCCTTAAGTATATAAATTCAAAAGACTATTTCATTGCTAAAATATCTTGTTAGGCAACGACGTATTATGTATTGATAAAATTAAATTTGAACAAGAATTAAAGACTTAAATCGCTTTTGTACAAAAGCATATCCGACTAATAATACACTGCCACCAAACAATTCGTACATACATAAGTATGTATAACACAGTTGTCGACCTGAACCGCTATCTAAGTTTACTTTCATCATAACGGGGCTTGCAGGGAATTGCTTGCTCGAGCTTTAACACTTTTCTTCTAACTGTAAACGAACGAAGACTCTTTAATTGGCCGTTGAAAATAAAATAGTAAAGAAACAGGGACACTCCTACTCGTCCGTTATCTCTATGTAAGTAGTCTGAGGAGCTAACTAATTTTGAGTGCAAGATGGAGCGGGGTAAGAGGGTATTCCGCTGGCCGAATAACGAACGGAACCAATGTGAAATGGAAGAGAAGAATACAGTTAATTTATACGTTTCATTTACGCAACAGAGACTTAAAAAAGTTGTACTTGTACATATGTCGATTTAACACGGTAAAAGTCGAAGAAATTTTGTCATTTTGAATTTCAATTTTCTTGTGAACGTCTCTATATCTAATAATTTAACCAGGCCATAGCGAAATTTCTAAGAAAAAAATTTTTCTTTGAAAGTTTAGTAATGACAAGATTTAGACATTCTTTTATAACTAATTATTGATGAGATTAATTTACTTTACGTCATAATTATTAAGCGGAGGACAACGACGGTATACAACTAAGAACGGCCCAATCCCGCACATTACCCCCGCACGCATCCTTACGATGCGGACATACGCCGACCTAATGGATTGGGGAAATGGAAGGCGCTTATGGAATCACAGACTTCTACATTTTTAAATTGATATTTTAATTGCAAGTCTTCATACATTTGACCAATCTGATACAAAGTAGAATATTATACAACTTCATGAACAGGTTTCTTGCACAGTTTCATGGATATATTGGGCGAGTTTCTCGCAAACTTTTCTACTCTTTCTTGTATTTTTGGCTAAACTACTAGGTGACACGTTCTATCAAAATTAGTTTTTATTTTTGCAATTAGCATCTTATGTCGTCGCGACTTTTACATTTACCAAGTAAGCAAGAAAAACGCACCTAGAAGAACTATGAATCCTAATACTCATAAACGCGAAATAATTGTATGTCTCTGAAATATTACGTTTGTGTGTCACCAACTGATAAACACTGCGGTGTTTAACAGCTCACCTCAAAGAAACTGGCTATACAAGTGCCAGTTGCAGACAGACTATCGCTACAGTGACTGCAATTGTTCAAAAGGACTCACAAACATTAAACAGTGACGGGGCACGTAATTGGGTATAATGGACAATCTTACCGCAAATTCTAGTAAAATACATGAAGATGATCCCCTACAAAATGCAAACAGCATATCAGGTACTGCCTGCAGACCATTAATCGTGCGCAAATTATAGAAAATCTCTCGTAAGCTTCTATCGCGATGAAAATGAATATTATGATGAGCGACGACGCGCTTTTTCACCTATCGGGATAAGTGAATAAATAAAATATCAATTCTGTAATGCACAAATAGTATATTACATACCGAGGTGGAAAGTGTTTCATTACTGTCGAGAGATTAGGTAGTTAACCGAGACGCGAAGCGTCGAGGTTAACTTTATCTCGAGACAGGAATGAAACTTTTCACCGAGGTTTGTATACTATTTTATTTACAACCATAATTATATTTATTTGTGATAAAAATTCCGGTAAAAGTTTTGACATATTGAGTTGTCAGATTTGTGATGATCTAGCGCAAACGTCAAATAAATATACGCCACTTTTGTCGGTGAATAGATTATAAAAGAAATGTTGAGTAGTAAAGCCTTCAAGGTCTGCACTCCACTTGAACTGAGGGAAACTGTCCTCCCGTAGCAATCCAGATATCTTGGCTCGAATGGAGAAGGACAAGAAATCACTATTTCATCATATCAGCAATAGCAGGGCGGCCTATCTACATGTATTCCAGGTTCCAATAATTCTAATGTAACAATTAATTTTATTTACAACCATACAATTAATAATTATTTGTGATAAAAATTCCGATAAGGTTTTGACATATCGAGTTGACGGTTTTAAATTGTGATTGACATTGAGGTTAAGAAACGAGGGCAGTAATAGAGGGCGGGAAGTAAATGAGGGCAGTAATAAGAGGGCGGGAAGTAAACGTGAACAAAGTCACACTTCCCAACTTTTAAAAAGTCAGAAATGCCAACATTACGCGTATGGTTGTAAATAAAAGCTATTACAGCCTCTCAAATCTCTGTTTGGTGATATATTCGAGAAATGCTTCTGCAACAGTATTATTGTGACAGGTGACAGAAACATGATCAACGACTTACTGCTGTCGAAAATTGATGAATTCCTGAATGCTGGATTCAACAAAACGGTGGCCACTTTAAACAGTTCTTTTGGATGTTGTATTGTTAAATAATAGTATATTAAAATACAAGTTTCATAAGACACGATTTTTGCGCACGCGTTCAAGTTTAGAAAACGAGCCGCTAGGCGAGTTTTCTAAAGAACAAGTGCGCAAAATGTCTTATGAAACGTGTATTTTATACTATTTTTTCTATTTCGGTTATTAAAAATTCAAAAAAGCTTAAAATAGGAGACATGTTTTGTTCGAATATTTTAGAAATTTTGCTTTTTTGAAGTTGGTTACTCTGATTTTTAAGTAGAACGTTTTAAATATTTGAATATCGGTGGTGCTATATGTAATTGTGTTTAAAATTCAGGCTGATTTACACAATAAATTATTTCAAATTATCAACAAAAAGGACGAAATAAATAACTGTACGCACCCAGAGATTCGCAAAATAGCAGAAGACAATTTACAAAATCTTTCGTCCACAAACTCTCTACATATTTATCAAAACAAACTTTTATAACAGTTGTACTATTCAACATGGTAAGTAAATGTCAATAGTAGCATCCGAAAACTTATCATCCAACTCTGCTTAACAATTTATATTACTAATTAGTAAGTGAAATGTTAGCATGTGTGCTTTTTATTCTTTGTACAATTTTATTGCACATTTTTGTTACTTTAAAGGCTTATATTTTGACATTTAAATACGATTTGGTTCCATTTTTTTTGTTACCAACTTCAAAAAACTAAAATTAGCGTGCGATAAAGTAATACTTTATGCAACCAAAACGGGTGTCGTAAAGTGAACTTTATAGCACCGGAATAGAAAAATATCTTTATGCTTCAATATCTTAGCAATAAATTAATTTGAGACATATTGCCGTGATCTTTATAGTTTAAGAATTAGAAAAAATGTTAAGCTTTAGAATAAGAACATAAAATTTTAATTTTAAATTATATAGTTTAAGGTAAAATAATCACAAGTCACATATTTAGTAGGTGAAAAATGAGTTGCATAACCTTTAAGGGGCAATGTCATTATGAAAAATGTATATATTAATTTAAGTTTAAAGAATATTAAGAAAGGTATAAAAATAAACACAAAATAAATCTATGCATTTTGTGTTTTGTAGAAAAGACGAGCACAAGGTGTAGTTTGCATATACAAAAACAGAACCAAACTTCTCGAAATGTGTAAGAATAGCATTAAAAATTCTACGAAATTGACCACTGTTCAAAAATAAAAATGTGCTAAAAATAAGTAACAGAGAGAGAGTGATGTTGAAAGGCGGAACTGTGAAGAGGGTGAATCATTTAAATGCCGTAAAATTGTACGAGCAAGGTCATATTCGGCATGCTTGTTATGAAAACGTCTATTCAAATGAATAAAAAATAGATTTTAATTTCTAAAAGAATTTTATGATCATATTTAAGAGTATAATAAATACCTGATACTTATATCTAAAAACATTTTAAAGGATATATACAAAAAGTTTTCTTTATCCGAGACAATACATTAATAAGTTTAAGTATATACTAGATGCATGGGTAGGAACACATCTTTGAATGTTATTTGCATAAATGTAAGGACATCCAAGATAGCAGGATAAATCTTGTGTGGTTCTAATAATCTGCAAGAAGAAATAACATCAACATTGTTGACAGTTGTATGCAAATCAATTTACAAGAAGCCGAAAGAAACTGGGTAGAAAGTAGAGGAGATGCTGAAGAAGTCGGTATTCCTTGTGATGCAGTCCTAATGAAGAGGATTCCAGTGGTGTACAATATATTTCCGATCATAACCAACAAAGAGATCTACAAGAAGAAAATACGAATAACTTTAATTAACGGGAAAAGGAAGTATATAATTAATAATGAAAGAGGCAATAGGTTCATTTACAAGCAAAATGAGGGATGGCATTAAGAAAGAAGAATATACCTACCGAAGATGAAGAATCTTAAGTGTGCATAAACTTTAAATAAACAATTTGTAAGTGGTGACATTTTGTGTATTCATTGAGTGTCAAAAGTGGAATAGGTATATGTGACTGAGAAAAACTTATAGAAAACAAATATGAACTGGACAATGCCAACATAAAGGTTAGTGTAGCAGTCGTGGCGCTGTAAGTGGATAGTCGTCTTTTGTTTTAAAAGGAAAAGTTATAAAAGAGCGCGAAGAACGATATAAGAGGAGATGAAGCCGAACTTTCGAATTTACTAGACATAAAAATTTTTGATATCGTTTGCAAATAATAGTAGGGGTTTTGATACACTACGTTATATTATATTAATTTCAATGTATTAAGTTTATTTCTAAATTCCAGTATAGTTTTTAGTTTTGTTATTATTAATTATTTGCTACATTTGATAATTTCATTTTCAAATATATCAAAATGGTAGACATCAATAAAAAATAATTTGATGATTTGTATGAGGAATATAAATAAGTTTTTCTTTTTGAAATAAATATACATTTTGGAATAATTGATGGTGTAAGACGTACTCTAGGGGTATAACGTGAAAATGTTTACTTTTAGGGAGGCTTTAAACATCATCAATATTTAGATAAAATATTGTTTTACTGAATTATATTAATTTTTTGTAAATTGTGGGAAGATTGTTAATAGTGTTGAGAGCACTGGAGGTACTATCTGCGAATATTTGCTTCCTGTGTATCACTAGGCATTATTAACGATAGTTGTGGTAAAAGTTAATTAAAATTTCAAGTAGATGAATCCGAATAGATAGAAATATTCTTGAGGGACAAGCGCCAATCTATTGGGTGTGCTATGTCCGAATATTTACATTCGACGATTGGTATAGGTCATTTTCAAGATATTTTCTTCTTTGCAAAGTTTTAGATCATCAAAGGCACTATGTGCGAATGTATGTCTTTGTTGAAATAAAAATTAGCTTCGTATGGGAAAATTTTTTTTTTTTTGAATCTATAAATATTATATTAAAGGATAAAAATAGCAAAATAACATTTTTCTTGAATCGTAAAAAAAGAAAGAAATTATGTTTTTCTATGTTTTGTAATTGTGAAAAGACATTCTTAACACAGCCATTGTTAATAAAAAAAAATTTGATGTTGTTTATTGAATTAAAAGATGAATATAAATATTTTATGAAATTTAGGAATTTATTTTATTATTAACCTTCTCCAAATAAAAACTTAAGTAAGAAACACACCATCCATTTCATGTACACAAAGCTGATACTTTTACGCAAAAAATAATCACAACCAGAAGAAAATCTACCGAAAATTGACAAAGTTATTAGCGATTTAGTGAATATATCCAAACCTCACATTTTCTGAATATATTATTTTTTTAACAGCCGACCATGCCGGCAGTGCTTTTTTTGTTCTCAAGTTGGCACCAATGCTACAGCGAAAACTGACATTTTGTTTTGGCAGCTTCAACAAAACATAGTGTGGCTAAAAAATATATTTATTAAACACTCAACAATAAGAAAATACTTCAATATCTGATAGAGACGACTAGTCTATTTCTTTGTTAGTAACATGTTATTTTATCTAATTATGCCGTTCGTCTGTATAATGTTTTCACTGCAGTTATAGCTACTGAGATTACATTTTGTGTGTGCATTTCTTCTGTATTAACAAATTTAGAAATGATTTTATTATTAATAATAATATTAGACGTATAAAACAAAATACAAATATACATCATACATAATCAATAAAGATGATAGAAAAGATTTAAAACTTCTTGACCCATGTACTCAATAATGAGAATCCAGTGCATTTTAAGGCATATTGTCGGATTTTATTTTCCATCATATTCTGAACGCAGTGATTGGAGGGAACAAACGCCAGCTAACAAAGAATCATTTGAACCTCGACGGTCTATCTTCATTTTCACGTGTGTTCGCTTTAAATACATACCTACACATAACAAAGCACTCACAGACACACACACCAATGCCATACCTCGCCTACTCGAAATATAATACAATGTACCGTTACATCACAGTCGCCCAAGAAAACTTCAACAATGTTATCGACGGAAGTGAACGACCACGCTTCGATCTGTTCGATTGAAGAACAGGTATTTTGTAACTTACCTTGGTAAAACGATGTTGAATTGGTTAGTAGAAGACATCGGAGTCGATTTTAATGCCAGAGAAAGATAGTCCTATTGAACGTTCTGTTGTGTGTAGACGAAGAAACGAAGGTTGGTCGTTGACCGTTTTGTCCTACTGATGATGATGTGCCTGCTCAATACTTTAAGTCATATTCTCTGCATGTTTCATGTGATATAATTTTGTAAATTAATAAATAATATGACGGATGTCATCGAATATCTTTCTTATGTTTAAATAGTTTATTTACTTACCTGAAATATTCACAAATGTATAAATAAGTACAAGTATAATATATCTTGTCCATAACTCTAATATATCAATAGTTGCTCTTAAACACATAAGAATTACCTGTTTAAAATACGATATAGAAAAAACGAACCACTCACACTACTACAAATAACTGAATTTTATTAAAATATCAGTAGAACAAACAGCTAAAAATCACCACGAATAGAATAAATTCAATAAAAGCGCACTTAAAAATGTCGTATACCAATTTTTATTTAATTGTGTATTTTGCATATTTAATAATAAGACGTTTATTTGTATAACAGTATTTCCAATTACTGGACAAAAGACATAACAAACATATACATACATATACAGAGTCATCTAAGCGGGTAAAGCCGATTATGCCTTTCATTTTAAAAATATTTTGTAGTATACAGAGTGTTCGATAACTTGGTGGCTAACCATAGTTATAGTATTTTAAATGGAACATCCTATATATTATTGCATTTTTGAATTCCCCATATAATTTTTAGTCAAAAAGTTATAAGATAGTATAGGCCTAAAGTGTAAAGTTTTTGACTTATTCCCATTTTTCTGAAAAATTCAATGTCTGTATAAAACTATATTTCTCGAAAACGACGTATTAGATGGACAAAATTTGTTGCAGTGTTGTTTACAATAAGAGGTCCTAATAGAAGCACGTTTTATTTTTTTACAGTTACTAACTGCATGTGCAGGAACCTGGATTAAAATTAGATGACACGTTTTTGTATAAAAGTCATTTTGTATATCAGTTCATTTTTGAATTGTTTATTAAATTACATGTCAGAAACATGTAAGACGCTAATACTTTAAAAGTGACTATTACAGAGTTATCGTCGCTTTTTGATATGCTTTTGTTAGTTTTTGCAAAAAAGTCAATTTTTTCAAATGGAACATCCTGTATATTATTTCATTTTTGCATTTCTTATTAAATTTCACATCAAAAACATGTAAGACGTTAATACTTTAAAAGTGCCTATTACTGAGCTATTGTCTCTTTTTGATATAATTTTGTCAGTTTTGTGGTTTTAATTAATATAGTACCTATAGTACTGACAAAATTATATCAAAAAGATACACTCTCTTTTTGATATAATTTTGTCAGTTTTGTGGTTTTAATTAATATAGTACCTATAGTACTGACAAAATTATATCAAAAAGAGACAATAGCTCAGTAATAGTCACTTTTAAAGTATTAACGTCTTACATGTTTTTGATGTGAAATTTCATAAGAAATCAAAAATTAATTAATATACAGGGTGTTCCATTTGAAAAAATTGACTTTTTTGCAAAAACTAACAAAAGCATATCAAAAAACGACAATAACTCTGTAATAGTCACTTTTAAAGTATTAACGTCTTACATGTTTCTGACATGAAATTTAATAAACAATTTAAAAATGAACTGATATACAGGCTGTTCCATTTAAAAAAATTGACTTTTATACAAAAACCTGTCTTCTAATTTTAATCCAGTTTCCTGCACATGCAGTTAGTAACTGTAAAAAAATAAAACATGCTTCTATTAGGACCTCCTATTGTAAACAATACTGCAAAAAAATTGTCCATCGAATACGTCGTTTTCGAGAAATATAATTTTATACAAACATTGAATTTTTCAGAAAAATGGGAATAAGTCAAAAACTTTACACTTTAGGCCTATACTATCTTATAACTTTTTGACTAAAAATTATACGGGGAATTCAAAAATTCAATAATATATAGGGTGTTCCATTTAAAAATAACTGTGGTTAGCCACCAAGTTATCAAACACTCTGTATAATACAAAATATTTTTAAAATGTGCTCCTAATGAACAGCTATCACATGAAAAAAAAACTCTTCGAAATATCTTTACTCATAAAGGCATAATCGGCCTTACCCGCTCAGATGACTCACCCTGTATATTTAAAATAAAATAATAAAGAGAGAACAGAAAGAAACAAAAGCAAAAGTAGCATGTAGAAGACATCATTTCCATATCAATTCGCCAGTGAAGATGTGACTGCAGACAAACTCAGCATTGCCGGTCATGTGATGTAAAGGCGATTTCATCAGCCCATTAAACCAAGCTGTAGTATATGCATCTTAGGAAACATGTCCTGAAATCCTCATGAAAAATCTCAATATCCTAGATGCTGCTGCACACATGAAAATCATATGTGAATTACAAGATAAGGTAGTGTCAAATACCATGCCAAAGTCCCTGGCTGATTGGACTTTATAGAGCATCTGCCCAGTTATTGAATAATTGGTAGTCAGAGATTCACGAGTAAGCATCATAACAATATTGAGGTTGTGCTGTAAGTGGGTGAAATCATCAACATTAGTGACGGCTGTATAAATTCTAAGGTTATCAACATAATATCACATGTCTGACATGTCAGCAATGCGCAGAGATCATTGATAAAAAAAATTGCTCAGCGTAGGTCCAAAATTAGAACCTTGAATGGATTGACATCAGAGAATTTGTATCCATTATAGAAAACGTAATTTGTACGATTGGTAATATAGGATTATGGGGCCAAGAGCAAATACATAGTTATTCTACTTAAATGAAGGCTGCGATCGATTCTAAGAGACGGAAAAATCCAGATAAATAACGCCAAGTTGACCTCCATCATCTGTGCCTCACATACATATTGAGTGAAAGTGGTTAGGTACGTTACCACCGACCTTCCAGGCAAAATGCCATGTTGAGGGGGAGAGATCAAGGAGGATGTGTTAAAGCATAGGGGTACAACGCCTGTTTGAAAGTTGGGCAAAATGAGGATGGGTCGATAAAAAGAGAACGGTGACATGTGATCCTTCTGAATCTAAATCCAAAATTCGATCCTGCTAATTTCAAACCTAATTATTTTGCTGTAATGTAAAACGAGGAAAGAAAGAAGCTATACAAAGATAATATAGAGAAGAGTCTGGACTAATTGTCGATAAACCTCGTCAAGAAACGCTGCCAGAAGTTTCTTTGTTAACTACACATGTAGCGCAAATATAACTGAGATAAATGCACATCGTATTATAAAATTTCACATAATTTTATGATTTGCGGAGAACGTATTCGAAATACACTCCAGAAAAATATAATGTCCTATCATTAAAATCCAAACGTAATTAAAGATAACTTGGCCATCTACCTTTTATTAAAGTAAATGGTTCAATTTTTTTCTTTAAAACCAGTACATCATTTTATAGTAAAACCAAAAACTGAAATTTGTTGGTCAGTTAAAACAAAATAACGACCAATTTCTACAATATATTTAACCAAGTTTAATTTCCAGTAGTAGTTAGTTCACCAGTAAGTACCAAAGAAAGTCCAAATTCATATGCATATACATATATGTATGTACTATGTAATGTAACATATAAGTGAGGACGCGCGGGTTGAAACAAATTCATTTAAAATTTTTGGTTTTGTTTTATGGAAAAACGTTCGGATGGGTGGATTTTTTTTTAGCTGCGGTTTTTCTGATGGTATATTGATGTACAAAGGTAGTCCTAAAGTAAGTTACGACCATCAATTTTTTTTTCAAATAGAAACATGTTTTTTATTTAATTTGTTAATTCCGCATCAAATTCTAAGCATGTTTAATGTACCATGTCCTTACCCAAACTCAACAGTTATCGAGAAATTTACAATTGAACATATCAATAACTGAGACCGTATCCTACAAAATTTATTTCACTCTGTTGTCTGAAAATGACCGATTTATTAAAAAACAGGAAAACAAATCAAATTAAATGTTCAAACTGTTGACCACTAACTTTCTGACAATAGGCAAGCCGAAGATCAATTTCTCGTAACACTGCAGTTAACGTTTGCGGCTTAATTTGTTGTATTTCGGTTATAATTCTATTCTTCAATTCATTAATATTTACCGGTTTATTGAAGTACACTTTGGATTTTAGATAACTCCATAGATAAAAATCTAATGGGGTTAGATCTGGAGACCTAGCTGGCCATTCGATAAAACCTCTCCTACCGATCCATCTATTTGAGAAAATATTATGAAGGTATTCTCGTACTGTTCTCGAATAGTGTAGGGCGCTCCATCCTGTTGAAACCATATCGAATCTGTCGGTATATTTGGGTTCTCATTATTCGGGTTAAGTGCACTTACACTGGGTACTATGTAATTTTGTAGTAGGTCTAAATATTTTTCAGAATTTCCCTCAATAAAAAAAGGTACCCACAATTGCGGTACCCATAATTCCGGCCCAAACGTTTACTTTCTGGGAGAACTATGTTTGACTCTCCATTCTCCAATCTGGGTTTTCTGATGCCCAATATCGAAATGTTTGCCTGTTCACCGAACCATTCAAACAAAATGTTGCTTCGTCGGAAAAAACTATATTACCTAAAAATTGTGGGTTGGCATCACATCTATCCATCTCTATTTCGCAAAATTCTAATCTGGGGTCGAGATCGTCTTCAACAGGTTCCCGAACTAAATGTACTTTGTATGGGGTGCCATTTGTTCTTGTGTACATATTTTAAAATAGAAGATATACTTACTGACAGTTCTGCAGCTACTTATCGACTTGATTTGTGAGGATTTTCTTGAAAATCAAACAAAACATTCAATTGTGTGTTTTCTGAAACTGTGTGTTTTCTGCAATTGTCTCTTACGTGGTATAAGACTAAACTTTTTTTTCTATCTTACTAACTACTGATCATGTAATCGGCCTCTACGAGTAGGTACTTATCATTACATAATTCACAAACTTGAGCTTGTGTTCGAGTCCTGTCGCCATATCCTAGCATCATCAAAATTTCTATACGTTGCTTCGCAGTTAAACCCGGCTTTCTGTCAAACTTTGCAACTGCACTTGACAAGTTCTTATTTTAAGTGACATTGTCGTACAGTTTCCATGTGACTACACGGTGACAAGTCAACATTCAAAAAAAAAACAGGTAAACACAGATTTTAATGGTTTACTAGATTTACAAAAAAAAGAAAATTAAAAAACAAATCGATAATAGTTAGTGGTCAACAGTTTGAACATTTAATTTGATTTGTTTTTCTGGTTTTTTAATAAATCAGTCCTTTTCAGACAGAGTGAAATAAATTTTGTAGGATATGGTCTCAGTTATATCGTCAATTGTAAATTTCTCGATAACTGTTGAGTTTGGGTATAGGACATGGTACGTGAAGCATACTTAGAATTCGATTCAGAATTAACAAATTAAATAAAAAGCATATGTTTCCATTTGAAAGAAAATGTATGGTCGTAACTTATTTTTGGACTAGCCTTTGTAGTTCAATTTACCATCAGAAAAACCGCATCTAAAAATAAAAATCGACCCATCCGAGCGTTTTTCCATAAAACAAAACCGAAAATTTTAAATGAATTAGTTCTAACCCCCGCGTCCTCACTGTATAACTAAGAATACTACCTATTAATATTTAATATATGAATTTTCATTATAATTTATGTAAATTAAGAAACTCGACGCACATTTATTTGTTTCTATGCAGTCACCATCATTCTTGTAGAGATCATCGCGTTTAATAAAAGCAGGAAGTGCAGAAGATCGCCGGTAGGTAATTCTCGAAATGAAAGAAAAAACTTACATAGATGAAGTGGGAGACAGACGCGACTTCTATATGTATGACATTGACCGTAGATGAACCTAGTGCTTGTTTCCTTCAATGCGAATACAGGCACACTTCTACAAAAACTACAGCTACTTATATGTACGAAAGACAATGAAGAAACATTGCAAAAATAATTGCCTTATCGACCCCTTAAGAATTAGCCAATAACGGTAAGTAATAAGTCATAAGCGAGGTTACTGTATTGGTCGTAGATAAGTGTACATGCATTAGTATCGTGAAGCGCTAAAGTTTGCTTATACTCCTCAAGATGTCTGCCATAAGAGTCATATTTACATGATTTAGAAACTTATGAATATCACCGTCAATAAATAAACCTATTAAGTCAACCGCTCAACATTACTTTCTTAATAATAACAATACTATATAACAAAGAAACATTGGATTCTTCGAATTATAAATCAAAAACATTAACATCAGATACTGACAGACGCAATTATTTGATGAACACATTAGTAAACGTTTTAACTAAACAAGGAATTTTAGTTTATGAAGTTTCAATTCCGAATTAAGGTTATAGATTTGCATAGTTTTATTTTCCAAAAAGGTACTTCTGGACAACTCCATAATACCCAAATCAGATATTAAGCTGATTGCTTAAGTTTGCTAAAGTATAAAAGGTCTATTGTCTTTACTATTAATTCCCCATACAATTAGATTATAAGTATACCAGAAAATAGTACATTTGAAGTAGGTGTCTTCCATTAACCAAACCCTTCATATTTAATAGTAGTGCCTAATCTTCCGGAAAGACACAGTTGCAACATTTCACTATTTGCGGATGACATCTCAATGGTGCCAAGAGCACCAACAATAAATGACTTAATAACAACTACCCATATAGACCTAATTAAAGTGTAAGAATGGTGCGAAGAGAATAATCTCAAGTGGAATGTGGACAAATCTAATGTAGTGTTCTGCAATAAACTGTCCAAAGATTTTATTGTTAATCACAACGATTACATAATTACGCCATCTGAAGACATCAGGTTTCTTGGATTGATAGTGGACTGGAAGCCACACATTCAATTCTTGCTTAATCGGTTAGGGAGTTTCTGCTATGCTTTGAAGATAATACGTGAAACAATAAATACGCAAGCAGCGTTGTATGCCTATTACGCATATGTAGGTTCTCCCTTCGCACATGCCATCATTTTTTGGGGAAACAGTGTGGATGTCGATCGTCTAGTTGTAACGGGTGGGCAAATTTGAGGTTAGGAAGTAAATTGGCTTAAAAACACACTTTTTTTTTTGACAAATTCAGTTTTATTGATACCAATGTAAAGTAGAAATATGGGAATTAATAATGAAATATGATGTCGGGCAAATCTCCACCTCTAGCACATCGGCAGACGTCCGCTCTTTTCACAAAATTTTGAACCACATTTTGCAACAAAGCTTCGCTTATCTCGTCAATGCAGTACCGAATTTCATCTTTCAGAGAGTCAGTTGTTTATGGTTTGTTCACGTAAACCCGGTCTTTCAAATGGCCCCAGAGAAAATAATCCAGCGGCGTTAAATCACAAGAACGAGGCGGCCAATTGACATCGCCAAATCGAGAAATTACGCGACCGGGAATTTTCTCATGCCATAACTGAATTGTCTGGCCGGCTGTGTGGCTTGTGGCGCCGTCTTGCTGAAACCAAAGGTCACTGATGTCAACATTAGCCAACGGTTATCATGGTTTGGTAGCGCAGAGATTTCACGGTGACGGCGTTTCCTTGCTCATTTTCGAAAAAATGATGATGCCGCCTGACCACAAACCGCATCATACGGTTACTTTCTTTGGATGTAATGGTTTTTCGAGGACTGTTTGTGGATTTTGTGAGCCCCATATGCGACAATTTTGTTTGTTTACATAACCGCCTAATTGAAAATGGGCCTCATCACTAAAGATGATTTTGTTGAAAAATGCGTTCTTTTCGTTCAGTTTTTCAAACAGCCAATTCACAAACATTGGACGCAAACAATGGTCGACCGGCTTTAATTCTTGAACGAGTTGAACTTTATAAGCGTGAAGATGAAGATCTTTATGCAAAATGTTGCGCAAAGTGCCTCTGGTGATGCCCAATTGTTGCGAACTTCGACGAGTTGATGAACTTGATGTTCCAGGCTCATTCTCAACACTTTGCTGTACAGCGGCTATGTTTGCATCACTACGGCCACTACGAGCGTATTGTTTTGGTCTATTGTCAGCAACAGTACCGTGAGCCTCGAATTTAGAGATTAAATTACGCACAGCGGTCTCAGAAGGAGCCTGATTACGAGGAAAAGCTGCTCGAATTTTACGAAGTGATACAGTAAAATTTTCACCATTTTGATAGTAAATTTTCACTTATAATTACACGAGAGCTTTCTTTTTTCCGGATAAATTTTCACAACGAAAATTTTTGTTGCTTGGTAACTGTACGGAACAAATTGTCTGATAAAACGACGAGTCCGAAGGACGAGTCGTTTTATCGAAGAGGCAATTTGTTGAGTTCAGTTACCATTTAGCAACTAAATTTGAGTTTCAAAATGGAAAATTTATTTGGAAATAAAAAGAAAGCTCGAATGTAATTCGGTAAGATAATTTACTAAATGTGTAAATAATTACTGAAAAATTTATTACATAGTAATCATACTGTTTAAAAATACAGTTATTAAAAACACAGTTCTTATATATTTTGTGAAGATTACTTACGATGAGTTTGCAAATTTTGTCATAACAGCACTTCACAACGAACACTATGATGATAAAGTAAGCAAATTTACGTCGCCAAAGATAGTACGCAAAGCTTACGGTTGCGTCGACTTTGACATTTCATTTTGACAGTGGGTTCGTTGAGTTTATGACATAACGAGAAAACACAAGTTGTTGTCAGGCCAACCAATGGTAAACAACTTTTTTGCCGATATAAAAGTTAAAGTAAACTTTTATCGCTGTCAAAGTGACAAAACAATTCTGACTTATGGGTTTTTTACACATGCATTAAATTCTCACAATTAAAATTCTTTGTTCAAGAGTGTAGCTTTCCACAGTTAAAATTTCCCAACTTTTTACTAAATAAATGTCAAAGGATGACAGCTCAATTCTTGACATTTCATCATTTGACAGCCAATTTACATCCTAACCTCAAATTTGCCCACCCGTTACTACAGAAAAGATGTTATTAGACAGTTATTCAAATTAAGCAGTCGGGACTCGTACAGACAGACATTTATAAACAATACTTACCTTAACGGGTATCTATGTACTAGACTGTGTTGTATTTGTAAAAATCACCACAACGACTATTTTAGTAATTACACATTGAAACACACCTACACCACTCGTGGAGCGGAAAACGATTACTTACGTGCACCAAAAATTAAATTAACCATGATTATGAGAGGAATGAAACATCAGACGATAAAAATTTACATTACATCCCGACACATTCTAAAAGAATTATCCAGAAAGCGGCTTCCAAGCACCATCTTCAGCGAAATGGTTACACGTTGAGTGAATTTTTTGACCCCAGTTTTCAATCAGTCTCTTAACAATATTGCCTTTGTTTGTTATATAATTTATTTTGTACGTTTGCACTTCTTTATATGAAATAATGTTTGTCATATTTTTTATATGTATGTATTATGTATTGACGATGTTTATCGTGAACCTGCGACGAATAAAGTATTAATATTAATTATTATTATTATTATTGTGTATCACAAAGAATACTTCTTCAACTCCGGTCACTATCGAGATATTTATATGTAGTTTGTGCTTTTAACTAAACTGTTTTAGTATTGACATTTGAAATCATAGGCAATGAAAAGGGTAAATCTCGTTAGCAAAGTTTCATGAGTATTAATAATTAATTCATTTTTTACCCAAAACTTTAAAATTCTTCATTTATTGCTCTACGCTCTAAATCAAATTTTGTAGTTAGTTGAAGTAATACAGCAGAACTAGTTGTGTATAAAGTAAACTAACCGTTCACATGATTAGATAAATCATTGAGTAATAAAGGAAGTACAAGAAGAGCTCTGGTGAATTTCATATTTTGTGGTACAACAGTCCGACTCCATCTGTACCAATCGGGCCATTATGCTCCTATTTCTCATGTAACTCTCAAACCCCTCACTGCAAAAAGTTTTGCAACAGCAAAATCGAAGTTAACGTGTCAAGACTTGATATGTGGAACAAAACTATCTAAACTCTATTAAGCAGACCCAACATAGTGGTCTGGGTGGAAAGAACTGAACAAAATCTAAAGTAATTTGAGCGCAAGCAAAGCTGGCTCGATATGTTTACTAAAGGAGCTTACCTCGTCATTTATTTCAAACTGACTGATTAAGTGCAGAAAATTAAATCGCCTTATTGCATATAATTTCTAAATATGATTTTAATTATTAATCCAGTGCATGTCGCAAAAAAATCTTAAAAACGTCCGTGTATAGTGGCTTTATTACCTCATTTCAGTACTGCAAGAGAGAAAAACAAAACAAGAAAATGGGTGTGCTTAAAACCACACAGCAGAAGTGTAAACTTCATCAAGGCGAGGTTAATAATACGAAATACAACTTTTTTTTTCGTTCTATATTACATTTAAAAATATATATATTATTTTAGTACATTTCGTTCGGTCTGATCATGATTTGTATAACTCTAAAAATGAAACAACAGGTTTGTGATAACTGAAATATGAAATAAATAGTTTAGAATGAAAATTTGCTAAATATCAAAGCAAGTAAACCACTTTAATTTAGCACCTTTAGAACTAAATTAACCCAGATATGCCTGAATTTATGCTTTTTAGATTTTGTCAATGAAATTAAGAGATTAGATTCATTATACAACAATAAACATGAGAAAAATTGAAAAAAAACATAGTTAAAGAGCTTTGCTGTAAACGTATGTCCTTTTAAAAGGACAGTAGGCATTAAAGTAGCCATAGGTAAATAAATTTATAAGACCGTTTTATAAAAAAAAAATTTAATAACATGAACTATAATATGTAAAGTAGCAACACATTTTACACTTAAACGAAATTACACCTAATTTTTTTAATGAGAAAAAAGTATTAGTCATATTTTCCATGATAACTTGGAAAGCATTCAACATGTAAAGCCACTTGACATTTGGCACATTTTTTCTGCACTTTTTTGTGGCAAATTCGGCATCTTGTCTGCTTCTCCTGGGATACTATGTAATGATCTTTATTGTCTATTTTGGATTCTTGATGTTCCATACTGTTGGGTCTTCCTCTTTTTCTAGAGCTACCTTGGTGGCTTTCTAACATTCCTTCTGCTACACATCTTCTAAAGGCTAGGTGGTCTAATTTCCCTCCCAAATAACGATATAATTGCCAAGCATTCTGTTCTGCAACGTCAAGGCAATATGCGACAATCGGGAAATACCATTTCTTGCCACGGATACCAGTTCGATACAAACTAACATTCTGATCGCAACGATCTACCCCTCCCATGTACAAGTTGTATTTAGAAATGACATTTGGTTGTTCCACTTGAACTCGTTTTTTTTCTTTTTGAGAATACCTGGCGACTTGATGTACAGGTTCAACCGAGTGGCAATTGGAAGCAACATTGACACAACTATTGTCATTCCACTTTACAATTACTACGGACGTCTCATCAGTTGTTCGATAGTTCATGAATCCTCTTTGCTTCTTCTTAGCGTCTGACTTAGAAATAAGTGGGCATTTGGACATTCGGTTTTCCCGGATAGTGCCAGTTGCTTTTATTCCTCTCCTTTTTAACTCGTGCAGCAGAGGTACCGTAGTGAAAAAATTATCGAAAAAGACTTGATAGGGAATATCTCCAATACTTTGTAAAATGTCGCAATATTGTAAGATAACAGAAGGACCTAAACCAAACAACTTATACTTAGGTTCAATAACTGAGTTCTTTCCTTGATAAGGCTCCATCCACATACAGTATCCTTGACTTGTCGCTCCCATCCAGATTTTAAAACCGTAGCGAATAGGCTTACCTTTTATGAATTGCTTCAGACCGTGTCGACCAAAATATGGAATCATTGATTCGTCAACACTGTGTGTCTCAAAGTGTGGAGCGTACATTTGAAATTTTTTGTTAAGTTTAAAAAAAAGTGGCCGTACTTTGGCAAATCGGTCATTATTATCTAATTCATCATTGTCTACACAGTGCAAGTTTTGCATTATATATTCAAATCTATCTCTAGATAATGCCCCTGCTACTAGATCGTTGTGGCTGTCTTTTCGTTGTTCCCAGTACATTCGGCGACGAGGCATGGATACATAGCCACTTAAAAGCAAAATTCCAAAAAATGAATACATTTCATCTGTGGTGATATTTCCCCAATAATTTTTTTTCTGGGCATATTCGTTACTAAAACGTACAAATATTTGGATGATCTCGGCGTCAAAAAATAAATAAAAAATCTGCTTTGGTGTTAGTAAGGGTTTGCAACCATACTTCAAAGGCCACTCTATATTTTCTACATCGAGATCTTTGTTTTTCCAGTTAAACGTTTTTTTGGATGCCTGATAATAATGAAGAGGAATATCGTCTTCTGTATCCCACTCACTTGCAACAACGTGGCCGTTCTCATTGTTTTCGTCCGGATTGTCATTCACATTATTATTAGAATAATCTAAATCCTCTTGAAAATTATCAGTTGGATTAAAAATTTCAACTTCTGCCGTGAGTTGCGAAGCGGGCAAATTGTTTACAGTCATAGAGTCTTCATCTCCCGAATCCTCATCCGTTAGGTCACCAGTTGCATTAGTCGGAGGCATTAATGCTATATTGATTTCACCATCCACGCTGACATGATTAAAAACATTATCGTCATCTTCCAAATAATGAAGAAGTTCATTTAACGTCAACCCACTAGAAAAATGAAAAAGAGTTGTAGATATGCCTACTGTCCTTTTAAAAGGACACCAAGATTTAACAAGTTTTTGTGCTAACAACAGGCAATTCATTTTTATTGTAAAGATATAGTCGTATTACTGAATCTTATTTGAAGCGATTTCAAGGAAAATTCATGACAATTTCCTTATATTACTTACCCAGTAAGCCTCAAATCAATAGGATGCGCCATTGTCTCCACTATCACACTTTTTTAAGGGCTTCCAAACTGTTAATTGTGGATAAACACTACCACTATTGCCGCCAAACGAAACTTTTACGTTTCTGTGACATAAACCTGTGCTGACCTCTATGTTTCAGTACTTAAAATGACGCTTTGGGTAGATAAAACAGGAACTGACAAACCGTCCTTTTAAAAGGACAGTAGGCATATCTGGGTTAAATGAAATTGTTTCTCAATTTAAATTAAATCGATTGAAAAATTTAACGGTTGCCCAAAAAATTGTATGTATATCTTGTCCGCGAAAAACTTTAACGTACTTGAGATTGTCTTGCCTCGGCCGCAAACATTATTAAGGAGATTTTCGGACGCATGTATATATATAAATGGACGATATCAAAACTGGCTTTCGACTCCTTGGTCTAATGGTTAAGTGCTGGCCTCTCACACAGGCGGCTCCGGTTCAAATCTGCTCTGGGACATGAATTTATTTATTCATTTAAATTTCAATTTAATTGAAATTAAATAATAATAAAATTGTTCCCTTAGCAGACGCGAGCCGACATTACCCGAACGAGCGTTACATATCCGAGCGTGACGGGTCAGTCTTGTTCACTGCCTACAATCAGCGCAACGCGCCTAAAGAAGTTTACACTTCAAAAAATTTAAACAACAAATTCAAACTGATAAAACTGTCAAATTAAAAAATATATTAATTAATTAAAAAACATCCGAATAGAGAACATTCGTTCATGCTAAATATACAAAAATTATAATTCTGAACAGTAATCATAACAATTAATGTCAAATAATTCCGTTTAATTTCTGACAGTGTATTATATTTATAATAGTTAAAGTCCTCACAATGTTAACACAAACCTTCAATTGACAATTGAACTTTGTTAACACTGACGGACTCTAACTCTTATAAATATAATACACTGTCAGAAATTAAACGGAATTATTCGACATTAACTGATTATGAATGATACAATACACATAATTTTCAGCAATTGTACAAATAATGTATACCTCACAAGGCAAAAGCATTGTAATTAAAAGTATAGCTCCAGTAATATCCAGTCAAACAAAATCGTTACTCCTAACTAAAATTAGTTCCAATTCATACTTAAAAAAGGAGCTTCATAAGCAAACTCCAGAAATTTCAATAACAATAACAAATTAAACCATCTATCCTCTCATGAGTACCTCTCAATAACCAAAGTTTTGCCATCCTAAATTGTCGAGAACGATTCTTAATTAGGTTAGGTACTTGTTGCTTTGTTAACCAGGACCAAGATGAAAGATAGATCTTTCAAACCTAGACCATATGAGCCAACAAAACACACGCACATTGCATACAAACGGGAGAGATTTAGAAATGTTATAAATGTTAAGTTTTTTATTTATTTTTTTTTCTTTTACAACATAAAACCAATGACATAGCAGGATTATTGAAAAATGATACGTTATTTATGGATTTATATTTTGTATGATTTAACATGTAGACATTTAGATAGTAACTGACGATTATCTCAAAACAGAAGCCAATTGGCCTTTATAGAAAATCGGTTTTCACAATTATGGAAGCTCAAAATTGGTATCTCCCTTAAGGGCGCCGTTAAATCCTTTACTGTCATTATTTATAGTAATTGATCTGATAAGCATTTACTGTAAAAAAAATATGCTAATGATGCTCTGCTGTCATAACGTATGTCTCAAATGTATTTTTTTTATTTTATTTTTTATTTATTGTACATTTTAACAACAATATTATTCTTATATAGTCCTAATTCAACTAAACATAATATTTACATAACGGATATACGCCCATGCTCTTCTATGTCACGTAATTTATTTCTTACATGGCTCATCAGTTTTTGGACGGTAGCAACGTCGACTTCCCGAATTTTCTGAAAGATTCTGCGTCTTAACTGCTCCTTGTTTGGGCTTCCAAAAAAAAAAGTGACCAGAACTGAATCCGTTGAATCCTTTCTGCTCAAATCCCTCATATAACCGATGAGAGACCATTTTCTAGAATTAGACTCTAATAGGATCTCGTATGGGAAAGCAGTAATTATAACAAATGTCAAAACAGCACCCAATTAAAACATTTGAAAACAAATAAAGAAAATTTAACATAAAAATAAAGTGCGTAATAATAATAATAATAATAATATGTAATAATAATAATATGTATTTATTGACCAACAGAGTACTCCATTTACAGGACAATTATACAAAATAATTCGGAGCAGCTGCTCTATACAATGTAGAAATGAAAAACATAAAATAAATAAATAAAAAAGAATAACAATTGCGCTGAAGAACACAATAACAAAAAGAGAGTCTGTCATTAATCAGTCATAGTGCAGTAAATCTTGCAACCCAACCGCACAGCTACCTGAACGGATCCGGACAAACAGCCATAATATTAGTCATCATGTGCATCAGAGGTGCTTTACAAAGAATGTTTGTTCTACGCCTAGGTAAAACGAAAGACTCAGAAGATCGCGTCAAATGCGAGTGAATAGCAAAGTCAACTTGCGAGAGCAAGGCAGATGAGTCTATTTTGTTGTTAATTAAATTAAAAAGAAAGTTGGCACTACTGATCCTTCTTCTGTCAGATAAAGACTGGAAGGAATGTCTTTCTAGGAGAGCAACGTAATCGACGCCCCTAGGAGGATAAGCGCCATCAATTCTGTAAGTAATAAATTTCAGGAAACGTCTTTGCACCCGCTCCAAGATTAATTCTTGGTATAAATAATGCGGATACCAAATGATAGCACCATACTCCAGTGTACTCCGAACGAAGGCGTAATATAATGACCTTACAGCCAGTACACCACTGAAACCCCTGCAAGAACGGATAAGGAAGCCCAATGATTTAGTAGCCGCACTGCAAATTGAATAAATATGGTCCGTAAAGCGGAGAGCGGAGTCGAACAGGACTCCTAAATCCTTGAACCGTGCATGCCTGGGTATTGCAATTTGATCTACATGGTAATCAAAGAAGATAGGGTTCGCGACTTTAGTGTACGTTACTATTGCGCATTTTTCTACATTTAAGAAAATTTTATTTTGCAGGCACCAATCATTAACTATCTGCAAATTGTCCTGAAGTAAGTGACAGTTGTCAACACTTCCAATCTTCATAAAGATCTTCAAGTCATCGGCATATGCCAGGACAGAGCAATTCAGAGAATTTAAGAGGTCATTAATGAATATATTGAATAGCAAGGGACCAAGGTTGGATCCCTGGGGAACACCTGATGTCGGTGTAAAGTGACCAGAACTGAATCCGTTGTAGCATACGTAGCAGGACCGATGACAAAGGTATGAAGACAAGAGCTTGAGCAAGCCAATCGAAAAACCGAAGGCATCAAGTTTTTGGAGAAGCAACGAATGATCAATGCTATCAAAGGCTTTAGCAAAGTCAGTGTAAATGACGTCAACTTGAAGGCGTTGATCCAAAGCTTTGCTAATATACTGTGTTATTTCGGCTAGATTAGTGATGGTAGATCGCGCAGGCACGAAGCCGTGTTGTCGGGGTGAAAGTAACAATTTAGATTCAAAAATTATCTGCTGATATATGACAAACTCAAACAACTTGGCAAAATTACTTAAAATACTAATGGGTCTATAATTAGCGATATCACAACGGTTACCCTTTTTGTAAACTGGCATAATTCTACTAATTTTCCAAACGTCAGGAAAAGAACTAGTTTTAATAATCAAATTAAACAGAATTTTTAATGGTTCACTTAGCACAGACCCGCAGTCCCGCACAAAGAAACTAGGTAAACCATCATGTCCAGCTGTTAGATTGGGTTTGAGTTTCTTAATAGAACGTAACACATCATCATTGGTGATGGAGCAGATTGAAATAGAGTGCATACTACAGCCATCTGGCGAATAAAAAGTTGAACTGGGTTGGAAGACGTTGGAAAATGCACTAGCAAAAGCATCAACTGTAGATTGAGGAGTACGACACTCATCATTGTTGTACGACATATACCCTGGAATTCTCGTGCTGCCACTCTTACTCCTAACGAATCTCCAAAAAATCGCAGGATCTGCCGTGATTTGAGATTCTATATAAGCTTGATAGTTGTTGTAAGCTGTGGACACTTTATATTTGACTTTGGATCTTAGTTTATCAAATTCATTTCGATCTGATGGACGCCCGCTTCTTTTCCATTTCTTGAAGTAGTATTCTTTTGTCCTAATAAGTTGCTTGATCGAGGCGTTATACCACGGTGGAAAGTGACGTTTAGAAGACCGAAACTTCGGCACAGTATCATCTATGATGGAATACAATTTAGCGTAAAACGCCGAAACAGCAACATTTACATCTGTATAAGACTCAAGGAACATCCATTCTGCACAGGTAATTTCATTATATAATTTTAGAAAGTTCGCCCGACGAAAATTATATCTGTAGTTTGCATTCGAAGGAAAATTCATACTTGAGGAACCCGACATACACTTAAAAGTTATATCAAGTGCCGGGTGGTATAAATCCTCAGAGATCAAAGGAGAAGCATCATGCACAAGTTCAATTTGAACGTCAAGATTTGTAAAAATTAGATCCAACAACCTGCCACGAGCATTGGTAACGTGGTTGAGTTGACGTAGATTCAAAGATGAAATCAAATGCGAAAGTGATTGAAACTTTCGGTCAGAATTTTTATTAGCTGAATTGAATGAAGGGCAATTAAAATCGCCACAAATAAAAACGTGTTTGTTCAAGAGCTTAAGTGTCAGACAGTCCGTGAAGATCTCATAGTCATCACAAGAGATACTGGGGGGGATATAAATATTAACAAAGAGAACTCTGTGGGTCAAAAACTCGCACTGTGAAATATTAACGTCAATAATTGGCACTAAAGATGAAATAGAAGAAATATCAACTGGCTTTATAGACAAACGGTTGGAAAATGCTGACAGCACACCCCCACCAGTAGATAAACCAACGCTCCTCAGTCGCCTATCAGATCTGCAAACCAGATAAGAAGGACTGAAAACTTCAGCATCATTTATTTCAGAGGTAAGCCACGTTTCTGTAAGGAATACAGCGTCAGCATCCAATGAGTGAGTATGCATTTTTATTGTATGAAGTTTGGATCGTAAGCCACGAACATTTTGGTAAAGAAGTCTGAGATTGACACAGCGTAATGATATTAATTATTTATCAATTGTAATAAACTATTTGTAACATTATTTCCTTCTAATTTTTTTCTTTTTTAGCATCTATCAGAAGTTACTAAAGCCTTTTTAATCACTTTCTTCGCCCACAACTCAATCTGAAATATATAATCTTAATAGAGTTTACGGTACGACTGAAAAACAAAATAGCGTTAGAATCTTTCATGTGCGTCGAGGCAGTAATTATAAAAACTATATCTAAGTTTGGAGGTCTATTTTTTTATATTGGGCCCTTTTTCACTAGTTACGCCACTCTGCCGACCATAATTTTTCAAGAAGAAAATTATCAACGCTTTGAGAAGGCTTACGGCCGGGAAACCATAGACGAAGAAAGCGAAAGAAAAATCACCGCAACGAATTGAGAGAAAACTGGGCGAAAATTGAACAGTAAGTAAAAGCAAAATTGAAAAAACTTGACCACAGCAGACCAAAAAGATAAAGAAAATCGCAAGTATAGTATATAATAAGAAGGATATTGATAGATATAAAACTAGTACTTAAAGTCGGTGAAGTGAATTAAACTGTCTACATACATAGTATTTTTATGTGACAAAATATTTTCATGATGATTTAGATCCAGAAGACTTCGTAATTAACTCTACCAAATCTTTATTTGCCATTTACTGCCATCTTTAAATTTTAAAATGTAAATTATTTAATTATCAGTTTAATTATCTCCTTAAAACTAAGTAAATTTCAATGACTACAAATTAGTTAATAGGTATATAAATAAATATATATAAGCATCGCATTTTTTTGCACTGCGAAATTCCTTTCTTAAATTCCACCGGATTAAAAAATCGACAAAGGAAGTTCCATTCGTTCCACATAACTTTTGAAATAATACGGTATCAAGAAGTAAAATTGCAAAAACGACAACCAAAAAAAAAACAGATTGAGAACCAGTTGCTCTAAATCTGTTTAATCACATACTGCAAGTGGGTTCTACTTTTGGAACATAAAAAAGAGTTTGCGGCAGTTATCAAATACACACATGTGCCCAGCAGAATGGTAACTTTCTTTAAGCTCGACTATATAATTATCAATATGAATTCATAATACGATGATCTCAGTATTTATTGATGAAACTAAATTAACTATTTTGCAAAAGAAAAAAAAAAGAACAAGAAAATTTTATCAATTATTTTTATATGCATACGTACAACGTTACATTTCGCGTTGAAAGTTGTCCTATCTTTTTATTTAATTTTCTTAAAAGAGATTGGAAAGATCTTTCTTAAGATATCGAGCTTCTATTCGAAATACATTGATTAATTTATTATTTTCTTTTACATTTAATAACGTACTTGATCTTAAAAATGTAAGACCTATCTGCGGGGCAAAGACGATCATCAAAATATTTCTAATAGTATAAATTCATCAAATGCTGATAAGTGCTATAAAAAGTAAATATTATAGTAACAATACTGACCAATAAATTTCAATTCATTTATTTTAATAAAAGGAAGATGATTATTGTAATTTTTCTTTGTCTTCTCGCTGATGCATCATTTGACACATAAGTCAATATAACTTGTCTGGTTAATTTAGATGTCCATAATAAATCAAAATCTCTTAATAGATCTACTACTTCTTTATATTCTCCTATATTTTATAAAGTGTAACCCGCTTACTAGTCTTAAGCTTAATTTAGTTTGTCAAACTGTTCTATTGAATCGCCAATAGAGGGGAAAAATATGTAACAATATCTGAACAAGTAGATTCAGTGGCGTAACGGTTTCTGAAGAATATATCTTAGAGAAGAAATATAAGCTATTCGAGGAAAACAGCACTGAAAAAAAAATGAAAAGCATACTGCTTTCAAGCTCAGGTTATTTCAAACCAATATTAAGCGAACTCTTATGGCAATCAAGAGAATCAAGCAAGGCTGCAAGAGGTTTAAGCCCTTATCAATAAAATCAAAAGCAATTCAAATTGAAGAATCATGAAACATGACAGGGAAAGAGAAAATCAATGTTCTTCAAAAAATAAATGGTGCACAACTACCCGAAAGGAAATCATCAACAAATACATGGAAAATAGAACCATAACAAGAAATACAGAATTTATATGAGCCACACTCTTGATATTTGCTATAATTTTGTTTGGATTTTGATGTAAAGATTTTTCTCTTTATAACATACTTTAATTAAAATTATATATATGGTGAAATAATGTATTGTCTCTTATAAACATCCACAGCCTCACTTTTTTAAAGTGCAACAGTAATCTGATGACATTATAGAATTTCAAATGCTTTATACCGTTATTTCATTCCCAAAGTGGAAATGTAGAATCTGCAATTTACACAAAATATTACATCTAGTACTAAGAAATGCCTGTACCATTACTAAAGTTTTGTAAGTTTCTGTTTTTTTTTATTTCCCACAAAACTGGAAAAAACTTGTACCATGAACACCCCCCACAAGTGGTCCCGGCGTTGTCAATGTGGTTTCAAATTTACTATCAATTACTATTTTTGTATGAGTTTTTCCTTCTGTTATGTGGGGGAATTTCTTTCGAAAATATTTAAAACCAATCTTGATCCAGTGCCCTAACAAAGTTTTCATGAGCTCTACTTTTACCTGCACAGATATATGATGATATATGATATTTCTACTTTCTTATACGTAGTATAAGGAAGTATTGTGATGACGAACATTTTCGACCTCGAGATTTTTGCAGATGTCCACGTTTTGAAGTCCCCTGATACCGAAAAAGTGGTTTTTAAAAAATGTCTCTCTCTCTGTGTGTGTGTTTGTGTCTGTCTGTCTCTGTGTGTGTGACCACGATAGTGGTCAAACCGCTACAAGTATCAATTCCAAATTTTGTATTTACAAATATAATCTCCCTCTCGAGATCTGATTAGATTTTCAGTAAAATCGGCAGACCGGAAGTTGTAGTTTACTTCAGTGAAAAAATTGAATTTTGCCGTTATTTCGTCAACTACTTAGTTTAAACAAATTTATAAAGAATTCATATGTACTTAGGATTAAAATTGAGAATAATTTTATTTAAAAAAATCAGTTTTTTGCGAATATTTCGCAAGTCATGCTTTTTAGACACATACATTACAGGTATAAAAGTATTTAAAACATAATTTTCAATATCTTTTGTATAAAAAAAATTTCAAAATTCAGGCCGGAAGTACCACTTTTACTTCTATCGAATAACGATTTTTTGCAAATATGTCGTAAATTATGCATTCTATTATCAAGAGTACAAAAGTATTTAGTACTAGATTTGCAATATTTTTTGTATAAATGAAATTTTAAAATTCAGACCGAAAGTAACACTTTTACTCTTAGGTTAGGGAGTAGCACTTTTTCTGGAATGTCTTGCAAAGTATGCATTCTATAGGGATTTATTAAGAGAATAGAAGTATTACTGAGAATAGGGTTTTGCATAATTTTTGTGTAAAAAAGTT
Source organism: Amphimallon solstitiale (assembly GCA_963170755.1). Taxonomy (NCBI): domain Eukaryota; kingdom Metazoa; phylum Arthropoda; class Insecta; order Coleoptera; family Scarabaeidae; genus Amphimallon; species Amphimallon solstitiale. Next base: position 61,887,813 of record OY720679.1, on the reverse strand, counting down.
CTTAAAATAGTATAGTTTGAAACGCTCATACGTATAAGAAAGTCGTGTGGTGGCCACACCTCATTTTTTTATATATTTTTCCCTCAACACACACCACCTTAATCCAGGACATCCCAAAGCAATAAATGCTACAGTTACAGGATGCCCCGGAGGTTCCTCACGCAAAGCACGAGCAGCAGTCATTTCACCAATACATAAGCATAATGAAGCGGCACCCCCTAAACACGTGTATTCTTTATTATTTCTTTTTCAACGATACGCTCTAAAAATTTATTGAAACAACAATAAGAAATCTCAGTAATAATAACAACGATAAACAAATTTTGGAACCAAATGTATAGTTGTTAATTTCACTAAATGAAATGTCCAAAGCAACAAAGAATTTCAAATTATAATAAATGAGAACACTATAAAATAGTTATACAATAATTTTGCAATAATTATTGCAATCACTACGATAAACGTACAATATGAACATTAAAATATTTCCCAATCTTTTTAAAATACCTATGTATTCTTCAGGGAAAGCATATATCCTTTTAGCTGCTACTAAGCTTTAAACTTGATAGTAGCAAATATTACTGATTTTACCTTCAAACCAAATACCTACAATAGCACAAATCAAGATATGAGTTACCTAAGTGTTATTGACCTCAATAACACTGGCTACAATTCAACAAAAACAAGTTCACCTCCGACCCGATTTACAATGAAGTTATGTCGTTTCACATATTAGCCAGGAATTTATTTTGGCCTTAACATCAATTATAGTTTGCAGATTTAAGTCGTTAGTCGGTAGATAATTAAAAAGATTTGAAAGCATTTTTTTCTATGTCAACCGTACTTGTTTCTGTGACGAGGAACCTCTATAACACCCCCCTCAATTGTCTTACTGTTTTAATTTTGTTACAGTAGTTCCACCAAATCACAATTAAAATAGGTTTTTACGTAGAAGCGTGAAAGAAACGGATTTTCCACATTTAATAACTGTAGATTTTTGTATGTTACACTGACATGCTCACTTGTTTTTCCTGCAATGCATTTACGTGTAAGATTTAGAGTTACTTGCAGTCTGTTAAGGTGGCAAATACGACAGACTCAATCAAGCCATGATAAATCAGTAGTGAAATTCTTGGCCTTCAAATATCAGCCAAATAGTATAACAAACATGCAAGCCTTTTGTTTATTTTTCAATCTCATTCATAAGCTCGTTCTACAAGAAGGACTGATAAATAATTATTCTTAGATATTTTTGATGTGCAATCTGGATTAGTATCTCACAGTTACAATTTACATAAGTATTGTTTTCAATCTTCTGGTGAAGGCAGTCATTAATGCTTTGATCTTCCATGCGGTGAAGTGATATGCATAACTTTGTTTTCTTTTGCCTTAATAGAGCTTTTTTGTCATGTTCCCATATCTGAAACCTGTAGAAGTAATGGAACTTTAAGAATATCGCAATTTTGTTGTTTAGCAATTGAAAAATTATGCATTCAGATGTGACAGATAATTGCCTGAAAATGAATTTAACTGAACCACCTGTTGACACTGTTGCAGCCAATATCGCTGGGCTGTCAGATGCTATCGGGGGATCAGAAATTGTAGGACCAAGTGTCCATAGAACTAAAATAGTACGCGGTAGACAGCAAAACAATAAAGTTGAAAAGTGGGGCAAAAAACATGACATTCAGTGTAGAGGTCTGATAGTTTTCAGCACTTGCACAAATAACATCACATTCTTTATTTTGTCTGGATATAGGAATTTATTGTAATGAAGTGGAAAAAGGCAACCACGTACATCAACTTTTTTTATTATCCTACACTCTAGGTCTTCAAATAAATGAATTATTCTTCTGATAGTCTAAATGATATAGACTCTATATTCTAGTTTATTACTGATTTGCCTCTGATTCTTCAAAAAAAGCTCTACAGTGATTAAGTTTGCTCTTATCAGTAAGATACTTTTTTGTCAACGCCCAAATGTTACGGCTAGAAATTATTTTGCATATAATTCTATTTTAATACTTACTCAATTTCCTTTTCAGTTTAATACAATGTATACTCCAGCATAAAACAATTGCTTTACTTAGTATTTAAGAAATTAATACATTCCTGCTATAAATAATAATTTAACAATCTTTCCTAACTTCGTATTGTCCTAAAGAAGTATTTTTTATAAATCATTAAAACTTTAATCATTATGAAAGGTAGAGGAAATGCTTTTTTTTAATATAAGTCCACAGATTTATCGGCCAATTTATCAATTATTCTCATCACCGAAGATGCTCTCGACTAGCAGCGAGCAACTTTCTGCAGAACAAATAAGGTTGTGATATGGTGACTGTTGAGTTTACTTCAGAACATTGTGCCACTTACCTGCACTTATGCTACAGAAAAGAAGAGTACATTACAAAATTAAAACCGCGATGCGATTGAACTCAACGTGCAAAACTCTTAACAATCATTTTCCTGAATAATTACATACTCGTTGAAGACAAGATATCTTTTATGTATTCTTGAAGATGATAAAATATATTGTGCAAAAATTATAAATGCTTACACAATCTTAATTTTATTATAATCATAGAAAATAATGGACAAATAATTATGATAATATTGAGCGAGAAATTATAAATGCCAAGTATATACTAAGAATGTAAGTAAGATAATATTTGAGTCATTATTGATATTTACATAAATACCTACTATTTAATAATAATGCTGAAGAATTGAGGATTAATTAAAGTAAGGTAGATGATTTGTTTTATTCTTATTTATAGTAAGAAAAATTAACGGCGTTTGTTTGAATTTATTGTCGTTAACATGTTCTTTCTTCCATATTCATATTGGCGCGCTATTCCATGCGCGCTCACAATTAACATTAGCAGTGAACTTGGCCGAAGGTAGGCCACTCGAGTTCAATGCCTTACTTTCATAACAGCACAATTCTTCTTACATCACTACTAGTACGACGATCACTACTACCGTGTTCCTACTCTATTACTTGTACTTCTTCAACGATCGGAGTCGTAAGCCGCGCAGACTTCCACTCTCTCGATCGAACAGACGAGGTCACAATTCCGCATTTTTTAATTGTTTGCCAGTTTCACAACAGTTCTTTGTTTTCCTATCGCTCTGCCTTTACTAATGTGCTAATGCCAATGTCCAGTACGCGTGATAACACTAATAGGGTACTTCATTTTTTGCAAATAAAATACATTGATAAAGGAAGTTGCGAAAATGTACTTTATAATTTTATTATTATTAGTATAAAGTGGGCTGGTTACGAATCTAGCCAGAAAATTCTTTACGCTGTTAGAAATTCCGAGTTAAAATTTCAGCTTTGATTTGCTATAGTTTAATAATAATATTAATAATAATAATAATAATAATACTTTTTATTAACATCCAAATACAAGAAAAAAATAGAATACAATAGTCATAACAATAAACACATAAGATGAAAATAGAAGCCAAAAAGTCCAGATTCAGTGAAGTTGGTTTACACCAACCTGTTCTTCCACCTGAACCTTAAAATTAACTATAACTAAACTAAATAAAGTTATTTATGGAAAAATATAAAATACTGGGCGATCATAAACAAAAGAAAAGGCAATCCTAAACCTAAATTTTAACTTAAATTCAGACCTTATCGAGCAACATGTACACTTGTCATCGAACAGCAAGCAAAACAGACAATGCTACCCATCAACACTCTGCCCATCCATCAAAAATATCATAACCCTTACCCTAAAGTTTCAGAAAGGTAATTCTTGAATGTGAGAAGCCAGTCTCTTTAACAGATTCGTGATATTATATGCAAATTATTTCTTTATAAACTTACCATTCGACGCTTCGCAATATCTATAAGATCTTTAAATATTTATATTCTGCAAATCTATCCTTAAGATATATGTGAGGTTAACTTTAGAATGTGGCTATTTACTGGCTGTATTATTAATTAATAATAGTGATATTATTATTATTATTATTTCAATATTGTTCAATCAACTGTGATTGGAATCAGTAAATTAATAAAGTATAAAGCACTTTGTCCAACACAGAACTGCGGTGTTTTTGATAAGATTATCACACACTTCTTTCTTACCGGAATTCAAGATTTATTGTTTTTTTTTTATGTATTACTGGTACATTACTACTTGATGATACATATCGAAACATTCAAGTGTGAAAATCGTGTTAGTTAAGTGGTGGCAATTTTTTTCGAGGCATTTTTGTAAACGGGTGGCGAAATTTACCATACTCCTTACAAGCATGGTTAGCAGAACCTTTCCAAATTATCGCTTTATAGTTCGGAAAAGGAAATCAAGAGTACAGTTTGACTATATAAGTCTGAGTAACCCCGTAAAAAGTAGTCACAATGTGACAGGTAGCGAAATCTGCACTATGTGAGCACAGCATTTCTGTAGATGTGTTGTAAACAAACACGCAATGTATTACAGAATAAGGTATCGTTGGTAGTAAAAGGGCATGTGTTAACGAGTAAATATCAGCCATTCTGAAACCCTAGCACACATGACAACGTTTTCAATATTTCCTTACCTGACTCTGTATATCAGAAGATTAAATTCAATTTATGAGATATATTTTAGTGTTCCTAGTCTGTATCCTAATTCTTTTTTGATGATGCAGAAATAGAGTAGGTTAATTAAATAAGTTTTAATTATACCAAGTTGACTACTCTCATGCTCAAAAAGAGATGTTCCATTTCTTGCATCTGTTTCAATTATTTTTAATTCTTCAACACATTTTTTGAACGTTTGTGTGCTATAATTTGATCAAATATCGTTTTTGTTATACCCAGTGCTATTTTGAATTTTCTCGAAACAATAATACATTTTTTATGTATTATTATTTTAATGTATTTTGTTGTGGTACTCGTTAAAATCATCACTAGAATTTTTTTCTTTATTGTCATATTCATCAACAATAGTAGTCTTTTGTGTATTAAATTCTGAAATTATGTACCATGTCTGAAAGCATACCTTTGAAAACATCTAAATTATTATATCTCCTTAACATTAAAATATAACGGCATAGGGCACTAAAAGAATTCCAAAATATATATGAACAACACTTTGTGACCGACGTGCTATAAAACTTTAATGTTCCACTACTAAGATTTTTTTTAATGCCGTTATTTTAAATGTTCATTTCGGTTTCCAAAGTTTTAAACAATTTAACTGTTTATGAAATAACTACGTTATATCAGGTAAGATATTAAACTATGTAATTAGACGTGCAATAATTAAAAAAAAGGTATGGCAGATTTATAAAAAAATATATGGATGATTACACATCCAAAATGAGAAAAATGTAAGTGTTTAGTATTTTCATTTGTATATCTTTCTTGGATATATTTATGAAAAGGCATCAAAAAAACTCAACCAGGCACATAGTGTTTTTAACACTTATCTGCAGATATATGCCCATTTCCATTTTTCTACTTGTAATATTTGGCAATATTGTTTATTTTAATTCCTTTTACTTTTTTAGACTTCGTATAAAAAACATTTCGATAATAACGCTCTCGTCATCGAAATTTTTGCAAATGTCCACGTTTAGAAATCCTCTGCTAACGAAAAAGTGGTTTACGTCTGTATGTGCGTGTGTGACTACGACAACGTCCAAACAGTTAAAACTATAAATACCAAGCAGCAAACGACATTTTAAAAATGTTTGCCAAAAATGGGTTCTCTCCCTTTGCTACTATCGGTGAAATTACAAGATGTACAAAAATTTGCAAAGCTCACAAAAGTGTTGAAAACCGATTTGAAACAATTTTCGTGCGGTTTTTTTTTTTTCATTTCATTTCATTTCATTTTTATTCATTTGCAATAAAACCATTACGAAAGTGTCATATGCAAATAAGTATAAATACATTCAACATCTAATTATAAATTAGACAAAAGATAAAGCAGCATATACAATATAAAACATGAACAAGATACAGACGAGTGCACAAAAAAACAGACGCATAGTAAACATCACAAAACAGTTCAAAAAGTTCATACAATTTGCGGCGAGTGATGTAAATATTCCCGGACGTCAATACTCCATGCTGATCAGCATACTTCTGCTTCTCTTCTTAAATAGCATAATGTAGCTTGCAGGCAGTTTCTTCAGCTCCTGGGAGCTTGTTGTACAGTTTCCTTCCTCAATAATTTATTGATTTCTGCAAAAACCTTATTCTGTGGTACGGTGCTCTAAATTCATTTCGCGTGCGTGTGGAATATTGGTGATGATCTCCGTTTAGGGGAAACTCTTCTTTATTTTGATGAACATATGTGACAATGGCATATATAAACAGTGACGGCAGTGTTAGTATGTTTTCTTTTTTGAAGCAAGCTCTACAACTTTCATTATATTTCAAGTTACATAATGATGTTATAGCTTTTTTTGCAGAGTGAATATTTTATGCATATCTGTAGCTGCCCCCCCCCCCCCCGGAAGAGTATTCCGTAGCACAAAAGTGAGTGGAAGTAGGAAAAATATGCCAGTTTAGCTGACTCCGGGGTCGCTATATACTTAAGTCGCCTTGTAGCAAACAGGGCAGAAGATAACTTTTTTCCTAGATCATCGATGTGTTAATCCCACTTCATACATGGATCAACAGTCACGCCCAGTAACTTTGCTCCTTCAGAGTTTCTGTGATTTCTTGCGGAAAATAGTACACTTTGCGTTTTACTCTTATTCACTTTTAGTTTATTCGCAGCGAACCACGCATCTGCATCCTTACCGGCCCTCTCCGATCTTCCACAAATTGTTTCCAGATCCCCGCCTTGAACCAGCAGAGATGTGTCGTCAGCATATAAACATACGTTAGCCTTTTTAATATTCAGAGGGACCAGAGGACCAAGTATTGAGCCCTGCGGCACTCTAGTGTTTCCCCAATCTGTTATTTGAACCCTATTAGAAAGTTAGGATTTTAATAGTTGCAAAGGTTCTCCTCTGATTCCATAATATTCAATTTTTTTCAGTAATATATCGTGGCTAACCAAGTCAAAACCCTTTGCTAGACCTAGCATATGCATCTCTGCATATTCACTCTCATCAAAAACCTTGTAGATATGCTCTACCACGTGCAATATTCCATTTGTTGATAGGTTTCTTCTGAAGCCATGTTGTTCTGGTCTTAAATAGTTGTTCCCTTCAGGATATTTACTTAGTCTTGATGCAATAATCTGCTCGAACACCTTGGATATTGTTGGCAAAATACTTATCGGGCGATAATCTTCGCAATTATTTTTGTTGCCTTTCTTATGAATTGGCACGATTCTAAAAAACTTTAAGCTTTTATGTGATGGCTATGCCAATATATTTACGTATTTACGTGTTTCTGCACCCTAATTCCAAAGTAATTGATCCTCACTGGAGCAGTAACACATCGTACATCTAGAAAAGTCATTGTACTTACAGAGATCATAAAAATATAGAATGAAAATATTAGCCAAATAACAAAATACCATTTAAAAAATTATAACATGCAATTTTTTTTGCTTATTTAATTTGTTGCTAGAACTCTTTACTGCTTTACAAACATTAGGCAATAACTACTTCTATTTATATACAAAGAGAATGAAAGAGAGAAATTTAAAAACTTGAAATTTAATGTCCATATTCGAATAGTACAGGTTTTCCAATAAGCAATCTTCCCGAACAGTGTTCATTTACGCAGAATATTCACTGTCTAAAAGGTTACTTGATGTTTCGAAGGTCGTTGATCTTTGTTAACGACACAGAGTGAGTTAACGGCAAATTTTGCAAAGAGTTCACTTTCAACAGTAACTGTAGAACAGCGCAACGCAGAAATTATCTTGTTCTTTAACGACTATACATGTCGGATTAAGTCACGACAATCAATATTGAAATCAAATATTTTCTTGTTTTTTATTAGCTTTAATGTGTTGCAATAGCGACAATTTATATGTTCCCAATCGGAAATTCATTTTTAATAAATTAATAACTTTTAAATATTCAAATTCAACTCGTTTCTTTATTTTTGTCTAATGCTGCCCCTAAATATCACTTAAACTAATTAAGCTTGTCAAGGCAACTGAGCCATCTAATGTCAGTTTTGTGCCTACAGAGTTTTCCACGATTTGTTTACTTTACCTTAACGCCATTAAGCAAAAGTGTTTTTGTTTAGATTTTCTGGACCTTTTGGGAGCAGAATAGGAACACTCCTCCGCACGAAAATATTTTTATTTAATCAGACGATTCAAACCAACTACATGGAACAATGATCGAACCAATACCTAGCAATGTTACCACTGGGTTACTATGGGAACTTCGATTAATGTAATACGTTTTGAAATCCAAACCATGTCGACTTTTCTTCATCTCTTTCCGCAAATTATGTTAGAATACAACTAATATAATTTATTAACGAAAGATCTCTTAAGTACCTCTAGTAGCATTGTGCATGTTTGAACAGGGTTATATAGTTAGAGTAGATTGAACAATGTACCTATCAGGTTGTGTAACAGTTTCTACCTTACACTTAACCAGTACACCACTTTTCAAAGTAAAACTAATTAAATACAGGGGCAATATGAAATAATTCAGATACAACCATTAACATCATATGTCATATTTTTTTAACATATTAATGAAGTTAGCACTGAAAGAGTACCAAATCTTGTTAAATATATATAAACAATATCGAATGGAATGCGGTAATATTAACGAATGTGTAAAATGGATAAAATGGCTAAAAACATTAAAGGAGGAGGTTCACCAATATTAACAACTGTGGCCGTAAAAAAATATTTTTTATGAACACACTTCATTTATAATTGTGCATACATGAATAAACATAAATTTTTATAATGCTGACTGAGAAATTTTGATTAAGATTATGAAAAGTTAAATTTTCTAATACAATGTTCCGATGTACTAACATATATATATAAATAAACATATAATTTGCAGACATCAAAGAAATCGTTTATCTCTTAACTATCTCTCAAGTAACGTAAATATTTTAACATATTACTATGAAACGAAAACACTAAAATAAAGATTCTATTAATCGTAGCTTTTCAAAGCAGTAGAAAGAAACTTTAAAGAAATATGATTTCAAAAATGAAAGTAAGAGATTGTCAGATTATTAAAATTTAATGGGAAAAATTAAAGACACATTTAATCACTAATTGGCCCCGCAGACGTTATTCCGCCCTTTACGGTAGGTGGCGCAAACTCGACCACAGCGCCACCTATCGGGTTCAGATTTTATGATTTTCTCTTTTGGCACTAAACCAACAAATATTGTGAACGTGAGTCATTTTGGCTTGTAGTCTTAGTATTTAGTAATTAGTGTCCACCATACTTCTCGCCGTCTCCTGTCACCAGGTGGATACCAATATTATAAAGCCAAAGTTGTTTTAGATATAACGCTTTGGAGGTTGTCAGTTTGCTTCAGATTCATCGTGATGTAACACAATTTTAAATTCTTTCGAGCCATTTCTCTATCCAGCTTCTAACACACATATGGGCTTCTCACATAAACTTTTTTAAATTTTCAATTATTGCTTCCACCACGTTGTTGCTTAACTTATGTGATCTATTTGAATGACGGTCGTCTCATATTTTAAGATGGTGCAAAATTACCGCTTTTTATTTGTTGTTTGATGTAGTATATTTTGCCTCTACATAATAATAATAATAATCTTTATTCCACGCGACTCAAAAGAGTATGGGAAACGTCATAACAATGTAAATATAATACATGTATATATATTGCACTAGTGGAGGGGATAATATACCTGCAACACATATAATAAATAATATACCCTAATTTACTCAAATCTTGTTATTTGTATTGCTAATAATATCTCCTCTCTTACCTAGTCATTCAAATTTACTCAATTAATCTCAGGTTATAATCTATGATAATGATAATGTACCACTCAGTATATAATATTTTAAAATTTTCGCACCAACATTAATGTACTCATATGCTATTATAGGTTTCTTTATTTCTTTTATCTATGCCCAAACACTACTCAGTTTTATTCTTAATCAATTTAATTAATTCTTTTTTTTATAATAATAATAATATTATTTACTGCATTTAGAAATAAATATTAATCTCCTAACTCTTTCAAATATTAATTACGATTCATCACTTTTTTTATGGTATGACTTTCCTATAAATGTAACTAGTTTTTATTTTTAACCGCGCAGTACTAGCATTTCATTTACTTTTATAAAGATGTCGCTTAGGTAATTGCCGTTATACACTGCTACATAAAAATAACAATTTAAATGTTTCTAACAATCTTGTTATGCTTATTCTTATAATGAAGAGAATATTGCTGCTAATAAATTATCTCTCTTATAGGATAACAATAGTACGGTATGTATACTTTTCCTCTTACAATAAACTTTATAATGCTATTTTATTTTTGTTTACTTGTAGGTCATTGACTTATCTGCTTCTATGTTCGTCATGAAAATGTCTAATACAATGTTACTATTTTACCAAATAAAAAGAAGAATTTCATCACAATACTAGTTTAATGACAACAAATATAAAAATCTTGATTCGAAAATACACATCCAAAATAGTTATACGACATGTACATAGATTGTTAACCTGTCTAATCGCACCTGTACGTTTATTGTTATATGAAGGATGTCAGCAAATGTTATTTATTCAAAAGGTATGTACAAAATTCAATTCAATGTATCTTTTTCAATTTAGCATGCATTATACGATGCAATTTAATTCTATAAATAACCTTCGTCTATAAAATATTAAACAAGTTGAAGGTATGTTTTAGTACCAAGGTTATGTCAATTCATTTATATATGTGCATATTCTGTATCTTTTTATGAAAATAGAGATTTAATCTTTTAACAAAACGTATTTCTATACTTGTTTTATACTAGTAATCAATTCTAAATAATATTTATGACTTTTACTCGATATACAATTAAATAAATTCAAATTTTCCTTATTTAAAAATTATACAACCTCTTGTTAATATTTTTCTTCTATCTCTGGTTTGTTTAAATTATGTTTTCTTTTTTTTTTTCCACAGGATCTTACTGGACTCGTTCTGTGCAACTGGTAACTCTCTGGAAACCCTCCTAGCACGACTTCTTGGTGTATCCTCGTTCTCCTTCAGGATCTGGAACTGCTTCGGTTATATCTTACAGGATGTATCTTGTTGTGTCCTCGAAAACTGCGGGATATCTTCTGGATTTAAATGCAGCTGTACTTCTATCTCGACTTGACACTGAACTAGACCTCTTCGGAAATATATATGGGTTATCGGATCCTCTAATTAATTTACCATTTAGTGCAACTGATGGATCCAATATTCCGCTCGGACTTGGTTAATATTTGGTAAGTAATCTTTTGATATTTATTTTCCTTATATAATATCTTCTTTATTCATACAGGATACCAATTAATTAAATTACTATGAAATTATTGAATAATTTTATGCTTCTTTATAATATATTTTGATTCTACCGTCAATAAATATTTTCTATGCTGAAAAGAACACTTTTAGCACCAACTTTCGCGGTTTTAGTGAATTTAAGATATACTTTTCGGAATAAAATCGTGATTTTCCGAAAAGTACACGCGCCTTTCTTGAAAAATAATTTTCTAATTTCGTTGTTTGTTTATCGTCACCAAGACAATATTTTCGTTTTCTAATTTCATCCAATTAAATTCCTTTCCTCACAATTCTTGTTCAAAATGGTATTATAAAACTTTATTGATACGTTTCAGTGCTTTTCAAACTTTAGTAAACCTTCTCTATTAAATCTCTATTAATTTATAATAATGAATTACTAAGACTTTGTACTTCAAAAAATATTACTAATCAAAATTTTCTGTAAATGTCAATTTTGACAGATCCGCTTATTCAAACTTTACCCGCGAAATTATTTACCAAGTTGTTTCCTTCATACTTCAACAATCAACATTAAATTATTTTACTTTACATTATTGTTAATTAGACAAGTTTTACAAGATTTCAAATTACATTTTTACATAAATAATAATATTTAAATCTCCATTTTCAGATACCAATGAAAATTACTGCCACCAAGAACCTGGTCCACTACAACTCCTTCAAGTACTGTTTTCATAATTGACTGCACACATCTTTATTGTAATAAATAACATTTTAAGTATACACAACTGTTCTTTTTTAGTTTAAATATTTTACTATAACAGTCACAAAGAAAAATTAGTAAAATTAAATAATCCTTCCAACTTGTTCAAAAATATACAGTGCCAAACATCAATATTGTTACTCAGCACATATGCCCCTTTTAAAAAATGTAAATTTTCAACTCGAATCAAAATTTATATTTATTAAACAAAATCTGATAATTCACATGTTTATCAATGTGCTCAAACAATTATTTTAATCTACTAAATCCTTTAACAAATTTCAAATGAATCTTCTATTATTTGGTAATATCATATAACATTTATTTATAACTATCTGTACATAACAGTGTTTAAATTCAAAATTATTTGTGACACTCATAACTATAAAACTCAACTTTCTTATAAGTCCAAAAGTAATATAAGGCTTTTCTTTATTTTCATTTTAATTATAAAAGTATAAATTTATTTATTTAAATGGATGTCTATGACCTGTATAAGAAATTTTTGTTCCATTATTTATCGTACTATGTATTATAATCTTTCTTAATGTTCCAATACCTTATTAAAATATCTATATTTTTATTAATTGCCATCAAACTTTTAAACATTAATTGCATATATGTTTTTCTGTGTTTCCTTACTCAAACTTCTTATAAAAATATTATCTGTACTAACTTTTACATAAATAGGTGAATAACATATTCTTTTTATCTGTCTATGCCTCAGTTACTTATTTGCCTCTTTTAAAATGATTCACTATGCTTACTAATTATCTATTATTTTCATTATATACTGTTCTCATTCGAACAAATTCCCTTTTTACCTATAATTGACATTTTCGTCATCCCCTATACTTTCATTTATGGAAAGTCCATATTTTTTTTACTTATCGTTTTTAAAGGCTTACGTTACCTATATAATTCTTTTTTAAGACACTTTTGGTCCTATATTTTATATCATTTTGGGTATTTTTCACCCTTTTATACATATACACTCTATAATAATTCCATATTCTTATGGTACTTTTAATATTTACTATTTATTGTAAGCATTTACTTTCATCTAACATATTTTATTTTTAAAAGGCTCTTCTTAACTTCTATCTTTTCCATTTCTTCATCACCTAACATGTTTGTTACATCTTGATAAATATTTTCTAACTTTCTTCAGTGCTTTACTTATTCTGAAACATTCTTTTTATTTTTTATAAGGCTCAAGGTTATTTATCCTCTATACAACTTCTTTATCCATTTCATTCCATTTTAATACTCAGGCAAATCTATTTACTAGTAAGATTACTTATATTACCTTCTCTTATGGTTATTTACTAATTTATATACAATATGGGAATGAGTATATAACTTATTTTTTCCTTTAATTAATCATCATTTTTTTTTTTTTTTTCTTTTAATAACTAATAATTGTAACAGACCTATAAATAAACTAATCTAATATAATACCGGAATACTTTATGTACATTCTTTATCTGAAAATCTCTCTATAAATTCAAATTATTTCTCGATAAACATGAACTTGTCTGTATACATGTATATCTGTTTCATCATTATGTCTTTTATTCATTTTAAAGAAAGCGAATTCCAATATGCCCCTTTCTTATCAATTTGTTATCTGTATCTGGTCATGCCCCTATCTTATAATAAGGTATTTATGTCCTCCTAATACTTCATTACTATATAATTATTTATTTTCTAATAAACTCCAGGTCTCTATTTGTTAAAAACTTTTGAAATTTTGAGATCTACATGTTACTTGGATAAGCAGGTGTTGTAAGTACCTTCAGAAGACGATCTCCTTTCTTATCTTCTGTCCTGACTAAAATTTCCTTGGTATGAATTAGCATGATTCAGAGAAATAATGTCATTTCCCCTTTTACAGTTTAAACTTCCAATATTGTTCTTACTTATGCAAATAATGTGGATTATTTGTCATATTAAATTGTCGTTGATTATTTGTCGTATTATATCATTGTGGATGATTTGTCTTATTATATTTTTGTGGATGATTTGTCTTATTATATTGTTGTGGATGATTTGTCTTAATAAATCATTATGGATGATTTGTCGTAATAAATTGGATGATTTGTCGTAATAAATTGGATGATTTGTCGTAACTCAGATTTAGGAAGTGTCGTTACTCACTTACACAATACAATCTCCCAATATTGTGTCTTACCTATAATTTCGGAAGATTTAATATAACTCAGATTTAGGAAGTGGCGTTAATCACTTTCACAGTACAGTCTTCCTAATACTGTGTCTTACCTATACAATGACTTATCAAACTGTCGTATATACATTTTCCCAGTCAATTTTTCCCATTACTAATTTTAATCGGATTCTATTCTGTAATATGTCCAATGTTACTACCTGAATCAAATTTTCTATATACCATGGATCATTTTCTTCCATAATATAAGTGATCTCGTTCATCATACTTCCAACCTTGTTGAAAAATATCATAATACCAGCATTTCTTAATATCAATATGTCTGTACCATCCTGAAATTCAAAATCATGTCCTAAAAATTTTCTGACATCTATATCCAAAATCACTGTAAAATAATACACCTTCCTTTGCAAATCTCTATCCAAATAAACTCTTTTTCTCTCAACGAAATCATTCCCATTTGCCGTTCCTTTAAATTGACTCCAAATTTTCCCTTCTGCATTTCCTATAACACTTCTTATATGTGTTGGTATTTTACTATGTTTAACTTTAAAATTCCTTCCAGTATACTTTACGACTCCTGTAACTATTCCTGTAGTATACCTGGACAAATATAAATCTAAAATACTATCATCTTCTTCTCCTAATAAAAATGTGTCCAAATAAAATCTTAAAATTTTTCTATCGGAATCTAAGTATTTTGTTTTCTTTTGTAATGTAATATTTTTATCCATTTTCTTAATTTCAACTGTGTTTTGTTTACAGTCGATACAATTAATCTCAAAATTTTCTATTATCTTTTCTTCAATCATATCTGTTTTGTCAAAAACTTCTTTATTTACCTGATCTACTTCCTCTCGTATGCGTTTAGCTAACTCCTTATGTATCTCACTATTGTTCTTTTCTAATTGTTTAACGTTTTCTTGTACTACCTTTACTTTACCTTCAACCTCTTGTACTTTCTTTGTAATAAGAGTTTTAACTTCCGTATCCTTAATTTTCATCTTATCATCCATTTCTTTCCGCATTTTCACTTCCCTGTTATCCATCTCTGTAGTAAGTTTTATAACCTTTTCTTCGGTATTTCTTAATAAAGATTCCTTTAATTCTTCAAGATTTCTTCTATTTTCTTCTCTAGTATCAATGCTAGCCTTCTCCAATTTATCCATTTTTCCACTTAATTCTTCCTTCAAATCAATTAAATTCTTCTTATTTTCTTCATTAATTTTTTCGCTTTTCTTACTATCTTCCTCTCTATTTTTCTTATTTTCTTCATTCATTTGTTTTAATATTTGTAAAATTGGTCCAAAATCTACTACTGGGGTCGACATTTCTATTTTCGAAGTCTCTCCTTGAATTTCCACCTTATCACCTCTATCCTGTGTTTCCCCTGTCTGTTCAATACCTTCCTGAACTTGTAATGTAAGTTCTCCTCCCTCTGGTACATTCACATCCTGACCTACTTCCTCTTCACTGTCACTAGATGATTCAGATCTATTTAATCCAAAGTTACTCTTAGATCTGGTATTCATTTTGAATAATTATAGTACACAATTTCTTATACCTTAATATGTTTTAAGCTGAATTAATTACCTTTGTAAAATGTATACTAATGTTACCTCTATTACTATGATTAATAAAATATTTGACATATGTTGTTGCGAGTCTTATTTTTATTACCACACGTTGAATACGTCATAAACATGAGCTAAGGAGGGTAATATAAATTACAAACACCTAATCAAAATTAATAAAATAATCAAAATACTATTTGCGAGTCTTATTTTAATCGCTCCACGTTGGGCACGCCATAAAATGCACTAGTGGAGGGGATAATATACCTGCAACACATATAATAAATAATATACCCTAATTTACTCAAATCTTGTTATTTGTATTGCTAATAATATCTCCTCTCTTACCTAGTCATTCAAATTTACTCAATTAATCTCAGGTTATAATCTATGATAATGATAATGTACCACTCAGTATATAATATTTTAAAATTTTCGCACCAACATTAATGTACTCATATGCTATTATAGGTTTCTTTATTTCTTTTATCTATGCCCAAACACTACTCAGTTTTATTCTTAATCAATTTAATTAATTCTTTTTTTTATAATAATAATAATATTATTTACTGCATTTAGAAATAAATATTAATCTCCTAACTCTTTCAAATATTAATTACGATTCATCACTTTTTTTATGGTATGACTTTCCTATAAATGTAACTAGTTTTTATTTTTAACCGCGCAGTACTAGCATTTCATTTACTTTTATAAAGATGTCGCTTAGGTAATTGCCGTTATACACTGCTACATAAAAATAACAATTTAAATGTTTCTAACAATCTTGTTATGCTTATTCTTATAATGAAGAGAATATTGCTGCTAATAAATTATCTCTCTTATAGGATAACAATAGTACGGTATGTATACTTTTCCTCTTACAATAAACTTTATAATGCTATTTTATTTTTGTTTACTTGTAGGTCATTGACTTATCTGCTTCTATGTTCGTCATGAAAATGTCTAATACAATGTTACTATTTTACCAAATAAAAAGAAGAATTTCATCACAATACTAGTTTAATGACAACAAATATAAAAATCTTGATTCGAAAATACACATCCAAAATAGTTATACGACATGTACATAGATTGTTAACCTGTCTAATCGCACCTGTACGTTTATTGTTATATGAAGGATGTCAGCAAATGTTATTTATTCAAAAGGTATGTACAAAATTCAATTCAATGTATCTTTTTCAATTTAGCATGCATTATACGATGCAATTTAATTCTATAAATAACCTTCGTCTATAAAATATTAAACAAGTTGAAGGTATGTTTTAGTACCAAGGTTATGTCAATTCATTTATATATGTGCATATTCTGTATCTTTTTATGAAAATAGAGATTTAATCTTTTAACAAAACGTATTTCTATACTTGTTTTATACTAGTAATCAATTCTAAATAATATTTATGACTTTTACTCGATATACAATTAAATAAATTCAAATTTTCCTTATTTAAAAATTATACAACCTCTTGTTAATATTTTTCTTCTATCTCTGGTTTGTTTAAATTATGTTTTCTTTTTTTTTTTCCACAGGATCTTACTGGACTCGTTCTGTGCAACTGGTAACTCTCTGGAAACCCTCCTAGCACGACTTCTTGGTGTATCCTCGTTCTCCTTCAGGATCTGGAACTGCTTCGGTTATATCTTACAGGATGTATCTTGTTGTGTCCTCGAAAACTGCGGGATATCTTCTGGATTTAAATGCAGCTGTACTTCTATCTCGACTTGACACTGAACTAGACCTCTTCGGAAATATATATGGGTTATCGGATCCTCTAATTAATTTACCATTTAGTGCAACTGATGGATCCAATATTCCGCTCGGACTTGGTTAATATTTGGTAAGTAATCTTTTGATATTTATTTTCCTTATATAATATCTTCTTTATTCATACAGGATACCAATTAATTAAATTACTATGAAATTATTGAATAATTTTATGCTTCTTTATAATATATTTTGATTCTACCGTCAATAAATATTTTCTATGCTGAAAAGAACACTTTTAGCACCAACTTTCGCGGTTTTAGTGAATTTAAGATATACTTTTCGGAATAAAATCGTGATTTTCCGAAAAGTACACGCGCCTTTCTTGAAAAATAATTTTCTAATTTCGTTGTTTGTTTATCGTCACCAAGACAATATTTTCGTTTTCTAATTTCATCCAATTAAATTCCTTTCCTCACAATTCTTGTTCAAAATGGTATTATAAAACTTTATTGATACGTTTCAGTGCTTTTCAAACTTTAGTAAACCTTCTCTATTAAATCTC
The DNA here is from genome assembly GCA_963170755.1 of Amphimallon solstitiale. NCBI lineage: Eukaryota > Metazoa > Arthropoda > Insecta > Coleoptera > Scarabaeidae > Amphimallon > Amphimallon solstitiale. The sequence continues at coordinate 61,869,604 of OY720679.1, read as the reverse complement.
TATTAATTTATAATAATGAATTACTAAGACTTTGTACTTCAAAAAATATTACTAATCAAAATTTTCTGTAAATGTCAATTTTGACAGATCCGCTTATTCAAACTTTACCCGCGAAATTATTTACCAAGTTGTTTCCTTCATACTTCAACAATCAACATTAAATTATTTTACTTTACATTATTGTTAATTAGACAAGTTTTACAAGATTTCAAATTACATTTTTACATAAATAATAATATTTAAATCTCCATTTTCAGATACCAATGAAAATTACTGCCACCAAGAACCTGGTCCACTACAACTCCTTCAAGTACTGTTTTCATAATTGACTGCACACATCTTTATTGTAATAAATAACATTTTAAGTATACACAACTGTTCTTTTTTAGTTTAAATATTTTACTATAACAGTCACAAAGAAAAATTAGTAAAATTAAATAATCCTTCCAACTTGTTCAAAAATATACAGTGCCAAACATCAATATTGTTACTCAGCACAATATATGAATATAATAAATATGTATAACATAAAATACAAAGCCCACTATTACACACACAAATGAAAGTCAAGTACACATGAAAATAAAACACATTATCCATTACAAAAGTGTATCTCCTAAGTATTCATTTACTGAGTAGTAACCCCTTTCAATTAATAATTCCCTAGTTGCCTTTTTGAATTGATCGTCAGACATTGATTTAAATTTTCTTGGCAATCTATTATATACTTTAATGGCCATATACCTGGGACTTTTTTCGGTAAAACTTAGTCTATGTCGAGGAATCTCGAGCGTGCAACCATTTCGAGTGCAGAAACTGTTCTTATTTAATCTCGGCCACTTGTTTAAATTTTCTGCAGCATACAACAGCAGCCGCCAAATATAGACGCACGGCAGCGTCATAATCCTGTGCTCCCTGAACAAATCCCTACAACTAGTCCCTGCAGATACTTTCGACATAATTCTTAATGCTCTCTTCTGCATTCTAAAAACGCGAATCATGTCTGGTGATGATCCCCATGCTATTATGCCGTATCATCACTGAGTGAAAAGAAGCAAAATAGGATATCCTCAGTACTGTATAGCTCATAATTGATGTCGCTTACAAAAGGCATTTTTGCAAACCATTTCTTCTTTATTATTTTAGTGTGGTATATTGTTTACGAATAGTAAAGCGTTTTTCGCGTTTATATCCTATAAGTTTAAAACTCAGTAAGTACGCGCTTTTTGTCTTCCAGATTAAGCGTCTGATTGCATTTTAGCCTAGCTTTGTCACCATCAAAATCAGTTGTAACTGTATTTTTTGCTTCCATTTTTCTTCCCTTAAAAGAAATATAGGCCACACCATTCTCTGTTGCTATCGCTTGGTTTTTTCTTCCACTCTATTTTTCACTCTTTCCCTGGTAACTTTTTCTTTTGGAGGAAACTCTATTTCTTTTTCTTTCGCATAACGCTATCAATAATATTATGTCCAATATTCAAAGTATGATTTGTGTTTGTGCTTCTTGTATTAGGTTTTTTACCTACGAGGTAGGCGCCATAAATTATCGGCCTGACAAACTTATACAGGTTTAAACGTGTTCAAATTCCGTCACGTCATGCATGGACATACGCGAGGTGTACACTATAAATATGACGATTCGAAGCCTAGTAGTGTTTAGTAACCAGCCAACCAACGTGACTAGCGCACGAAAATGTCTGAAGCAACAAAAATTGAGTACCGCGCGGTCATTAAATTTTTAACAAAAGAAGGGCATACATATTACCACATTAAATAAGGTTTAGACGGCGTTACGGTGATTCATCTCCTTCGTATTCAACTGTAAAAAATGGGCGAAATGTTTCCGCTTGGGACAAGAATCCCTGGAAGATGCTGATCGGTCGGGTCCCACAACTGAAGTGATAACGGTGTGCGGTTATTGCACGACAATGCTCCCGTCCATACTGCCGCCATTTCACAAGCTGCCATCCGTGAAACGGCTTTCATGAATTAAAACATCCACCGTATAGTCTGGATATGGCTCCTTGTAATTTTTTTTTGTTTTCTAATTTAAAATAAGACCTTATGGGACGTAGTTTTAAGGACGACAGAGAGTTGTAAGCAACTGTTATAGAACATTTTGACGGAAAAACTTTAGATTATTTTTACAAGGGTATCGAATTATTAATGAATCATTGTAATAAATGTATAGAAGTTAGGGGAGATTACATTGAAACATAAAAATTCTTATATTGTTCCAAGTTTTTTTTTTTTGTATATCAGGCTGAGAATTTATGGCGCCTACCTCGTACTTCAGTATGCATAGTCATCTGGTGTTTTCAATTTATTATAATTATGCTGTTTGTCCATATTTCAGATATTACCACCACTCTTTTTAAGATTAGGTTATTACACATTTCAAATTCTTTCTCACCGATTACTCCTGACAATTGCGTTGGAAATACGGGAAGTAAATACTAAGGAAATAGCGTTGCCAGAAGTCAAAAAACCTTAGAATGCAGATATAGTAATATAATCAAAAATTTTGAATTGAATTATAAAAAACATTTATTTTTAATTTATCTATTTTAAAATAAATAAAATGTTTAAAAAATAACAATCACTTTATTCCTTTAGTTTTCTAATCTTGTAATATTAAAACACATTCACAAACATTCTGTAATTAAATATTTTTCGCAGTGATAAAGAATCATTAAAATTATATTCTTCACATCTACATTGATTGTTTAGCACCGGAAAGATTCGAACCTAGCCTCAAAGGTTTGCGGGACCCTTCGAATTAACCAACTGCTTCACAGCGAAGACTAACTACGAATCATTTTTATCTTAAATTATATTAAAAACAAATGTTCGAATCTTGCTGGCGGCAAAATGTTTATAATTTAATTTCGCTAATTAACAATATCAGTATCAATTCGGCAGAATATAATTGTCCATAATTCAAAACATTCGCTTATTGGAGAGTAAAAATTATTTTGGCATATCTTAGTTTTCTATAAAACATCACGTGAAATACTAAGTAACAAGTGGTAAAATTTATTGACAATACATTCTCGCAAGTATCGTCCATATAATTACAAATTCTATAAACCCCAGACCATAATAAAGCATTCGTTCTCCCCGTGAAAAATAATATATATTGAAATATTTGTGGAACAGCAATTTGTAATGTTAACACATCAATGATTATGTAATAATGCAATAAATCTTAAATGAAAAGTATATAGTGCGAATGCAAGCTCCCACAGGTTACTATATCTTGAAACAGACTAGGTATACAGCATGTGTCAAATTTCATTAGCCATAGGCGATTAATCCATACAGTACGTGGCAACATAGTACCCCTTCTTTCCTTTCTAATGCCAGCACGACCGATGCATGCTCGTAAATACTATATAATAAGTTAGCGTGGTTAGCAGTAACTATTCGACCACCGGCTTGGGTGTTTGTAATGCGTTCAGAAATAATATTTACGAGTTGCAAGGATTTGTTTTTCTTTTTCCTTTCAGTAAATGCAGAGAATTATTAAGCTGCGTTCACGCTGCATGACACAAACAAAACCGTAATTCTAATAAAATTAAAAATAAGGTAAATAAAAAAGGATTCTGAAAATAATAATAAACTACTAGATCAGGAGATCGCGGCGGCCATTTGATGTTTCCCGTTCCAGTAATAAGACGGCTTTTATTGCAGACTAGATCGCAACGTGTTCGCAGCTAAACATTGAATGTAAAATCTGGTGGAGAGAAGTGGGAAGATCGGAGAAAATCGTTGTGATGTCGATTGTTGTCGGGATTGGTGACGGACAATAGGGGTGCCACGTTGCTACGTATTACTTGTATACGTATAAATCGCACGTAAACATTGAATCCCTATACCTAATGAAAATTGACACATACGGTATATACTTCTATATGCCACATGCTTTCTTTTACAAAGCAGTTAAATGTAATATTTACTCAAACTTAGGTATTAAAATATATGAAGATAATCTCTCTTTATTTGGTGTTAAAATTTACTAGACATGATCAGGCTTGCCTTCCACATACCCGACAGAACTTTATGCCGCGACTATACATTTAAGAGCACCTAGCATATTCTTCCATTTACTGTCCACAAAATGCTGTAACATAGCATATTCATTCATTCCATAACTCCAAGAAGCAGTGTGTTCTAACCACAAATGCTCGTGGCATGATGCAATAGCACATAACATATTCTTCCACCAACAAGTCTAAATTTTTCAGAAATTGTAACATAGCACATTCATCCACTCGCACCTTCAATTATATTACAAAAAACGAATAATATTCATTCAGAACTTTAAGCTTTCGTACTAAAAATCGCGACAAATTTGTTAATATTACAGATTAGTATACCTACATAAGTATCTACATTTAAAGGTGAGTAAGCACTAGATTTTTATATGGTTAAATATATATCAATATACATTAAATCATTTAACCATATTCAAAATTTCTTATTTGTACCTAGACGTATACAGTTGATTGTGAGTGTATACTTATACATTTCACGGTCTGTTATATTCCTTTCAATGTTGAACTTTTGAACTTGAACTTTTAAAAGAGGGTACTTAGGAACACTGTTATTTAATTCGTTTCGTAACTACACGTGTTTAAATTGCATAAAACTACGTCAACGTATCTCCGAAGCATTTATGTGAGTCATACCCATATAGCGAGATAGTAAGAAGGTCAAAGGGAAAGAGAACGTTTTACAAACTTGGTTGAATTCTGAAATTTATGAATAACTGTTGCAGGTAGTCTTACCATAAATTCACATTATAAACGTGTAGGTGGTTATTTTTCTTTTGTATACTCATTAGAAAAAACGGCCACATCAATATAAAACCATATAAAATGACATAAACTACGTAGGTATTCAACATAGAAATTGCATATTATATTATTGCAATTTGTATAGCACAGCCAATAAATTTTGTTAATTGTTAGTTTGTATTGTTGAACATTGTCATTCCAGCAAAACGAATAAAGTAAAAACAGACCGGCCAAAATTTTTCTTAGAAAATAAGGAAAACTCCAAAATTCAGAATCCATATAATACTATAAGATTCTTTTTTTAAACTTTAGATGCTTAAGAAACAATATTTGCAAAATTTCATTTTTCACAAATTGTCGTCATTTGTTACAGTTAATTCTACAAACTTAAACAAATCATATTGTTCCGACGTCTGCAGTAGTTGCACACAACGACGCTGACAAGCTTGCTATGAGAATAAATAAATTGTAAAGCCACACCTATCCGCACAAATATGCAGCATTTCATTATTACGTAGCGTTTCGGAATTTAACATTTTGTAAAATCTTATTTTGCACGTAATTGTCGTTTTAATTTGCCAGATTTAATTCCACAAAGAACGGTACATAAACCTTACTGGACACTTGCTACGTCCCTCCAAGAATTTAAGTTGACAAATTCAAACAAGGGCGCAGACAAATGGCGTCATCGTGAAACTCAAATGATTCATTCGTTCGGCACTGATAGCAAAACATTTTGACCAAGCTAAAATAATTATAACACCGCAAAATAATTCACCAAAGTTTCGGAAACTTTATGCTTACACCTTCAAGGATGCCTTACCTGTTACTACCCTTACATATAGATGATAAAGATGGTGAAGGGAATTGCCTCTAACTCAATCGTCTTTGTTGGGCCGTGGATTTACACAAAATCTGAGATGGATGAATTTACGGACTCCGTCTCCCTATGTGTAATATTCCCCACCCTAAAATGGTCTCTGATCCGGGAGAAAAATCAGTTAAAATACTCAAGGTAGCAAAAGATAAGACAGAACCACAAATTCCCAGCAGCAAACAATTTTATTGAATGACAGTTGTTTCATATTTAAAATTAAGTATTGAATGTAGATTTAGGATTTAATTATAATTTAATAAAAATTTACACAAGATTACGTGTAGTGTACTAATTCTATACAAAGTCAAATTATGTACAAGGTACAATTAAAATGAGAGAGGTACAGGGACACTCTGTATATCACCCAAGTATTGCAAAACAGTTCAATTATTTAACGTAAATTAAGCTACGGCAGCTGGAGATCTCCGCTTAACATCGATTCCACTATTATGTTCAGCCTGAATATATAGAGTAAATGTACAAAATCCACTTAGCAATGAGGGTTTTAAAATACAAAATTAGGAAAATCTGGCGTAAGGCCTTCAACACGAAATATAAAATATCAATTAAATTACAATCTATACATTAACCCTCGTTAATAAAAATAAACTTTTGCCAAATCGGTTAAGAACTGGCAAAATTCTAAAGATACTCAAATGAAACTTAATATGAGAATTTAGAACAACGTTCTGGAAGATGCAAAACATGACATAAGGCTATAACATACCCCAGGCTTCCGAACACAGGAATGCCATCGGGAAAAACTATCAAATTCAGAGCAAAACTACTTAATGAAATTAAGAAATTAATTTTAAAAATACCAACAATTAAGGTATTGGTAAGTTACAGTTTAAGACACAGATAATAGCAAAATCAACGTAAACACTTATCTAGTCTAACAATTGGGCGGAAGAATATTATGGAACGAAGCTTCTATACGGACTCCAAGGAACAAAAAATACATCATGTACTGAGAGATGGGAACCTTAGCTCCTCTGGTTCGGTGGTAAAATATCTCTTCCGTAAATTACAAGGATTACTTGTTACACCAAAGTAAAATTCAAAATGGTGGGACCACGTGTTCCTCAATTTCCAGTCTTTTATGCCGATAAATGCGAGAAATTCTGCATGAAACTAGAAGCTACAGGACAAAGGAAAACGACATACATTAGGAATAATCCTACCCAACGGAAACCCCAAAAAAATTACCAGAATGATTATGATGATATTATACCCTATATAGCTCATATTATCAACTCTTGCATACTTCTGTATTATTATTCCACCTGTTTAAAGAGGGCGCTGGTGATTCCGTTGCCTAAGAGGAAGCAGGTTCAGGATTTGAAAGATCTTCGGCCTATAAGTGTGCTACCTGTACTGGCTAAAGTTTTTGAGCGTGTTATGGAGTTGCAAATGAGGAGATATGTGTCGAATATGAACCTTTTGCCAAGTGTGCAATTGGGGTTTAGGTCGGGATTCAGTTGCACCACTGCATTACTTTGTGTGACGGATGACATTCTACGTGCCACGGACCAGGGTCTGGTCACTGTTCTCGTGTTGCTGGATTATTCCAAGGCCTTTGACACGGTGAATCATGCAACACTCTTGAACGTACTAAAAAAAAGGCTTTTGCCAGAATTCTCTACAATTACTAACCACATTTCTTTTTAATAGGTCTCAATGTGTAAAAATCGGCGACAGGACTTCTGGGCCGCTTATTTTGCAGCGGGGTGTACTGCAGGGCTCTGTCCTGAGTCCTCTTTTGTTCTCCGTATACACCTCACGTTATGCAAAAATGCATCTGTATGCGGACGATGCCCAGGTATATTACTCATTTAGAGCTTCGGACTGTCTGGAAGCTATTCAATGAATTAATGAGGATCTGGAGGCTATTCGATCCGTGTCTCTCAGGTACTCACTGAATATTAATCCTGCGCCATTGCGCAGGATTAATATTCAGTGAATACCAACATGCATAACAGAAGAGAACAACTGACCTTAAATCTTTATCACAAAGTTCTAACAGGTAGATATCCGCCATACTTGTACTATAAAATTCGATTTACAACGGACGTGCACAATCTGACCACGCGTTTTCGTGGGTTGTTATCTCCGCCGCCTCACAGACTCGCTCTGTTTGAGAGATCTTTCTCATACGGTGTTTATAAAAAATATAATGACATCCCTGCTGGTTGGAAAAGGCTACTTAATTCAAGAGAAAAAATGAGGTGTGGCCACCACACGACTTTCTTGTACGTATGAGCGTTTCAAATTATGCAAAATTGTTCTAAATTATACTTTTATCTTGTGTTACTTCAAGTCCAAATTTTAAGAATCTTTTTATATAAAGGTTATTCAAAGTCTTATTATAAAAACTTCTAATCTCTTAATAAATCTCTATAGAATGCATACTTTGCGGGATATTTGCAAAAAAGTGCTACTCGCTAAGATTAAAAGTGTTACTTCCGGTCCGAATTTTGAATTTTTTTTTTTTTTTAAATTAACGTAACACACTGAGAAACATATATGCTAAGTATTCCCAGCTCTGAGCCAAGGCTTAGTCTTATTCTCCTTGGAGACATCTGAAGGATCTGAAATTGAAAATACCCCAATTCAAAACCTCGTTTTTAAGAATCCTATAAAATGAATGATGAAAGTTACTTCTACGAATCCTGCTGCCATCGGAAATATGTGTTGGATATTGGCAAGCATCTCTAGGGTCGTCGAGCAAAGTACTCTTAATGTACCCCTATCATTACTTGGTCTTTATTGAGTAATTAAATAAAGAGCACAAACAATGATAATGAATAATATATTTTGTATAATAAACGCATATGTCGTGCCTATACAAATATGTAATATTAAGAGTTATTATTTATTGCTTCATTGGCTTGTTTTTTTACTTGTATGTTTTTGTTGAAATTTCATAACTTTTTGTTGAGTTAAAATATCTATGTCTATATAAAGTACAAACAGCTATATGACTAAAAAGAAATAGTTGGTTTAGCATACCTGTAACCTATAAATAGTATGTAACTGCCTCTAAATAAATATACGTACATAAAGAACTATGTCTGAAGGGAAGTACAGTAATTAAAGCAGTTATTAAAGAGACCTAAAGTATATAATATATATACTTTAGTTATAGTATATAAATATTGAGATTTTCCCTCCCGCTACACCACCGGGCGGGCTCACTGCTGCGATTTGCCCTCGCCTCATAACTTTTCCGTGCGTTGCGTGCCGCATCATTGCCGTGTAGTAGGTAATAAGGACAAGGATAGTTATTATATTAATTGGATTTTTATTTAACTTTTCTCGCAACCAGCATCTTAAACAATATCTATGTACAAAATTTTAAAGCTGTAACTTAATGGGATGTACCTTAGATTTATAATGATCTATGAGTCAATCAATCCGTGAGTGCCCAAAATCGTGATCTTCTTATCTTGAAAACTATTGCCTAGATAAATACAATTTGGAATACTACCTTTTATTGTTTATTTTAAAGAATATGACAAAAATCAGCTATGTAACTCAAATAGCCACAGAGATAAACCGAGGTCGAAAATGGGCCCAATGGGTTAGTGTAAATATTGCACAGTGCGTGCCGGTCTCTTTTGTTGCGAAAATTTTGGCATGGTCAAGATACAAAAGTATGTTCACTATTTAACATTATTTAAAATATGCCATTTAAGATTACTGCCTACAAATTAATAATTTCATTTTAGATTTTATTCCTGCAATAATGAGGCATTTTTTGTAGTCGTGCAATTACACTGCTCAGCCATTATGAGATTAAATTTAGCCCCCATTTTTGTAATATACTTGTAGAATGCACGGAAAAAATTTCTACCAGATTTATTTGTTTCCTTAGGGTAATCATTAGCTTCGTTTTCCTAAAGACTAGATCCGTTTTCTACTAAACCTTGAATTTGAGAAGGAGGAAATGCATTTGGCTATAAACCTAGGTCGCCATTAAAGGAGAAGGAGTATACTCACCCTTACCGAGTTCAACCATTTCTATAGGTTTAATAGTAACAGCTTAAAGATATCTTCATCAAATTTGTCTCTGCTTGTTTGCGCAAGTAAAGTCATCATCATCGTCCGTATATTGGCGATCAAAGGCTCATCGATATCGACTACAAACCTTGATTTTTTTTTCAAAAAGCTGCTTGATGTTCCACTATTTTGCTCCAAATTATTCTCGCATTTCGTTTTCTTAAGAAGGTTTAGATGACCATATAAAATGAAACTAATGTTAAGCATTAAACAATCTCTTAATTTAAAAAAAAAAACGAATTTTGAGATAGGACGGAGTAAATTGAAATTAATAAAAGATGTACGAAAAATGTGTATTAAATATTTGTATATTTTTTTAACAGGTTTGATAGCATTTGCTATTTTTAGATATTTACATATTTTAATTACATACTTTTTTTTGTTTATGATCTGAAATTTGTATAATAAGCGCACACAAATTACAAACAAATTCAGCTTCTTTTGATTCTTTCGGTTTATTAAATTGCCTATTAGGTCACCCTAATACAGCTAGTATAAACAAAATAACAAGGATTTTTTTATTTTAAAACAAATTACTTAAAAGTATTTATTAAAGAAAATCTACATTAACTTATCTCCTTTGTAATGTTTCCTTTTCATTCGCTGAATTTCCCACAAATTAATGACGTCGTACTAAATATCAGTATTATACATTTGATTGATACAGGATTGACAGGATTCAGTAGGTGGGTACATAATAGTACATATTACGACGATAAAGGGTTAAATAGGAACAGAGAAATGCAATTAAATTTATATCAAATTCTTTCTTCTGTAATATTACATTTATTTAGTTAAGATGCTAAAACTACCACTATTACCTATAAATTTTAATCCATGTAACGATGATGCCATATTAGGAGTCAGTTTGCTATAATGCAGCAAGTGCTCTCCAGTTTTGAGTCCTAGACCAAATACCTACCTACCAAATGGTTATACGATTCATGATCTCTTCTAATTCGAAGAAAAATAAGAACACCTTTAAATAGCTCTGCTTAAACAGAAATTTTTAAACAAAGCTATAATCATGTAAGTAGTACATGTAAACAATAGCAGTAAATGTAAAATATTAACCATAATAAAAGTGGTCTATTAATATATGAACAACAGTTGATTTAGGAATAGATTCTTTCTATCTGCATGACAAGAACACATTATGTTTTTATTATGAAGCATAGTTCGTATTTTAATAGCTTCTAAGAACTACTACTGACATACTGACGTGCTACTCAGTAAGAGCAAAGTAAAAGCTAAATATATGTTAGTATCACGTTGCACTTATGCATTGTGAACGCCTTGCTTTTCCGGCCACCGTCAACCTCTTTTTCGTCTACTGACCACGATATATTGCATATTCAGTCAAATAGCCTTTTATTATACAGCAAGAGCGCGCGAGGTATGATCACCCGATGGTATACGTAAACTCGCATCTAAACGTGGTCCGATAATACATATTAGAGTTACGGCACAACATACTAGCATTGCCTGCTCATATTCGAACTCATAGTGATCTGATTATTTTTTCGCAGATTGACAAAAAGAACAAATTAAATTTTCTCTTTAAGTGATGACGATTGCTTAGATAACTAAGTCGATAATAACGCGAATATTGTAATACTTATAACGTAATTATGATTATCCGTATGAAATTAAATAATAATGTAGTTGTGTAAAAAGTTATAGCAGTACAACTGGGTTTTCGAATGAAATAAAAACAACCCGCCTGAAACATCTGCAGAATAAACTAAGATGTCTAGAGAAAAATAAATAAATAGAAATTTCATGGTAAAAAAAAACTATAACAGAAATAACATAAAATAACACAAAAACCTACGTCCATTCCTCTTTGCAGCCAGTACGCAACTGGAACTGATGTAAATATGTATCTATATCTGGCGAACACAGCTGGCGGAGATCAATTTTCCGAATATACGTCCGAAGAATATCGACTGGCACGGGTGATCATACCCCGCGCGCTCAAGCTGTATATTGGATAAGCTTCATTTATTTTTCTAACGGCATTTTATAAAAGAATATAAAATTAAGAAAATATATTTAAAAAAATGTTCAAAACCAAAATTAAAGAGTTTGCATAATTAAAAGTAGATTTATCTATTGTAATTGTAATTAAATTGAAAGTCGTATCCAGAGGCATCTAGTGACTAAAAGTTCATCTATAAGTATATTCATAAAATGCTTCTGTAGATGGCGAGGTAGTCTAAAATCATTTGGCGGGTTAAATGTACTTTAAAATATAACCAAATATAACCCATATAACCTATTCATTCTCAATTTTAATCTTGCTTAATTTGTTGCTTTATTGTTATGTTTTTAGATTAAGTAAAATTTTAAACGTAGTTACTAAGAATGGATTCTAATATATCTGTTTCGAAGGTACGTATGTCTCAATCAATTAAAATGTATATAATAGGGTCATTAAATTAATAGGATATATTTGTCAAATTGCGTCTGTAATTAAATAGTTATTTTGAATTCCAGGGCGTATTTGTATTTAGAAATAATATACGAGCGCCAAAACAAAAATCAAGAAAGGATCTTAATGTATATTCAGAAGAGCCATGGTACCAAACATACCTATACTTGTGGAAGAATATTGAAAAAAAAATAGAGGTAGTATAATGTTCTTAGTAATTCTTTATTTTAAGATTCCTTATATTTTAGATTTTAAATAAAGAAATATTCTCTTCGATATTAAATAATTTAGTGAATTTTGTCAAATGTAGTTATTCTAATGAGATTAGCGAAATACCAACAGCTGCTTTATTAACTGGTATTAATATGCCAGATCACGTTGCACAATTTACAACATTAATTGGGAAGATAAGGCAAGATGTTTCACCTCATGTTGCATGCTTGTATTCACAAGATTGTCACAACATAAAATCTTTTGTGGAAAATATGATACATCAATTTATTAGTCATTCTTTACACAAAAGTGATGTAAGTATATATGTAGAAATATAGTATAGATATATATACATTATACCTTTAGTTTGAATATGAAAGTAAAATAAAAAAAGGACAATATAATTTTTCAACATTGCAAGCATGGTATGAACGAGAACATTTAATGGATAAAGAACATAAAATAGAAAAGAAATTGCGAAAATATCAACACAATGTACTAGTTGTGATTATACCGGATTTTGAAAGTTTTAATGGTAAGATCTTGCAAGAATTTATATTAATGTCTAGGTAAAATTATTTTGTTCAGGAATAACGACACTAACTAATTGAGGTTTACTTTTTTTTAGCTCATATATAAATATTTTACCCTTTGTACTTATCTTTGGAATTGCAACTTCTTTATCAATTTTACATAAGACACTACCCTACCAGGTATCTTCAAAGGTTAGCATGCAATTTTTTAATTCACAATCATCGACAGCTTATTTAAATAACATACTTGAAAATGTCTTTCTCACTAATGAATGTGCATTCCATCTGGGTGGAAGAGTATTTAATTTATTGATGGACGTATTTCTCTTTTATGATCTGTCTGTTACAGGTTTCATAAAGAAATACAAAGTGAGTTATTAACAGTACTACTGAAAAATTGCTACATATTTAGTATTTTATTGCAGTATGCTATGTTGGAGCATTTCAGTTACGGCAACGTAATGGTTTTGTGCTCAAAAAAAAATGTATCAAACAGTATTAATCAGTTCAGCCATGATGAATGTGAACGTCTTAGACATTTATTATCATTTCGAAGTTTAGTAGAGAGTGAACCATATGTCAACAGAATAAAATTGCTAACTGATGATGATTATTTTAAAAGTGTTGTCAGTACTCAAATAAGTCAAATACAACAGTACTTATATACATTCCACATATTTTTGAAATGCTTGAGGATTTTAATTGCTGATTTACCTGAAAATTCTTTAGGAAAGCAAGTAAGTTTTTTTATAATAAATTTTAAATATACAAATGTTAGGATTTAGTATTTTAAACGTACATGATTATTATATTTGTTAGATTAGAGAGTTGTATAGTACAGTAGTTACAAGTGATTTAAGAAAAACTGAAGGTTACAAAAACTACATCCAGCTGTTACAATTGCAATCAAAAACTGATCTCGAGAACAAAATCTCCATGATTGCAGAACTTATAAAAGTGGAGTGTAAATCAGGCAATCCAAACAGAGAATCATTAAGAGTTGACTTAAAACAGATTTATTTATATTTGGATGAGATGGAAAATACTGAGATTAAAGCCAGCAAGACAGACATCTTGATTGAAGAAAGAGAAAATATTAATACAAGTAATATCAAAGGAAGGGCACAATTTAAAGAGGTAAGTAGGGATCCATCAGTTATTAATGCTGTTGGGTACAAAAATAAAAAATATTTTTAATTCAATATAATTGTGAAAGTGAAACAATGATCAAGTTAAAATTAAGAAAAATATATACTCTTGTTTTTTAATTCCTAGGACCACCAAGCAGAGCCATATGCGGACTATGCAATATATGATAACATTTATTTTTGACAAATTTATGATATAGGTTACCTATGTACATTATGTTATGTGTACACGCACTGATATGCATGCACCTGTTCAATATTTTTACATCAAGATTTATGTATTAAAATATTTTTAGTAAATTTCTGCAGTTTGGAATATTTATATTAAAATATAACAATATTTACATTTTGGTTAAGGAAATTATTTACCCTAACAAGATTTTTCAAATTTCGCGGGTGTTGGCTACGAAGACAATCGAATGCAGGTGGGCCAATTAATATTTTATTACAAAATTATTAATCAATTCAAAAAATAGTACAAAAAATGTACAAACATTTATTGATAAAATTACATTTCTATTCACTACTTTTACAGTGAAATATCATGGAGTACACCTTGTATATTATTCAATTGCGTCCAGTATAAACTTAAAACACCCGCGAAATTCGAAAAACGTTGTGAGGGTATAGTTACCTACATCATATCTAAAAATAATACAATAGATTAACTGAATATTTTAATAGTTTTTCATGTTTACCGAGATAACTGAAGAATATAATAATATTACTAAATAATAACACAAAAAGTAAAGTATATTTTCTAGAGCTGGGCGATAAGGATTACAGGTGTAATTGATTGCGGCTTGGATTACGATTGTTTTAATCGTAATTCAGAAATTTTTGAAATTAGGATTTCTGTAATCGGTAATCGATGGAACTTAGATTACGACTGCAGTAATCGTAATTTAAACTTTTTCAAAATTACGATTACTGTAATCGTAATCTAAGTTCGTTCGATTAACGAGTACATTAATCCTAAATTCAATAATTTTGTGAATTACGATTTTCTAAGTAATCGTAATCGAAGTTGTTCAAAAAATGTCGGAGAGCTAAACGCGGCTCAATTAAACTGGTGTGCGTTATATATGAAGGCAATAATTATCCGAACAAGAATAAGAAAAAACAAAAACTTTTTAAAATACACCAGAAATTAAAAAAAAAATGAGGTGTGGCTATCACACGACTTTTTTATACGTTTGAGCGTATAGAAAAATTATTCAAAATCCTATTCTGAGTACTTCTATTCTCATAATAAATCTTTATAGAATACAAACATTGCAAGATATTCGAAAAAAGTGCTACTCGCAGACTGGCTTTTACACGTACTGGACCCTCATGACGAAAATGTCGCGCGGTCGAAATTAATAGTGCCTGTTCAATGAAGCTCCGCATCAGTATTTCATCAACGTATTATTCAATGCGTGAAACAGATCGGCTTTTGCACGTACTGGATCCTCATGACGAAGATATCTCGCGGTCGAAATTATTAGTGCTTGCTGAATGAAGCTCCGCATCAGTATCATTCCTCCGCATGAGTATTTAATCAGTATTCAACGTATTATTCAATGCGTGAAACAGACCGGCTTTTGCACGTACTGGACCCTCATGACGAGGATATCTCGCGGTCGACAATATTAGTGCTCGTTGAATGAATCTCCGCATCAGTATTCCTTCAACGCTTTATTCAATGTGTGAAACAGTACAAACTAAACTCAACCCAACCCAACCTGAACAAAACCCAACCTAACTTAAATAAAACCCAATCCAGCTCGACTTAAACAAAACCCAACCCAACCCACCCTTGAGGTTGGGTGGATTACAGAGAGAGGGCGGGGAGACATTTTTAAAAACCAATTTTCCGTTATTAAAATATTTTTAGTAAATTTCTGCAGTTACTTTAGAATATTTATATTAAAATATAACAACAATATTTACATTTTGGTCAAGGAAATTATTTATCCTAACAACATCCAGCTCGGCTTAAACAAAACCCAACCCAACCCACTCTTGGGGTTGGATGGATTACAGAGAGAGAGAGGGTGAGATTTTTAAAAACCACTTCTCCGTTATCAGTGGACTTCAAAACGTGGACATCTGCAAAATTATCGATGTCGAAAATTTTTGTCATCACAATATTTCCTTATACTACGTATAAGAAAGTAAGGCATCCCAACCAGGACCAGGAATCGAATTTTAAATATTTGAACGATGCTGATGGTAGTTTAGAAACTTTACAAAATATCCGCTGCTGAAAAAAGCTTCTTTGAAGTTCAACATACCACTAACTTCGTCGGCACCGGTAGATTATTATCTTTTGCTGGTATTATAAATACTCCACGTCGTCATGCTCTTTCCGGTTTTTCCTTCGAGAAATTAGTATTATTAAAAGCTAATATTGAATATTGTGAATAATGTATGCTGTAAATGTAGGTATTTATGTAATAGACAACAATAAAATACACTTTCTAAAGTAAATAACACTGATTTTTCTAATATTTAATAATAGTAATCCTTACCAACGATTACAGTAATCCTTATATATAAAAAACGGAATTACAATTAATGTAATCGTTAATCGAAGAAACATAGATTACGATTACAGTAATCGTAATTTAAACTTTTTCAAAATTACGATTACTGTAATCGTAATCTAAGTTCGTTCGATTAACGATTACATTAATCGTAATCACATTTTCTTTTATATAAGGATTACTGTAATCGTAATACTTATCGCCCAGCTCTGATATTTTCTAATGTACCTACAACAACTTTAAAAATATTTATATATGCCGTAATCAGTATTTTAACTAAGAAAACTTCAAAATATTACATGGACACATGTTTCGTCAAAGTTGCTGACTAATGAGCGTCTACCAGAGCTTTACTTGCGCCCCCTGGGACTTATATTCCTTTATAAGTTTAAAAACTGCAATAATAGAATATGGGTAACTTCAGAAACATATTACCTGTTATGCGATGCAATTTCAATTGTACTGTTTTTGTATTTTTAATTCTCAGCTTCTTATAAGTATTGAGAATTATTTGCTTTTCAATAAGGGGGACAAGTGACCAAAACGGCCGCGTTTCCTCGTTGGAGCAATAGGTAGGTTTCTACTTGTACTGGACATTGGGTCCATGATATATTATGATAGACACTAAATAAACGGTGTAAGAGTTGTAAGAAGAACTATTTTTGTTGCATAAATACAAGTACAGAGAAAACGAAGTAGCAAAAAAGCGTGGAAAATATACAAAACGCAACTGTCAAATATCTAGAAATGATTGTCAATTAAATTAAGTGACCCAAGCAGCAAAATCACACTTTTAGAGAAGGATAAATATATATATTTGCTAATGTAGGACAAGTGTGCATAAAGTAATTTTGCTACTAGCGGAGTCTCATTTGGGCACGAAAGGAACCAATCGAATAACTTCTTAAAATTTAAGTAGTTATTATTTTATTTCAGTTCCAGAGGGCAACTTATTAATCGTAGAAATTTGGAGTTTCCAACTTATATTGCTTCTTTAATAAAAAAATATTAATATTTAAAAATTTTAGAAGTTTACTTTATTTGTATGATTTTTAAATCAGAACGATCATTTTAAATTTATGAACACGAAAGGGCATGTATATAAAGAAATTTGTAAAATTAACAATTACTTTTTCAAAATATTTTTTTATTAGTAAGTGGAAAACAATTACATGATCCACTTTCAACTGTTAGATACCTATCTAACCAGGGCTACATTTACCTATTCATTCGGTCTAAAAGCGTATAATATTCACCATTTGCTCTTTGTGTTTCGTATTATTTGATAATTAAATGTTAATTAAATTTTTGTAAATTTAAAAAATCTAAACTTGTTCGCGTGATTTTTATTAATTCAGAACGATCATTTTAAATGTAAGAAATTGGAAAGCCGTGTACATATTCTAAATATATGTCGTCTTGGTAAGAGTGGTTGTATAGACAACTACAGCATGCATAGTTTTTAAAAAATAAAATAAATAAATATTATATTGTGAAAATGTACCCATAAAACGTTGGCCCTACAATTAACGCAACAACTTTAAATAATAAATTTATGTCACATATATATTTTTTTAGTTTGGAATCGAAACATGTTAAATTTAATGTGTATTGGAATATTGATGAATTTATATTTAACAAAATTTGATTTTGAGATAATAGGTATAAAAATATTTATGTATATGAACTGTGAACTACGATTGTAAAGAATAAAAGTTTATAAATAATAATCCTAAAGTTCTAAATGACAAGAAGAGATTGTGTTTTGAGAAATTAAAAATAGATTTGATACTCACAGTTATATGAAATGAATATATTTTCACAGCATTCCAAATTTTAATATATTATTGCATTTACCTGTTTAAGAACATATTTTAATAGAAAGATTGTTATTATTTACATTTTTACGTTTTTGCTATAAGTACATGTATATGTGTAAAACCATCAAATTACTATAAACTTTAATTGTTTATTTGTCTAGTTCTTAATGAGTGTAGATCACACTTATAATAATTTATTGCGTTTTCTAGATGTTACAGAAAGGAATACAATCAAAGAAACCTCCTAGTGAGTATGAAACAATTAAGGTAAAACTGGTGAACTACATGGACAGTTTATTTGAAAAATACTTATACTGTCCTACCAAACTCTCTTTCCATGAAATATTCTTTTTTGATGATACCAGTGTAGAAAGTCATATAATTGGAGCACACAGAGCTGCTCTACATACAGCTCTAAATAATCCACACCATTATTTGCAGGTAATTTAATTTTAAATACAGTCAGTTTAGTTTAGTATTACTATTTGTTGTTTTTGTCATATTTTAGTGTAATTGTTGCCAAAAACGAAATGATGCTTCTATTTTAAAAACGATGCCAGATATTTGTGTTGCGTATAAATTACATTTGGAATATGGTAAAATGATTAATTTGTATGACTGGCTGCAAGCGTTCATATCTATTGTTAATCCCATTGATTTAGATCAAGATGAAGAAACCAATATAGATCCAGTTCTACAGTATCCTTTTTATAAAGATGATTAGTTTTTCTTGCTATAGCTTACAACCCAACTAGTTTTTAAGTATAGATAAACACTTATATATAAGATACTTAATCCGTTACTTTCTGAATTGAAAAGTGTCATCTATCGGCCATGGTCAACTTGCATTCTATTAATTTTAACATTTAATGAGTACTTTCAAATAGAAATGTTATAAATGTTTTTTACATTTTATATAAAGAATAGTTATTTTGTAATTTGCAACATTTGCTGTGTATAATAATAAAATATAGATTTAATGTACACAATAATTTATTATTGTAAATTAACAACAACAACACTAAGCAAATAATAGTCATATAAAACTATTTCTTTTAGTTGATTATCTAGTAATATACGTAATGGGTGGGCCATTTAAAAGTTTGTTTTTAAAAGCGCTATAAAATGAGTCTATATCAATGTTTTTTGAAAAAAAAAAATTCTTAGGAAGGTTGGAGTCTTCGATTTAACAATGAAAAACTATTTCGTTCATGTGGCTCCCTCTGCTGGCCTTACAGTAAGAAATCCTCTGAGTCCAGTTTAGAAGAAGTTTTTTGATAATAACAGTACAGCTGGCATTGTCTCTGGATTATTCGAATAACATCGATCCTTAACTGCACCCCACAGAAAAAAAGTCCAATGGTGTCAAATCGCAGCTCCGCGCAGGCCAATTGACATCCCCAAAACGGCTCATTATTCGGTTGTCAAACTGGATGCGCAAGAGATCTAATCTCAGTCTCCTTGTATGGCATGTGGCGCCATCTTGTTGGTCGTCCACATTCATAGCGTTGATTTGGGGCCATAAAAAGTTGATTAACATGGCTTTGTAGCGGTCGCCATTGACAGTAACGGCGTCTCCAGCAGCATTTTCAAAGAAAAATCGGCCACTTATGCCACCACTCCAAAATCCACACCAAACGGTCACTCTTCGTGGATGCATTGGCTTTTCTACGATTACGTGTGGCTATTCCGAACCCCAAATCCGGCAGTTCTGCTTGTTTACATAGCCTCCGAGATGGAAATGGACTTCGTCTGAAAAGATGATTTTTCGACAAAAATCAACGTCGTTATTGAGCCCACACAGCGAACTGATATCGAAATGGATGGTCATTTGCTTTGAACTCCTGACTCATCTGGGACCTTGAAGGTGAATAATCTGAGGTCTTTGTGCAGTATTCTCTTCAGGCTGATGCAACTAATGGCCAGTTCCTGCGATCGGCGTCGAGTTGAGGTCAATGGATTCTGTCCCACACTGCAGGCCACGCCTCAATATTCTAGGGGGTGCGCACTGTCTGAGCTCGGGGACCACTTCTGTAGTCCAATAGCAAGCCTGTCTCACAAACTTTCAAAATTCGCACGGTTTCGGCTATACAACACTGACTTTGAAAATAAGTTTTCATTATTTCGAAACGCTCCTCAAGCGAAAACATGATTGCTTCGTACCGCTGAATATCAGAATGACGAACTGTTAAAATTTAAAACAAATTGGTCCATCCAGTGTTGCCATGCCCTATGATTTAAAAACAAACCAGTTGATGGCCCACCCGATACATAACTAGAGAGTTCTATTTTTTCTCTCCTATCTGCCTCTTGAAAACATATTGACGCTTTATGTTTGCATAAAAATGATGTTACTAATAGTTTTTGAAAACAAAGAGATCACCAAATATACAGGATGTTTACTAAAGATCCGGCAAACTTCAAGGGGTTATTCCTTGGACTATTTTAAGATATTTTGTTCTTAGATGATTTTCGGAAAGACACTTTCTTTCGAAGATACAGGACGAGAAAAGCTTTTCGAAAAGAACCACAGTAAGGTAAAGTGAGATCATTATCAAAATGGGGCAAATGTGATAACATGTGTAAATTTTGTACTTTCTGAGCTGATTGAAATGCGACTTTACCGGCCAACTACTGAATCAGCTATTTATTCGCGCAATTACGTATTTGAGGTTAGGCAATGACTGCAGAAAGTGAATCCGCAGAAGCAGTTAAAATTTTTAAGGTCAGTTTGTTCAAAAATTTGGTCTCAGGTGTGAAAACTGAAGTTGATATCGTGAATGTTACATTTGATGATGTATTTGCGTTTTTTTATATTTCCTTATGTTACATTCACGCCTTAAAAATGATATAAAGAAAGCAAATATGATTTACGGCATATTACATTTGTCCTTTTGCATATTACATTTACCCCATGTAAATTTTCACACCAAATTGGTTTGTTACTATAAAAATAAGAGTGATAACCCAAGTGACTGCGCAGATATCCTGCATGTAGCTTTTCGGAAGTTCATGCAGGTCGAATGACTATCTACAAAATCTCCAAATTTTATAAAATTCCTTACTGCACCATTACAGCCGTTTAAAAGGTCTTCAAGTCGTAAAGAAACAAAAGAAAAGTACCTCAACTGCATTGGATGGAATCATAAGCTGGAACTAACCAGCAGTATTACCACTTTAGAAACGGAGGGACTTAGATTATCCAAAACGAATGTTTTACAACTAGTTTTCAAGTTTGTAAAAGACAACAAAGTTGTAAGTACTCCATTTAAAGATGACATGCCAGATATGTCTGGTTTGTTGGTTTTAAGAAAAGACAAGACCCTTTTATAACTAATGGTTATTTTAAATTTCCGAAAAAAACTTTTGATTGACCTACAGTTTGAAGAGAGCCTGCTCAAATTTGGAACCTTCACGAGAGTAGTTTCGCCATGGATCTTAGTAAAACAAAAGTTGTCGGCAAAAGAGGACTGCCCTGCTCCCGTGTTACTAATACTCCTGGTAGGTCAAAGTACAACTGTCTCATTGTTGGCTTCTACTTCTAGAGAAAAAGGTCCGCCGTAGATCATTTTTAAAGTCGGTAATGTCTGCGACCGATGGCTCCCAACGATGTCTTCCCTGGCATGTCGTGTAAGTCAGTAAAAAAGGTTGGATGGATGTTCATATTTTCTTCAAATACCTGCAAAACCCTGTAATTTCCACTTTGGGCGAACAGAGACTAGTACGCATCATATACGGTGGACATTCGTCACACGTCAGTGCACGAGCTATTGACGATAAAATATTACAATTCTAAAATTAGCACCTCACACTCTGACCCCTCGACGTTTCTGTATTTAAATCTGTAAACACAACCTGGTTAAGTGGTAGAGACACAAAATTGGGCGTACACTGCCAAAAATGTATTGCAGAAACATGGTCACCAATGGAAATGCAAGAATAAGTGGTTTTAGAAAAGCCGATATTGTGCCATTTGATGACAGAATCTAGAAAGACAAAAAATCGACATCGAAGCATTAAAACGACTGGACTTCCGAAACATTATAGTAGTCACTAGCAGCATTACATAAAATAACGATGACTCAGAAATTCAGCTCCCAAATACTTTAAATGAGTTTACCAGAAAGCAATAACAAATATTTCCGATTCGTCTAGTGAAGCAAATGATGATTGAATAGCTTATAAAGATTCATATAATAATAATAATTATAATAATATTAATAATAATAATAGCTTTATTCACTGTAATATAGTAGTTTATACAACGAGTCAATAATGACAGTTATTATTCCCGAGAGCCGAATTTACGAAACGAGCCGCGAAGCGGCGAGGGAGTAACTCGGCTCGAGGGAATAATAGTCACTATTGCGAGTTAGTATACACTACTTTATCTACGACCAACTGAAGATTACTAAAAAATCAAAATAATTAAACGAAAATGTCAGATTATTATATTAATATGACGTTTGACGGTAAGACAGTTAGTAAAATGGCCGGACTTGTCTATCGTTACTACGACAACGTTGGGAACGCTTTGTTCTTATTGGCGAAATGCAGGGAATAATGGTAACGTTATGCCTCATTATTCTCCGGTCGCATTTCATTATTCCCTCCGGGTATTATGAGTGTTATTATTAACCAAAAGTGTTTCATATAATATCTACTTTATTGTTTAGTCGTCGATAAAAAATATTACATGAAAGCCGAATAATTATAATATAAAGATGATAAATGTTTACAGGAATTGCAGACTGCAGAATTTAGAAGAAAACGAAAATTCAAATGAAAATCTTATTACTCTTGAAGTTTATAAGTGGGTTTTAGTGCAACATGCAACTTTTCAAAAGCCTGAAACACTTTGTGGGACAAATTATTGAGAGAAGTACACTTCTGACCTTCCTCATTTACCCCACAAAGTGTTTCAGCTTAATGTCTTCAAATAACCCCTAGGACAAAACCTTAAGGATTTAAGACTGGGGATTGACACACTTAAATGTGCTGATGCTTCGTCGTGCATACATCACTTTTCACGTCATGTCACAATAAAAAGATAATCAACAAAGTGTAATAGTTTTCGATGTTTACGCTAACGGCGTATTTCCGGTTTCTCTAGTATGACTATTGTTAAAAACATTTTTTATAAACGTTATTCTAGATATATTTTTTGTATTCGGTAGGCCCAGTGCAATAAAGGATAAGTTTACTTACCTACATTATACATTACATACAATACCACATTAATAACTTTAAAAATATCCAGTTCTTTCTCGCCCTGTATATTCAGAAGGAAACATGTTTTGGAAAATCATACAAATACAAAAGAAAAAGTCCAAGGATAACTTTTACCGTATGTTTAGTAAACAAATTGTGATATTATAAAAGTCGGTGTTTTTTATGCATACATTTTGCAAGGGAATTATATTTTTTTTCTACCAAAAAATTAGAACGCGGATGTTTAAATAAAAATCATAATTATGATCACAAACAGCATGAACTTTTAACGATAGATATAATCCTTAATACAAAATAGAGCACGTTTTACAGCAGCTGTTGCAGAATTGGAGTTTTTAGGGTTTATTAAACGTTCAAAACGAAAAACCGATCATGTACAACGACTCACCTGGGGTGGATAGAAAATATACGCAAGTAAAGAGGATATGGCGTGTTTTTAATTATTTTATATTGTCTACCATTATGTATTAGCACTTTATATGTTTTTAATATCAATTTTATACGATATTTAGATAAAAATATAAACTACGTTTTTATATAATGAGTTTCTTTGTTAGTACAAGTGGTTCAAGTTAAAAATGTATAACATTTTGAATTATAATCATAAGCATTCATTTCGATTTTGATACCGCGCTCTTATATCTCTAAAGATACTAGCATATACAATTCAATGAGAATAGGTTTGGCGGTGAGAATCAGATGCGCATTAGACAATACAATGATGTATGAAAGAGACTTATATTTAGACAAGTAACCATTGCATACACCGCATTATTTTTGTCATAGAAGATATGTGTTTGATACGTACGTACTCGCTCACACAGTCTATTATCTTTCCTCTTGGTTTGCGCATCACACCAGCAAAGCTATTATCCCTGAACTAAATAAAGACACTTAATCATTCACTTCTGGCAAGACATTTTATTTTAATTTTGCACACTTGTTGGTGGCAATTTTTAAAATAGAACTCTTGGTATTTCAATTGAACATTGGTTTACCAGCTCTCCAGTGAATGAAGTGTTACATATAAATTAGACAAGCAGCTCCAAAAAGAACTCAATGTTCAAAATGAGTTAACGACACTTATGGAAACTATAGCTGTGATAAGTGATAGCACAAAGTATAATAGTTATTCCTCAAAATTCCAAAAGAAAATGTATGCAACAAAAGCAACACATTCAGTGATGTTATGTTGGCTCTTTTACCCATAAGTTACGCAATGTTTTTGGTTAAATAAAGTCAATGTCATTGTCAGCTATGTACTTTTATCATTTTTATCCACTAAAATATTTTTTATACTTGTATTACATAGCCTGATTTTAAATTCAACATTTACATTTTAAACTTGCAGGTGATTAGGATTTACTAGCGCAACTAATATGATATGCTCACTCCATTCCGAGTCGGACATGATTTCAATTTAATCCCCAAAAGGGAATGTATGCAACTAAGCCAACAGATTTGGCCATCCTCGTTCTAGAACGTTTACAACCAAATATTGAATTGATTCTGGTCACAAAAAAAAAACAGTATTATTTTTAAATTTGAAGGAATCAGGTGTAAACTACGAAAGTTAAAAAAAGAAACAAATAAAAAAATACATGGATATTCTAGGAGATTAGGGCCATCTATTAGTCAAAATACAATTTTTATTTACACGGACCCGAATAGCAAATTTATGCAACTAAACCTACAATTTATGTTTGGTAATCCTTTTTATTTATAGATGTCGCGATCATGGGTTTCTGAATACATTGAATATGTAAACACAAAGTTTCTTTTTTGAATGTTTACAATCAAATATTTTGTTATATAATTAGTAACATGATACAGTCACTGATTTAAAATTCACAACAACCCGTTCATTTTCTCGAACTTAAAAAGTAATCAGACGAATAATTAGTGTTGCAAAATGTGTATGGAGTTAGGTACTTGGGAAATACACTAAATGAAATATTTTTGAAATTTATATAGTAACAGAGTGAAAATATTGCCTATCTCGCCTCAAATATACATCACAGACAATGGGTATATTTAATTGATTTACTGGTCGGCCATTTACATTCTAGTGATCTAATATTACAATTTCATGCGGTTGTTTCAATTTGGCAATAAAGACAATCGAATAAAATACAGGAAGGCTAATTGACGTTTATTGGGAAATTCCTAAACAAACCGTGCATTTAAACAGAAGATTGGTAAAAAATAGATATAGAAACATTTATTGATAGAATTACGTTTCTATTCACTAATATTGTTGTGAATTAATTATAAGCGAGCACAGCACACTGTGCTAAAGTGTGCTACTCTAGCTTCTATAACAAACACCCGCGAAATTCGAAGAATGTTTACTGGGTTTCAATTTCACAATTATCACAAGTAATTTTGAAACTGTCCGATTAGATGTCAAGACAAGTTTTGTAATATTTTTGGCACACATAAATGTATTATTAATCGTATACTTTTTGCTGTAGTTTCCCTTTAAAGAGGTATATTATATTCCAGGGTAAATTGTACGTAACCTAAGCTGGTAACTACTATTGATTGTAAATATTGTAATTTAATATTATTACATCAAAATATAAAGACACATGTAATGAATGACACATGCTGCTATAAGAGTGACAGTAGCTTAAAAAAAAAAACTCAATTTGTTAGCCAAGCTGATTTAGTCCACGCCTCGGCTATTGTTTATCAAGTAGTACAGTTTACTGGAAAAGAATTTAGGCAAATATTGATTCAGTACTCTTTAGCTAAAACAATTTTTTTTAAAATATTGCAAAGTGCAGCCGTTCAATATTTCACAGAAAGATTGCAATACTTTCTGCCAAAACATCCTCCAGTAAAAGGATTTTTAGCTGAAGAGTTGCATGAATTGCAACTAATTAAAAAAATTGTTCATTTGTATGGTACTTGGAGATCACACTCTCATGCCAAAAAAACTTACTGATACTAAAGAAGCAACTGTTATATAGCGATGTAATGTGATAGAAAGAGATGGATACCCCTAAGTGCGATGAGTTGCACAGTTTTCGCATTGCCTCACTTATTAAGCATTGAGATGCAGTTCCAGTTACTTGTATACAATTCATTGCTTCTTATATTTCTTACTTTGTCGGACATATAGAAGTGTAGCCTTTAAAGCAAAAAATATACATGTTTATCTAAAAAAAGGCAGTTTTGAATATAGGCTCATTGGAACAAGCAATCCTAATAAATTTTAGGAGATATTTTTACATTGTTTCAAGGTTATTTATATGTGTCATTATTTGATTTAAAATATCTGAGATATAAAGAGTACCTCGGTATTTTAAATCCGTACTGTCTATGATAATTATGATTAAATATTATACCGGTTGTGTCAAATAGCATTTACCATAGGAAAGCAATGTATACGTGTATATACGATGTATACGTCACTGACATTGGGACGGCAGCAGTTGGCATACATATACATGCGTATACATCGTACATACGTATGCATGAGAGTTCCTATGGCTAATGCTATTTGACAAAACCGGTATAATTATTATAATTATGAAACCTGAGCTTTAATTTTGAATTTGAATTTAACAAGTACCTATTATTATCGTCACAGATATATGCAAATATATCTGTACATAGAGGCTCCTTCATTTTTGAAGTGGACACAACACAAAATCTAACATTTTATCAATTTTCATAAAGGGACTAGGTACGCTAGGAGAAATAAGTAACCGTACACTTGGCGGAGATATAAGGTGGTATGGACGTGTTTATTATGCATTAGTATGTATACGGCGAACATGCCCATACCACTTTATATCTCCGCGAAGTGTACGGTTACTTATTTCTCGTTGTACCTATTCAGACTATTTTGTGGAAGGATAACATATTATGTGCCTCGAAGTAGTCCAAATGTCAACAGTACGTCACTGAATCACTATTTGATGCCGTGTTGAGTACTCGCAATTTCTCTACAAATGACATTGTTTTAAAAAGTCGTCGTTTTCTAATCTTTAAAAGATCTTTAAAGATGTTGAAGAATTATTGTTCATCTTAAAAATATAAGATTTATGTAAATTTTCCAAACACACCTTTCAATTTACCGTTTGTAAAATACCGTGCAATTTCGGCTTATATAAACGTTGTGCGGCTTGTAAACGATTCAGACCCAATCAAGTTTCTGTCAATATTTAGCAAACTAGTTGAGGGTGCACACCTTGTACTTGAAATTTTTCATTTTATTCGATTGTTAAAACCATTTGACATATCATGTTTCTCTTCGTCGGTGTACGACGTTTTGCTATTATTAATGACTCAAGTGTAATAATTATCACACTGGGTCGTTGATTTCAAATTATAATTTGAAAATTTATGACCACCTAAATTGTATCTTGAATTAAATCGCGCAGCATTAAAAACTTTTGCAAGAAAAATAACGACGCTCATAAGAAATAAGAAAGTGACTGATGTTAGGAAGAACCGAAACCTCATGTAAAAATGTCGATAACAACAATAGTAAAGAGAGTAAAATTGTTCACACAAATGTGATTCTTCTTCTCTGAAAAGGAAGTCCTGGCTTTGAAGAAAAAAATGACGTTTAATCCAAAATTTAATGGCATATGTGTCTATTTTAAATTCATTTACATTTTCTATGCCATTACAATTTAGGGAAAGAAACTAATACGTGTTAAATGTAAATGAATTCAAAATATGCACATATGCCATTAAATATTGGATAAAACATCATTCTTTTCTTCAAAGTCATGACTTCCTTTTTACCTATATTACCTACTCAAAAAAAAAAAGTACTACCTGTCTAATATTCGAGAACTGCAACAAAAACGCTGTTGTTTGATCTCGCCACAAAAAAAAAGACGTCCACCTGAATAATTTTATTATAATCTAGACATACGTGGCTGTAGAAGTACCATCTTTAATCCAATAAATTTGTTCAGCAAACAACTTGCCAAGTGTAGCTAAAGCAAATGCCTAAATAAAATAACGCAAAAATATCTTAATATGTACTTACTGCATCCGTTTTCTGGGAATGAATTAAATGTTTTGTGTTGTTTTGCTACTGACCATCGTATTTTTAATAATCAATTTTGATAAATTATGCTCTGCACATATACAGCTACGCGTAAGTTAAAGCTTTGCATTTTGAATAATGGTTTGTAAGCAGTGGCGGTTCCTCAATAAGTGCACATGTGTACGTGCACTCCCATATTTAATGTGGATCTTATTAAAAAAACATATTTTAATTTTATCGTTTTTTAAATAATTTTATAATAACAGTATAACATGCCTAGTAATTCCAAAAACAATTCGTCAAAGACTCAAAGATCAGAAATTAAAACACGAGATGTAAATTGTTTCAACTAATATCCACGCAAGCCCGAGTCCATTGAAATGTTGAAAAATAATTAATTATGACGTAACACACTGTTGTATTTTGGTACAGAGAAATAATAATAAAAAAGATTTTTTCCCTCTTGATTTCATATTAATGCTTGTTTAAAGTATAGTTATAGAAACTCTTAATTTTAATGAATTGGTCATTGAAGAATTTATCTCAAAAAAGGAGAGACGACTTGATTTTTAATACAAAACCTGTTTGTGAAATATAAAATCTATTATACATTTATCTATAAAAACAATTGTTTGGCGAGACCAAGGTACTGAGTTACTAAACTTCTAATTTCTTAATAAGTTCCTTTAATTTTTGCGATTTTATAGCCCTAAAAAAGTATTTTTCTTAAAAAAAAGGATTCTTGGGCGTGGCCCCAAAAAAATTTTTGGCGTTGGGCGATTTGCCAACAACACCCTCTTTTATTCTAAGGTTGTGCACCCCCAAAGTATTGAACCACGCGCCGCTACTGTTTGTAAGGTACTTTTTTGCATTTATTTACATCGTAGATGTATGTATTTTAAACCTAAATACAGATATTGCCTAATTGTTTGTTTTCAATTCGATATCGTAGATAACTCAAAACTCCACAAAGTTTCGTTGGTTTTTTGTGTGTTTCAGCCTTTTTATGTAAAAATGTTCTAATAGGAATTTTCAGATAATCCGAATTTGTTTAATTCTTATTAAAAAATAATAATGAATATGCACATAATTGGTACACATTTGTTCAAACCTATAACCCAATTACTTAAAAGTTTATTTTCTTTATTGTGTAACTTCAACTACTTCCTATAGGTGACAAGAACTGTAATGAGGGAATCACAACCTAATATCACTTATTTCACTTAAATTAGGTGATCAAAGAAATGTTCTAAACAAGTTTGATGATTAAATTAATTGTTACTAAATTATTTTCCAATTAATTGATAATAATATCATAGAGACATTATCGTACCAATATACCAAGAATTGAAGAATGATCATACTAAGTTGAACGACCAAAGATGATTCGAAGTTTTCATTTCATTTCCAATCATGTTAGCAACGAATACTTCGATCCTTGTTACATATTTGTAATATTATGCACGTCGCCATGATGTGAATGCACATATTCCTCTTTTCTTTTCTTTTTCTGTTAAAGTAAATGGTCGACACACATATAAAAAAAAAGTTATAAAGCAAATCAGTAACCGGTTTAAAGGTAACCAAAAATGTTTCGGTTTTAATGTGAAAAGCACACAAGGTGTTGTTAAAATGTGGAAGGCGATTGCATAGACGTAGACAAGTGATAATTAATAGTGCAAACACTAAAAAATCATAACGGCCTTTTCGTTGCTCGTGTTCACAGATATTTCCCAACAGTACAGAACGAACGAGTGGAATGGAAATACACATATAAAAACTAAACGGCACCGAAGAATCCGCTGCCTGCCTTGTCAACCGATCGTTTTGTATGTTCTGAACAACTTATTGAATTTGTACTAAAGAGCTTGGGTTGGCTGCTTGTGCAATACTGGAAATTGGTTTACGAGGTTGATTCAATTGAAAAACTGTTAATGCCATTGAATTCATAATTTTAAGATGATTGTGCTAATTAATAATAAACGGGATAAGTATTGTGTAATAATTTTGCATATAACAATTTTAATATCTAAATTTTTTTCGCAATAGTTGAAGACAAAAAATACGTTAACCTAGGACTACGTTAACATAGACAATCTTTTTGAATATGTCTCCAACTCTCTTATTTATCAGATAATGTGCAGTTATTTCTGCAGTGCCAGTAATAATGTAAAATACAAATTACTTACAAACTGTTAATTGAAGAGGAATTTGGATATATTTTTTTTTTAGTAAAATTTGCTATGACTAATTAAGTAGAACATTTTTATTTCTCAAAAAGGAAGCATAAATTTATGTAAAATTTAAGTAAGATGTATTTCTCATGTAATTCATCCAATTTCTTTACGAGGGTGAAAACTCATGGAAGATTCTAGTATTAACATTATAATATCAAAGCTTCTGTCCACATCTTTGAAATCAAAGAAAATTCGTCTAGCAGTGATTGAACTTAATATGGTGCCTATAAGAAACAAGTAAAACCATTACGTGTACAATGAACTGAATTGGTTTACTCATATATATGTATATTGAGTACATCATTACATAGAAGATTAAAAATGGACTCGAGAATATAGTTTGGGTTTCCTCAACAAAATCAGTTGATGGTGCTAGCATTAAAAGAATGTCCACTTTTTACCGCTTCATAAGAAGGACAAAATTAGTCAACATTTCCAAATGTAAATGTACGAGATTTCATTGGGAAAACGAATCAGCTTGTATAGTAATACTTCTAAATGCTTTACTATGTTTAATACTACAGGCTTTTTAAATATTTTACCTAAAAAGCATCCGTATTTAGAGTAGGGTGGTATAGAACACTATCGATAGCAACTATCGGCAGTCATAAAACTATCGATAGTGTATATCAAAAATAAACATGTAAGCTCGTATTTATATGCTCATCTTTTCGTGTTGTATATATTTCATTTATTTCAAATAATGTACTTTCACATACTAAGTTTCTCTAGGTTTTTGTTTTTGAATAATAATTCTTTCCTGATTTATGGGTTGAAACCATGTAGTCATATTGGCTTCTACTGCCGACGTTTAGTCCACGTCAGCATTAGAAGCAGAACAACGACTCGGTTTCAACCCAGAAACCAAGAATATATCAACTTTGAAAGCCTACGACTTAGAATCACAATTCTATCTTACATATTGCTGTGATCTTCACATCACTGATATAATAATATTAAGAATTAGTTTAGTTATTGAAAAGAACACTATTTGTATTCTAAAAATCGTTTATTAAAAATTTAGAATATAAGTTCAAGACAAGTAAATACAAGTATAATGGGTTGCCTATATTTAAAGACAAACTTCTTTATGAAAATAAACATGAATTATTAGTATATTTTAGTTAAAATAAGTATAAACATTAAGTACAATACAAACACAAAATAAATCAATAGGCTTTATGCTGTCTAAAAGACACATAAATGCCATATGAATGTAAACAAAAACAAGACGTGCTCGAGAAAAATGATGCAGTCTTGAAAGAAAGAAATTGAACAAATAAAATATGAATTTTAACATGAAAAATGCTGCCAATTCATAAGAAAAAATAGTAGTAATAAAACTAAATATATTAGATACGTACACGTTATATAAACAAGGGATATAAATCAAAAACATTTCCAATGGGAAATGTCAGATCGTACATAAGAATATTTTGTGTAAATAATAGTAGTATGAATTAAAAATACACTTGTTAGTTTTTGTATGTATAACTCAAGGGCTTCAAAAGACAATGGAAATGGTCATGTGTGGTTTAAAAACCTGCAAAAGCAAAAATACAATGTTAATGTTGTTATAGCACTTCACAAATTGATGTGTTACCAGAAGAGAGAGCATGGTTTGAGAACAGGGAAAAGGTGAAGAAAGCCGACGTACTTTGCAGTCCAAGTTCAGCCAGAAGAATTCCTGTGGTGTGCAATGTGTTTCCTTTACTGCCGGATAAAAGGATTTCAAAAAGAAGAATCAAGATAAGATTAATACATGGTAAATGGAAATATATAACAAATGATGAAAGGGGTAATGCATACATTTACAAATACAATGAAGGATTACACTGAACAAGGAGAGAATAAGATATACTTACCCAAGAAGGTATGCAACAAAATTGTAAAAATTTTAATAACAAACAGTTTGGGGTGTCGCCATTTGTGTGTGTAGCTGTCAAGATGATACACGTATATTGGTTCGAGCGTGACAACTTAAAGGAAACAAACGAGAAAATTTCATTACAGGCGTTTTTGAAATAGATGCCAACCTAAAATTTAATTGGATGAGAGAGGCGCTAAAAATTTTCGATAGGCATTTGTTTTTTTATATAATGCAAGAAACAAGAATGAACAGGAAGATTTTAAGTTTGTAATTCGAGGAGTAAAGACGCTAATTTTTGTAAAAGATTAACAGATTTAAGATAGCTAAAGTGAGTGTAGGGTTTATTAGACACTACATATCGACTCACGATTCAATCTTTTATATAAAAGAATTATAGTTTAATTTTTAATTTAGTTTTCCTTTAAACAAATTCATTAAATTAATTTTTCTTTTCCTTGCACTAATTTTTAAGATAGAGGATATCAATAAGATAGAATTTGACGAAATATACGATGAAATGAAGTAAGTTATGAGATAAATAATTCAATTTAGGGATAGTTAATGGTGTTAAACAAGCAGAAGGTACTATGTGAAAATATTTGCCTTTAGTAAATCGTTGGGCATAATTAATTAGATGCATATTATCTTGTTTGATAATAATAATTCGTTTTTCAAAATAATAAAAGAATAGTTAATGGTTTTAGACATGTTGAAAGTATGCAACAAAATTGTAAAAATTTTAATAACAAACAGTTTGGGGCGTCGCTATTTGTGTGAGTAGCTGTCAAGATGATAGACGTATATTGATTCGAGCGTGACAACTTAAAGAAAACAACCGAGAAAATTTCATTACAGACGTTTTTGAAATAGACGCCAACCTAAAATTTAATTGGATGAGAGAGGCGCTAAAACTTGTCGATAGGCATTTGTTTTTTTTATATAAGGCAAGAAACAAGAATGAACAGGAAGATTTTAAGTTTGTAATTCGAGGAGTAAAGACGCTAATTTTTGTAAAAATTAAGAGATTTAAGATAGCTAAAGTGAGTGTAGGGTTTATTAGACACTACATATCGACCCACGATTCAATAATTTGTATAAAAGAATTATAGTTTAATTTTTAATTTAGTTTTCCTTTAAACAATTTCATTAAATTCATTTTTCTTTTCTTTGCACTAATTTTTAAGATGGAGGATATCAATAATAAGAATTTGACGAAATATACGATGAAGTGAAGTAAGTTATGAGATAAATAATTCAATTTAGGGATAGTTAATGGTGTTAAACAAGCAGAAGGTACTATGTGAAAATATTTGCCTTTAGTAAATCGTTGGGCATAATTAATTAGATGCATATTATCTTGTTTTATAATATTAATTCGTTTTTCAAAATAATAAAAGAATAGTTAATGGTGATAGACATGCTGAAAGTACTATGTGAAAATATTTGCCTTTAGTAGTTCGTTGGGCATCAGTAATTATTATATAGTCATTTAATTTAGAAATTCTAATAAAATAAATACGAATAAGCGGGGATGTATTTGATGGGCAGGTGCTAAGCTGCTAGAGGTACAATGTAAGAATGTTTACAGCTAGCGATTAGTATAGGCCAGTTTCAGAGCATTCACGTTGCAAGGTTCTAGATTGCCAAAGCACTATGTGAAAATGTATGTTTTGGTGAAATAGAGTTGACTTCGTGTTAATAAACAAATTATCAAGAATCAATAATTTTTTTTTAAAGGAACAAGATAATTATTCTTTCGGCTATCATTATAGATGTACAAGTAGTTCACAAGCATTATAACTCTAAAGTGAGTACAAATGCTTTCCTTTTCTTTTTCTTTGTAAAACAAATATATATAGATATAATGTGGCAATGTTATTAACGACGTCATTTTACGAAATGTAAATAAAATATTATATGAGATTTAGATACTTTGATTAATTTTTGACCTTATCCAAAAGCAAAACTAAATAAGAGGTGTATCAGAATATAAGAAGCAAATCACTACAAGAACTCATAAGAACATAAATAAAAATTTTACGCTGTTAGGAATAAGTTTATAAATAGGCTATTCTAATTTTTATTATTCATCAGCATTGTTGCATCCACAGCATATATTTATATGGCGCCCAACGTGGGGCAATGTTACATTTTCATCTTAAATAAGAAACTTACCATTTTGTAACAATGCTGCAGCTACAGCAATATGTCGACGTTATTAATTAAGCCTCCATGTGATTGTGTATTTTAATTAATTAACTATGACTATAATTAACACATAAAAATGTTATTAGTTTGTCAGCCGCATTATAATTTTATACAAGATTTTTTTAAAAACCTGTATGAAATCATTACGGAATAACTCAGGATATCGAGTTATATACCACACTAAACATTTTTAGAATTTCGCGGGTATTTTAAGTTGTCTATGAAGTCAATCCAATAGAGTACAGATAGATAATTCACATTTTATTGCAAAATTACTAGACAAACCGTGTATTCAAGCAGAAAAATGGTAAAAAAATAGATGTAGAAGCATTTATTGATCTATGTACTTATTTTGCAGTGAAATATTAGTTATTTTATCGCTTCCAGTGTAAACTTAAAACACACGCGAATTTGAAAAATTGTCTAGTGGGTAAATTAAAAAAAAAACGAATAAATTAATATTAAATGAAATATCGATAGTGAAAATGGTAATAATTACTTACAGTTAAAAGTTATTTATCCGTCAATCTCTGACCATAAAAATCACAAGCTTAAGCAGTGTAATCCCAGTTTATTTATGATGCTCTCTGCTGTAGGTGACGTTTCGAAAAACATTGCCCACAACCGATGTTGCTATTATTTATTGCATCACACGTGTGTTAACTTATACTCTAATGTATGTATGTATCTCTATCAGTTGTTGTGTATGGGTACATATGCAAATACAGTGTATTGGTTAATATTGGTTATGCAATGAGTGGGTACAATGAATTAATGCTGTTTTGAAAATAATAAAGTTAGAAATTTAATTATATTTAAAATATTAAATAAATTAATTGATTTAATAATCCATATAAGACACCCACGTTGGGCGCCATAAATATATACTAGTATATTGATTCTAAAAATTTCATTGTAGAATTGTGTAATAATTATTTCTGTTATATTCCTGATTTCCTAATATTGTGCATATCAATTTACATGTGCTGACGTTTTACAGCATTAATGAATATTAGAACAATCGTATTTTTACTTCAGTGCCAAAATAAAATTTTACTTTTCATCAACTAATAAGTTTAAAGCTGGGGAACCCGAAACAACTGGTAGTAAAAAAATGTACAATTTAGAAAAAATATCAGTCTGGGCATTATAAATGACAGATAAAGTATTTATTTCTCGCAAAAACGTAGTTGCATTATGGCACAAACATTTATTATACTAGAATAAATACAACAATGCCAAGTAACAAAACTTGGACTACTATATTCTATTCATTCAGAATTCTAGTTCTTGCATATATTTTCAGTGCCGACATCTGTTTCAGAATCAGTGAACTATAAATTCACGAGTGGGGGCTTTCAAATACTGCAAATCAAATAATCTTCGTGTGATCCGCTTAAACAACTACATTTAAGAAATATTCAATCGATTTCAAATTTTCTTCCCGTATTATTATCTATAATTCATTTTTTGGTATACCTTCTGTTTTATTTGGTTATACTTGTCTCCAAATATGAGTATGACAATATAATTTTAGAATAAACAAAGTGTTATTTTTTTTAAGTAGAAGGTGCAATACATTTTGCAATTCTGTATACATTGGTAACAATCATCTCTTCCTAACTTGTACCAATCTTTTTTGTAATAAGCTAAACGTTTAGGCTACCAAGTTCCCAAACCTTAAATACATTTCTAACAAATATAAATGTAGTCAAAAGTGAATTTGTGAAAAATTTTAGAAAAAAAGTTTTCCAAAATATCTCGCAAATTATGCTTTCTATTCAGGTATATTAAAAATTCAAAGCTTGATATTGGTTATTTTTTTTATAAAAACACACTACCAGTAGTAATAAAAGTGTCCATTACTTTTCTAAAAGCATCTGTACTGGGGTATCTTCTTCCAAGGTGAAGTTGTCGGTAAACTCTCTAGACTATCAAATTAGTTCTTTGGCATTCCCGCAGTACAAAAATAATATATGCAAGACCTTTTTTTGAACAAAATATTATAAAATCACTTTTTATCAAATTATTTTAGGCTGATAATTATAAAAAAAATACGCTTGTCAACTGAAAAACAAAGTACTAATGTCGTCCATTTAATTGACAATTTCGCAGCTAACACTGTGGCTCGCTATACCATATTCGAATAAAGAATACAATTTTTTATCAAAAGCGACAATATTTTATTAATGTTCACTTTTAAAGTAATGCCGCGTTATATATTTTTTGTGACATTTAAAAATCAATTAAAAAATTAAGCAATGTACAAGATGTTGCTTCTGTGTTATTAATTCCTCACATCCTATTAAAAATTGGAAAAAATCAAATATGCTTGCGTAGGTCATTTCATTATGAACTACAAAACATATAATTTTTGAAAAACCTTTCCTATCTTATTTTTTCAGATTTGTACAAAGAATATAAAAAATGAGGTGTGGCCACCACACGACTTTCTTATACGTATGAAAGTGTTACTTCCGGTCCGAATTTTGAAATTTCATTTACACAAAAAATATTCCAAATCCAACTCTAAATACTTTTGTACTCTTCATAAATATATATAGAATGCATAATTTACGACATATTTGCAAAAAATCGCTATTCGATAAGAGTAAAAGTGGTACTTCCGATCTGAATTTTGAAATTTTTTTTATACAAAAGATATTTAAAAGTATGTTCTAAATACTTTAATACTCTTAATGTACCTGCCTAGAAAGCATGATTTGCGAGATATTCGCAAAAAACTGATTTTCTATAAGAGTAAAAGACCTACTTCCGGTAGGAATTTCGAAAAACTTTATTAAAACAATGTTTCTCAAATTTAATTTTGAGTACATTTGAATTCTTTATAAATTTGTTTAAACTTAGTAATTGACGAAATATTTGCAAAATTCGATTTCTTCACTGAAGTAAACTACTACTTCCGGTCTGCCGATTTTGCTCAAAATCTAATCAGTTCTCAAGAGGGAGATTATATTCGTAAATACAAAATTTGGAATTGATACCTACAGCGGTTTGACCGCTATCGTGGTCACACACACACACACAGACACACAGACACACACACACACACACACACACACAGACATTTTTTAAAAACCACTTTTTTGGTATCAGGGGACCTGAAAACGTGGACATCTGCAAAAATCTCGAGGTCGAAAATTTTCATCATCACAATACTTCCTTATACTACGTATAAGAAAGTAAAATGTTATAATATACAGAATGTTACATTTAAAAAACTATTATCATGATTAGTCACCAACTCATGGAACACTCTAATTCAAAATAAGTTTGAAAGGTATTTCATAAGAAAAAATGAAGCGTGAACAGCACACGACTTTTTTATAGGTATGTGTGTTCCGATTTTCTAATAAAAAAATTGTTCCAAATTGAGTTTCAAATAGTTTTATCTTCCTAATAAAATAAACCTGTGAGTAAAAGTTTAACTTCCGGTACAAATTTTGAATTTTTGCATACAAAAATTATTTCAAAGTCAGCCCGAAATGCCTTTATACCCTCAAGAAATCTGTATTGAATGCATAATTTGCGATATATTTACAAAAACACCGCTATTTGATAAGATTAAAAGTATTACTTCTGGTCTGAATTTTAAAATAAATTTTATTCAAAAATTATTCCGAATCTAGCTTTAAATACTTCTGCACTTATAATAAATATATATAGAATGAATGATTTGCCAAGTCAATAAGAACTCCTTCCGAAACGAATTTCAAGAAAGGTTTTTTATAAAAATATTCTCAAATTTGTTTTTGGTACGTTTATATTCTTTAGAAATTGGTAGTAGTAGTTGAGGTATTGGTAAATGTTGATATTTGCACTGAACTACTAATTGTGATCTACCGATTTTATTGAAAATCTAATAAGATTTGCAGAAGAAGATTATATCCATTAATATAAAGTTTAGTGTTGATATATTTTACTGTTTGGACGCTATCGTGGCCATACACAATTACACCCTGACACATACAGAGAGAGGGAGACCGAAATACAGACATTTTTTAAAAACCATTGTTTCGGTGTCAGGTAGTTTTAAAACGTCAAAAATCTTGAACTCGAAATTTTTCATCATTACAATACTATAAGAAAAAAATGCTGTAAAAATATTTATAAAGGCACTATACCATGTGCTTGCCGGCGACCTGCGGATACAGTTTACTATGAGATAAAACAACGACACCGAGAGTTTGTATGAGTTAGTACGAGAAAGCAATATACAAACTGCTTTTACTTTCTTATACGTAGTATAAGGAAGTATTGTGATGACGAAAATTTACGACCTCGAGATTTATGCAGATGTCCACGTTTTGAAGTCCCCTGATACCAAAAAAGTGGTTTTTAAAAAATGTCTCTCTCTCTCTCTCTCTCTCGCTCTCTCTCTCTCTCGCTCTCTCTCTCTCTCTCTCTCTCTCTCTCTCTCTCTCTCTCTCTCTCTCTCTCTCTCTCTCTCTCTCTCTCTCTCTCTCTCTCTCTCTGTGTGTATGTGTGTGTGACCACGATAGCGGTCAAACCGCTACAGATATCAATTCCAAATGTTGTATTTACGAATACAATCTCCCTCTTGGGAACTGATTAGATTTTGAGCAAAATCGGCCGACCGGAAGTAGTAGTTTACTTCAGTGAAAAAATCGAAATTTGCAAATATTTCGTCAATTACTAAGTTTAAAAAATTTATAAAGAATTCATATGTACTTAGAATTAAGTTTGAAACAAATTGTTTTAAAAAAGTTTTTCGAAATTCCAACCGGAAGTAGGTCTTTTACTTTTATGGAAAATCAGTTTTTTGCGAATATCTCGCAAGTCATGCTTTTAGACAAGTACGTTATGAGTATAAAAGTATTTAAAACATAATTTTCAATATCTTTTATATAAAAAAATTTCAAAATTCAGACCAGGAGTACCACTTTTACTCTTATCGAAAAGCGATTTTTTGCAAATATGTCGTAAATTATGCATTCTATATATATTTATGAAGAGTACAAAAGTATTTAGAGTTGGATATGGAATATTTTTTGTATAAATGAAATTTCAAAATTCGAACCGGAAGTAACACTTTCATACGTATAAGAAAGTCGTGTGGTGGCCACACCTCATTTTTTGGTCGAGTGTAGTGTTGGAAAGGAGGGTATTCGAGTACATTTACGCTGAGGCTGGACGGGCTAGACTGACTCTCGTTTAATCAGGGTAACAAGGATAGATAGCAGCTGTACTGCAGTTTGTATATTTCTTTCTCGTACTCACACAAACTCTCGGTGCCGTCGTTTTATCTTATAGTAAGCTGTATCCGCAGGTCGCCGGCAAGCACATGGTATACCTTTCCCAGCGGTAATGATATTTTTATCTTCATTAATGAAAATGTATTTGAAATGTATTGTGAATTATATAACACAAATACTTGCTTTCGTGTCAGATTACACCATGTTTAAAATCCTGCTAGTATATCAATTTAAACTTATTGCTAAAATAGTACCAATTAAAATGTAACCATAGACCGTCGATTTTCAATCCAAATGAAATTTCAATTTAGATGTCCAAAGTTTAATTGACAATTTATAGTTTGTAATTTGGTGTAGAAGTTTCAAAATACTCAGTTGTTGAGACAAAGTATTGAACTTCTATTAGATATTTCTAATGGTCATCACAACGTTGTGTTTAGGCATCAGTTTGAATTTTACTTGTCGATTTGTGGTGGTAATAAAAATATGCTCACTTTAATTGATTCGATTGCTCATGACCATGACGTATAAAATAGCACCTGACAAAAA
The DNA here is from genome assembly GCA_963170755.1 of Amphimallon solstitiale. Classification (NCBI taxonomy): domain Eukaryota; kingdom Metazoa; phylum Arthropoda; class Insecta; order Coleoptera; family Scarabaeidae; genus Amphimallon; species Amphimallon solstitiale. The sequence goes on along the minus strand of OY720679.1, from coordinate 61,828,840 downwards.
TAATCTAAATAAAACAAAGAAAGATTGTTATTCGAAGTACTTACGTCTTTTATCTAGAATGTTTCAGTAATTATTTCCGAAGATATATGGTTTAAAATCCACTTATTTCCTTGTTTTGTTTGGAACAAGTTAAAATGTTGCCAAATATTTTATTGTTCATGACGTAACATTCAAATATTTACAAATTAGTTTTAAGCAACATTTTAAAATAATCTGTTTTGAATATTTTACGATTTAAAAGTATTAGCAATTCCTACAGTGAGCGGAAAGAACACTTGATAACTACTATTCATATTCACTAGTTAAATTAAGTATTTTTTTGTCATGAAAAATCATTGTTGATAAATACTTTTTTGTGTAATACTATATTCCAATTAATTTTGTATTTTGTACTGACAATTCACTTTAATGCAGTAACCTAACATAAATTCTTGAAAGTTGATAGGTTATTGATTGAAAATAGTAAATCTACAGTTCCAATATCCTAGTTTAACGCATGTACCATCGTTAGTGTATTCTGTGAATATTGAAACCAATCCTTGTAAATAATTTGGCTCATTTCTTAATATTAACTCACAATTGTAAATGAATGACCTTCGATATTTTATATACGTACTGAGGTATACCTACATATCTAGATATATGTGTGTACTATTTACACTAACCACAGCAACAAATAGATACATATATTAGCACACATTCCAATACACAACAACTAAAAGAGGTACATTGGAGTACAAATTAACACATGCCGTGATGCAATAAATAATAGCATCGTGGCGGTCAATGTTTTTCGAAACGTCACCGACAGCAGAGGGTCTCACCGATTGGCACAAGCACTGTTGTAGCGTGTGATTCGTGATCAAAGATTCACTAATAAATTAGAACTGTCTCCTCCTAAATATTGATGATGGTTAAATTTGTGGATGATTACAAGTTTTAACTTTCGAGTCTTTTTCGTAGATATATAATGTGTTATCGTGTGACATACATGTATTAAACATATGATAAAGACGCATGGAACTTTTGTTCTTTAATAAGATTTATATTTCATCTCAGACAGTGTTTCACTAATACAAATTTGCTCAATCTATGTAAATTGATGTCAATTAAAATATCTCTGGTCTACTGAACATAGCAAAGCATTTAGAATGATTGCTAATACAGATTTTACTATTGTATACAGATTGCAGAAGATGTAAAATTATTCAAAACCAGTAAACTATTTAAAAAGGGTAGTATTTTTTTCCTTCTTAAAATTTCTACTCTGTTATGTTGATGCATGTAATCGAAATTCGTGGATAGTATCTTCAATATACCATACCTGACCAAAATATTGGGGTCACCTGAAAATATTGCAGTTTTACTACTTCATATGTAAAGATTTGTTAGAACATATATAAAATGGAAATATACATGTAATTTAACTTTGCCAGCCCTTGCTTTGTGCATATCTTAGACTTTGTTGGGCATACTACTTACTCTTGATGTACATTTTAATTTTCTTTCAGTTGCCCACACGTTTTCAATGTTCGTAATTATTTTTTGTGTCGGCCTGGTTTCCTTAATATAAACAATGCTTTTTAATGCATTCCATACGTTTTCAATCAGCTTCCGAATAGAAGAATTTTCTAGCCAATGTTGTAGCGCTTCAAGAAGAGCCTTAGCAGACTTTGTCATATGGCATGGAGCATTTTCTTGCATAATTGTACATTGGCCTTCATAAGGAACTATATCAATCACATATGGCATTAAAATGATTTCTAAAACAACTGTTTTTGAAAATATTTGTTTGAGCGGAATTGGGGAGCGTCGAACTCTGCACTTTTTGCAAATATGAAGATAACGTAGATCACACCCTCTTCAAATGCCATAAAGGGAACGGTAAAAAGAAACTTTGTGAAAATAGGATATTCAACTATATTCGTTTTCGATGAATCGTCCTGTCTATGTCTTTTTTGGAGTAGTTGTTTTCGAGTAAGGTTTTTGTTATGTGTAAAAGGTCCTGGGATAGTGCGTCAGGTTCAGACAGAGTAAAAGCTCTGTTTACTAAGGAGTTGATGACGGATTGTTTTTGAGAAGGGTGGTGATGGGACTAGCCATTGAGGTATATGTCAATGTGTGTGGGTTTACTAGAAATAAAATTTTGGACTTAAAACATGGAGAATGTCTAAGATCAAAGTATTACTATTAAAAAAATGTTTTCACACTGCGAATCAAAAACCAGTTTCCATGTACTTGACTCTTTTCAGCAAGTATTGCATTGTAATGGCTTTTTTATACTTATCTGACCTATATAGGATGTGTTGGAAATAAAGTACGTCCAAGGCGGCTTGATTCGTTACGCGGTGGCAAAATATTTTTTTGATAAATTAGTATTTTATGTTTTGTATATATTTGCGTTATTAAGGATTTTTCAAATTCGGAAATTCTTTTGTCTTACATACGTCGTTACTATAGACCGGACGTAAGGGGTCGAAATTACGACAGACAAAAGAAATAATATATTACATCACGCAGTTACTGAATAGCACTATTCATATGGTGAACTGCAACATCTGTTGTTGTCTCGAAAACGGCCAACAAAAATGACGATTTTACTGTTAAATTCCTTTCTTCATGGGCGTAGGCAGAAGTGTGAGGACTTTTTAAAATTAATTCTATTTACCTTATATTTCGTAAGATAAAAAAGTGCGGGAGTTAGTTCAGTTTTTTCATTGTTTTGACTGTTAATTACAATACTTCGTAATTTTTGTAATAGTTCCTGTTTAATACCGTTTCATTGAATCTACCTCTCCCAATTATCTTGACGTGAGTGTGCACTGGACTTCGTTAAGTTTCAATAACATGCGCATAGATTTTTAGTTATCATTTATTTAGATCTAGAACATTGTTTATGTTACTTTTGCATATATGATATGGAAGAACGTCTAGAATGGCATCGTAAAACAAGAAGCGTGAGGACTTTTTAAAATTAATTCTATTTACCTTATATTTCGTAAGATAAAAAAGTGCGGGGAGTTAGTTCCGTTTTTTCATTGTTGGATTAAGGGTCATACTGATTGTATGTCCTCCATTGTCTGTGATTCCGAAATGTATTGCAAAGTCTGTAAAATATCGTTACAGAATGCCAAAAAATTGCACGAACAACGTCACTTAGCATCGCTAAAACATACACAGAAATAGGACCCTTTTGAAGCTGACAATTTTTACGAAGAACTCTGTGAAACTTTAATGGCGGCTAATATCCCATTAAATAAACTTGACAATCACACATTGAAAACATTTTTCCAAAAATATACTGGTCGAATGTTCCTGATGAATCCACCGTACGCGAAGATCGTGTTTCTAAGTGCTGCACGAATGCCTTAGAAGACATCTTTCAAATCAGGACCTATGGATAGGTGTCGACGAAACTGTCGATATATTAGGACGCTGTGTGGTAAATGTTGTATCTGGTGTACTACATCCAACTATTCCACATAACGCACATGTAATAGCATCTAAAGTTATAAATACAGTTGATGCGGAAACAGTTGCTAAAACCAGTGACGAGAATTTGCACAACATGCTTCATTCGGACGACAGGTACAAGAAAAGTTACTTTTATTTGTTAGTGACAGTGCCGCATATATGTTAAAAACAGTCAGACTATTAAAGGAAACGTATCCTTATATGCTACATATTACTTGTGTAGCACATACTCTCCATAGAAACTGTGAATATATCAGGGACACCTATCCTGAAGTAGACTTGTATCCGCTTGTAAAAAAGTTTTTAGGAAAGCACCATTGAGAGTAGCTCTTTACAGTTGAAAACTTCCATCTTTGTCATTGCCTCTTTCGTCAGTAATAACTATATGGAGAACATGGTTGGAAGCTACCAGTTTTTATGTAGAGAATTTCGATAGTTTAGAAAATTTCGTTACTAAATTTAAAAAATCAATTGTTATTCCTTCAGGAACACTTTGCAAATATGCCTAAGCTAATCACATACTTTGAAAATCGCAATCTCAAATAAAAAGATGAACTAACCACATTAGATATTAGATATTAGATATATTAGACAATGACACAAAATCTAACTGCTAAATACGCCGAAATAAAAGAATACTTCCAGTATGCACCTATAACCAGTTGCGATACAGAAAGGACGTTTTCTATTTACATGGAAAAGAACAAATCTTACAGAGGAGAACCTTGAGAAAGTGTTTCTAGTAAATATTAATACTCCTTTACTCGAATTGAACTACAAAATGAATAAATAATAACGTATTTTGTATTTTATAGATCACCACCCACTTGTTATCCAATTATATAAATAAAATTAAAACCTCTTTAAAAATACAACATTTCAATAGTGCGCCCATGGGCGATGAGTCATCGGCCTCTCGTGTCCGGTCTATAGGTAGTCATTACCAACACTTCCTATATATATTCTTAGTAGAGAAATGCTATTGCAAAGCCATATATCAAGCTGATGAGAGTCAAGCAATACAAAATCATTCCTTGATTCTGTTCTCTGTGGCAATACATCTTTCTAATTAATTTCACATTAATTACTTATATGTCGAAAAATCGCTGCTAGCTTACAATTTTGTAGAGGAAAAATAGCATTTGAACGACACGTGTTCAAATTATGGAATATCTCAGGCACACTATGAATATTAAGAATTAAAATAAATTTTGACGAATTTAAAATATCAAAAAGAAAAGTAGCACTTTTAATTAATTTTGTGTAGTGCGGAATGATATGTATAATATTTTTTTCCCTTCAATTATTTTTTTAGAATTATCATTTAGTGTACAAATCAATATAACATCTTCTGCGCCACACTTGCGTGATATTCCGTTATCTACTCTCTGATCGTAAATATTCGTTTCTCAATGTTGTAAGTAATTGGGGTAAATCTTTTGGAAGATGGTGAAGAATAGACTATTATTACATTTCTTACTTATTTTTTAAATTGTAAATGTTCACTGTATTAATAGGACATAATAAACTATTTATTAACATTATTCTCGAATACTTTCTTTTCTATGATTTTCGATTGATATGTTATCCAAATGATTAGCGTACTTCGTTGTCAATAAGTATGCTGTCAAACTGTACACTCAAAAATTGTCTACAAATCCAAAATATTGTGACGAGTAAATCTTTCGTGTTTCTATTATTCACAATTGTTCAAACATTAAAAAAAACGGTTACATTACATATCTGGTTAATGCTTATTTGATCATTCTAGAGTTATCCTTATCAACCTATACTAGTTTCTTAATTTGTATTTAAGTTCATTTACTATTTATTTTATTGAAAATACCTTCAACTATAAAGTATTTTCTTCTATGTTATGGGTTTAGACATAGATGCATATGCATAATCGGGAAGTGCGATTTAACAAAACAAATGTTGCAATAATACAAGCTATAATTTACCTTATTAAGTTTACATGCTAACGAATAGCAAAATAAGCAAATATCGTTAAAATGAGCATACAACAGCAATGAATGGATCGTTAATAAAAGCACTTTTATCGACATATTGCTAACCAAATAGGAACTGTTAATTCACAAATTTATCAATTTTGATGAATTAAATACATTCAAGAAGGAATTATCATGTAAATCTTAAAAAACTCTATACTCGTGCTAACTTGAAAAAATACTACTACTTGAATAAACATTTTTTTGACACTTTCTTCTGATTGTCACTTTGTTATATACTAAATGTTATGCACGGCACTTCCTAAATAAACAGTTATTAAATAGTCAAAAGTGAATACATTTAAATTTTCGCAAATGAATATCTGTCTACTTCAAGTTCCAACTTACTTTGAAATTACTGATTTTTAAATATTAAACAGAAGTTCCATCGAAATTGAAATTGATTTTTGCACATTGGATTTGACGTCACACATAATTGCATTAAAATTATTACGTGTTGTTTATTTAAAGACGTATTAAATTAGTACATACATTATTACATTTACAAACAATAATATATAGAGAGACTATTTAATGTAAACATTTACTTTAACATAAAGCTTAATGCAAATGATAAGTACTTTTAAATAATGCGTCTAACAATATTGAATATTTTTCAATAACTTCAAGTTTTGATTTATACTTACTACCTATTAAATATTATGGTAGTTTTTTGACTACCTACATGAAAAAAATGCATATATATGAAGAGTCACATATTTGCACTGAGATCATGTAAGTCAATGGTAAATATTTTTCGACCCTCAAATGACTAAAATTGGACCATCAGTACGATGTGCTAATCAAAGTCTTGTTTCCATTATTAGTTTAGTGTTTATTTTGCGTGCAGTAAATAAAAAGTTCCAACATATTTCAAAAAGTATTTAAAAAAATTGTACAATTTTTGCTGTACGGAGTTATGTATTTTAACATAACGGCTGGTTTTGCATGGTTGACTCATGAGCAGCCAAATACTGATAGCAAGCTATCGAACTACAAAATAGAACATTAAGACCAATCTACATTATTCATTACGTTCTATATTCAATAAATATTCAATCCGTATAATTAAGTTGTATCCACCATCATCTACATAAAAAAGCTGTGCATTTCTATTATATTATAAATAATTACAAAATATTTTTGGAATCATGAATAGCCTTAATAATTAAAATAAATATTTTGGCAATTTTCAATGAAGTAACACGTTCTCTTTAATTTATTAAAAATAGAACATTGCAGCTGACCACCATTACAATCTACACATTTTGAAGTCTTAAACAAATAATGCTTCTTACTTGCAGTAAAAATATATTGCACAGTGTGCAATTCTTTTTTGAATTTTAATTTTAGTTCCGTCAACGTTTAAAGCTTATTATTGCGGAAACCCCAAAGAAAAAGTCACATGTTGAAAAATCCATAGATGTAACTGAATTATTGGATATCATATGGTTCGGCGAAAGTTTTTTCAAAATCGCAAGAGATACACGAGTAGCATGCCTTGCGGCACCATCCTTGCTGGACCCATATAATTTGTGGAAATGTAGCCAAATCCTTTCTCAAACATTTTGTGATTACGCTGGTGTAACGCCGGTTGTAGTATTTCCTCGAAAGTCTTGGAAAAATTATAATATAATAACACCAGATAGAGCACAGCACGCCACACTGTCACTTATCGAACATGGAACGGTGTTTGATGCATCTCAAGGGGGTTTTGAAAGCTGCAATGTCGAGTGTTTTGCTTATTTATGTATTCATTAAGGAGAAAATGTACTCATTATCTGACATCAACATACTTCTAGTACTTTACGCTGCAATATTACTTTACAAAAATTCATGCCAACAATCAAATCAGCATGTTTGAAGTCCTCAAAAGTTTGAATTTTATAGAAGTGAAAACTTTCCATGAAAAAATTAATGGATCTGGCGTTCTAACACAATTTGCAGGTCCTTTATGCTTTAAATCTATTGTGAATCTAGTTGTCTCACACTTTTTTGAGAAAACTGACTTGCATTAGCAGAAGTGTACGATATTGAAGTGATTGCGGCTATGGCGGGGTCGCTATATTTACGAAATGACTTACACAGGAATGACTATATGGATCTGATCACGCTGTTCCGGTTTGAGCATAGATTTGACTAAAAACGATAAATAGCATTAGATAATAATTAAAAGGTCATAAAATTTAGCGCATTTACAGGAGAGTTAAAGGAATAACTAAACCAATTTTCCCCAGTTAACTGAAGGCCTCCGTATAATAGCCAATAATAAATAAATCCCAATATTTATTACTGTTTCAAATACGTATTTTACTCGAGCTCAAGTCTGGCCCTGGTTTCCTCCATTTTTTGCCTTCAAACTTCTCTGTCTCTGATTTCTTTTCACCTGACCCCAATAATTGCCTAGAGTCCTTATCAACGGTATCTGAATTCCGAGTCGCATATTATGCCCCCTTTAATTCTAACAAATGAAGATAAAATTAGTTTTTTGTAAAACTGATAAAGCTTGTGATTGCATTTCGCCCGCTACATGCTATTTTTGACCCTTGGGTGTAAGAAACAATCTTTGTTGTCTAATATAATCAGAATATATTATATTTAATATTTTAAATCTATGTGTGCTGCAAAGTTACAACTTCTTTTAGAAATCGATGACGAATAGATAACAATTGCGAAATTAAATAAAGCATATCTTCTTAAGACTTCAATTATTTCAAGTTTACTACTAAACTAAATACTTCTGAATATACATCAATAAATAACAAGCGTAAAACATACTCTAATCATACTACGTAATAATACAAACGTATAACATATAACGTATTGGATAAGTGGCACTAACAGGTTTTAACATACGTAGTTAATAATAATTAATAATTACGAATTAAAATGATAACTTCAGACTTCAGACTTCATTGTACCTTTTTCTAGATTATACTTACATTTTTAAATTTCTATTAATATGCACTACGTCTAGAAGGTTTTTGCTGTTTAGCTATATACAGAGTCTAGTAAACGTTGATGGGTTTTAAATGTAAAGGATACGTCTCACACGCCAGGATTAGCTTTATTTTATTACCATTCTTCGCTGACGTACTGGATACTGTTGCAGTAACATCGTGGGACTTTATCAAATAATTATGGGTAAGAGGTACTGTCCCATAATTGTGATAAACTTAAGTGGTTATAAATCCCTTCTTTGGTTGGGAGGAATCAATTTTTTGTTTTGTGTATACCATTTTGCTGAAGTGTGGCGATTTCATGTATGTATATAATATGGGTTTGTTTACCCGTGGCTTAATCCCCTTGTCATAACAGTTACAGTGTTTCTCAAGCTTGTTTAAGGCGTAAAGAACAACACCACGCGATTAAATTCAAAGTAAAAATTGTATATACCACTTGCGCCATCTATGATAAAATAGCGTAAGTCCTTTGTTCTTTATTTTCCGGAACTTTCAACATGGTCAATATTCATATTATGTTCATATTATCAGCAAAACGCTCGCTGAGGCGTCATTTGCAACTTGTCTACCATGAAATATTAAATACTTTAGGTTTACGCGTGTTATATTAATTTTTAATGTTTATCATTTTGCAAAATATGGAGACTTTTTAAAGGGATCGTTAAAACTATTTACATTCCAACGTGGTAAGAATACAAAGAAGAACAGATTATACAGTGATGAATATCTTAAATATAGATTTACCGTGATTTTCGATTAACCACAATGTGTAGTTTGTGTAGGAGTCTTATGAAAAGTATAAGGCCACTTCGACATTTAAATAGTAAACATTCAGACGAGCCTGTAAAATGTTTTGAAAGAAAAGTAAGCTCCTTCTACAAGCAACAATTCATCAATAACTACCACTGAAAAGGCATTACTAGCGAATTATCGAGCTGCATGTAACACTGCAAAAACCAGGAAGCCACATATAATTCCTGAAGATTTAATAGACATTGTGGAAATAGTGAATGGTGAAATGGAAGTTACAATACGAGAGCCAATACCAACTCTCTGCTAATACTTTCCAGAGGAGAAGTGACGTGGCAGAAGATATTCGACCAGTAATTGTGAAAATATCAAGAAATGCAGTACTTCTCTCTACAGATGGATGAATTTACTGATTCCAATTTATAGCATTTGTAAGATACAACACAAGCAATGATATCACAAAAGATATTTTATGCAATGTGCCCACATCTAAATTCAGTATTAAATCGGCGAAATGGGTTGCTATATGTACCGATTATGCCAGGGCTATGACAAGAAATAGTTGGTCTTATAATATTGGCAGTACTATAATCTGACAATATGCCACATACTACATGTTTCACCTAGAGAAGCTACCTCCCAAAATACATTTTGTCATTATAGAAGCATTACCGACTTGTATTTTTAGAAAAAATTGTGAAGACATGGGTTCTTTATATGTAAATCTTCTTTGCTATACAAAAGTAAGATAGCTTTCGAGGGGTGACGTTTTGAAAAGGGTGTTTCAGTTAAAAATAAAACTTTTGATGTCCTGACAAAATTATAAATCAGAATATGAACACCTAAATGTGTTGAATAATAATTTACAAGGTCGTGATGTTAGTACAATAAAAACCATGGACAAAATTAATGGGTTTATAAAAAACTTGACTTGTGCAAAACTTCAATCGTGAAAAGAATTTTCATTTATTCAGTGCATTTAACAACTCATGGAAGATGCAACTTAGTACAATATGATAAATTCTGAGCAAGTTTTTACCAGTACAAGTTACTATGTAAAACTTCAAAAACAGCTTTGGGAATATTTTCCAAATGGAATTTAGTAATAGTTAGAACAGATGGATATTGAATTCCTTTTTCGTCAGTTCCTTTTAAATGCTAAAATTTCAACAAATATGCAAAAAATATTATGGATTTGTCAACCAATGCAATGTTGAAACTAGAATTTCTTTCTCTGAATGTGGACAAAATTTTGCATTGGGGTTGAATACCGTCGTATTCTAGCACAGGCAAATCTCTTATCAACCTTACAACAGCATCTCGCGACAGATGTGGATGAGACATATTTACCCAATAGAACACATGTAACTAATAAAAGTAAAAAAATAGGTCGACCAGCTACACACAGCGCTAACGATTTAACTAAAATACTTTCGGCGCAAAAACCCGCACTGCAAAATTGCCTACATTCGTCGCGATAGATGCAACTATTTTTACACATACATATAGTTGTAAACATCATTATTGAACTCAAGTAGAGGGAAGTTACCAGCGTCTCTTTGACGTATCTGAGTTGGAAAAATTCGTAACACATATGCATTAGAACATTACATACATAATGTACAGCTTTTTACATATTATTGTATTATTGCTATTACTGTGCCGAATTTCGAATTACATTATTCATTTAAGACTATTCTTACAATGTAAGCCAGACTACCCGATCACTACATATTACTGTGGGACGTTAGGAAGGAAGGTTGCGAACATTGTTTACAACAGACAACGCAATATTTTGTAATAAGATGAGAATTTCAAATATACATTAAAGTATATTTTAAACAGAAAAATCAATTCATTAAAATGCAAACCAAATTATAACTAACTTGACCATCTACCCTTTATTAAAATAAGTGTTTCTATATGTTTTATAAAAATTAATATGACACTGAAATTTAGAAGTTACCTGTCAAATTCGAACTTATCTCAGATATTAATAATTATACTGTTGTACGTTTGACATTTAGAGGCACTGGATATGGCCGGTAATTAAATTGCGTGTTTCTCAAATCTTAGCCGCATTCTTAAATTAATTAAATGAATATATTTGGGGTGGAGCACGATGCCTAATAATTATATCGTCTTCATTAATAAATCATCGTACATCAGTTAAGCACAAAACAAATGTTTGCGATTCTGCAAGTTTAAAATCCTTCTTACGAGAGGTAGTTGATTTTTCTTTTCTGTGGAAACAACATATTCAATGTCGTAAAACTAAAAGTACAGTTTATGTGCATCGTTCGTGTATTATAATGTCATAAATGTACATATATTTTGACTAATAAAAATTACACGAACGAAAAAAGATAAGTACTACTGCTATATACCCAAAACTAAATTATCTGTGATGAAACCGAACTATAAAACACATTCCCTAAGATCAAAGACGCCGACGCATGGACAATACCTTGGTCACCTATAGGGTAATAAAGACATTAAAGCACTGCTCCTGATGCCTAAGCCTCTGTCTTTTAAACATTTTACTGCTGTTTCGCTTTTTTATTCCCGTGGACCTTCATAAAAATCCACTCCATACGATGTGCTTTTTTGATATTTTTTTATTACATAAACTCTTATTGTTTGATTATAAATATTAGACATATTCGCCAATAAAACTGGTCTCGCCGATCCTATTTATAGACATGAACCAAAATATGAATATTTAAGCGCTTATATAAAAGTGTTAGCGTAATGTTGTTTGTTTTGCGATTTTTTTTATGGCAATAACGCTGATAATATTATTGTACAAATTAAGACTATCGACAATTTAATATTAATGAATTTATGGTAAATTGTCATTGATATTTCTTGTGTATACTTATATAAGAAAGACGGAAAATAACAGCATTTCAATCGCATACGAATTTTTACTGAAAAAAACGAGCAAACATTGCAACAGTTTAATTTAAAAGCAGTAAAGACTATGGAACATAAAGTTGTAAAAAGTTTCACTTTACTGTGAATATTTTTGTCTAAATTTCATTATCGCTCCGGTTTCTGATTCGCATGGTCTAGTGGGAGTTTCAGAAATAGTAAAAAAAATATAGTTTGGCCAAATTATTCTTTAGTTTCAGTCAAATGTACTAATCCATGAAGGCAATGAAATTAACTTTTCATCACAGTCTGCAATGTCGAATAAACATATTGTATTATTAAATATTTATTAAAAAAACTAAGGTCCTGACACTAGAGAAAGCACAAATAAAGTTAAATATAAAAACAGACAGTAAGGAAATAGAGCGAGTAGAATTATCTAAATACTTAGAGGTTTATATCAATAGCACTGGAACACAAGAAACAATCTTCCTCATAGATAATGCAGCCAATTATTCCACCCAGTGAGAAATGTTTTTATGTGGAGAAAAGAAATATCGAGAAAAACTAAAATAAGCTTATACGCAGCAGTGTTCATCCTGATCTTGACTTACGAATGTGAAAGAGAATGAAGACACGATTGGAAAGTATGGAAATAAAGTCCATGAGAGGAGTTCTGACAGTACCGAAGAGAGACAGGATAAGAAATTCAACAATAAGTGAGAACTTAGAAGTGAAACCAGTTGCTACAAAAATTGAAAGGGGCTAGTTCAGATAGTATGGACATTTACTACGAACAAGCAGCGATAGACCAGTAATGAAAGTATGGGAACTTAGAATTGGGTTGGGTTGGTTTGGTATAATTTATACATTGACCAACTCGGAAAATTAATGACAAAAATCTTGAAATATGAGAGTCTTAATAATTAATATCTTAACCAATTTGATATATAAAATCACAATTCAAATATTTAACGAGAGATTAAATTTTAATAGAACAAAGAGATGTTCCTGTAAATATAATAATATTTAAGGAAAGTGTGACGATAATATGTGATTTATTATATGTTCTACAAGTGTATTACAGGCATGCTATACCCATAAATCTGATGATATTACTTATTAAAATGTCTAAATAAAATATTCAATACTGCTGTTTATTCAGAGTAATCTACTAAATCTTAATCTTCAGGGCGTTAAATTGTGTTCAATAATGCAATACTGTGGTTCCCTTTCAACACTATATCGTTTTCTTTAAATCAAATAATCTTCTAAACTCTTTATTTAATAATGACTTTAGGTTATGTGCAAATGCTGACTTCTTTTGATCACTACTTTTAATATAGTAATAATCAATGAAGATGAAGCAACTCTTATCACAATACTATATGGATTTTTAATGGTATGTCAACTTTATAGGGGCAGATATTATTCGTATAAACAACGATAATTGTAAATATGGATAAAATATTTCAAAAACAACCTTTAACAAATACAAGAACGAAGCCATTTGTAGTATATTAAGTTATTCAACGTTTTATCTACATTTTATGATATTACGAAATAGATATTGTAATATCAGAAAAAGAAAAATATTGGGTATAATCCGCTGTAGAGCAACCGTAGACACGTGTTTCTGACTAATTGGTCGTCATCAGTACGGTGTAGCCAAGGAATTAGGTGGGATAACCTTGGAGATGTAAGCTAAACGGAAGACCATCAAGTGACAGACCACCATTTGCAGCTTCAGCTAGAAGATCCTCGGTTTTGAGGACAACAACTAACGTCGCCACGAGGAAGACAATGTCAACCTGCGTGCCATCCGAGACCCAGGAAATATAAATGCATTGACATTGTCTTCCTCGTGGCGACGTTAGTTGTTGTCCTCAAAACCGAGGATCTTCTAGCTGAAGCTGCAAATGGTGGTCTGTCACCTGATGGTCTTCCGTTTAGCTTACATCTCCAAGGTTATCCCACCTAATTCCTTGGCTACACCGTACTGATGACGACCAATTAGTCAGAAACACGTGTCTACGGTTGCTCTACAGCGGATTATACCCAATATTTTTCTTTTTCTGATATTTTATGTATCCGCAATAATTTCTTATTCTTTCATTGATATTGTAATATATCGAAATAATTCAAGTATTTTTAATGGCAAATTAGGTGAAATAATACTTATGATAAGAATCAATTAATTACTGATATTATAGAATTATACAAGAGAAAAAGAAATATGTTAGTAAATTATGCATAAAGAAAAACAAAGAGCGGAAGAAAACAAGAGATACAACACAAAAATATTGTACGACATCATAACGAAGAATAAAAAAAGATCACCGTGAATATCAAAATAAAATCTGAGCAATGGAAATCTTATTTCAGAAAATTATATCAAGAAAAAGCACTGACAAACTAAGTAAGGAACCATCATCCACCAGAGATTAAATTTGTAGAGATTTAATTAAGTAAAGAGGCGAGATATTGAATGAAAGAGTTTTGATAAGCAATATATAGAAAGAAGACAACATGGTAAAAGAATGTAAAATAACAGTAATGAGGCCAATAGCGTACTATAGAGGGATTACATTACTAAATACCTTTGATTACACATTCGTAAATAATACTAGAATACTGTCAAATAGGATTCAGAAGGAGGATTCAGAAAAGAAAATACAACAACAGATGCAATACATATAATGAAAGAGGTTACAAAAATTAGAGATATGAAAGTAATACTAATGTACATATTCTATTTATAGATATAAAGCACTCGCTAGACAGAATAAAGAGGGAAAACCTAATCCCAGATCTGAAAAGCATACATACACCAAAGAAGCCAATGCAATTGATCTGCATAACAATGGAGAAGTCGAATACCAATAATCAAAACTGAGCAAAATACAATAGAGAGTGTCGCAAATTACAAGGGAGTACATGCAGGAGATGCGGTATGGTCATAATGTCTATGAACTGTATAAGTAAGAAAATTAAATACGCAGGAATCAAAAATAACAAACCAATCCAAGTAGTGGCATACCCTGATGACATACTTAGCTATAATTACATGAAAAAGACAAGCTTTAAAGAAAGCATTTAAAACAAATGAGCAACAAGCTAAGAAGAGAGGGTTTGAAATTAACGAAAATAAAACTAAGTAATATATGCATTGTGATAGAAAAGAAGACCACCATATATCTAAACTGAAAATACGATACTATAATTTTGAAGAAATTAAATCGTTTACATATTTAGGGATTTTTATTGACCGAAGCAATAACAGAGTACGTATTATAAAAAGCAGAATTCAGAATAGATGATTGTTAAAGACAAGAAGTTAACTCGAAACATAAAAATTCAAATTTAAATAACTGTAACCACTAACGGCTAAAACAATAAATATGATGGCTAAAGAGAAGAAAGTGTTAGAGAGAAAAAATATTGATACGTACTATGAGCTATATAAGTGAATAATGCGAAATTTAAAGACGAACAAATCAAATAATATAAACAATTTTGAAGGATAAATCTTTTGCAAGATTTGCAAATTATAATAAATGAATTGAATTCATAAAAGACACCGGTCTGGTCTTGAAAGTGATGGCTATCATAAAAAATTTTGGACGATATCTAAAAGGTTGCATTCAACCAAAATAAAAATTACTAAAAATATTCCTCAAACTTATTCCATAAAATGGACAGATGAATGAAATGACAATATTTAAATTTGTATTTTTATGGTTAATGAGAACAGTTCGTGGATATTAAAACAAAATATATGTTTTTTAAATTTTATATTTGAATGAGTAATGAATTATTTGAATAAAATAAAATTAAATGCATATATGTACAGGCTGATTAATTTTCGGCCCTCACCATGAGGATCTCGCTTATTATTGGATATAGAGTATAGGTTTAAATTTGGCGAAGTTGTGTTTGTTATTTTATTCTTTTACCTGTAGCACCCACATTTGGCCTTGTAAAGAAAAAATAAAACACATTCTTATGTCCACTTTTAAACCTCTATCCAATGGCGTACTCGAAATTTTTGTATGACGTTTCGTTTCTTTCTGGCAATCATCAACTATCTAATTTCTTATAGGCGCCATATTGGATTTAGACACCTTCAGAAAGAGTTCATTTTCAATTTCAACCATGCATGTACTACATGTTGACAAAAGGTTTTGATATTATGCTTCAATTGAAAGAATAAATTTTAAGATTCATTGTAATACAAAAATGTCATACACCAACAAAGAGAAACGAAATACTTGAAGTATTTTTTATTCTTCGAACCGAAATTAAACAGTAGCGAGTGCAAGATATTTAGAATTGTATTTAGAACGACAACAGCCTCATCGTACCATTTTTCTAGATCTTGACAGAAGTTTGGTCGAGTATGGATCGCTTACTAAGCCGCGTAATGTTCACGTCAACAGGAATATCAAAAAATAAAAAAAAATTGTAGTGTTTACCGCTTATAGCCTATAGAAATGCCGCTAACATTAGAAAAAAAATTATTAAATATTGGATAAAGAGGTTTCGTATTTCTACGACAAGGAAATACAGAGAGATTTTATTTTCCCAGGACTTGCTTATATTTTTCCTTGAGAAAATTACTGCAGTAATAGGTATATATAATATATTTTTTTCCTGCTGTTGCAGTTCTTTAGAATATCTCATAACAAAAAACAATATATTATTTTATTAACAATAAAAACTAAACTTAAATTGAAAAATTAATTGTGGAAACTGTTGGTGTAAAGTTTGTACTATAATAAATACAATTGTTTTAACAGCGCCACCGCACAAAAGCAATTGCTTAAGCATTTTATGCACATTTCAGTAGGCGAAGGAAGTCCCTTTTCTACTGAAATATGAATACAATGCTTAACCAATTGTTTTTGTGAGATAACTATCTTAACATAACTAGTTTTCATAGACTGGTAAATTAAAATTCATATTATGTAATAAAAACTGTCTAGATAATTACAGAAATATAACTTTGTCAATAACTCTTACTAAGATTTGTGAAAGCATTATAAATAAAAATATTATAAATAATTTACTTCTCTCAAAACATGGGTTCTTTAATAGTGACACAGATACAGAGCGTTTTAAATTTTTTTAAATTATTTATATGTCACTAAAGAAGGGTTCCTGAATAATGTATTAAGACAATTATAAGCATATTCTAGTTCTACTTTTATAATAGTGAGGAAATTGTCCGAACTATAAGCTATAAATCACGTCTAGCAAATTATTCTTTATGCTGATATAAACCTGAATATGAATTCAATTCATTTATCAGTAAATTCAAAAAAAAATTCTTGATGTTTAAATATTTTTAGACGAAAAATTTTCTGTTTCGACTTTCGTGCATTTTAATGCTTAAATTTTCGATCAAAAGGATATTACACTGTGTTTAATTCTACGGTCAATTCTATTTTACTTAGTTTCGTTCTAACATTATCACAAATATTATCACTTATAATACCATGAGTAGTCAAAGTTATGTCGATTATTTTTGTGGTGGTTACACGAATGTCTTTCATGATTGCATTTAAATACTACGAGTGCGGAGCACGAGTAGTATTCGCAATTATGAAAGACATGAGTGTAAAGCACCACAAAAATAGTAGACTCAACTTTGACTACGAATCGTATTCGAGAGACTATTCAATGAACCAAATCAATTTTTCATATTAAAGTGACTCAAAATTTAGTTACACATGATTACGTTTCCATGTCAACAAAAAAAACATTTATGTTTGTCATTAAAATTTTTGGAATCGTGTTCCTATTTAGTTCGTTTCGTTGAATAAAAACTGGTGTTTCTAAATAATGGGAACTGAGAAAAGATTTGGCACGAAATCTGAAGACGAAATCGATGCTGAAATTTGCGAAAATATCCCTTGGAACACGAAGAAATCCAAAGATTCAGTATGGAGACAATTTAGTACATTTTTAACAGCAAAAGGCTATAAACTGGATCAATCTACTTCTCCTGTGGACTTAAATGTCATCTTAAAGTCGTGGGCATGTAATATGAAGAAAAAAGATGGGTCCGATTATAAAGAAGGCGTCATCAAGCACATGTGGAACGTGACGGCGAAAATGGTTCAAGAAATGTTCTTCAATAAGTGGAAAATAAACGTAAACCCGTTTTCTGATGCAATATTTAAGTCAGCACGTGACGCCAGGGATGCTACAAGAAGAAAACTGCAAGCGTGTCCTGAAAAAAGAACCAGCAACGCGGCGGCACTTACAGAACCAGAATACTTAAATATGATACGCATATTAGATGAGAGTACCCCAGACGGTTTACAGAAAAAGTTTTTCTTAATAGCATCTTACGAACTAGCTTGGCGGGGAGGAGAAGGGAGCAACTGTTTCACCTATTACTTCAAGGAGGAACTCGATAACAAGGGAAGAAGAACTGGTAGAATTGAGTATAATCCAGTATTTTCGAAAACTGCGCAGGGGGGAACTAAATCATTGACAGGCAGCAAGTGGTTGATAGAGAATAAAAGCAATACCGATATGTGTCCAGTTAGGTAACCTATTTATATTTAATTTCAAGACGGTATAATTAATATTCTTCTGTTATTTAGATTGTATTATCTACTGAAATCGAAGAGAGGAAAAAATGTGAAAACAGAAAGGATGTTTTTGACACCGAATCCGTTTTGGGATAAAGTTGAGAATGCGGTGTGGTATAAGAACAGTCCAGTTGGTATATGTGAGATCAGTAAATGGGTGAAGTTATTAGCTGAAAAAACTGGATTAGATGTTAAAAGAAGGAAGATATCAAATCATTCGGTACGCTCTTCAACTGTATCATCTCTGGCGAAAGCTGGAGTCGGAGAGCAACAACTGATGAAAATAACGGGACACCAAAATCTGAATTCCATAAAATCGTACTTGCAGCTTGATGATGAGCACCACGAGTCGATTATCACCAAAATGCGAAGAAATTTTACAACAACAAATGTATCATGTACAACTTCGACATCTGTCAGTAATAGTGACGGTATTAAGCTACAAGAGAAAGGTACTCCCTCGGGTACTCCCAGTGATAGCTCTGTTCCAGAATGTCTGCTGCAGCACTGCAGTAATGTTAGTTTTTCTAATTGTACCTTCAATATTGTTAGTAAATGAGTTACATTAATAAAAACTTTCACTTGTTTAAAATATCCACTTGAATACCTTCTAGGAAGATATAATCGCTGAAATTTCCTGTTGCTATGATACGAAAGTAAATATTTGCTATTTTATTGGTTCATATTTGAACAATGACAGGTGAATTGAATAGTCACAATTATAATCTAATATATTGCAAGAAAAACTGTGACAACCTATAGTGCTAAATATTAAAGCCGGGAATTTTGCAAATTTCAGTATTCAAATATTCATTTTGATAAATATTTAAATATTCGAATTATTTGAATATTCGAATATTTTAATATTTCAACAAGTTCTTCTGTATCAGAATATTCCAACGCAAAAATTTGAATTCCAGTATTTGGAATTTGAATAGTCATAATTGTTTCTGTTATTCGATGTTTTGGTAATCAACAAGGCTGTTTATTATTGCTATGCAAAAAATTGCAACAAAGCGAAAGTGGAAAAATTATATTAAAATGATAGGTACTTTGTTCTTGATATGATATTAAACCATAGAAGAATTACCGTATAGGTTTATTGTGAAGGCATGTGGCTTTTCAGTTGGAAATGTTGAAAAAATGTACCTGCACGGTGGGTGCCAAAAATGTTAAAGGCAGTTTAAAAGCGTATCAGTCAAATTTCCGCAGAGTTGAATTTCACGATAATTAATAGAGATCCAAATGATTTTCTGCAAAAATTCATTACAGTAGATGAAACTTGGGTTCGCGACTTTGATCCAAAGTCAAAAAAGCAATGTATGGAATGGAAGCATAAGAGCCTGATAATTTTGTGTTAGTTCAACTGCTGGAAAAATCATGGCCACAGTTTTTTAGGATTCTAGGGTTTTTTTTTCAAGTTTTTACCACGTGGGCGTACTGGAACAGATAAATATAAAGCAAACTTAATTTCTAAAGTTTGAGGGGCTATCAAAAAGAAGCGAAGAAGAAAATTGAGACAAGGAGTGCTGTTTCACTAAGGCCCGGAGCGTTGCCTTAGTGAAACAGCCCACACAAGGCGTGTTTCAATGACTGCCATTCACAATGCAGGGTATAAAGTTTTTGAACAACCCCCCTGTTCTCCCGGTCTGGTTCCTAGCTACTACCGTATATTGCCAAAACTAAGTGAACATCTTCGGGGAAACCATATTTCAGAAGATGACAGCGGTAAATGCGTGGATAATGGAGCAAAACAGAAAAATTGCTTGACACTAAATATCGTTACACAAAATATAGGATTATGTTGAAAAATAAAATTGTTTTGTTCATCTCAGTTACTTGCTTCTATATGTTCGGGACAATAATTATTGGTGAACTCCCGTCTAGTGGAAGTAAAAAAAAAAATTGGACTGAGAATTTTTAATTAAACATTTTTACGATTTTTTTTATCTTTATCAGTGATTTTGAGAAAATATATTTGTATCTACAAACATATATATTCTTCCAGGAAATAATAAAGAGTTACTTAAAGAACACTTCTAACTTCAAGCCAATTATTTATCACAGTGTATTAAACATATTTCATATTCTTGGGCGGTCAAGTTTAAGCTTCTACCTTCATTTTTATTGATTATTTTCGTTGTGGTGATTGCCAAATCACAAAACAAACATATTAAATTAATAACTACAAAAACAATTTTTGTATGAATCTACTGTGTGTTTATAGAATTACATCACAGCGCATTAAAAGCAGACGACCTACAACAATGTTCTGACAGAGGATTTCATTATTATGTAAAGTAAGTGGTAATTACATTCTGAAGGATTTTTATCATTCTAAACATGTCTTCACCGTAAATACGCAAGTAAACTTCAGGTGTAACACTATGCATTATTATTTACAAAAATGTAAAATTTGCATTTTCTTTGTAAAAATGTATATTTTTATTACTTATTCAAAATATAAAATTTTGAATAATGTGAAAACACTGAATTAATTTAGGAGAAGTTTTTCATCAAAACAAATGTTTTTTTTAATACTGTTCTGTTTTAAGTCATATATTCTATAAAAGAGAACCTTTATTTCGTTATTATGTTAAATTTTTATATGCGTGTGTAAAGTAACGAATAAAATTCTACAAATTGGTGATGCAAAAAAAAATTATTTATAAAAGATTATAACGAAATATTGCTATTGTTTATCCAATAATAAAAAAAAATAACTGTTACTAGTAAAATAAAGAAAATATCATGGAACACGAGAAATCTAAATCAACTCAAATTTGTTTGAAATTACATAAATCTGGGTGCAAAAGTTAAGTACCGCTTGCTACACTCATTCATTTAGAATATATTAGCATCATTTAAACTATTAATTGCCTTTGTATGAGATGGATAATTTAGAGAATAATATTCGTCTCTTTTCGGCAAGTCGCTATCAGCAAAAATAAATTGACCGCGTGTGGTCTGGAACCCTTTATTTCTGTTCCGACCTAAAACAAAATAAACAGGAAAAGAAAAAAAGGAAAAATGTTAGGATATTTATACCCTAGGTAGAATTTTACAAGGGCAATAACGTGGCATTACAACAGTTTTCTACGTTAGGTACATATGGATGGAATAGGTAATTCTTATATATACATAAGATATTACAAAATCTAATGAAACTAAATAAACTATGTTGTTCTATGTGCTATTTTGCAATAATCAACTACATTTTATGCAATACGTACTTATATTTATGTAAATTTTCTTGATGTTAAAAAGAATAGATTTGAAATATTCAGATTTTTATGCAAGGTTTAGTCGAAGGATTAAGTATATTTATATTTTGAACCTGACTAATCCTACAACTGAAGATTTGTCAAAATTTATATAAATAGTACATAAATTTATATCTTTCATCAAATAGGGAATCCTCCGTGGGACTGTTTTGGGCCCATTGTTATTCTTAAATGAAATGAATGATAAAGAATTAATTTTAATGATGATTGTTATACAGCATTAGCACAATGAGCAACGGTGGATTAATATTGGATAAAAATGAATAAAAACATACAAACCTATACCGTATGGGGGTTCGACTGTTGCATATAGGGACTGACCTAAAGAAAATAGTAGATGGAGCTTTACACTCTAAATAAACGCGAAGTATTGGTAACACAAAAGCGAGCGATATTTTATTAAATTTCTGACAAGATAAAAATCATACGCTGGTATTTGCTTTAATCACGTGATCATACATTAAATTCAAAAGTATCAATTTACTGGAATTTATAACTGATATATACTTTTATAAAATCTTTTAACAAAATAATAAAATGTCGGTTTTTTATTCTTATTTCCAAATATAAAATTATTGAGTGATCTAAAAGAACCAATATTTACTAAATCTAAATAATGAAATATATGTAATGCTATATACAAAGTGTGGTGTAAAGTTCGGAACAAAATTCATAAGAGCGTTCTATATTGTTTTTAAGAAAATCGCTCGGACAGGTCTTTAAAATGTCGTCTTTTGACAAATTTTCTAAGTGACAACCTACACTTTTTTTTCTGTTTTTCGTAGACCTTCTAAGTGCTTAAAGGGTGTTATTAAAAAAATTAGTATCTTACATTACAATTTTTTTAAAAAAATGACACATTTACTTTTCAACTTCAATAGTTATAATTTAGTAAAAAATAATAATAAAAAAACAAACATACAAAAAATATAAGAAATTAATCAACAAAATGTTTAAAGAGCTCCCTCCATTCATTTGGCATTGACCAGCATTATAGTAAACACTTTCTATACCGCTCAATAATATCTGACCTAATTTGTTGCATTGCGTCACGAATTATCTGTCGTAAATCTTCCAAGTTGTTGGGTCATCTTGTTGAAATAAACTTTTGATTTTAAGTAACCCATAGATAAAAATCTAAGAGCGTTAGGCCGAGGGAACGCGCTGGCCACTCAATTGGTCCCCGCTGCCCTATCCATCTTTCTGTATATGTAGCATCAAGGTATTGACGGACCTCTATGCCAAAATGAGGAGGCACCTCATCTTGTTAAAACTAAATATTCTGAAGCGGTATGTCGCCATCTTCATTACTAGGAAAAAGACCTGCTGGTACCAAATCCAACTGCAAAAAAATTAAATACCGGGCAACAGTCAGATTTTCTTCAAAAAAGTAAGGTCCTTAGCAACGCCGTCCTGTCAATCCCGCCCATACATTTAATTTGTCTTGATGTTGAATCTGTGATTCCTGAATCCATTAAGGATTATTTAGCGACCAATACCTACAATTATGACAATGGACTGATCGGCTGATTAAAGAAAGTGGCCTCATCAGGAAAAATTACGTTGGCCTTGGGATTTTGATCACGTCATAACATTAATTCTTCACTAAATTGCAATCGGTGGTCTGGATCATCCTCGTTTAACTTGTGAATTAGATGCACTTTGTACGGACGATACTTTCCTTTTTTTAAATAATTTTACAACAAAACTGTTGTCCACGTTATTATATCTAGGGCAAGTTGCCTTGTAGAAATATGATAATGTTCCTCTGCTTCAAGTGACATTTTTAATTTTGTTTCATCACGTATTCGTGGTCGACCTACTCGAGACAAATCTTTTACACTTTTCCGTAAATTTGGCAACCAATTTACTTACTATAGATTGAAGGCCTATCAGGATGTGCTTGATGAATAACTCACAAGCTTCCGCATGAGTTGTTTAGCCTATCGCCGTATCCAACCCTTATTAAAATCTTTATTCTTTCCCGTTCATTTAAATGTCTCATTTTTTGTTCCAAACTTCAAAATATAGATTGGCTTTTTACAATTTAGATAACTGTCAAACTTTTCCCAGTTGAGTTGAGTTAAATTAAGATTTTTGTTATAATGACTTTTACTTTGTTAATGTGCCATTTATTCAAAAAAATTGTTATATAAGGTACCAATTTTTCTATATCAAAATTTAAGCAGTAAGAAGGTGTATTAAAATTTGAAAAAACAGCGAAAGTTGTCAATAAAAAAAAGTAATAATGACGTCATTATGTAAAACCCAATACAACAAAATACATCAAAAGACGGCATTTTAAAAATAAAAATTGACGTGTTCAAGTGATTTTCTTAAAAACATCATAGGAAGCTTTTATGTATGAAACCACACAAGTATATATAAATACATATGCTTTCAAGTTCTGCTATGTATACAGGATGTCCCAGAAATAAAAAGACGGAGTAGCAGATATGTAAAGTCCGAACAGAAACAGGCCCAAATATACCGCAATAACGAAGAAATTAAAATTTTAATTTTCTATGTTGTTTTTTAGATAAAAAAGAATTACATTACGGACCTGGCACAGAATGTATGTTTATAATTCACGTAAGAATGTTCATTTGTAAATAGAAACGAAGACGCATTCATAGAGAAAAATACGCTTTTATTTGTATAAAACGGGAAAAAAACGTTAAATCGTAAAAACATATTTTTTGCGGGATGTGTCTAAATAACGCAGCTATGTAGTCGGTTATTGACCCAGATGGGTGACCTACTTTCTTGCAGGCAATGAAAGATTGTTTTTATTTTTAAAATAGGAAGGTTGTTGCTCTTTAATGTGTTCGTAGTTGGAAACAGCTGATTATTAGAATATTCAATAAATCGTATTTTTCTAGCAGGTTTAAAATTAAAGTAATTAATGGTTTGGTATTTATTATGAAGTATCTATTCCTCCTCTTTTTTTTTAACACAAGTAATATGATGGTTCTGAAAAGCACCGATTGTGAAAGTGAAGCAGGTGGATATTTAGTGCAGGGTCGGCGTAAGGCCAATTGAATTCTTTATTATTTTTTTTCTGCCGTCTGCGCATGAATAAAGACTTGATATTTTGAGGGTACGTTTTTACACAATCTAGCTTCCGATTTCTGCTACTCCGTGTTTTTATTTCTGGGACATCCTGTATAATTTAAAATAAATTCATATTGATTCGAAAGTTCTTTTTACATTTAACAACAGTAAAGCCTAATGATATGAAATAGAAAAATAAACACTCACAAAATGTAGTTTTTATTGCCGTGTTTTTTTTTACAAACAATGTAAAAGACCTTATACGTTTAGCGTAACAATTTAAAATTAATGAATCAGTTTAAGTAATTCAGAAAAAATATCTACAATTTTTAATGTCCTTTTGGAGTAATTGCATTTAGGTTGCAACAAATTATGCTATTCCATAAAAAACTATTAAATAGTTTCATTAATATTTCAAAATTTAAATCGTACAGGTTTACAAAAAGTGCGACAATAATATGCCTGAAAATATTGTCCTATATCTTTGTTACCTGTTCTTCGACATTTTGAAAGGATTCTAAAGTTAGACCCTATAGATTACTTGCAAATAAATAACTTAATATTAAAAAATCAGCATGGATATCACGGTTTGATGAGGAAATTTTAGCATCTCAAGAAGATGAACCTCATTTACTAATTCAATTCGAACTAAGAGAACTGGATAAAGATTACAAGGATGGAAGCTATTATCTAACTTTCGAAATACTTGTCACATATTGCTCGAAACTAATATCGAAACGTCTTCAGTGAACAGAAGAGTGAAGAAAAAACCGTTCTATAATAGTAAAGTTGTTGTAAATTGCTATTGTTGCGTTTTCGGGTTCCAATAAACAACTCGTGCAATTATTTATTTAAAACAGTCTGTATATTTATATACTTAAAATTATATAACAATATAAAAATATAAAAACTAACGTAACACACTTAAACTACTACAATTTAATTATCACAGGTATTTATTTATGTCTATTACTAATATCTCTGTCCGTATTTATTTAAATCACACTTCTATTTATATAAGACGGCACTACTATATTTATTTATTTGGCTACCACTATTTATTTCCACTGTTGCCACGAGACCACTTCTTTATAACGAACTACTCCGCGATTACTTCTCCGTAATTAATGAATCCCGTAATGTCTAATCCCGGTGACCCAGTCGCCTCATATACACATGCATGAAATGTTCTCGAACAGTACCAGTAAATTCGGCAATATACCAGTGGAAATCTAGACTTTTTCTTGCTTACGTCGTACATCTGTGAGATGACTCACTGCATTTACGATATTTACCAGCCGAGAGAGAGATGATTTATGGCGGTGTGTAAATAAGAGCGTTTTTATACGTTGCCCGGTCTGCCCCTTTTTTGCGTGTGACAATTTCGTTTTTATCGCGCCGAGAGATCTGATTCTTTTATTTAATGTAAACACATTTCGTTACACTATATAGGTAGTTATTGTACATACAAGTTTATATTTATTTTTTGATTTTATTTAGTTTTAAAACTCGCACTGCTAAAAAGGAGAAGTATATTTTTAACATTATAATTAGGATTCGAAATCAAAACTAAAGGCTATAAATAAATAATGAAGACGTTATCATTCTGTTGGTAGCCCATTTTTATGTTAATGGACTTATCAAGCATTGTTTACAGTAGAATGGAAACTATTCGTCAATAAGTACCATTACAGAAGACATTCTAATAAATCGCGTGCCAGTGAATGACGCTGATGACGTTTCCTTTTTTTCCTGTATCATGACCGAACATAAAGATGTATATTGACATAGAAAATTAATTGTTTACTCAAAATGAGAAAATATTTTTTTAGGTTACGTATAAAATAAGCAGTGAATGTTATATTTAAATTTAGTTAATAAGTAAGATAAATATTAGTCACATTCTTCAAAGAAAAAATCAATTCCTCCTCATTGACAGTGAGTTATACACATTACTATTCGCTTGTATCTACATTCTTGCAAAATAATAAAATACCTCCTTTTATCATTATAATAAAACCACAATAAAAAATATTTATAACTTATCCTTTAAAAATCAAGTCGGTAGCCATTTTCTTTACTGAACAAATTATACAAACGTATGCTATATAAGCGAGTACATAATAGAATGACGGCTTTATTTTTTCTTACACTGGTAGATAAACAATAAAAGGAACATAATGAAACAGCAAAATGTTCTATTACAATACAATATATTGTGTACATTCAATTACGCGGAAATATCAAATATAACATGAAAACCCGTTTTTCAAACAACATTATCTTCGAAACTTCTACATATTACAGTGCGGCGAGGCCGTGTTATGGAATATGTGGTAAACGAGAAGACATCGCGGCGTACGGTTTGTATTAGTTCTCCAAGTGTACATATACACCTGTACTCGCCTTACCTATCCGTGAACTGACCAATTATGAATAAGTGGGAGTGGCCAAGAAAAGTTCATCTTGTAGTCTTAAATTTTTAGTTATATCGCGATAATATGTTAAGATCTGTGAAATGTAAGAAGTATTTATCGGTTTAGTGTGAAATAATAACAAATAATATATAATAAACGTTCAATTTACGAAATACTAAACAGGAGTGTTTATTAAATGAGTATATAACCGGCAAATGATTGACGTTTTAAATCTGTTTTCGGAAAATTCGAAATTTATTTTATTTTTCTCGGCGGATAACAGGACAAAGGTTTTTCCACTTTTCAACATCTAAATTATTTTATTGCACCTGATGATAGTCAATGAGGAGCACGTGGCTTTATGTTGATGTTGTTGCTTTGGATATAAGTTTATAAACATACGATTCTTCTGGTGTTTAGAGAAATAAAAGGTAAGTAAAGCTAATAAAAGAAAATATATTAGGGTGATTTCAACGCTAGAATAGCCTATAAACCTCGAAATCAGTTTTATCATCAATAAACGAATTAAAAGTATGTACCTACATACAAACTATAGAAAGATTTATAATGGCGGAGATAACCTACACATAACAATCTGTATTTCTTGTTTATGCATATTATTGAGGAAGCGACGGCTAATATCACGTAAAGATAACTGCGTCGGTGTATGAAATATGAATGTATATATATATATATACACTATTTTTGTTACATTTCAAAAATCATATAAAAAATACATTAAATTCTTTTTGAAAATTCATTTAAAATATATTAATATTTTCTTAATAAGGTATATTAATTTAAAAATGAATTTTGTGTGAGAGTTGGCTGTAGCATGAACAGTCCTTAAAATTGCTTCTGAAATATTTAACTTAATTTTGTAGTTTACCCAATCATTCAATGGAGATTTAATGTAAAACATTATTTAAGTTAGAGACGGGAAATCTCGTTCAAATTACCTATTTGAATGAACCACATAATTAATAGTAGGTAATATAAAATTTACTTAGTTGCTTTGCACAAGAGTATGAGTCCGAGGAATAAGAGAGTTACAGTTTCTAAGGACTAACTGATGAAATGATAAGTTACCACTTGTTATCAGTGACGGATTCTTTAGTGCGGGACGGGAGACTATATATAAGCTTCCTCACTTTTCGAGAATTAAATAAATAATTTAAAAAATTAAAACAAAACGTTAGATAAAATTAGTTCAAAAACATTAATAAACAGTTCTTTTATGTTGGCTTTAAATTAAAACCAGAAGGGGTACATTTGGTCTTACAGATTGTCGAAATTTAATTGTTGTGTCTTATAAGTGTATATGCACACAGCGCATTCTTTAAACACTAATTCCAAATAATTATGTTATATATGAGGTTCTCCTTTATCAAAAAAAAGAAAAGGTGTAGGCACAACATGACTTTCTTACACGTACGTGCGTACCAAAATGTGGATACAAAGTTTTTCCAAATTAAATTTTAAATCTTTAAATACAATAAACCTTTGAGTATACGTGTTACTGCCGGTCTAAATTTTAAAAATTTTTGTATATAGAATATATTCCAAATCCACCTCAAAGTACTTTTATTATCTTAATAAATCTCTATAGAATGCATAATTTGATAAATATTTGCAAAGGGCTGCTATTCGATAAGAGTAAAAGTATTACTACCGGTCCAAATTCCAAATACTGGAATTTCTTTTATAAAAAAATTATTGCAAATGCAGTTCTATATACTTTTGTGTTCATAATAAATTTGTGTTGAATGCATCATTTGCGAGATATTTGAAGAAAACTGCTATTTGATAAGTGTTACTTCCCGTCCGATTTAATTTTGAGAAACAGAAACTGTTTCAATTCGGGGTCTAAATACTTTTGTATACTAGATGAATCTGTATAGAATGCATAATTTGCGAGATATTTGCACAAAACTGTCATCCGTCACGACAAAAAGATCTACTTCCAGTAGGAATTTCGAGACACTTTCTCTATAGAATCTAAATTCACTTTCTAGTATTTTAGTTTTCCTTAGAAATTTGTCTAAGCTTAGCAGTTGACGAAATATTAGTGAGTTTTGACATCTTCACTGAAGTAAACTACTACTTTCGGCTTACCGATTTTACTGAATATATTATCAGACCTCAATAGGAGGATCGTACTTGTAAATATAAAGTTTGGCATTGATAGCTCTAGCCGTTTGATCGCTATCGTGGTCACACACACAGAGACTGAGACATGTTTGCAAAAATAAATTCTCTAGGTCGAACATTTTCATCATCACAATACTTCTTTATATTACAAATAAGCAAGTGAAAATGTTTTTAAAAAATTCACAAATATTATTTGAAAAACAAAAGTAAGCATTGCTATTATCTTCCTGGTTTTAAAAAAAATCTGAAAGTGTATATTTGTAAAAGACTGAAAATTATGCATGTGTAACAGTCACGCAAAAGTTACAAGTGTTTTCTGTTATGCACTGAAAAAAAACAAATAACTTAATGCACAAATACATACATATTTCGAACATTTTTGCAGTTCAATATAAGCGGGAAACCAGTATCAATTGAATTTTCAGAGAAGTATATATATTTTTTTAAATTTTATATAGAATTAATATTTCAAGTCTGTTAAAAATCACTTGATATATTCAGATTTATTATTTTACTTTTAACTTTTAAAATATTCGAACAATAGCTTATACGAGGTGGACGCCATAAATTCTCGGCCTGATACACGAAAAAAGAAACTTGGAACAATATAGGAATTTTTATTTTTCAATGTAATCTCCCCTAACTTCTATAAATTTATTACAACGATTAATTAATAATTCGAAACCCTTGTAAAAATAATCTGAAATTTTTCCGTCAAGTAGTCCTATAACAGCTGCTTGCAACTCACTGTCGTCCTTAAAACTACGTCCCCTATGGTCTTTTTTTAAATTAGGAAACAAAAAAAATCACAAGGAGCCATATCCGGACTATACGGTGGATGTTCCAATTCTTGAAAGCCGCATTCGCGGATGGCAGCTTCTGAAATGTCGGCAGTATGGCAGTATGCGTGCAATAATCGCACACCTTTTGTCAATTGTCCACGACGTTTTGCACGAATACTGTCCCTTAATTTATTCAATAAAGACGCATAATATGTGCCGTTCACACTTGTATTGCGCTCTTTAAAGTCAATTAGCAAAATACCCTCACAATCCCAGAATATTGTGCCCATCACCTTTTTTGTTGATTGAATGACTTTCGCCTTTCTGGGGCGAGGTTCATCAGGTCGTGGCCATTCCGCAGACTCCCTTTTCGATAGAGGATCGTAAAACAGAACCATTGTTTCATCCCCTGTGACAATGGACCCCAAAATCGGTTTTGGGTCACATGTTTAAAAACGACTGCACACATTCGACGCGACGTACACGTTGGAGAGCTGAAAGAAGTCGCGGTACCCATCTAGCACTAATTTTATTCATACCCAAATGGTCATGGAGAATTCGGCGAACACTTGTTTCGAAAATGTTTGTTATCACTGCTAATTCCCTTCACTTTCAAACAGCGACCTTCTAGCACTAAATGTTCAATAATTGAAATTTGCGTTATCACTTCAATTGGTCGACTTGAGCGATCAGCATCTTCCAGGGATTCTTGTCCCAAACGGAAACATTTTGCCCACTTTTTTACAGTTGAATACGAAGGAGATAAATCACAGTAAACGCCATATAAACGTTGTTTAATGTGATAAGTTGTACGCCCTTCTTTTGTTAAAAATTTAATCGCGGTAATCAATTTTCGTTACTGCAGACATTTTCGTGCGCTAGTCATGTTGGTTGGCCGGTTACTAAAAACTACTAAGCTTCAACCTTCATATTTATAGTGTACACCTCGCGTATGTGCATGCATGACGTGACGGAGTTTGAACACGTTTGAACCTGTATAAGCCTATCAGGCCGAGAATTTATGGCGCCCACCTCATATGTTGCTGAACTACATTATTCAAGTAAAATTACTGTCTTCTGTACAGTTAATAGCTTTTAATTTAACGTTTAGAAATCAGTTTCATAATTATTTCTACTTTTTTCAGTGTACTGTACTTAATTTTTTGTACTCACAGCCTTTAAAATGACATTTCCCGCAGGCATCGCTCGACCAGCAACCAGTGCTTCTCGGTCCACTCGACTGTAAAAATTGCAAAAAACACTGGCTCTTTGGGACATTTAAAAAAGATCAACCTTGATAGTAATAAAATTTACTTTATAAAATACTGCTCCAGGATTTCCTTTTAGTAAAAGGAAATAGGTGTAATTGTTAAAAAAAAATTCAACAAATTTGTAAACGCCATCTATTTGACGACTGCTTAAGCGACATTAACAATGGCAGTTGCTCAATTGTAATTAAACCAAAAATGCGATAAATATATAACTAAATAAATAAATAATTTTAAATATAAGAATAAATACGTCAAGTGCAAGAATATAACTTAATTTCAAAGAAAGATGAGTAATAGGTATGATACTAATCACGTTAATCAATAATATTTTAAATTAATGTTTCAACAAAAAATATTATACAAACCACTTGCGTGAAGACAGCTTCCACTCGTTCGGGCAATTAAAAGCTCATGATGGAACATAGTTTTCTCGCACTTAGTTCGTAAATAACTATTCTAGTCAACACGACTATCCTGTCCCAG
This sequence comes from Amphimallon solstitiale, assembly GCA_963170755.1. Classification (NCBI taxonomy): domain Eukaryota; kingdom Metazoa; phylum Arthropoda; class Insecta; order Coleoptera; family Scarabaeidae; genus Amphimallon; species Amphimallon solstitiale. The sequence goes on along the minus strand of OY720679.1, from coordinate 61,796,726 downwards.
TTAATATGAATTTCTTTTAGCTGCGATGGTTATTTTCGCTTACAATCAGCACATTAAGCAGTGTCAAGCAACGCTTGTCAAATGTATTAGGTTATACGTTTATGTTGGAGCTGTAGAAGTGAAGAGAGCGATGATAAGAGCAGTAACAAAAGCAAGACCAAATATTTATCTTCCATATTGTGTTTGCAGAGTAGCTTGGATAATAGCGTAGATCTGATCAATATTACCTCGTGTTAATTGATATGGTACTACAATTGAAAGAGAAGGAGTGATTTTGAAAAAGAAATACCTTTAGACCTCATTGTATTATTCTACAGTATGTCTAAAAAGTATCTACTGTTCTGATTTTTTTTTTGATGGCATGAGGTAGCCTTACAAAAATTACATTTATCAACAATTCAACGTCGATACCCGACAAGAGCAGAGAATATTACTTATTCAATTATTGACGCGCTTATCGTTACTCTGCTACAAAGCGTGTCTCTGGGTGTAACTCATTTATCAACACTTGCGTATAAATTAGTGATCGCTTCAAACGTAAACTTGGCCGTACTCGCTCTACAATCAGAGAATAACGATCAAAGAGAAGCGACACAGACGTCAGAAGCGTGTCCCTGTATCTTCGGGGAGCGAGGCGGGCTTGGTTGCTTCTCGTCATTGGCACCAATGCTACATAGTTCCTGGTCTGCCGTGCTGTCTCCTGTCCGATGATTCCAGTGTACTTGGTTGTTTACCACGTAAAATCCACAAGGCGAAGGTAGGACACGAAACAACAAAGGATTAGACTATACTGTTGCTTCTGATCGTTATTCTCTGCTGCGATTATGTATCTTCTAATTGTAGCAGCATTTTAAAAGGTAACTCCAAGCATAGCTCTGCTCGAATCTGCACTTCTATAAGTAGTTCTACACTTTAGGTTTGTTTTTGTTTCGCTAAAAACGATTCTAGAACAGTTCACGTCATGCGCAGGATTATGTTAAGTGTTCGGGTTTCCGGAACTGTTCTGGAACAAAAAATGTCGTGTTTCGGTTTGTGATTGGCAGCCCTGGAACCGTTCTAGAACTGTAGAAATAATTCGGGCTAAAGGCATCGAGGTGTACTATGACGCATCAGTTCTGCGCAGTTACAGAACTGTGTTAGAACCGTTCGTAATATGAAACACTAACAAACCTTTTGTCATTCTGGAAATAATAGAATATTTTAGGTCGATCGAACAGAACGAACAGTAAAAGCAGGCTGAATTCACCAAATGTGGACCTGTCGGCGAGCCGAATATCGCCGAACAAAACGCGCTAAATCTTTTCCGGAGCTTATCGGTAAATCGAACTTCCACAAAACAAAATATTGTTTGCTGAATCATTTACTTGACGGGAATGAGCATTCGTGGTGTTCGCAACGTTCGTTATTCAGAACAGAGATTTTGTGTCCGTCATATCAGAATCCATTATTTTCTATTGTTTTTATTATACAAAAAATATTATTTAATTATATTTTTTAATAATACCATAGTCCATAAATTAGTAACACAAGAGTTAGGTGAGGCATTCTACCCATTTTCAGACTAAGGCGTAAAATGTTAGATGCTGCAACTGTCAAGATTTTAACAAAATTATCAATAAAACCAAAACTAACAGAAAAAAACCTGACATCAGTAACTTAAGAATATTTGGTAGCAAAGTGATGACAGACATTCCGAAAGCAAATAGGAATAAATTGGAAAAGAAATCAAAGAAAACAATTCTTGTAGGCTATAGTGAAATCACCAAAGGATACAGACTGTATGACCCAGAGATTTGTAACTGCACATATCCATATTCTTTGCGATTATAATTTGGGTAGCTATCATTATAATAGCTAGAAAGTATAGCAATCTATTTAAAATAAAAAAGTTGAAGGTGGTTGCAAAAATTTGGAACAGTCTGTATAGTTATAAATAAAAATAAAAAATCACAATAGTCTACTACATACGTCCGTAAAGTCTCACTGCTACAACGTTATTAGTTTTCATGCTAAGCTCCGCCGACACGCTATTGCCGCACCCGGTATATTTAATAATAGGTATATAACAACAATATATTAGAAACTACGAACAATTCAAACACATTGTAAAACCAATATGCTCGTTCTGCTCTGTGTTCTGTTCGTTCGGACTAAACTGTTCTAGTATGGACCCACCATAAGTTTCGTATCTGAAATAATTCTAAATACTAATGCTAACAACTAACAACTTTTAAATAGTAATGTTAGAAAAATTGTACTTGTAACATTACAAAGAAAATTTCTAGTGCATCTAAAGTAAGTAACGCAAAAGTTGTGTTCGTTTATAATTAATATACAGGGTGTCTCTAAAAGGTGCGGAAAAAACGCTACCACACATTTCTGAGGGCGATCTAACCCAACTTACCTCAGTCCAAAAGTGGATGCACCATTGCATTGAATTGCCACAAGAATAACACCCAAATTACAGAAGCATATGTGTCCATATACGGAATGAATTTTTTATATCCAGATTACTCATAAACGGCTGCTCCAATCAACTCCTACCAGGTATACCTTTTCTAGATAAAAAACATTGGAGAATAAGAATTTTTATTTAAAAGTTAAATACAGTGTGTCTCAAAAAAGTTATTACGTTTTAAATGGATACAATATGCCGCAGGTGGCGCCCTCTACATTTTGCAATGAAAATGAGAGCAGATTTAAATTTTTTACCCCACGAACCCCCCCCCCCCTACCCAAATATTGTGACAATATACCAATTATTACAGAAATTATTTATAAAAAACTAAAACCAAATTGAACTTTTGACACTCTGTATCTCCGAAAGCATCCACTTTTGGACTGAGATAAGTTGGGTTAGATCGTCATATTTTGCCCTCAGAAATGTGTGGTAGCGTTTTTTCCGCACCTTTTAGAGACACCCCAGTATATTTAAATTTGAAATGATAGGATCTTTGAGGAGGCAAGTAAATAATAAGAAATATTTATGGTATTTTGTAAACAGTCCACGACTTGTGTATTCCACAATTTTTATGTTGTGGTGCGTTAAAGAAACGAAAGTTTTATCGATATAAGTGCCCGTACCTGGTACCAATCGAGCATCTCTTGGTTCATGTAGATGTTGATATACATATGTGACTTCTGTACTCTAACAATAAAATATGTACAAACAATTCCCGAGGAAAGCAAGGTATATGTAAAGCAATACCAAATGCTATTACAGGAAAAATCCTGTGAACAGTCCTAGATATCCTCTTGAAATCTAGACTGTTAGCGCCAAATTTCTGTATATTTTTTTTCAAACACCAACAGTAGTCGACCATGATTGGTACATCGCACCTCCCCTGATATATTCTTTCTGCCTTTTTGATGTATTGGCGAAAGCTCTCTCCTATCTGTTCACTACCCGCCCCAAGATTTTCCGGAAAGTGATCGAGATAAGAATGCAAGAAGTGTAATTTCAGACTCATTCTACACTTCAACTCTTTCATGTGATCCAATATTGTTTTCATCATTGTTTCAAACAGTTCACCCTTTACATTTTCTGTGAACTTCCGTCATGTCTGCCCTCGCTGAAATCCATGCAGCAATTTTCACGACATACATCGACTGTTGTTTCGGTTTTTCAGAAGCTATCTAATTTGTGGAACATCACAAATGCTTTCGTTGATCTTTCCATCTGATAACTGTAAAAAAAAATTGCTTATAATATACTATAGATAGAGACTACTTTTGTTCAAGGCCTTAACAAACTGCTTCATAATTTCCAGTTTAATGTGGAGTAGTGCCAAATAACTCTATCTGGGTCAACTAAGGCAGGATTTGTAACATTCTATTATACCCGGTGTCAACATTTGTGTCTTGAGCCAGGTAGACGTAAACCAGTGTTTGTCGCTAACTCTGCTGTCCTATTGACATAAATGGCAAAGGAATTTAGTGTAGCTTGCTTCACGCACCCTCTAAGTCACTACATCCCATCTTTGCTCACTGATTTGATTTTGTGTTAAACAGTTTGCATTGTGATGTAATGTGCCACAGGTATCGAAGCTGGAATGTTTCCGTTATGAAGTAGTACTGCCTGTAATCATTTTCCTGTTCTATCAATCCTGGAATGTTATTCCACTAGGTCAGATCATCTTCCTTCTTGAAATACTTCCTGAACTTCTTATCTTTGTGTCTATAGCAAGAAATGGTAATTCCAGGCGCAAGAAGCTTTTCCCTTTCAATAGTTACCCTATTTAATTTTCGTTCTTCGTGAGACCGAGCTCTTGTATGAGATTACTCAACTCCAGTTGGTTAAACCATTGCGGACTTACTGCTTTTGTGGTTGCTGAAAATTCATATCAACTTGCTTGTCCTCGAAATTCCGTGTTACCTACAAAGAAGCACATTTCTAAAATCTGAAGACCTTATTTAGTTAATATGACTTATCAGACGCTTTGCTGCAATAATCAGGTTAGTGTAACTCTTAGAATTGATCAGAACTGGTGTTCGACCAAATATAATGAGAGGGATTCTCTTTTACAAAACCTTGTATACCTAGCTGTTTTAATATTAAATGCAATAAAAAGCACTCAGAGAATGGCGCGTAATATATGTTACTGGTTAATAATTGTTTCAAAATTACAAAATTCTGATTTTACATCACTTTTCCAGCCTATCAATAATATTAATTATAGGATTCTATATCTGTCAAACTTGATCTCGTGATAAAAATTTTAAATTAAAATACAAAACACGTTAAATATCTAATCATTCGATTTAGTGTAATTGGACTAATATCTAACATCAATATTTTTCGATCAACGTACTATAGTGATAAATAATAATTGTACCAAGTACAACAAACACAAATTGATAAGTCAATGACTTGAAAAACATGTAAATATCTGGAAAATTATAGAAGACACGCAAAATGATATTTTATACTGGATGTTCCAGCGAAGCAATAAGATCGATTACTTGTATCTGGTTAAACTCAATTATGGCTTAAAATTTGAAAACACAAGTTACCATGACTTTACACGTAACATACTTAAACTTAATCTAAAACAGCTTTTTATAATATTTTCTATTTACAAATATCTAATTTTCGCAAAAATGTTAAAATGTACTAAGCGAAAAACTTAAGAATTCATGAATTAGCAATAATTTAAAAATATCGCAGTTGCTTTGTATCAAAATATTCTTAAAACAGCAAACTTACATTTAATGCTTTAATTCAAAAAGATGATCGTCATTATAACAACACAAATTAACTTTATCCCAAAAATAAAGTATTTAAAATTGGAATTAATAAATATGATCATGTTTCATGCAGCGTTATCAACGCTACATCATAGATTTAACAAAAGCGTTCGATAAAGTACCAATAAAAAACGTAATCAGAGAACTGGAAAGACATCAGACACCGCCAGAAATTATCAAGATAATTTAAAAGTTAAAAAAGGATAGTTAATTGATGAGGCTGATACATGTTGAAACTCCATATTTAACTGATAAATAAATTACGTAAACTTGGTTTCAAAAATTATTTAAAGTTTGGCGAAACGATATTGTAGTGATATTATTAAATAATTTTTGAAACCAAGTTTACGTATTTTATTTATTCAGTTAAAAAAGGACAATACAAATAGGTACAAATATGGCAGGGAGCATCTACAGAAATACCGACTCCAGGAGGCATTGGACAAGGCAACAGCTTGAGCCCCTTCTTCTTCAACTTGTTGATGGATAGGACAATAAAAAAAGGAAACAGATATAAAAGGGGGATACAGAATGGGTAACAGGATCATCAACATGATATGCTATACAGACGACGCTGCTATCATGGTCGAGACAGAAAACTATCTGCAAATACAATTACTGGCCTTCTATAAAATAACACAAAAACTTAATACGGCTATATCAGTCGTAAAAACAAAATGTTTAACTTTCGCTAAAGAACCGGTAAGATGCAACCTGGTAAGTCAAGATAAACTCCTAGAATACAAATTAAATACCTTGGAGTAAACATATCCAGTCACCAGAATCTGTCAAATGAAGACAAGTTAATAAAGCGGCCGTCTAAGTGATGTTATATGGAAGAATAAACAAATGAGAATAGAAGGCAAAATCCGCATTTATAAAACATATGTGAGACCAGTACTGACCTACGGCATCGAAGCCAAAGCAAACACCAGTAAAACAAAAGAACAATGCGATAACCCAAAATGAAGACTCTGAGAACAATAGCAGGCAAATTTTTTGGGATCGAGTAAGAAACGATGAGTGGAGTTCAAGACATAGTAAGATGGGGAAGACAGCGGAGAAGACACTGGCACGAGCACCTGTTCTGCATACTTTAAAAATAATTTTCGAACTATCTAGAACAGAAATAGATAATAACAAGTTAGGCCCTTCTCGTCAGGAAGTACAATTACAAAGTGTCACCAGTACATTCTAACAAAATTGATAATTAAGGGTCCTCTATATTCTATAGTGGATCGAAAATGTAATATTGGTTGCATATCCACTATATAGGAACCTTAATGAGTAATATGTGTGTCACAATACCACCTACAGTTAAATATATACATATTTCACATTAATCAAATAATTTTAATGTATGATAACAATTAACAATATGCTGAGGTTTCGACATACTAAAGTATCGCTATTATCAACAATATTAACATGGACGGGGTGCCCCAAATGGATGGCGTTTTGGAACTATATAAAGAACAAATTATCAGAATTAATTCAAATTTTGTAGGTGATAGTAATTTGACCTGATGAAGTATGTTTTTCATATATGTAGTTGGATGCATGTAATGTTGCTGCGTTTTTCCCCAACTATGTGTCAACTACTTTATTAAATCAAATAATTTTTCTCAGTGTGAAAAAATTACTAATATTCCCAATTGTAACTGATACTGTTAATTAGCGAAATTGAATTTTAAAAATCTAGCCGTGTGTAATATTTGAACTTATACTTCAAAGTTTGCAGGACTTTGCGAGCTACCACCTGCACCAAGACAGGACGTGAGAATGATTCATTTTGTAACGTCTTAACCTGTATTCACAATCAAACAATCATATTGCTAGAAAATTCGGATTTCAAAAAAGTTTAGTTTTAATGTATTTTTTTCTACAGAAGGATGATCAGATAAGATATATAAGTGATGATAATTTAAATTCTGAAAAATAAATATTTTAAGAAATGTATTTGAAAAGTACCACACCAATTGGTACCAACTTGATGGAGCATCAAAACATTTGATAGCAGAAATTCGAGCAGAATTAACAAATCTTTTATTTTTTATTATATATATATATAATATATATTATATATATAAGCGGGGGTCCTACAGCCTCAGCCGTTTCCCGCATTTCGATCTCCATCTCTTCCTGTCTCTCCAGATGTCTTCATCTATTGCTCTGTCTTTCATTGTTTCCATAACCCCACTTATCCATGACTTTGCCGGTCTTCCTCGTTTCCTTCTATTCGTTGGGTTGTATTCTAGAGCTCTTCTTGGCCATCTGTTTTCCTCTATCCGTATTACATGTCCGTACCATATCAGTTTCCTCGTTTCTATTCTTTCTGAGGTTCTATGTATTCTGTTGGTTCTTTTGTCGGATTTTTCGATTTTTTATTTTCAAAGCATAAATAAGAATTACGATATTTATATTGTTATAGTAATTATTGTTTCTGTTGCTTGAATTTGGATATATTTATTTTTGTTGTTGTTTGTAGTCTTAAAATTTGTCTATTGGTCATAAGCTGTTCTTATGAAGTATTTCTTGACGTTGTTCGTAAATGCAATATGTCGCTGCCATACTTTTATGACCTACACCATATACAAAACAGATAAGAATAGTACTATATGAAAGTAAATGCTTATATAAGAAGTCTTTATACACTAAATAGCATATTTAACTTATGATTCAAATAATAATTAATGTACAAGCTGTCCTATTTTTAAAGAATGATTTGAAAGCATTTTATTGCACACTCCTGTATAAATTCTAACACCAAAGTAAGTTAATCCAAGACTTCTTTAAAATATGTTAAAAAAATTACATTCAGTTTTTTTAAAGAGCAAAAAATGCAAACATTCTTTAAAAAAGTTGTATAAAGTTTGATAGGAAAACCAACTAGGTATGTATGATAACAAATATAGGATTTTTAAGAGGGGTGTTTACCTATCGAAAACTAAGGCATCGCCGTTTCGCGTTTTTTAAACTTATTTTGTAATTTTAGAATCTCAAATTTGGGTTAGTGATGCACAAGCCATACATTTATAATGTCCAGGTCAGTTTTTGTACTAATTTATTTTCTTAAAAAAGTTATGTGTTTTAAAAATAACCACAAAAATGCATGAATTTGATTAATGTCTACTAACTAAGGCTGGTACACAAAAGAAAAAAAACGACCTCTACGCGCCAGCTGCACATTTGATGTATGATATAAAAAAAATATATATAATTATTTTCGAATATAAAAAACATTAAACAGTAAATATAGTTAAACACATTTCACACGAGGTTTTTCGCATCGTCTATCCCCACTTTACGGTCTCTCTACCGGTCCTAGCGAAGACAAAAATCTATCGGCATCGGTCGGCTATTGCAGACTTAAATGCGAGTGACAGTTTAATTACAAACTGTCACTGGCATTTAAATTTCATATATACCTACCTATAATATTCGAGTGTATAATAATATAACAGTTATGGGCAAGCGAAAATTGGCTTATTATAAAACATTAACAACATCAACAGTTCCGTAAGTACTCATTCTTTATACATTATGTTTCCCATCTATAGTATTCTTTAATCTATGAATAAAACCGAAGCGCTGTGATGGAAACCGAATATCGTGTAGCTCAACTTACTCACACACCCTTGCGTCTACCCGCCCCGCGAGTAATATAAGTTGCATAAGTTCCTATTTGTTGGTAAACGCCCGTCTTGAATAAAAAAGTTTTTACCTAGTAGAGATAGATGAGGCAACATTGCATGAATAAGAATGTTCTATAAACATACTTCACCTGAAATTACTATAATTTGCAAAATTTGAATTAGTTCTCAGTACCTAGTTATTCAAATTCTTCTAATACGACATCCATATTGGGACACTCGGTATATGTTACTATTATTTATAACAGTGAAATTGTAGTATTTTGAAAATTCTTTAATATTAGAGAGAATTCTTGAATGAAGCAAAAATTTGTAGTTTTCAACAGAATGCAAATTTCCATATTCAAAGAAATATTTTGTGTATTTACCCCTTCATTTCATTATGTTGCAAGCATGTATAAAAATTATTGTTGTTAATTTTTGATTAAATATCATTTTTTGGCGGAACTTTTAATATGTTTATAACATTTTCCGTATGCTCATATACATATATGTAATATTTAAAATCAATAAAAAAAATCTTACATCAATAATGATGATTATTATTGCCTGAAACATACAAGAAAAATCAGATAATTTATATTAATTTACGGACAAATTAATTTCAAAACTAATTATATAGTCGACTTGAAATTAGATGTGTTAATTGCTTGCACAAAAAAATATATATCCGAATTTGTATTATTAACATTATAAAGGTATTAATTTTACTACCTAATAGTAATTATATTTAGATGGCTCGTTTGCTATAAGTTTTATTTTAGGATCAGCAGTATTAAGTATACAAATTTTGGAACTAAAACTCCATCAACAGATCAATGACATATTATATTAATATTTTCAAACACATTTATTTTTAATGTTTAATGAATGAATTGTAGATGACAGAATTCCGAAAAGTGAATACAAAATAATCTTAGCATTACAGCGCTACATACAGTACATACTAGTGCAAATATTTTATTCTAAATAACTCTTCTATTAATTATTTCGAACTTCTTTAAGTTAGACCTAAGAAGGTTTTGATATAGGCAAGGATAACTCAGTTTAATTTAGCAAACATTTTATCATTTTTTTTGAATAATATATAATATTTAAAGTCTATATGGTCTGAGAAAGGTTTGAAGTAAATTTGATTGATGTGCAAAACAACCACAGTTCTATCTTATATGGTTCTGTATCAGTTTGCAATTGATAACAAGAGATTTAAAAAGTTCGTTTATGTTGTTTTATGAAATTATGACACATTTTAAGTATACGCAGCATTTTTAGAATAATGTTGTAAATTTGTCGGTAAATATAATATTTAGAAATGCATTCTTGGTCATGACATGGGTGTCGTTTTTCTTTCTGTACCTTTGTAAAGCCATAGCAAAAGTAATTTACACTCTCGAAAATGCCATAAATCAGTTTTAGTCTATTATTCCTGAAAAGATACATGTTTCACATGTAAATTAAAAACAAATAAGTAATAAGTTACTGTACTCGAAGCAGAATGGAATATCTACGAGGAAGATTTGATGAAAGGTGAAACTTAAAATAAAACACTTGAATACGGCAAAGATTTCTTTTTAATTTGTGAACATATTTCCCTTCTACATGAATACACTTGAACGAGTAATGCTGGAGTGCCATTGTACCAGTTTCATAATCATCAAGCATCATGGTCATTAAAATACTGCTTCAATTCTGCAATAACTTGTCTGTCTTGACTTTCCTCTCATCGATAAACAACTGACGGAACCTAGATCTTAGATTCAGTAAATAGTATGGTTGGAGCACAATTTTGACTTGTAATTCATCCACGGCGCATTGTCATGATGAAATAGACGTGCATTCTTTCTATCCATTCTGGGGTTTCTTTCGGTAATAGTAACTTTATTTTGCTCTTCTGTTTCATGCACGCTTGGCTTTTTAATAAGCTCATGTAGAGGCTTTTCGAATATCACATTTACCACCCTATATTATACACTGGTCCATCCAAAATTGGAGTACCCATCAATAATATGGTACCCTTGCTACGTGTAACAGTAACTAGCTTTGGAGAGAGTGCAGAAGAGATCTTTAAAATAACATTATTCAGAATGAGATTATCATTTTGATTCTGGCATATATTAAAGGCTTAAAGAGGAGCATCGTTTTCCTAAAAATGAGAATAATGTCTATCTCGTCACTATTTCATTTATATATATGCTCTGTTATTTTGTTTGTAATAGAGACGTTATCATTTTAATTAACTACTAAATTGCCTAGCATATTCAATAATAATTTATTTTGATTAGTGATGCTAATTGAGTATGCTTTAATCTAACCTCACTGTTATTTAAGCAATTTTTCAAACTAGTGAGTAGTTGAAATTAATCGTTCTTATACGCCATCTCTCCAAAAGTAAAATAATACATACGAAGAATATTACAAAATTTCGAAATTTCAGTTATATATACTTGTCTTATATATTATCTTCCGAAAAACGCAGCAGAAATGTTCTCTGTCATTACCTGGCATAAATTTTAAATCAGGCATTGGCCTCTATGCATTTTCAGTTTTTCTCTTATCCTTAGAGCAAATTTGCTCTCATTAATAGACGGAACACATTTAATGGTAACAAAGACTTTGTCGCAAATCTATGTACTCTATAGCTACTGATTTCAGACGAAGGGGAGTATTCGAGGGCCTTATGAAACATATATCACAGCATATAAGTTGGATGAGACAGGAAAAAAATATAATGTATTGTAGAAATAGAGTATACGTCAGAACGTGAAAATATGTGACTTTTAAATATTGGATGACACAAGTACGAGGAGATTTTAATAAACTGTTCCGGCAAAGGGCAGCGTTAATATAAATACACACAATTATTAAGTAGGTTAAGAAATTAGAACCAAATAATATATTATTAATTTAGTAATCAATATTTAGAAAAAATAATTCTATAAATGTTTTCTAATCCTTTTCTCTATCATTTTCTAAATTCAGAAGCTTGAAATAAATTTAAAAGAAAATCAACCATTAATTAATAATAGTTATAAATCATCAATTTACAACCCAGTATTTTGAAAAATTATTTCGATAGAATTTAAATTAGCAATAGTAATAGAAAACCATCCTGGCACATTATACTTTAAGAAATGATTTCAATAGAGGGTTCTGTCGATAATTTTATCGCGTATTGGGTTTAGAGAGATTGTAATAAATCATAAATTTGGCACTCAATATTTCGAAAAATTAATTCATACAAGTTTCGAATTTCATTGTTCACTCATACATTTAAAACCGTTTGAATTTAGAAGCTTAAGATAAATTTTAAAACAACAACTCTAAATTAGAAATAGTAAAATATCATTAATTTGACAGTCAATACATACTTCGAAATACTTTTCAATATATATTTATACCTTTTTGATCAATTAAAAACCTTTTGAATTCAGAAGCTTGAAATATATCAACCCTAAATTAGTAATAATAATAATAATAAATTTGAAACTCAATATTTAGAAAAAATAATTCAACAGATAAATTAATTAATAAATATTTGTCTCTTTTTCTCAACGATACATTTACCTCACCTTTTGGTTTTAGAAGCTTAAAATAAATGTCCAAATAGGAGGGAATCATTTCAACACTTTCAATTTGACCGAATTTATATTTATGTTATGGAGCTTTAAATACTGTACATGATACAGAAAAATTGATCACTATTAGTGTAAAAAAAGTCAATGAAATAAACCATAATTGGTTATCGTTTTATGTTTTCTAGTTATTCACAAAAAATACATTTTGTTTCACGCAGTTATATATCTATAATTTGGAATAGTAGAGAAAAAGAATTTCTTTGGTTTTCAGGCATTTTTCGATCAGAAGTTAGTTTTTTGAATTTAGTTCTCTAGTTAAAATATAAAGTTATATTTTGTATGTGGAAATCATAGTTGCCTGTAACTTAACTAAAAAAAGATCTTTCTCTTTTCTGTTATACATAATATGTAAGGTTAATTTTTAGTTTTCATACAACTTTTTATTAATTGTAATAAAAATATTTATATTTTTCAATAATCAATGACTATTGTGAACCAAGCAGAAATAAATATAAATACAAAAGACGTAACTTAAAAGGAATTTCAAACTATTAAGAATAAATATTTAATTTGAAAAAAAGAAACAATAACACATCATCGTCATTGTATCAGTCATTGTATAAAGGGGAAAAATGAGGTGTGGCCACCACACGACTTTCTTATACGTATGAGCGTTTCAAATTATAGAATTTTAAGAATTTTTTTATACAAAAATTATTCAAAATTTTATTCTAAATACTTCTATTCTCTTAATAAATCTCTATAGAATGCATACTTTGCAAGATATTATCAAAAAAGTGCTACTCGCTAAGAGTAAAAGTGCTACTTCCGGTCCGAATTTTGATATTTCATATATACAAAAAATATTGAAAATCCAGTTCTAAATACTTTTGTACTCTTGATAAATATATATAGAATGCATAACTTACGACATATTTGCAAAAAATCGCTATTCGATAAGAGTAAAAGTGGTACTTCCGGTCTGAATTTTGAAATTTATTTTATACAAAAGATATTGAAAATTATGTTTTAAATACTTTTATACTCGTAACGTACTTGTCTAAAGAGCATGACTTGCCAGATATTCGCAAAAAAACTGATTTTCGATAAGAGTAAAATACCTACTTCCGGTTGGAATTTCGAAAAACTTTTTTAAGACAATTTGTCGATTTTTTCACTGAAGTAAACTGCTACTTCCGGTCTACCGATTTTACTGAAAAACTAATCAGATCTCAAGAGGGAGATTATACACGTAAATACAAAATTTGGAATTGATATCTCCGGCGGTTTGACCACTATCGTGGTCACAGACAGACATCGGTATCAGGGGACCTCAAAACGTGTATATCTGCAAAAATTTTGAGGTCGAAAATTTTCATCATCACAATACTTCCTTATACTAGGTGGCTCAAAATTAATCACCCTGTCGAAAGATGGTTATAACTTTTGCAAATGGCGTCGTACGTCAATCATGTTTGACATTTGTGAACTAGACAGCTGCAGAATATAAACAGATAAACAATGGAGCGCTATACTCCGCAAGAGCGTGGAATAATTGTGTCGATTTTTTTTACCAATAATCGGTCGGTGGTGTTAGCGCAGCGTGAATTTCGTCATCGATTTCCTAATCGTGTCGCGCCAACTGGACAAACATTACGCCGCTTAGCTGCTCGACTCGAACAGACTGGAACCACAAGAGATCTTCCAGGGCGTGGCCGCCACCGGACTGGTCGTTCTGCCGAGAATGTCGCGGCTGTGGCTGCTGATGTTGCTGAGAACGAAGAAACATCAACCAGACGACGTGCCACGCAATTGGGCGTCAGCAGACGGACCCTACAGCGAATTTTAGTGAAAGACTTACACATGTTCCCATACAAAGTGCAAACAGTGCATCAGTTAATGCCTACTGACCTTCAGTCGCGTGTGAATTACTGTAGAGCCATCCTCAATCTCAACAACGAAGTGAACGATTTTCAATCGAAAATCATCATGAGCGACGAGGCGCATTTTCATTTAAGCGATTACGTCAATAAGCAAAATCTTCGTTTCTGGGGCACTCAAAATCCGCGTGTGATGCACGAAAATCCGTTACATCCACCAAGGCTACTGTGTGGTGCGGTGTTCACGCGGAAGGAGTGATTGGACCGTATTTTTTTGAGGATGCCATCGGCAATACGGTTACTGTTAATGGCGAACGCTACAGGGCCATGATAAACGACTTCTTACTGCCGGAATTGAATGAGCGGGGCTTGGTGAACATATGGTTTCAACAAGACGGTGCAACCGCACACACAGCAAGAGCCACAATGGATATTGTGAAGGAAGCATTTCCTGGTCGCGTAATCTCCCGTTTTGGCGATTTGGCATATCCAGCAAGTTCGCCCGATTTAACCATCCCAGACTTCTTTCTTTGGGGCTTCTTGAAGTCACGGGTTTATGCCAACAAGCCTCAGACAATCGCAGCCCTTAAGGAGAATGTTCGACAGGAATGCGAACAGTTATCACCAGAAATCGTGCGGAAAGTTATGGAAGATGCGATAAAACGGGCACAAATGTGTATCAATACTGGCGGCAGTCACTTGACGGATATCATATTTTCCAATTAACAGAAAAAATTTTAAAGGTCCATATAAAGATTTTCCCACTCAAAAATTTTTTTTTTATTTATCTAAAAAAGTTATTCAAAAACAAAATTGAATGATTAATTTTGCGCCACCTTGTACTACGTATAAGAAAGTAAAACTCTCTTTTTAGTTAAGTCACAGCCAACTACGACTCCCATATAAAAACTTAAAACTTCATGACATAACTCGAATTTCAAAAACTTAATAAAAAAAAACTAATTGCTGCACTGCATTTTTATTATAAATATTCCTGAAGAAAGTAGGACTTATTTTTATTATTTTGCTAAAGAAGTAACTAGAAAGTAGGTAGCTGTAAATCGAAAATTGAAAAAATCCAAAACAAAATACCATAGCCAATTTTGATTTACACTATTGAATTTTTTTACAAAAAAAAAACAATTTCATATATTTATCACAATTGCTTATGAAATCATCGAAATATACCCACCATATAAAAGTATCTCCCTGAAAAAAATTCATCTAAGGTCGTATAGGATTTGTATATTAAAACAACAGAAGTACACTTTCACCTTGGACTGCAGTTGAACTACTATAAAATTCAGTCGGCTTAAAACAATTACAATCGGTTTTAGAACTTTAGTTAGACCCTAACATACTAAATGGTAAAAGCAAATAATACAGTATTCATGGGCCCGTAAAGACACTGACAGTTTCATTTATTATGTAACCGATTCGAACAAAAGGTATAACCATTGATTGAGTTTTCTTCATGTATGTCTTTGTATAATGTATACTACTACATAGTTTGTAGTTGCCGATGGCCCGCCCAAGAACGAATATTTGCTTAGGAAGGCGCAAGATATCAAACAGAAAAAAGGCAAAACCTAAGAATAAATGCAGTTAATATACATACAATGATATATAGGCATCGGAAGTATAAAGAACCATTTTCTCCATGAATGATTGGTGGTTGATGAATAATAATTATGAAACGTATTGATCGAATATTACTATTAAACTAAATTGAATAAATAAAATTAGCACACATAATTAGGACAAAACAAATGATTTTTTCATAGAATATTATTAAATTCATTTTATATATTATACATTTTATAGATTAATGCTCGATTAGTAGTAAATAATAATAATAAACATAATTGAATTACATGAAAATAATGAGCATTGGCAAACAGTGTCCTTTACTACTTCAACTGAGAAAATTCTTAAATTATTGACGACAATACGTTGGTGCAAACACTCGATGTTCAATTAAAAACTTTTCAAAAAGGCAACCATTACAGCAATAAAAATACATTGCATGTGTTGATTCTAAATGCTCGATGCATGAAGAGTATAAAAACCATCAACAACAAGTGCGTAAAATAAAACATTTAATTCATAACAATATTGTAAAATAAAAGTTTCACATTTAACAGAAGCTCCTTATCAGGGACAACATATAACTTCCCTCATTTATTAAATGACATAGAGTGACAAAACAAAGGAAAATAATAACGAGGAATTGTGTTTGTATGTTTCTCTATTGATGAAGGGTTATAATAAAAACTGGAAAAAATCCATATGCAGTCACAGCTCCATCTATGGACCCCCGTTAGGGTTAGGCATCGAAGACCGCACCGTTAAAAAATAAAAGTGTGAGTAGATGTATTACTTCAGGTCCGAATTTTGAATTATTTTTTATACAAAAATTATTCCAAATCTAGTTCTAAATACTTTTGTACTCATGATAAATCTATATAAAATGCCAATTTACGAAATATTTGCAAAAAATCGTTATTCGATAAGAGTAAAAAAAGTGTTACTTCTGGTCGAAATTTTGAAAATTTGTTTATAAAAATATCATTTAAAACTTGATTTTTAATACTGTAAGTATTGAAAATCAAGTTTTAAATGCTTTTATACTCATAATGTATTTACCTATAAAGCATGACTTGCGAAATATTCGTCAAACACTTATTTTCGATAAAGAAAGTAGAAGCAGAAGTTTCGAAAAACTTTTTTGGTAAAATTTTTCTCAAATTCACTCTTGAGTATATTTGAGTTAAACTCAGTAGTTGACAAAATATTGGTAAAATTCGAGTTTTTCACTGAAGTAAACTACTATTTCCGGTCTACTGATGTTGAAAATCTAATCAGATCTCAAGGGGGAGAGTACTAGTAAATATAAAATTTGGAATAGATTGTTTCAGCCAAGTGACCACTATCAGAGAGAGAGCGAGAGAGAGGCATTTTTTAAAAACCACTTTTTTCAGTATCAGGGGACTTCAAAACGTAGACATCTGCAAAAATCTCGAAAATTTTTATCATCACAATACTTCCTTATATTACGTATAAGAAAGTAAAAAGTGGGTGTTAATTAAGTAATATGTAGTATCTATTTATAAAGGTTTCCCTTTAAAACATATCATTTCTAAAAACTCACACATGTCCACAGTGGTTAACAAAAGTAGCAAATAATGTATTCTGTACCGTATAAATGTTTTCACTAATATGTCTAACTGCAATTTTCCAATTACCCAGGACAGAATACATTACTGACTACTGTTGCTGAACCCTGGGGACATGTATGTATGTATGTTTACTTTTCCACTTTTAATTACACAATTCCGCGTTTTTATCTTTCTATGTTTTACCACTCGTTTGCCGTTTAACCATAGTTCACCATTGTCTGCCATGTAGTAAAGTTGTATGTCGTCTTTGATAAATCAAGGATCTTCTGATAGAAACTACACAAATAGTCATTAAATTTTTGGTCAATATATCAGAAAAACGCATAAAACTTATTAAGATTATATCTTAATGTAATGACTCATTGACAAATACAGAAAACTATTAACAAAAATATGTATAGTGCTATAGTTTGCTTCTGTCAGAGAATTCTTAATTTATTGGGGTAACAACAAACGTTACTATATGACAGAAATCCTGACCTATGCATTAAAAGACCCACGAATGACAAAACACAGAAGGATAATAACGCAAAACTGTATAAACTAAAAATTAATTATTTAAAACTTGTAGGTGTCGTACAACCGCAGACACGTGGTTCACACTTATTAGTTTTTCCAATAAGGTATAACAAAGGAAGTGTGCTGATTGAATAATATGTGTAGCGTAAATTCTTCACCTTAAGAACCCCAAACTCCATACTAATTAATATAGTATGAATTAAGGTTTTTGGACTATGGGATTCTTAAAGGCACTGCTAAATTTATAAAAATTATAGCATTACCCCGTCACATCTTTATTTATGTATGTAAATGTCACTTATCAAAACCTTTTGAAACACTGAAGTTTAAAAACGACATTTTTTATAATACAACAAATCTTAAAACAATGATAATAACTTCATCAGAAATCAAGTATCTGATCAAATTCGACAAAGGAAGAAGAAAAGCATGCAAATTAGTTTGTCCATACAGTTGTTGCGTATTAATTCTTGTATTATTACTTCTGAATACATATAAAACAAACGTTTAAATATAGTAAACACCTGATCATGACTTCATATATGATGCAACTGAATAAGAGGTATTTCATTTCACACAACTAAAACAATAAAAACATTTTTAACGAACAAATTTAATTATACAAAACGTGTAGACTTAAAAACTTCGTAAAACCAATACGTCTATTCCATAAATAACCATCTGAATAAATCTGGACGTAACTCAGAGTTCGTATGTGCAATGTAAATTTACTACAATTCCTAATTGGATCAATTAACGCCAACGTACAGAACGGACAATAATTTATTGTGTTCGAAAATGGACGCGAATTAGCACTTCTAACATTATATACACTGCTCGAATCTAAAAATCTATGTATGTACATACATACATACCTACATTACGAATATCTACGTTTATAGGTATAACGCATACGAGTTTACGAGGTCTGATTGATATTTTTTTCATTATAATTTATCTGTAGAAACAGGAGTATGACGACTTGGAATATATGACTCGAAAACTGATAGAAGAATACAAAAAGTGGGGTTTGGAGGTCAATATAAAAAAGACAGAGTATATGTGCATTGGTGGAATAAAACAAGATCTAGTACTAAATACGGGAGAGCAAATTAAGTCTTGTGACGAGTACAAATACTTGGGGCTAAAAATAACAGCGGACGGAACACTAGACAGAGCTATAAAAGACCGAAATGTACAAGGAAGAAAAGCGGTAACTTTAATAAATGGAATACTCTGGGACCAGAGTATATCGAAACAGAACAAAATGCTCATATATAACACCATAGTAAAGAATATTGTTACGTACAGTTCAGAGGTTTGGCCAATCAAGGACAGAACAGAGAAAATGCTGTCCGCTACTGAAATGGATTATTGGAGAAGAGCAACGGGGAGATCAAGAAGAGAACGAGTTACAAATCAACGAATAAGAGAAATTATGACAGTGGGTGAACGCACGATAGTGGACGAGATAAAAACGAAACAACTGGTATGGTACGGGCATGTGCAGAGAATGGAGAACGAAAGACTACCTAAACAAGTAATACAATGGAATCCAAATGGGCGAAGAAAACGAGGAAGACCACGGAGGAGCTGGAGAGAAGGAATAGACAGCGAAATGAGGTTTAGGGGTCTGACGAGTTGTGGGCGAATAGAAACGAGTGGAGATTGGAAATCGGAAGACGACGGACGTTGTAAAACCGCGTTATAAAAAAAAATCTGTAGAATGAGTTTGATCATCCATAAAATAAACGTGCACTGGAAAGAATTTACTAAAGTTACATTTCGCCACAGTAATTTATTTTTTAAATAAAGATTCTCATATAAGGTTTAGACTTTGATTATGTATTCTCTGTTATAATTAAGGCTGTATTACACTTATCAAGTTTTTTCCAAATTCCATTTTAGAATATTGTTGAAAATGACATGTTATTTTGATACTTCTTCAAAGAATTGTGTGAGTAAATTATTTATTTTCTTTTTACATTCAATATCAAACACAAATCTTGGGTAAATGTATTATTTTTTTTATTTCGTGCTGCACTATTGGTACTGCTATTTCACCCAAAAACTTGGTGAAGAAATTGAAAAGTGTAAAACAGGCAAGGTCAACAATAACTTGACCAAGAACTTGACGACAATTTCTTGATCAATAACTTGGTCAGAAATTGATAAGTGTAATACAGCCTTTATGTAATCTAGGGCTAGTTCCTGATGGTTATCACCAGAAGGATTTGCCAGTGCGGGGTGCGCATTGTTGTATTTTTATCAATCATATTTGTTAAAATTTTGAGGGTATTATGGCGTTACGATTAAATTTAGAAATAATAAGAGACTACCGATAGTAATTTTGAATCTAGGTAAAGTTCACCGAAAAAACTGAGAGCAATTCATTGAAAACTAATCCACCGAAATAAAAGAAAATGGGTGTGCTTAAAACCACACGGCAGAAGTGAAAACTTCATCAAGGCGAGACTAATAATACGAAATCCAACGTTTTTTCCGTTCTATATTACATTAGGGTCATCCTGCATCGACGAATTTAGTTGCTGAGATTTAGTGTGTTCCTTTTGACGTTATTTCTTCAAGTGCGCATTAGACAATTCCCTTTTTCGTTTTAATTTGTCATCGATTTGATTTTCTTCATCCATCCTGTGTAACAGAAAAAAATTAAATGCTTATAAATTCGTATAATGAGCAATTAAAGCAATGCTCTTTTCTCAACGTTTCTGTTTTGCATTGGTATACAAATTATAGTAAATGCGTGTGGACGTTATTTAACACCCGGAATATACTGATCAGTTTCCTAGTCATCCATATCATTTTAATAAACATGCTAAAACTTACCTGAGCGCGAAATATTATTAAGTTAACAATTAGCGAACGCAACACATTCCGCGAAATACAATTTCGCGGCCGTTGCTATGGCAGTGTTCGGACGCATGTATATATATATAAATAGACAATATGAATACTCGCTTACGGGTCCCGCGCTGGTCTGATGCTAACGTGCCGGCTTTTCACCAGTGCGGCTCGGGATCGAATCTGCTCGGGGACATGAATTTATTTATTCATTTAAATTTCAATTTAATTGCAATTAAATACCTCTATATGATATATTTCTCTCCATTCACTTTCTGGCAATAACACCTTCATTTTGGGATTCTGTGAAACGTAAGCTTTCTATTTATAGATTCCTCTATACATATTATTCGTTATTATGCATTATTGGTAATGATCATAGCATTTTGATAATTACTTCAGCATTTTTTTTATCAAACAGTCTAACAGAGCCTAATTACACAAAAAAATTGAAAATGATGAAATATTCGTAATAAACCCACTTTCCTGATATCTTCTTTAAAATTATTCACATATTCAAACTTATTCTTAATATTAGTGATAAAATAACATCTACTAATGCTGCTCCACTTCAGTCCGATAATTTTTCCATTAGAATTTAAAAAATATTCTCTTTGCAAATACAAAAGTCTATAATTACTATTTACCAAGAATTTTCCTGATACTACATTTCCGATAATCAATTCTTATTTTCTGAAGTACCGTGAGAATTACATGCGTTTTAGCACAAACTGTTTTGGTAAGAACTAAATGACCACAACAGCCACAGCTTTCTATTGGTACGCGCCGTAACTTTCAAAATATGTTATGGCACACATTAGATAAAACGACTGAATGGTTATAGTATTTGAATTTAAGTAGAAATAATAGACAAAATAAATATCAAATCAGTCAACTGTCAACAACAGTAATAAATTAAGTAATAACTGTGCTGGATATAATCATATTACATATTTTTAGCACGTGATTTTAAAAATGCTCCGCGATTACCAAGTAGTTTATAATCCTTTGGATAGATGGCGCAAAGTAGAAGCCTCCATTTCTAGGTTAGCAGGATTAGAAAAATTTGGTTATGTGATGGCCTTAATCACGCGAAGCTATAGCGACATCCAGTTGGCCACGCCAAATCAAACTCATTGCGCCACCTACCGGAAAGGGCAGGACAACGTCCACCGGGCCAGCTAGTGGCTTTTATTATGCTATATTTCCTTTTTTTTGTAAGCCCTATTTAACTTCCGATTAACAACATTGTTTATATATTTGTAGTTAAATATTTTAAAGTATGTATATGGAAAACATACAACTAATAATGTGCTTGTATTTGATTTCATGGCACGAATATTTTGTATAACTTTTTGTAATATAAAATATTTTGCATTTCAAAAGTATGTAATTCTTTTTTAGAGTTTACATTGATTTAAATATTAAATGCGTCATTAATATGCAGAATTTACATACAACATAATAATATATTACACATTAAAAAGTCCCGCTATTCAAATTATAGTTCTACTACAAATTTAAGATGACGCTGGCAAACGAACGTGAAAGTTTTAGAATTGCGTATCTTTATACAAATAGAAGTAGGTACTTTTTCTATTTATTACTCATTCAAACTTCACAAAAATACTCACTAGTAAAATACAAAAATTCAGTGTCAGGAGTATCTAAGAAGTCTCCAATTTTAATCTACCGGTTTAAGTAGAATCTATATATTAACCCTTTCAGCCCTGAATTTTTAAAAGCTAATGAAAAATTTTTTTGGTGGTTGCTACTACTTACATATGTTGTTAAGAACATATAAACGACATTTTATACATATAGCTTCGCTATAAAAAAAATTATAACTTGGTGGCAAATGCCACCATTAGGTCTAGGAGGAAAACAGAACGTGCAATTTGAATCAATATAATTTATTGTTTTATGTGGTATTTTTTAAAGCAGTTTCTTTGTTTACTAAGACATAAATAAATATTACATTTTTCACAAGCTGTTCTTGACCTGCCACTACAGTTTTCTAATTTACATCTTTGCTCGTGACCTTCTGTTGGCACTGGCCAGTGTCCACAATTGTCATATCTGATGTCTGAAACTCGTGCTTTAGCAACATGAAGCTTCTTAGGTAGCAAAAGCGGAGAATTTTCTCTTGAAGGCCTACCTCTTTTTGGGGTTTGGGTAGTGGGGATTCCTGCAAAAGCAAGTGCTTCAGCAACATCTAGCGTAAATTCTAGCAAATCTTTTGTCTTTTCCTTCGGCAAACCTATTGCATTAGCCTGTTTTCTATATTCCAGCCATGAGTTACATACAGCAAGATTGAAATAATGAAACATAACTCTGAGTGTCCACTTTTTCGATCTAATGAAAGTTCTGTATAAAGAAAGCAAAAAGTCACACTTATCTACACCTCCCATAGATGCATTGTACATTCTAACGATTGCCGGACGCTCTATCTGTACGTATTTTTTTTCCTTCTTGTCCCACCTTTTTGCTTCATCTCTTGGGCTAACAGCGATAAAATTCGAAGCCAAAGTCACTGGTTTATTATCAAACCACCTCATAATTACTATATTGTTGTCGGACACTACGTAATCACAGGACCCTCGACCCATTATTTTCATTTGTTTTTCGGTTTTTATGGGACATTTTTCAAGTTTGTTGGCACGTATGGTTCCAGCTGCATATATTCCTTTTTTGTACAATTCTTCTAAAAGAGATATAGAATTGAAATAGTTATCAAAAAAAAGTTTATGTCTTGAATTTTCAGGAATTCTAGCGGCTAAATGAAGAACTAGAGAACATGTAATGCTGGAACTGCTAGTTTTAGCTTCTTCAGTGAGTGTGGTGGAGCCTTGGTAAACCAAAGAGCGGTATATTATGCCTGACTCACCGCATAGCATGAATACTTTTATGCCCCAGGGTGTGGGCTTTCCTCTGATGTATTGCTTTATATTGAGTTGTCCCTTGAAAGGGATCATGGATTCATCGATACATAGGTTCTCTTCTAGGGTCAGTTCTTCACATCTGGATTCAAATGCTTGAATAAGTGGACGGCTTTCCATAGTCGATCGTGTTGTTGCACCTGATGTGGATCATTTCCATCAGTAATATGAAAGAGTGCGCAATAAAACTCGTTTCTTATCACAATTGACGGTAACAAGAACGACAACGGAGAACGGGAACGGGAACGCGAACGGGAAATTGAAGCAGATGCACAATTGACGCTAATACTCCGAAAATACGTAGGGATATTTGTTGAGAGTAAGTGCTATTATAAAGAAAATCGAAAATATGGATTCAGAAGATGACGAAACTTTTCTTCTTTGTATGTATTTTATGTTATGTGTGTTCATGTGCGTGGCTATTAGAAAGGAAAAGAAGATAGATTTACAGAAATTTAGTGTTGTACTTACGTGTGAAATTTAGGTATTTGCCACCATTAGGGCCGAAAGGGTTAATACGTGACGAAAAAACATTGTACCCCTTTTTAAGCAAATTACGCGCATGGAGGAGTATGAGATTTGGCATAATTAAAGTTCATCTGGAGAAGGAGTGCAGAATGATAAAATTTATGTATAAGAGTTACAAATACAATAAATTAAGAAAATAAAAAAAGTCGAATTTCGACCACTGGGAAACCACTAGTATAGTTAATTACTTATAAGTTAAAAAAATATCTAGATTTGCTCCAAAATATATTGGAGAAAAAATGTATTTTAGTTGCGTGTTATGGTTTCTTATGGCTTTTAAATACTTTTGATATTAGTTAGATGAAAGCATGCAGCTTAATATTTTGGTGCGATAGAACATAATCTGCATTGCAGAAAGTAATCGCTCAATGCCTCCAAACCCTTGTCAAGAGAAATTTCTATTTTTTTCGAAACCGTTACGTTGATAAGTAATGGCTATATTATCAGACAAACTTTCTAGAAGTTGTAACTAGTTGGCCACTTGTTTGTAATTTAAAGTGTAGTAGAAAGGAAACGGGTGCTTCGGAATTGCACGGCACTATTGTAGGTACTTGTTCTCCAACATAAAATAAACAAAAAAGTCCATATAAACATATATCGCAAATTAATTTATTACTATGATATTGGAGCATAAAGATATTTATTTAACAATACAACATCCAAAAAAACTGTTTAAAGTGGCCATCGTTTTGTTGAATGCAGCATTCAGCACGACAAATTCATTCTTCTTTGGCACTTCGTATAGCATCAGGATGATCCTTGATAGTTGCTAAGGCTTCCACGATGCGATTACTAAACTACCGGTCTAACGGCGTTAGATCGGGAGATCGGGATTCATTAGAGTTTAGCTACGAGTAAAGAATAGAACAGGAGAGAGTCTCCTTAATAATAATATTTGTCCAAATGTGTGTTACATGTCAGATGTAGTGTCAGATATATGACAAGTTATTTAAAATACTCATTTTAGAAACTATGATTGGTGAATATTGCCATAACGACCTGCCTTGAAGTGGTAACTCCGTCTAATAATACCTATTTCCCCACCAGGGAATTTATTATCTCTCCTGTTCTATTCTTTCCTCGTAGGAGTTTAGTAAATGCATCGTGGAAGCCGCAGCAACTATCAAGAATCATCCTGATGCTATACGATGTGCTAAAGAAGCATGAATTTGTGGTGCTGAATGCTGCATTTAACAAAACGGTGGCCACTTTAAACACTTCTTTTGGATGATGTTGTATTGTTAAATAAATATCTTTATGCTCCAATATCTTATTAATAAATTAATTTGAGACATATTGCTGTGGCATATAAATATTTATTTTAAATAACAATATTGCCATATAATTTATATGCTGTAACAACATACTTTTGTGTGTATTACCACACTTAGGGTATAGTCTTTTGTACACATTATACTCTTTAAATTATTCTTTACACACCAAGAACTTATAATTGGTTTTATGTTTTATCTTATATTGTTGTGTCATGTACCTTATAACTATTGTGGGTCCTGGCAATGTTTGTGGTTCCTTCTTATTTGCTGATGATTTTTCTCTTGCTCATTATAGGGAAAAAGGTAATAGTTTTGTTCAAAGAAAAAAAACTGTATGTCTATTCAACATAATCATGTATTTTTTTATTTTGTAATTTATGGATTCAAAAATATAGTTTCCTTTATATGCACACCTTTATGCTCTAAACAAGATACATAATTGAAAAATGCTCATATCATTTATACCTAATGCCGGTTGTAATGTATGTAAATCTTTTGTTTATTTATTTATTCTACCAAACAAAATAAATATTTATCCTGCAAATAAACAAAAATAAACTTTTATTGTACGTTTATGAATATACTCATCGACGTTAAAATATTTATGTATAGGCTTCAATTAATTGCTTTAGACAACCATTTGCACGTGTTGTATCGAGCTCTTAATCTATGCCTTGTGAAATTCTAATTTATTATTCGCTTAATTTGAAAGAAATTGATGATGTCTAGACAATACGATGAAGAAAATGCTCATTTTCACGTAACATCTCTCCAACTGACCAACACCATTAATCCTATTTGGTTGTAATTCCAACTATATAAATTCAAAATAAACCTTACAGGATAAATTATTTACTTGTCTATTTTTTTTTTTTATTTGTCCAACAATACATTGATTAATCATTCGCACGTAAAAATCAATGTCTGTCCAACAACTCGTATAACTTAATTTTCAAAAGAAATAATAAACTTACTTGTTATCAATAAATCTATTTTGAATGTCCATTATGAACGCTTCAAATGAATTCAAATGTATTAAATAAAATAAATTACTGTTACTATATGTGTTGAAGAAATAATGAAAAACTACAATATAACAATTAAAAAAAAACTTATTCTTTAAGAGATCTTCCTTTTGTAAGTGTTCTGAGAAGTTCACCTCTCGGAGGTGTTATCAGAAAGTCTCTCCTCTCGGAAGTGTTATCAGAAAGTCTTTCCTCTCGGAAGTGTTATCAGAAAGTCTCTCCTCTCGGAAGTGTTATCAGAAAGTCTGTCTTGTCGAATCTTGTCTTCGTATTTATAGCGGCAAAAATAAACTATGTTGACCATTGCGCCCTCTAGTCCATGTTTAGGTTGGTACTGGAATACACTTTTCCCGTGAAATCGCTGCCCATATGTTGCCGCCTTGATTCACGCACACATACACATTTTGTTCTGACAGTTCACAATTCACTTAAACGTCAACATAACCTTCCAATTCAAAGGTCCCCTCTGCTTTGCACATGATTCCCAATGGTAGGTTTATTCTTGTTACTAATACCATCCTTCCTTGTGCTCGTCAATGAACCTATTACCTTGTTCATTGTTCGACACATATTTTTCTTTCCATTTATTTATGTTAGTTTCACTTTTCTTTCAGCCGGAGTGCGCCTTGACAAAATGGGAAACATGTTGAAAATAACCATTATTCCGCACTGCCTGTCCTTGTAGAACACGTCCGCCTCTAGTCCCTGAAGTATTGTGTTACGAACAAGTCATGAACACAGATACCTTTTATTTACTTATAATGTCAGCTTTTGAATACAAAAATATGTCACTACTGTTTGCTTCCATGTTTTACACATTTTTATATCCTTTTTTATTTGTCTAGTATTAAGCTAAGGTAAATTTTATTCTTTAATACTATCTAATTCTTAAACTCTCATAACATTTTATTGCCTTATGCATATAAATTTCATTTCTTTTCATGATTTATAACCCATACTTTTTGTGTATCTTTTCTACAAAAGAAATATATTACTTATATTTATTTTGTCTTTATTTCATATATTTCTTTATTTAATAAATTTTTATTCTACATCATTTGTTTTATATTTATTTAATAAACTTTACTTTGCATATTTCATTATTTACTGTTATAATAAAAATTTGACTATAAGTATGCAACTTTGTATACTTTCATGTAGTTCTTGTTGCATAATTTTACTCAATAATATCTAAATAGGACTTTTTCTTATTTTTACTTTTATTTCTAAGCTTAAACTAATTCTTAAATCAATCTCTAAAACTATTCTTATTTTACAAATTTGCGAGGTCACAGCAATATGTTTATATGGACTTTTATGTTTATTTTATGCTGGAGAACAAGTACCTACAATAGTGCCGTGCAATTCCGAAACACCCGGTATAATTTAATCTTTTCAACCTGCACCTTAAGTAGTTGTACTAACATCCAAGAAACTGATTCTCAATTTCCGGTGTTGAAGACATGATTACAACCATTTCGATATGTCTTGAAACTTGTCTATTCTATGCGGAGAGCATCGTCTATATAGGGTGTAAATATATGAAAAGGAATAATAAAATAGTATACAAGTTTTATAAGACATGAATTTTGCGCTTCCGATCAAGTTTAGAAAACGAGCCGTTTGAGGCGAGTTTTCTAAAGAAAGAGTGCGCAATAACACTCGTTTCTTATCACAATTGACGGTAACAAGAACGACAACGGAGAACGGGAACGGGAACGCGAACGGGAAATTGAAGCAGATGCACAATTGACGCTAATACTCCGAAAATACGTAGGGATATTTGTTGAGAGTAAGTGCTATTATAAAGAAAATCGAAAATATGGATTCAAAAGATGACGAAACTTTTCTTCTTTGTATGTATTTTATGTTATGTGTGTTCATGTGCGTGGCTATTAGAAAGGAAAAGAATATAGATTTACAGAAATTTAGTGTTGTACTTACGTGTGAAATTTAGGTATTCTGCAATTGAAACCCACGTATTTTCTTATATTTTTTCATCTTTATATTCTTTTACTGATTTATTGTACATATGTGCGTTTTGTTCAACTAAATGAATTAATATTTCGTCATCCATTTTTGAAATATGTAATTACTTAATTACTACATACATTTGGGGTTATGTTTGTACTTTTAAAGCCGGTTCCGTAATATACGGGAACGAGAACTTGGCCAACTTTCCCGTTCTCGTTTCCGGGTAGCTTGTCGTTCTCGTCCTCGGAATTGCATTGTGCATGCCTATATTTACATCGTATGATTTAACTTTTTTCTCGTTCTCGTTCTCGTTACCGTTCCCGTTCCCGTTCGATTGTGCAACCGCTTTAAGAGTTGTACGACGCGATCATTTAAATTCTAAATTATAGCAGGCGGGATTTTTTTTATTAGGTTGTCCAGAATGTCAATTATTGATTAATTAACATTTTGAAACATTACTTTGACAATTCAAATTGTAAATTAGTACTTATATACCAACTTAATTTAAATTTCACAGCCTGCTCTAATTTAGAATTTAAATGATCACGCGGTATTTTGTTCGAACATTTTAGAAATTTGTTTTTTTTTTATATTGGTTATACTGATTTTTAAGTAGAGCATTTTAAATATTGAATATTGGCGGCATTGACAAGCAAATTTCAATAATGTAATCGAAATGTTCCCTTCCAACTCTGTTTAATGATATTGTTAATTAACTCTAAATAAAAATTTAGCATGTGCCTGTTTTATTAATTGTACAATTTCTATTACACGTATGCTATATTGAAGCGTTTATATTTGACATTTAAATATGGTTTGGTTCTATATTGCTTGTCACCAACTTCAAAAAAATTAAATGAGTTTGCGATAAAGTACGACTTTAGGCAACTGAAATTTGTGTGGTAAAGCGATATTTATAGCATCGAAATAGAAGAAAATACATATAAATTAGTTGCATTTACCTCGTACGTTCAGGTATATGCGTATGTCCATGTAAAGTATAACAAGTTTTATAAGAATACAAACAAAATATCGGTGACGTTCCTTGTTTACACAAATATCTAGACGTATGCACGATATTGGTCTGTACCATACAACGCAAAAAATAAACATAATTTAGTTTGGTTAAAGGACGTTAGGATATTTTGTTTATTGTATGTGTATGTGTACCAGGCACGGTAACAGGTATATAGATCTTGGGACGGTCAAGTCTTCCGTAATATGTACTCATCATATTAGGTCTTTCATTATGGATGCAGATGGTACATCTGAATTTTAATGATATTTGTCAAACGTCACGGAATAAGTCAAATACACTTTTATTGGTTATTGGTCGTACTTATTTGCTAGCTACACGGAATACGGTATAGGTCATTAGCGACATATTTTTTTACAATATTCGGTCAGGTTAAATAATGCTGAGCGGGAAACTGTTCTTATCAAAATCAAGGCATAGGTGATCCTTCAGGATCTCTTGGGCTCGTTGATTTCCAATCAATATTATTTCGACAAGAGTTGAATACAATACTTGCGCGGCAAAATTCGCATTCGTTTTTTTTTATTTTACATGAAGCGACGCAAGAAATGTTTACGTTAACAAAGTTTTTAGTGGTTTTCATCATTGTTGCCAGGCCCGGTGCGTCGTATGCAGCGTGTTGTGCATTGCACACGGGCGGCCAATTAATTAAAAATTTTATTATTATTTTGTCAATGCGACTTTTTGTTGATTGAAAAAGAAACTGTGCTTATTCAATTCTTTTAATCTTCTGGAGCAGGCGGCAGTTGTCACTTCTTGCAAGTATTTATAATACCTACTTACCGTTTACATTATTTCCTTGTATTACGTAGAGCACGCAAACAGGGGAATCACCAATGCGACAGTACACCGAATAAATCTGTTTCCGTCTGTCTACAAAATCGCATAAAAATTAGACCAACCCGATAATTGTCGTGCGCTTTGGAAAATTTTTGTGCGTCTTGAGTTCGGATCAGCGCGATGCAAGTACATCTAAAAATGTGTCCGGGAATGCCTGTGATGATAATGATGATGGTGTGACTATGGGTGATTTGGTTTCGCAATCTTCGCCGAGACGGGGTGAAATAAGTGTTACGAATAATGAAGACAGTCAAAATTTTTAGGCCGAAGAACCATCCGAAGGAAATTGTGTTAGCTTAACAAACAGTGATATATATTCTAACGATACAAGAAAATGACCTGAAAATATTTGCACAAAAGATGTTTATTTTTTAGTTCAAAATTTTCCTCCTCAAGTCAGAATGGAGAGTTTCCGAAAGATTCTCAACAAAAGAGAAGAAATACCGTAAAACGGGGTTGCTCCGACAGGTTTTTGGCATATCTGGTGCTTTGCAAAGGAAACTATTCGCTTGAGAACCTTGGCTTATGTGCCATCGTAACAATTGAAGCCTTGGTTCTTTTTAATGAAAAAAATATTTTCCCCCACCCGCCCTTCACCTTTTCGTTTTTGTTTCTTTTTGATGTCGAAGTTACTCCGAGTTAAGCGTAAAGTCCAAGTTAAACTGCTCCAGGTTAACTTCAGCACCAAAAAAAGTCAAAACTATTATAAGTAATCAATCAGAAGTAATAGCCAACAAATTAGACGAATGGGACATTAAAGACAATACTTCCATGAACTTATTTAGTTCGAACAACTTTAATAATGTACATTTGACATATAAATCTAAACTAAAAGAATCTTTTTAGTAGAAAATACCACAAACCCACTTTTTACAAGTCACACACTGGAGCCCAGCTTTTTGGTTCGTGTATTCGGAGAACTGTATGAGACAAATAGATCAACAATTGCATAAAGGCATTCGTATTGAGGGTTCTTGGAGCCAAGGTTGCAAATTTTAATCACAAACGCAACAAATCCAGTCTATGTCGTTAGTATATGTGCGTACAAACATTTGCATACAGAGCAAAAAGAATCAAAATCAGTGTCGCCCACGTTTGTTTTTTCTTCCCGAACTGTCGACGGTCCAGGTTCATGGATTTAGGGCGACTTGCCTTCAAATTTTTCTTTGGTTTTCGCGTGGTGGGAGTTGTCTCAACATGAAGAGTTTTCGGTAAATCAACTTTTTCTCTTGCTCTTCCGAGTGGGATGGAGTGCTTGTTACAACTGGCATTTGCAATTGTTAGCCTGGTTTGTCGCTATTTTCTTTCCTCTTTTGCGAAACGTTGCTGATTCTTGCATTGCAAAATTGTAGAAGTCAACTAGTGTAAACTGGTAGTTGGTACAAATTCCACTTGGACATAATTTATATTACTCATATTATGCGACATATTATTAACGTTTGCATTTCTATTTCTGCAATCCTGGGTATTGTTTTGCCCATAAGCAAATCTTTTAGCATTTTATCTTTACCTAAGATCTTGTTCCGTATTTTTATTTCGATAGAGTAGCATATGATGTCACCAAATCATTCTATTTACTTTCAATTATTTATCAAAAAAATATGTTGATGTGTTTTAAAATATCTATTTTTCAAAATTGACATATACTATTCCTGAGAGCAATATGGCTTATTGTTCACTACTGGAAAGACATAGAATGCAGACACTCAAGTATGGCAAGAAAACTTTTGGTGTGTAATTTACGTGAAAAATCGTTGGTGCTTACATTAATCCTCCAAACTTTCTCTAAAGTATCAACTTTCTTGTACCCCGTATAGCTCCTCCCTCGTCTTCTAATATTTATAAAAACCAACTGCCTGTATGGTTCTCTTCTTGCTATAACGGATTTTTTATGTGAAGTTATTCTTTTCAATTCTACAAAATCAATTATAATAATTTTCTTTCATACTGTGCTTCTGTATTTATTTAATTTAACATATTTATGCATTTTCGTTAATCTGTTTTGTAATTCATCTAGCCTTAGATAATAAAGGAAATTATTATTATAACTACACGTTAATTTGTCTGAGAAATGCAACCAATTTTAAACTAACTGCATCAATGTATATAAAAGACAGTTTATTTTTTAATTTTGAATTTTCTATTTTTGTTTTTTATTTAGAAGTTGTAACAATTATGAACAGGTAATAGAGCATTAATTATACTGACCAACTGATTCACTAATAAAATAAAAGTAAAGCCAAAATTAAGCAATTTTAATTGACAATAATACCAACATGAAAAAGAGAGGTTTCTGGATGTACTGTTTTTTAAATAATAATCTATAATTTATATCTGCAAATGTTTATGTTTTGAAGTCCCTTGATATCGAAAAGTAGTTTTTGCCAACATATCTCTCTGTTTGTCAACATGCTTCTCTCTCTGTGTATGACCACAATAGCAGCTAAACGGTTAAAGCTACCAGTAACAAACTTCATATTAAAGATTAAAATTATCCTCTTGAGATGTCATTTAAAATTTTGTTCCGAAAGGATGTCTTACACTCTACCGAAAAACAGTTTTTGTGAATATCTCGCATATTATAATTGTATAATTTGGACAAAAATTGTTCACAGATTTACTAAGAGTATGAACATGTTTAGAACTTAATATGGAACAACTTTTGTGGAAGAAATTTTTTTAAATTCCGAAGTAACACTCTTACTTTTATAAAATAGTATATAATTCTTACAGATTTATCAACAAAAGTATTTACCTTTATCGAACAGCATTTTTGTTTCAAAAATCTTGCGAATTATACATTCTATACTGTTTATTAAAAGTATAAATGTATTTATACATTAATTTGGAAAACGTTTCGTATACAATCATTTTTAAAATTTGAACCAGAGAGGTCTATAAAGAAACAATCAGACAATTGAAAACTGCTATATATATAACAGGCCCCATAATAATTATGATCCAAAAATGATGCTGTATTTCTTCGGATAAATACCTTAAAGAAGCGGTAGAGAAACTTATTAAAATAATGTTTGTAAAGGATATAGGTTAAATGGAAAAACGTTGGAATAAAAATTGTTAGGCCTAGTGCACACGCATCGATTTCGACCGTACGGAAAAATATCGTACAATTATCTCATCATTTGTGTTATTTGCACACTATGATTTTCTCTGCCTAGTAGTGCAGGCATTTGCTAAAAGCTTGCGAAAATGAATCCGAAAGGTGTCGTTGTCATGTGATTGTTGTACCGTCGTTTCATACAGCGCAGGCGTAACCGAAAGTATTGGGTTCACCCAATTAATGAAAAAAGAGAACTGCAGCAGCAGACGTCCTTCCAAGCATTTTTTGTAGCATTCCTATCTTTGTAAATCGGTAGCGTTTTGTACCACAACACTGGTTTGGTTGCAATCAATGAATATCTTAAGCAAATCATAAAGGACAGAGATCGGCGTGAAAATTTATCGTACGATAAAAATCGTGGAGTGTGCAAGCGTTCGTTGGATCATATACGCCACTGTATTCACGGCAACGGCACGGCGTCCGTCTGTCGTAGTGGCAATACACGGCGATCATGGCGTATCGTGTGAAGTTCGAAGCTTGTGCACGCTCCTATGCTCTTCTTTGTTCCACTAAAAGAATTTGATCGTACGGTATTTTTCCGTACGATTGAAATCGATGCCTGTGCACTAGGCCTTAGGGAATCATATGTTAAAAAATAAAATACATTTAAATTTTTTCCATACTCTTTTCCGTCACAGCTATGTAGATAATATAAAAAATACAAATAATAATCACACTGAAAATTGAAAACAAAATGTTCATTTAATATGTGTGTATACAAATGTAATTGTGCTTGAAATTCATTTCATTTATGAAACAACATACTAGTTTTGAATTTGGTTAGAAATCCTATAAAAAAATAGGAAATTCTCCTTCAGAGAAGAAGCTAGATAGGCTTTTTCCATGAATATGTGTTGGATCTTTGGTAACAATTAAATTCTTAATGGCTACCTCCTCAATGTTTTATTTATTTATAATTTAAAACCTCTTTAATAATGTCTTTTAACAATGGAATAGTTTAATTACTAGCTGTTAGAGCCTGATATTTACTTCCACTATATTTTATAGAAAATGCACAAAATACAGTTCTTAGGGAAAAAATTAAACATACTCAAATAAAACTGTCGTCTTTACTGAAGTACTTAATTACATAGTTAATAACATTCATATTTTATGTAATAAACACAGTCAGTATTATCAATTATGTACTTAATAACAGTCGTTGTTTCACGATACGTCCCTGCATAGCCGTTGCGGTTCAACAACATCTGATAGTTGTGGTACAGCGCTCTGATCAATATTGATTCACTTTCTTTATTGATACCACCATCGTAAATCTTGCCAAAGTAAATACTATGTGGAACACATGAATAATTTTCAAGCATACATGAACATGAATGAGCAAATGTACAGCATATTTGATGTGGTGTTTGCATAGAAGTATTATTAGTGGACGTAATTAAAATTCGTGTTCTCGAAAACGTGAATCGCAAAACAAATTTCATGAACAAATAAAGGCCGTGTATTTTTCCAGACATAATAAAAATTGATAGCATCCGAAGTTAACATTTGAAATAGGTGATATTTTAGAGAGAATGTTTGATACGGTAATTACAAATAGAAATGAGCGACAGCCAGGATGTTGTTCCATGCAACGCTGAAAGTTAGAAAATTTTTTAAATGTGAGCAATACCTTTGTGAGTGGTATAGTGAATATACCCAGTTTTCAGAAGAAGCGTGGAATAGTCGGTTTAAAGACTTATTTCAATAAATGGCCAGTGCTCGAAGTGAGGGGGTTCGCGGGGGTACGGCGTACCACTACTATTTTTAAATTACAAAAACGTACCCCAACTTATTTGCCGGTTTGGAACGCATACTTTATGCGTACCTCAACTTGTTTTACTGGGGAAGGTCGATAAAAAATTTGATTTTTAGTTTTTAATAAATAAACATTTATAAATAATCTAGATAAATACAACGATTATCGTACAAAACGCGTAAATAATTCTATGGCTGCTATATTAATAGATGAATCCACTTCCATGAGTAAACACACTAATTTGTTTGTACGCATAAAAGCTTTTATACCAAATACAAATTAAAATCACAATATAAAGAGTAAAATAATATCCCCTACTTTTTTTTTTAATTTGATTGAACTAGAAAATACACCGTCTTTGAATATACTTAATAGTCTATTAACCTGTTTGGAAACGCATGTTTTTACTCATGAGTACATAACTCAGCACCTTGTATGCTTTGGAAGTGATGCTGCTTCGAATATGACTGGCAAGAACTCAGGAGTGGCGACGCTTTTAAGGAACAAATATCCTGACATAATTGTATGGCATTGTTCAAATCACCGTTTGGAATTGGCTGCGGGAGATGTGGTAAATGAAGTCTCTGGTATTAACCATTTTAAAATGTTTTTTGACAAACTGTATAATTTATGCAGCGCCTCTCCTAAAAACCAAAATAAACTGAAAGCGTGCGCAGCAGAACTAGAAATCCAAGTATTTTCTATTGGTAGAACTTTAAGTACTCGTTGGGTTTCATTAAGTTTGAGAACAGTGATGGCAGTTTGGAAAACTATAGACCCCTTTATAAGCATTTCGAAAATGCTTTCAATGATACGTTAAGACAGCTGAAATAGCGTTTGTTCAAAATTTAGCTATATTATCTGATGTTCTATCCGACTTTTCGTACTTGTCATTAGAACTTCAGAAACGCAGTGAAACGATTCCTGAAGCCCATAAATTAATCTCACGTCAGATTCACGTTCTAAAGTCTATGTTAGAAGATTCAAGACCAAAGCTGTAGAAGCAGAAATTTTAATAACTCGATTATTTTCAGGGGGTAGACCAAAGAAATTCCAAAAGTGCTAAAATAAGGGCCTCTCTACTACCTATCCACTTATTATTTTTGACTGTAGTAGCCGTACCCCCACTAAATATTTCTCATTTCGACCACTGTGAATGACCAATAAATCTATTCATTTGCCATTCTTTGAGAATAGACAGTGGTGCCAAAAGTACTAGGCGCTGACCTAAACAAATGCATTTATGACTGCACCGCAACACTCGAACATGCTATATATTGTGCACGCTATGTAACATGTACTGTAGTAATAGTGTAAACTTATTTGAACTAATTTTTGCAGTTGACTATCATGGTAGTCTATTGTATATTGTATTATGATAAACGTTTTCACAAACATTGGGTATAAAGTAACAATCGCTCTAAAACTAACGGTCGAAACACATCCGATAAAAATGGAAGTGTGAAACGTACAGTTAGTAATTTCTAAATTCGTGATAAAAAGGATTTTTTTTAAATAGCACATACTAATTCATTTTTTTATTTCAATATTAATAAATCTCAGATCTCTGAAGAAAAAAATGAAACTTGAATATGACTTATTAGAATATTCCTAAATTTCTAATTTCACAAATTTTCAACGGACGACGAATTTTTTTTTGTTTATTAAACATTTTATGACTGTTTTGTCCTTATACATATTCATAAATTTTATAGTACGATGTTTTTTAATAAACAGGGTAGACATATACCATTTTTTCTACACGCATCTTACTCAATAATGATAATAAAAGATCTTTAATATTTATTGACTACATTTAAACTTAATTAAATGCAAGAAAATGAAGGATGGTGTGTAAAATGTATAATTTTTATAGCTGATGGCTCAACATATTTTATCCGCCGTCGAATCAGAGATATCATCGGGAAAAACAAAAGGCGATCCGAGCGAAAGGGACCTTTGCGTTACGCTAGACGACCGAGATTTATGGGTTCGATTTCAATGTTTCACGAATGAAATGATTGTCACCAAAAATGGAAGGTAATAAATCATTCAGGTTGTTTATTTTTAATATAATTAGGGGACCGTGGATTTGTTTGATACTTATACAAAATTGTGGAAAAGTTGGTAATTTTTCATTACTAGTAAAATTGAGAAAATAGTAAATCAAAACACATTTTATCATAAGCGATCGTATATGGATAACAGACACTTCTGATCATATTGTGAATAGGAAATAAAATAACAGATAACGTTCAAAAGATAAACCTCTAGAATTGCATTGCCCTACGAGAGTTTCACTGAAATTACAATACAAAATTATTTTATTCTGCACTGAAAAGGTTTTGTTTTGGGAAAAATTGCTCACTTTATTAAACCAAAATTAATTCACATTTTACACGGTATGACTTCTGATTTTGATTCAAATTAAAATGTTCAATGCTTTTACAACAAGTCAACTATAGTTGTAAATCAGAATTGCTATGCTATATTAAAAAAAACATGTGTAGAATACATTGATAATCCAGAATTTAAAAATCTAGGAGATAATTAGAAACTTCTTGAAATAGTAGCTGTAAACCTTTCAATTTCAAACAAACCTTAGAAGTTTACTTTTATATGACCAATAGGGGCATAAGACAAGTACAAGGTGTTGGAAGCTCTAAGCTAACGATTGCTATCCGTGTTATTATTTATAATGTCAATTATGTTACCAAAGGTGTAGTATTTTATTTGTGATTTCAATAGTCCATCCAAAAAAAAAAACAAATTAGACATTAGACTCCAGAACAAATTCAGTTAACTGAATTGTGGAACATCTGTTTATTTAATTGTAGATCTCAGCTTATAGGCTGGAAGCGCGTCGAGTTAGACGAAAGATGCCGACATTTTGTTCATATTATGGCAATGGATATCTACAGCGCTATACGGAGATTTATGTCTAGTCGATGTAGCTTGAGGAATACTGAGACAAAGACTACTCCAAACTTTTATGGGAAACAGGATCAAGCCCATAGCAGGTGACCATCTAATGCGATTCCTATATAAGTTAATATGAAATGCCTTCAAATACAGTGTATCCTGAATCAGTTTATAACCCTTTACCTTATTCCTTCTCCAATGTAACTGAAGAGGATATATAAAACTTATGGCTACTTTCCCTAATAAACAAACAACTGGTAATGATCTTATACCCAGCTTCTTGATTCGGGACTGCAGGTATATATTTGCTTCCCCTCTCAAAGTAATTATTAACTTATCAATTTCCTCTGGAATATTTCCCGAGCGTTGGAAGAAAACTAGGATTGTACCTGTCCACAAAAAGGATGACAGTGCATTGATATCTAACTGTAGACCGATCTCTATAATATCTAACTTCTCCAAATTATTCGAGAGAGTTCTATATTCCTTTATATATGCCAGTATACGCTCCTTTATCTTAATTGACCAACATGGTTTCTTATCTGGGAGGCCGACAGTTACGAACATAGCAGTACTTACTCAGTGTATATCAGAGGTTCTGGACAGGCGCGGACCAGTTGATGTAATATACACTGACCTTTCGAGGGCATTCGACATGATTGACCATGACCTGCTACTGCGTAGATTTAGTTCATTTGGCTTTGTTCCTTCGGCTGTCGGCCTCATTGGGTCTTACCTTTGTGGGAGGAGATGTTATGTCTGTTATAATGGTTTTTCGTCCACTGAGTTTGTAGTTACTTCTGGTGTTCCCCAGGGTTCAAATTTGGGTCCCCTGTTGTTCATATTGTTTATGAATGATCTTCTTCTACAGATCGATTGCCCTGTTCTTGGATATGCAGATGATATTAAAATTTATTCTGTAATAAATGGTCCTGCTGATGTGACTAACCTTCAGAGAAATTTAAGTGTATTGTCTTCCTGGTGTGAACGTTCTGGACTCAAGATGAATGTGGATAAATGTTGTGCAGTAACCTTCACACGGTCTTCAACTTCGTACAATTCTTCTTTCTACATTGGTGACAACAAGTTAATGAGTAAAACTGAATTTAAAGATCTTGGAGTTACCTTCGATTCCAGCTTGAGCTTCAAATCTCACATAGAAACATTTGTACATCTGCGTTCAGATCGTTGGGTTTTGTTATGCGTGTGTCTAGGTATTTCACTGATTCAGCATTGTTGAAATCTCTATACTCTGCCTATGTATTGAGTAAGCTAGAATATGCCTCATTAATATGGTTTCCTATTTATGCAAGTGATTGATTGTTTGGCATTGGACCGTGTTCACCGTAGGTTCTTGAAGTTTCTCACGTATAGGGCAGATGGTGTTTATCCGGAGAGGGGCCTGGCGATGGGTGATCTGTTGCAGAGTATGGTATTCTTGAGTGAGAGGAGATACGCTACATGTGAGAGATTTTTGCTTAGACTGTTGAATGGCAGCATTGACTGCCCTGATATCCTGACCCGAATGTCATTTCTGGTACCGCGGCTTAACTCCAGACATAATTGCACTTTTGCAACACCTTTTGCGCGAACCAACATCATGAGGCGAGCTCCAACTTACACGCTTTTTCGCTTGGCGAACAAAAATGTTGACCTATTTACGTGAAGACTGTGACTATGGATAGTGGATCATCATGGAATTTGTTGTTACTTACTGTTTTTCTTTCTTTTTTTATATTATGTATACACCTGTAATATAGTTTGTAACACTGTTTTGGGCTTTGCCTGTTGGGAAATAAAGATGATTATTATTATTATTATTATTATTATTATTATTATTATTATTATTATTACTATTATTATTATTATAAGTTCGGAGTAGCCTCTGTCCTAGCATTCTTTAAGCTACAGGGACTCAACAAACGTCTACGTGCAACCCTAAAAATGCTTTTGCGTTAGTATACATAACGTCCGCATTTGCGCCTAATTTCACGCTGTTCCAACCTAGAAACCGTGATCTACAATTACAAAACGGCACCGAACAAAAGAGCAATGAAGGTATTAATACAGGATTAACGCACATAGTATAAGAGAGGATTAGAAAAGCTATAATGTTAACAAATACATGAAAAATGGTTTATTCTGGTAATTAATTAGTAGAATTTATATGTTATAAATAACTGCCGATCCATAATAGTAAGATATACAGTATAAATTACCGGTGAAGTACTGATTAGCTTGCATTTCCACGCTGGATATAATACTGAGAGAAGCGATAGGAAGATATTGTGAAATATAAGACTGCACTTCAAGTTGGTAGAATTCAAAATATCGCGATTTCTTTTTTTTTTTTTTTTTTTGAAACATGCAAGAAAATATACGCTATAAAAAGAAAGGGAATAACTAGAAAAATTTATATATGGTTCATATTTTTTTTCAATACATACCTACTAACAGTGTCAAAGGAGAAATATATATTTTTAAATAACATAAGTACTAATACTTTTCTTTTGATTTATAGAAGAATGTTTCCTGTGGTAAAAGTCTCAGTATCTGGTTTGGATCCCAAAGCTATGTATACAGTCTTATTAGAATTCGTTCAAATTGATCCTCATAGGTGGAAATATGTTAACGGCGAATGGGTACCGGGTGGAAAAGCAGAAGTACCTCCTTCTAATCCGATCTACATCCATCCAGAATCGCCGAATTTTGGAGCACACTGGATGAAAGAACCCATATCATTTGCGAAAGTTAAATTAACCAATAAATGCAACGGAAATGGACAAATCATGTTGAATTCCCTTCACAAATACGAGCCTAGAGTGCATTTGGTCAGAGTCGGTACGGAACAAAGAAGAGTGATGACGTTTCCATTCCCTGAAACGCAGTTTATAGCTGTTACTGCTTATCAGAATGAAGAAGTTACGTCCTTA
The DNA here is from genome assembly GCA_963170755.1 of Amphimallon solstitiale. NCBI lineage: Eukaryota > Metazoa > Arthropoda > Insecta > Coleoptera > Scarabaeidae > Amphimallon > Amphimallon solstitiale. Next base: position 61,755,460 of record OY720679.1, on the reverse strand, counting down.
AAAATTAAATACAATCCTTTCGCGAAAGCTTTCTTAGACGCTAAAGAAAGACCTGATAGTATTTATAATCAAAGAGAATACTCACCAACGTACGCCCAACAGCAAACACAATATTCCCAATGTAAGTCTGCAAAGTTACATTTTGCCTAATTTTTCTTGCTATTCTTTGATATAGTTTATCCAATTAGTATTAATTGCGACATATTTTAGAAAAATATTTACTAATTTCAGATGGTTCCTGGTTTTTACAACATCAACCAATATACCCTGCTGTCACAGCAACTGTTCAACTGTCAACTTGTGATAGATATTCAGCAACATCTCCTCTACGAAACAATAGACATCAGCCTATTTATCAAACGGGTTCAACGTGTGATAAGTTTCCATCCAATTCGTCAGTAAGAGGAAATAGATCTTCGCCATATCCAACACCACAAAGACCTAAATCAAATTCAGAATCACCACCTCCAAATGGTAATTACAATTAAATCAAGACTTGTTTGAATATTTGAATTAACATTATAAAGCAATAATAATTCTCGAAAGCGAAATTGCATTTTTAATGGATCTCTCTTTTTTCAGTTTATAATCCACCAGATCATGTACAACAGTCACCTATATATAGTAACTCTACTCCTACTCCATATACCAGCTGGACGACAGCACAGTCTCAAACACCAACGACAGTCTTAAGCCCGACGATCAACTGTTGGTCTTTAACGTCAAGTCCACCTCCTCCACACCAAATATCTGCACAAACAACACCAAATCAGTCACCTACTCATCAAATTTATCAGCCTATCACTAATTTAACTAATCTATCCTATACCAGTTATTATAACCAGGACCTGGCGTATGCCCACTATCAAGGATCCGAATATATACCTCTCTTAAACTCAGATGTTAGCTACGCGGCAGTAGAATCAGAAAAGCCCAACACAATCATCTACCATGAAGACGGAAATAATATAGAAAAATCATCAGATTACCAAGATAATTCTCAAAATCAACCCGAATCGCCTAGGTCAACTTCAAGTACACCAAGACATGACACGTGGCCATCGCAGAACCATCTCTGATGTTTTAAGGGCTGCACATTTTGTTGTTTTGATTTTATGTGAATAATTAGAAAGTTTTTTAAATTATTATTACATTTATTGTACATTCATTGAGCGCAGACGAAAAGATGTTGAAAAATTTATAATGAATAAATCATTAAAAATATATAGTTGCTTTAGTTTTTCATCTATATCTTTGAAAAACGGAAAAATTATATTTGAGCACTTTTATTTCATTAATTTAGATTGAAAATGTATAACATTGATCATAATATACGCATTCATAGCAAATAACCACATAATTTCCGTTTAAATATTAAATTTCTCTCTTATATATTTTTAATAGACTAATAGGTAGTTCAATTCGGTGTTGTCAGATAAATCATATCTGTCAAAAAGGCGTGTGTAGCATGGGCGTAGCCAGGATTTATAACAGGGGGGGGGGGGGGGCAAACCATGGTCCATGGTCGTTCAAAATGTAAAATTTTAGGATAAAAAGAAAAGGCAAATGAAAACAAAACTTTGAGATTTTAATTATACTTAAATTAAATTAATAACATTTTTCTTGGGTTGAAACTAAATTTATCCGAAACTTTCTTCACTATGCAGTCCTGATTTTCCTTAAAAAATTGTCGATGCACACTCATCAAACACAACCCAGTGAGTCTGTCATCACCCATTGTACTCCTGAGGTTTTTACCCTTCGTAGGGTACTGAACGATCTTTCCACGGTAGCAGTAGTGGATGGGAAAGCACTTAATATTAGCAGTGCGTGCCTTGTTGCAGGGAAAAAAACATTAGCTTCCTCCAAAAGTGCAGCCACTTCAATGTCCTTTTATTTGTCTTCTGCTAAATTCTTCTTCTTCCACATATTGTACCACAAATCTAATTCTGCAGAGACATCACCCAACTTATAAAATTCCATGAAAGATTCTGCATTATTTTTGAAATCTTTTGAAGCCATTTTGAGCATGCTTGAAGGATGAAAATAAGTTAAAGCAAAAGCAGGTGTATTTTCGTTGGAGAATCTAGCACACAAAGACGAAGTTAAAGAATCAAGATAGGGGATGATTATTGACCACTTCCAGTATACAACTGCAGACTCAGATGGTGGATTACTTCTGTGTACTTGCTTTTGAGTGTCTCGTGGTACTGACAACTCAACCCCTACTTTCTCTGCGATATCAAGTGATTTTTTATATAATTCATAAGAAACATTTTCGACATCTTGTCGATCTTCTTTGATTACATCTAGAATATCATCAATATGTTTCTTCACCATAACCAAATCCATACTTTTACCTTGTAAAACGTTTACAACGGGTTCTAAAATTGCAGAGTATCTTGCAATTATGTTTAAGCCTAAGATGAAAATTGGTTTAGTAACTGCACAGTGCAATTGGTAGGCACATTTTCTTGTTGCATAGTTTCCTTCGACAGATAGATGTTCTAGTGCCTTAACAATGTCAGTGAAGCTCTCTGAAAATTTTTTTATGCTCTTGTATTTTTCCGACCATCTGGTCTCACAGAGCCCTGAAAGATTTGGAACCGATTTCCTACGGGCTGGCGATTCACGAAAGAAGGTTATTGTGTCTTTAACCATTGCAATTGTGTTTCTTATTTCTGGTAGCTTGTTAGTATCATTGACCACAAGATTTAGTCTGTGGCTGGAGCAATGGAAAAATAAAGACTTAGTGTACTTTTTTTAAGAATGGCCTGTACACCACCTTCTTTGCCGGCCATCGTAGAACACCCGTCAAATCCGAATCCCACACAATTATCGGCGGAAAAATTATTATCTTCTAAAAAACTTTGAATTGCGCTAGCGATTGTAGAAGCATCTTGACATTTTAACTCAATGTAGCCTACAAATTCCTCCCTGATTATTTTTTGACTTTCATCATAGAACCTTAATTCAATAGAAAGCTGCTCTTTTCCAGCGATATCTGCTGTTTCATCAGCCATTACAGCATAAGCTTTTGCCCCTTTACAGTCTTCGATTATTTTTTCTTTGATAACTTCACCGCATAATTGTATGATCTCATTTTGAATTGTTGGTGAGGTATAGACTGCGTTTTTTGGACATTTATCCAAGTGGCTCTTTAGCTTCTCATCACCAGAGTCAATCCTCAAATTTAAAAGGTCAAAGAAAACTCCCTCATTTCCTACTTTTCCTCTAAGCGGTAAATCATGAATTCCACAAAATATTATGCATGAAATAATTGCTGACAATATTTGTTTATTTTCTTCAATCGTCTTATGGTGCCCTATTTGCAACTGGACATCAACAGGAGCATTTTCAAGAAATGCTTTTGCAGCAGCTGTTGAAGATTTGTGGTAATGGGTGCCAACGTGATTTCTACAATCTTCATGTATATCCTTAAACTTCATGTAACGCCTTACCATAAATGACCCCAAAACTCCTTTAACTATAGCAATTCTTGGCGGAAATAAAACACAATACAAACATAGAGCACCTTTCAAACGACTTGAGTACACCAGCCATGGAGTATATTGATCTAACCAGCGATGGTTAAATTTTCTTTTCAAGTGAATGGCATCAGAAGCAAAATCGTAATTGGATGATGGAACCCAAGGGTTTGTCAACAATTCCTTCTTTTTTTCAGAAGGCAAGTTATTGGCACAACTAACATAACGACCAATGTCATTTTCATGGTAGCCATCGCGTTCTTCAGTTTGTTTAGAGGTCCCAGATCCAGAGACAGCTTCATGTAAATATGAAGAACTACTTGAGCCTTCTACAAAAATAGATTCCGATTATGATGTTCCGACCATTTTATTTTCATCTTCATCACAATCATTGCTTCCACTTCCACTACTGTCATCATGAACTTTTTTCCGGTTTAGAGATTTTTGACCTAAAAATAATAACCTAATATCATTCTTGTTCTTAGTCCCTAGTATAAAAATTAGTATAAAACAAAACTACCATGTAATGATAGTGATAGCTTATAATGTGGATATACTATATCTGATGTTAATATTTTTTCTCTAGATTAAAAACACAAAATGAAATTAATAGCACGTACAAAGTGCTGTTTGATCTTTAATATGTACAAATTTCAAGTTTTAATTGTGAACAAAAATTAACATGGGATATAACATATCTGCATTATAAGCTATCATTACATGGTAATTTTGTTTTATTTGGTGCTGGTCGAGCAACCAATTTTCAAATTTTTGGACCATTTCTAATGGAATGACTCTGACTCTAAAGTTTTAATTAAAAATTTAATTTTCTACTGAAATTATTTAACTTACCTTTTTGTAACCAATTTCTTATATCCATATTGTCTTTTCTGCCTCTTTATTCTGTGGTAAAACTATTGTTACGGATTTTCCCTCTTGTTTCTCGCGCCTCGCTTTCTATTCGCCGTATGCAACTTCGTATCCTGCACTATGTACTGTACTGTACTGTCTGTCTTCGCGCCGGATAGACAACTAACTTTATATACGCTTTTGAGCCTAGAAATTGCCAGAACATTCGCATCGCCGGTTCCCGTATATTCCTCACTTGTATCTCGATTTTTCTCGAACTGGAAGAAAACCAGTGGCGTTTTGTTACACTATTAAATAGGACACTGTCGCTAGACAAGAGCACTTACACACCAACTCAATAGTTGTTAAAACAGTATTTAATTCGGATTCTGATGTAGGATTGTGTATTGAATGTTTCAAAATATTTCACGCTAAAACTACTTATTGAGTAAATTTATTTTAATTAATAGGATTAAAAAATGTAGTTAAATGAAAACAAAAGTGACAATTTTTTTACCATTTTTCTCAAAAATGTCCGACTGTTAAGTGGTTGAATCGAACACTAAAAATTGACGTATCCTGAGAGTAAATCGAACACTCCTTTTTATCCAATTCTGGTGTGGGACAATTCTGGTGTGCACCAATGCATAGATCGAAAACGCTATTAATATATATTTAGCACTATGTCAGTTTTTCAAACAGCTTTGTTTTTTGTGATGAAATATATTTTAGTGACAAAGGACACGCGAATAATTTTATTTATTAGAGCTTATTAATTAATTTTAAAATGTTCATAAAAGCAAATAAACGACCACAACAACAAACAAAATATATAAAACAGATAACAAAAAAAATATGCAGAACAGAAAAATATGTATATTTTAGATTTAATTTTTCGTTTATTAAAATTTAAAAATTATTTAATTTATTTTTGCTTCCAGGGGGGGGGGGCAGTTGCCCCTCCCTGCCCTTCGCTGGCTACGCCCATGGTGTGTAGTGTATATTTTGCCTATCAAATTTCGGGATTTATTTTTGCTTTGATATAAATTGTATAAAAACAGTTCTTCTTAGCAGTGTAGGTACACCTGTTTATTATCTATTTGCGTTCTTTGAATATAATGCCGAAAAGTTTCTGTAAACAGTCGAGGCTTTTTACAAACTTTTCTATAATCATCTGATAATTGAGAATAGCGTATTGGTTATTTTAAATTTTATTATGGATATGTTGTAAAACATTTATAGTTTTTCGACAATCTAAATCAATAATCAATATAATAATTAAGTTGATAAAAGGCTGAAGTCTTAGAGCATTTCAATTACTAGATATATTACATTACAGTTATTGTATTGTGAATAAATTTTTTCTTTGGTTATATCAAACGTCACTGACAGAAATAAAAATAGATCCGGCAACATAAAGAAGACGAGACGTCATGGATCTAGTTATTAGTTATAGCTACTATATTTAGGACAGCTGAATCGTCGGCCATTTTGGAGATAAATGTCAATCATATTACGTACATACTTATTTTTAGTTATTATTAGATATACCGCATGTGTAAAATCATATTGGGGATAGGATATATGTATACTAGGCACACCGGCAACAGCGTCCAATCGCATCTCTGGATCACGCGCGTTTATCAAACAAAATGTCACTTGACAACTCTGACAGAAGTCACTGACAGAAGTAACTGACAGAAAGCGTTTTCCAAGACTCCCGTTAACAACTAAAATTGTATCTGGAGATCGTGTCGAACAGCGTCGTTCTGTGTTTATGAGAGGAGGGGTCAATGGTAACAATGCCTCGCTACACGCCAGAAGAAAAACTGCAAATTATTAAATGGTACTATAATGGTCATTCTGCAAAGGATTGCATACATTTATTTCCGCAAATATTTGCAGACAGACCCGTACCCTGTGAGCAAAGCATATTACATATTTTGAATAGCTTTGAAAAACGTCTGTGTTTAAATAATTGCACAAAGTGTAATCCTAGAGAGGTAAATCCACTATAAGCTGAGGAACCAGAAGAGCGGGATATAATGATTTGTAGCACTCTGGAAGTAGAGGAAACGCTATCTACCAGAAGTGTTGCTGAGGAATTGGGTGTGAGTAATAAAACCGTCGCGAACATATGGAAGCGAAATAAATTAAAATGTTTCAAATACTCGAAAACGCAAGAAATATTTCTCGATGACAATTTTAGAAGAATGGAGTTTTGTGAAACCGTAATGGAAAAGACAAATGAAAATGAGAAGTTCGTCGCAAATATTGTATTCACAGATGAAACGTCATTTCCATTAAATGGAAAGCACAATCCTTCTGTTGTTCGATATTGGGCTCGGGAAAATCAGCACAGATATTTTGTTAAACACGCCCAATATCCCCAGAAAGTGAATGTCTGGGCAGGTATTTTGAGTGACCTTTTGCTTGGTCCATTTTTTATTGATGGTACGTTAAATGCGGACAAATACCTCGATATACTACAGAATCAGATACTTCCCGCTATTGATAATACCGGAATAGATCGGGATATTATTTGGTTCCAACAGGACGGTTGTCCTGCACATAATGCGGTCAGAGTAAAGCATTTTTTAATGAATACTTTTCCCGATCGTCTCATTAGTGGAACAGGAAACATTCGTTGGCCTCCGCGATCTCCTGATCTATCGCCAAATGATTTCTTTTTGTGGGGATAAGTACATCAAACATGCCTTGCTGCTGAAGGAGGCATTTTTGAACCAATGCAATAACATTTTATTTTTTAGTATTGTTTGGAGTATATTTTTTATTTTCATTAGAATTCCGTTCTTAATAAATTTATATAATAATTTACTAAGAATTAATGTTTAATTAGAATTGTGCTTTTATTTTCTTACTACTGTGTTGTATTAGGCGCTTTCCTTTTGACATAAATCTCAGATAATATCACCTCAGTTTAGCTGAGATTATACTTTGACGCGTTCCTTTTGTAATCAGCTGACTGAGACGAAGTGAGGTTGGTCAGAACCCTCCTCACTTCAAGTGAGCAGAGACACTCACATCACTTTAGCTCAGCCACAGATAAATATCCAGATGGCCCATGATTAACAAATTTTTGTAGCCCTAAAATTGTTACGAACACCAGGCTACGCCACCGTCGCCGGGTTACTACCACCAGAGGCGCTGAATATTTGATAAATTTATATAATCTGCAGTTTAGTTGTAATTTAAGAGATTGAAACCTACAATTGGTATTCTAGTTAACGACAGATGACGCTCCTAAAAAAATTATTATTTTAGGTAATTTATTTCGGTACTGAATAAGTTACTTTACATATATTTTTTTCTGTTATTTGAAAGTATTATAATTATTTTTGTCTAATAATTGACAAAACTATTTTAACTAAATATAGGATTCAAAATTTCATTTAATTTCTACCCATATGATAATAAGACTTAAGGTCTATAGTTGCTTGCAATCATTTCTGATGCATTTCTGCACAAAAAACTGTTACATCAACTATGCACACAAAGTTACCTTGGGCGTACTTTTTTTTTCTATTTATATGATTTATTGACTATAAATTCCAAGAGCTCCTTCTTTGAGTAAGATTAATGTTTGGGGGAATATTATTATAAAAATACAATCTAGGAGGAGGATTGATTTTAGTGAACAAACTGGAAAATATCCTAATGTAAACACTTATATAGGTATAGCACAGATAATATACAGGCTGGCGCACCACATTTCCGTCGATTTATATACACGAAGTGACAAAATGTTTTAACACTTTGCCACATTACGGGCACGTTTTAAAATTGTTTTGAAATATACAGAGTGATTCAATAAAAGTTGCGTACCAAAGTTATGAAAATTTAAATGGAACACTTGTATATTATGGCATATTTTGATACTATAGGCTAAATGAAGGCTACTTACTGTTATACTCCCTATACATAACTAACAGAGACATTTAACTATTTCTGTCTTATATATTTGAGCGAATTATTTTAAATTGTATTTATTGTTTACTCAAAGCATCAGACTCTAAGATAAGTTAAAGTTGAAATCTAAAAATTATACAGAGTGTTTAAAAACAATATTATTATTATTACTTCAAACAGATACATTATTTACTATTATTACTAAAAACTATATTAGTAATTTAGGATTTTCAATTTCAAACTTTAAGGCTGTATTACACTTACCAAGTTCTTGACCAAGTTATTGGCCAAGAACTTGATCAAGTTAAAATTGACGACAAGTCGTGTATTACTCTTGTCAAGTCGACTTGGTCAATTTCTTGGCCAAGAACTTGGTGGCTTAGAACATGTTCTATTTTTCTTCTCAACTTGATCAAGTTTTTAGTGATTTCTAGTAATATTCATGTCAGGGATCAGGAATTGTGATCTGTGATTCATGTTATAAACTTTTTTGCCAACTGCCTAAAATGTAAATACAAATTCCATTTTAGAAAATTGTTAAAAATGACATGTTAACTTGATACTTCTTGAAAGAATTGTATGCGTAAATTATTTATTTTCTTTTGCATCTCTTGTGCAGTTATTTTTACATTCAATATCAAACGCAAATCTTCGGTAACTTTATTATTTTTTTTGTTTCGTACTTTTGCACTATTGGTACTGCTAATTCATCTAAAAACTTGGCCAAGAAATTGATAGGTTTAAAACAGTCAAGGTCAACAATAACTTGATCAAGAACTTGCCGACAATTTCTTGGCTAATAACTTGGTCAAGAACTTGGTAAGTGTAATACAGCCTTTAGTTTCGTGCAATTCATTTTTTAAATGGCTAATATTTATTAACCTAACGGTTTGATTGGTTTTGTTTCACAATAATTAAAAAGCGTCATAACTAGGTAAACAACAAATACATAGGTACTTTATTATTAAACAAATAACAAACTTAAGTAGTAAAAGAAAACTAATGTTTTAACAAGTGCTCAAAATGATGTCCTTATTTTTCAATACATAAACGAATTTTCTCTTGAAAGGACTGTTTAACTCTTGTTAAAATACTTGGTGTTAAAGAACGAAACGCTATTCTTATTCTGTCTCTCATATCGTCTGGTGTAGTTGGTGGTGTATCATAGACAATATTTTTGAAATATTTCCATAAAAAAAAAACAGAAGTCGTTAGGTCTGGAGAATTTGCTGGCCAATTGAGTGGACCGCCGCGTCCTATCCACCTATTGGGATATTGCCTATCCAATTCATTTCTAACATTTACTTGAAAATGCGCTGGTGCACCGTCTAGTTGTAACCACATTCTTTGTTAGTTACCATCGAAAAAGAACGTATCACTAGCGTTCCAATTATTCCACCCTACACATTGACACAACATCTGTGTTGCCTTCGAGAGTTCTTAAAAAATGGGAATTTTCGTCACTGTAGTGGTGAAAATTATGTCTATTAACTAATCCGTTATTGTGGAATGATGACTCGTCCGTAAAAAGTACAAAATCCAAAAGAAATTCATCTTTATTAAACTTATCTAGAACCCATAAACAAAATACGAGTTGATGATCGTAATCTACTTCCAAAAGTGCTTGGTATAATTGAATACAATACGGGAAAAAGTTGTGCCTTTTTATAATTTTTCCGACGCTCCGCCTGCTTAATTATTCCACTGGTTTCACTTATTTTTCGCTGACTTGTATGCAGCTTTTCTACAAGAGATTCGATAACAACAAAATCATTTTCTTCATTTCCCATAATTGGTCTTTGCCTTTCTGGTTACTGATAACACTTGAGGAGCTGACATTCAATGTGCGTTTTGTCCAAAATTTCAAGTTTTGAGTTAGAGATGGCGTTCTAGTCTTTGAAATACAGCGCATCTTTTCGCAGCATCCTGGACCTTCCAAGTACATTTTGTCCAGTTCAAAATCCATGGTGAATGTTGCTTGGACATTCGAAGTGCATTTTGTCCATAACAACGGTACTGTCAAATTGCGTTTTGTCCTCGCACTGCGGACTTGTTGCACTTTGAATGTTTGTTTATATTGTTCTGATGTGTCGGTCGTCGTTGTGCCAACGTGCTTGCTTGATAATTGATAAAAAATATGGAAAGTGAGCACATTGTGGGCGATACCGATCGAGGAAGTCGTACGCGAGCCAAAAATGTGACAACCAGAGAGCGAAAAAAGCAGATAAGGTAATTTTATAATATTTTGTGGTTAGGTTTGGTTTGATTTTGGTGCATACTTTTAGGTATTCTGACAGTGATCCCAATTTAGATAGTTTAACATATCCTTGCCATCATGAATCTTGTAACAGTATTACACTGCGGGAATTACGCTTGAGCCGCGCAAAATTTTATGAGCACCCAGATAAAGTTAAACAAGACACCAAGATTTCTCACTGTCTTCACGTGAAATCGCCAAAAAGGAAAAGGAGTAGGAGGCCTCGAAATCCGAAGCACCATAGCATGAGTGTGAAGTACAAATTGTGGACCAGATCTGGGAAGAAAGATGTTTGCCAGAAAATGTTTCTTTCTGTTCTTGGCGTCAGCCAAAGGCGAGTTCAGACAGTTGCCAAGAAAATGAAAAGTGGTGACGGAATAGTGGAGAATCGTGGTGGTGATCGCCGCTCAAGAAAAAATATCACCAAAAAGCTTAAAGTTATGGAATTCATCAAGAGCTTGAAGGGCACAGAAAGCCACTATGGACGAGCCAAATCCCGCAGAATTTACTTACCTTCTGAGCTTAATATCACCAAACTCGCAAAAGCTTATAACGATTCCGTAGACCTAAGCTATAAAGTGAACTACAAATTTTTTAGTCGCATCTTCAATGGTCACTTCAACATTGGATTTGGTTCTCCCGCCACCGATGTTTGTGGATTTTGTGTACGTCATCGCAGACAAGTAGAATTAAGTCAAAATCCGCAAGAAAAAACAAAGATAATAACCAACTTGAGAGTACACAAATTGAGGGCGAAACAGTTTTATACCATGATGAAAGAAGATTCGGATGACTCTCTTTCTTTTTGCTTTGACTTGCAGCAAGTGCAGGTGCTACCGAAAGTTCCGATAGGAGATGCTTTTTATGCGCAGCAAGTTTCTTTATATTCATTCTGCATAACCGACATTTCCAGCAAGACACCCATATTCTATTCCTGGCTAGAGACGCAAGCTGGTCGGGGATCGATCGAAGTAGGATCTGCGCTTTATGATTTTCTTTTGAAATTGGAAATCCCGGACCACGTGAGGGAACTAAGACTATACTCAGATGGATGTGGTGGCCAAAATAAGAATAGCCATATAATACACATGTTGATGATTTGGCTCCATAGACGTGCCCCACCAACATTACAGTGCATAAGGATGTGTTTTCCAGTTCGTGGGCATTCGTACCTTCCTGCCGACCGTGCATTTGGAAGAGCGGAGAAATTGATAAGAGCACAAAGTACAATAAAATCGCCGGAAAAGTACTGGGAACTTTATTCTCAAGTTGGGGAAGTACGAAAATTAGGGATGGAGTGGACTTGTGTTTACAATTTCAAAGAAGCTTTAACAGTTTTGAAGAAAGTTGATGGGATCAGCGAAGCAAAAAGAATTTTTATCACAAGAACCAAAAATAGAGGTGTGAGCGTGAAAACTGAGCAGTACTACAGAAATAATGATGAATCAAAAAAGTATGAAACATTGTTGAAAAAGAACAAGAAGATTGAGAATATTGTGCTGCCAGAACTACCACTTTATCGAGAAATCAAGACAAAGAAAGTAAAGAGTCTAACAAAGTTGCTCGTTGAACTGGCTACTGAAAATTGGAGGAATGACCCAGAATTGGCATGGCTGAATCCAATTTTACCTGAAAATGTTCAAAATCATGACGAAGAGGGTGAGGATGGAGATGATTCTGATCATGATCAGGAAGAGCTGTGTCAATGCCAGGAAGATGATGGTGGGGTTAGGTTGTGAAGTATTAGCTTCATTTTTCAGATTGTTTTCTTTAACAATGAATAAAGTTTACCTACCTTACAAAAATTGCATGTTTCCTAACAAACAGTTTTAAGTCCTTTATTTTACAAACAAAGTGAGTTTTGTCCACATTGGACAATCAAAAAGCATTAAACTATCCAATTTTTAGTTTTTTGCAATTATTGAGAAAGAGGAATTTTTGAAAAAAAAGATAGGATGAAAACTCACATTTTTTCATATTTAATGACATGTTGAATTTTACTATAAGTTGTATCGTTTTTAGACTATAGTTTTTTGCGTTTTACAGAAATTATGTAATTTGGACAAAACGCATATTGAATGTCAGCTCCTCACTTGCAATACACTTTCTAATGGCCGCCTGTCAGGGCGATGACGCGTGTTAGGATATTTTTGAGCATAAACTCTTGATGCTTGCAAGTAATTTTCGTCACACTCTCTAATTACTAAAATCATATCCACCTTTTCGCTTTGAGAATCGGTTCTCATTTTAAATAATTGAAATTATTGAAACGACGTTGAACGGCGATGACGTCTTAACTAATATGTACTGTAACTGTCAAATAATTTATCTGGCTGAAGTAATAATAATTCCGCCTACTTTTGAGAAATAAATTGCAAGGAATTAGTGTTTGAAATTGATAATCCTAAATTACTAAAGAACTGAAAACTCTTATAGCTGCGACCATCATCTGACTAAAAACTTGAACAGAGAATTTTACACTCACTTTTTGAAAGGAACTGGGTGGTATATGCGCATTTGTTATTTTTGTTAGTGCTCTGCTCTTCTTGTTTTTCTGATCAATACTATACTACTATACTACTCCTCCTTTATGTCACTGAAAGAAATAATTTTATTACCTATACATAACCGCCATTTAATAAATTATTTCGAAAACTCTTAAATAAATGAGGTGCAAATCTTTCACCGGCACTTCGACACACTCTTTGACGGCAGTCATTTGGACACTTGATGTAAAACCTCGACTCGATCATCAGTAATAGGGATATTGCCTCATTTTCATATAACAAAAATTCTGTGATATGAATGTCTAACAAAGCTACTAAGTTGATGTAAACATTTTTTGTTATAATCTGCTAAATAGGTAACCGAATAACATTATTATGTTTCAGTGAAAGGACAATAATTACAGATTCAGAATAATCTAAGAAATTGTGATTATGATCGACGGACTTCAGTGAAATCATTCCAGGCTCTTTTTATGCTTCATTCAAAGCGAGATTGTAGATGGTGATACCATTAAGCAATTTATAGGGCAACGTATGAAAATGATTCTTAATATTCTAATACTCGGATTTATTTTATATTCAATTTTCTTATGGCATGTAAATGTTTTATTGTAAAGCGACTCAGCGTTAAAAGTAAAATGACGATCCTCATAACTAAGAAAAAACATCTCTCTCAACTCTATTTGGTTTATTTTCCAATATAAAATCTCACTCGGAAAACCGAAAATAATGTTTGAATTTCTTTCATCTGAAATTCAAGAATTGGTAATTTATATTGATAACTATGGTGTGTTTACATATGTATATGTTTTTTGTCGTTCACTAACAAAAGTGAATTGGTTTTTTGTCGTCAACTCAAGGCTAAATATGTTTGGGATGAGATGAATAAGGAGATTGTATTCTTGTTAAATATTAAAAATAGAAAATAAATCTTAATTCAAGTTCCCCAATATCGTCATCTGGTGTCGGTTAGTTAAACTTAAAAGGTAACTTATAACAAATCTTAATTTCATTTTTCCAGCAAACATGTGGTTCAAATATAAAATAATGGTAAATTCTAAATCGTAGTGTCCTCTATTTTCCTTAAATGAACTAAAACTGAAGGGCTACAATAAAGCCTATCTTATGGGCTCTTTGCTTCTTTCTCTGTGGCTCAGCTCAGATCTCTAGTAAAAGGAAAGCGCCTATTGTATTTCTGTTAAAAAGGACTTTATTCAAATAGTGTCCTGTGAATTCACAACTTTATTGAACTGGTAGTACTAGAGGTCGAATGCGCGTCATCCAGAGATGCGCAAAAGCATACCTTGTTTCCTTGTACCATGACTACGGCCACGATTGGGCGTTGTTGCCGGTGTGCCTAGTATACATCAGAGAAATAGAGTAGGGGAGAACGCGCTTAAAGATGCGCCAACTAAGTTAAATTGAATTCCGCCATTTTGAAGGTTGCTCACAAGCCTTACAAAAATGTTTGGAACAAATAACTTTATTTTTGGACCAGGTCCACGTTTCAACATTTTTTCCTAGCACATCTAACCACATTTTCAATGAATCACCCCGTGGAAATCTACAAATAGTGCAGAATTAAGCGCGCTCTTAAAGATGCAATTCTTTCATTCTATTACGGTAATATTTATACCTAGCTCAACAATTCGCATGTAAAGTTCATTGACTTAGAAAAATGTAAACAAACTTACGTGTGAAAAGAAATGCCTTCCGGCTTAAATCTTCGACTGTTACTGCAGCCCAACACAGAGCACGACATGTTAATAACACACACAAGTCCTTTTTAATACAATTAATTAAAAATAACCTCCAAGCTTGACAATTACAACAACACAAGTGCCAATTACCCTGCAATAGAGGCGGGTTGTGAAATCGCAGTCTGCTACTTTGTCACTGCTACTGGTCAGTCACCGTTAGTAACAGTGACAGCAGCTTTAAAGTAGCAGTTCTCTCAGTAGTGTTTTATAAACCCGCCCTTTCACGTGAACGCCAAGTCTGTTACCATAGGAAGGGCGCAGTTATATGCAATACGTTTTTCCTCGACTTGCGACTTGCGACTAGCGAAAATAACCGCTTTCAGTAGTATCAGTGAATATAAACAGTGACAAAAATAGCTGCTTCTTTTCACTGTGACTACCGTGTCACAGTAACAGTTTGTCACTGCTACCGAAAAATAGCAGTTTTTCCCGACACTACCCTGCAAAATGGCGACCACAATAGCGTTTGCTTAAAACTGGATGCGCACTCGTCGAAGCGCGTTCTCCCCTACTCTATTTCTCTGGTATACATATATCCTATCCCCAATATGATTTTACACATGCGGTATGTATACTATACTCCATTCAGTCTAAGAATGGAGTAGATGGCGCTACAATATGAGCACAGTTTACACACGATGAATTTTGTATTTTGAAAACAAATAAATCATATGTTTATTGTCAGATGGATAGCAGGGATATACTTTTCTTTTTCTTTTTCTTTCTGGACAGAAATTTAAACGCTGAAACATACTTGTGAAGATCATGTATTAAAAATACCGCAGAAGAAGTATTTATATTAAAATGAATGGAAATTCATTAAATCCACAAAAGTAAATGTATCTGATAAAATTGTATTTTTAATATGACAGACCTTAAAGCAATAAGGAGGGTATTATTTCATATCTTTTTTAAAAAGATCTCTTATAAACATGTACAAGTACTTTTATTTCACAAAACATGAAACACTGAATACGTAAACAAAAATCTTGAATAGAATAAAAAGTATAATTCTAATTGTTATTAACAAGTATTTACTACGGCATGCGGCAAAATAAACAGTACTGACAATACTGACATTATGAAACGTTTATTATTTATTATTTATGTATTTACTTTTCATTATATAGCGTTGCAAACATTATTCACGACGACGTTCCCGATAAAACTGATGTTCAAGATGCCCTCCGTTCAGTTTCAAGCAGTATTCGTAGCGTTCGCGAAGGTTCACAAACATGTCAAATAACCATGTAAAATACGGAAATCGACAAACTCTTTGAACAAAACTGTCAGTACGAAAAGAAAGTTAACGAAAGTGATAAAATACCTTAACAAATAAATATTTCACTTGCACTATTGTAAAAAATTATACCAACATTATTTCACGTCCTAAACCGGTTTAATAAAGTCAATTATTCGAAGTTCTATTCCACATTTGCTATTAGCATAGGTACATATTTACCTCCTTAAAATTATCTCCAAAATGGCGGACGAGTCAGCTATGCTTTATATAGTAGTTGTAGATCTAGTATGACGTACAATTGAATGTAACGCGTTTCCTCTATGAAAAAGAGTAGCATTTGATCGGCAAATGTTTGTGTAATTAAAGATTTTTCCATTTTCGTATTAGGAAATACCACGCGATCATTTAAATTCTAAATTATAGCAGGCGGGATTTTTTTTATTAGGTTGTCCAGAATGTCAATTATTGATTAATTAACATTGTGAAACGTCACTTTGACAATTCGCCTGCTCTAATTTAGAATTTAAATGATCGCGCGGTATGTCATACAAGCAACTTTACCACCATAAAAATAAATAAACTGCTTTATGACAAAAATTAAAGGTTTTTCCTATCGTTTCCAAATATAAAATCCAAGTAACAGTTTCCAAGTAAAGTGTTTCGTGCAAACTGTAAAAATGTTGCTATACATGGGCAAGATAGGGGAAGACGGTTGAGTTTCACTAAGTCTAGACCGACTCGTGTTTTGTCGGCTCTCGGGCAACCGGTAGGTAATATGGTGCCCGAGAGCCGACAAAACACGAGTCGGTCTAGTCGGAGTGAAACTAAACCGTATTCCCCTATCTCGCCCATGTCTAATAGCTGCAGCCTTATAATCCCCTCAGAGTTGTTTCGCTTGAAAATGTTTAGCTGTATTGATGCTAAAAATGTTATATATGAAGCATTCACAATACGAAATTAGTTGTAGTATGCAATGGGGTTGCAGGTTTGCAACACGGTTAGCACAAATGCGTTCGTTAATACAGTCGGGTTAAAACAACCGTGTTCGTAAAATCGAGAAAGTAACCGGGTTCCATAACCCGCATTGTTTTACTTCCTCTCTGAATATAACCTTACGAAACTCACTCAGACAAGACCGACTCGTGTTTTGTCGGCTCTCGAGCACCGTATTATATACCGGTTTCCCCGAAAGCCGACAAAACAAGTATAGTCGGACGTAACGACTCGGCACACTTCGGTAGCAATGAATTATAACTGCGATAACCGTCGATAACAATCACGCTTAAAAATATCTAATATATTCTTCCAGGAGGCAAAATCACTATATGCTCACTTGTTCTACATTAGCAAATACGTATTTTCATCCTTCTCTAAAGTTGTGATTTTGCCAAGTGGGTATAGTCTATCAAGTAGATATTTTAAAGCGTGACTGATATTAATTATGATCGCAGTTAAGATATTAGTCGCGCTTAAAATATCTACATCCCAAGCAACAATCAACGATTTCACATGAATCATATGCTGACATGCAGTATTTGAAGAAATATAAGCAAACTGTCTTGTTGGCTCCATCTATATCTGAGAGCATACAATACAATTTATTCCCTATGGAATCCTATTTTAAAAGTATTTTACATTTGAAATATTTATAAGAAGTGTATTATGATTTTATCATAAATATAAGGTAATATCTTCTTCAAAATGCATATTTTTCATGATTCTTCATAAATATTGTCCCACTTTAATAAAAATAACATTTAAATATAGCGCTTTAATTTTAACGGAAGTGCTATTCTTACTTCACCTACTGGACAAGTTTGTAAATACAAGTGAAAAGCTTCCTATTCCTTTTACATGGCGACCATTGCGTTCGCTTGATGTGTGTGTAACCAGAAATAGTTTTTAATATTTGACAAAATGGTAAGATATTTCTCCAGTATCGTTAAATGTTTTGTTATAATTCTACCGTTATATATTTGTAAGAGAGAATTATTTATATAGTCTTAGCATTAAGTAATATATTGATATCATCGGCCACGTGTTTTCAAACATTCACTTCTTAATGCTGTCTTTGGAAATTCTAGTTCCATAGGAAATTAGTGGCTCGTTATTATACCCTAAAAGTTTTTGATTAATACTGTTATCCTTAATTTATTATATTTAGTTCGTCTAATCATACCTATTTTATTAAATTGTTTTCTAATGTGCATGTATCTTGTCTTTTAGTCTTTGTCGACAGCACGCCCACTTGTGAGCGTGTATAATGAAAAATCTGAGGAAATTAAAAATAAAGTAATTGCTTTACCAGCAGTTTTTAAAGCCCCAATCAGACCTGATGTAGTAAACTTTGTACATCAACAAATTTCGTTCAACCATCGACAAGCTTATTGTGTTAGCGATAAAGCAGGTATGTATCATATATGTAATGTGTTTTGAAATCGTAGAAAAACACCTGCTTTATTTATTATAAACCCTTAGTAATTGTAATATATCGATTTTAATATAATATTATGTTAAACAGCTTTTGTTAAATATGAGTTTAAATATTTTATTACAAAAATGCAAAGCTCATGTGGTTTATTTTGTGATAAGTCAAATCCTTGAAAATCTCTCCATAGCTGTGTAGTGTTAAAATATGTAAATTTTATTATTTACATCTTGTTTGAACGATTTTCAATTTTAGATGATGCAGACTAATGTTTACTATGTAATACTAACTTTAAACTACATGGTATAAATTTAATTACATGCGTGTAATCTAATTTCGAAGTATCTTCATTGTATATATGGATAAGATATATTTAGTTAATGTTGCTATTTTATGAAAATTATAAAACTAATGTAAATAAAACTATCTATAGTTCATTTGGTTTTAAACTACAAAAAAAAATTAATTTGTTCTTGATGTTTTGTATAACTATTGTTTGAATAATTTAACAAAAAAATTTTAATGTTTTAAATCCTTGTAGGTAGTCCAAATTTGTAATGTGCAAATTTTGTCGTAATCTGGTAAAAGCTTTTGCATAATCTAATTAAAGACAACTAAAGCTTGTAGTGGTGCATCTCTTAGTTTAAAACAGAAATCAACATTAGTTACTTAATAAATATACTACATTACTGGATGTCTGTAATTGACTTACACCTTGTGATTTAGAAATTTCATTTCTTCTGTCACCAGTGTCCTGCCTAAATATTTATTTATAATCGAAACATCTTTTTATAACCATATGATTCATGTTTATATATAACTATAACATTGCCAATATGTTGAAATAGCATTAAGAATCTGTAATTTCGATTTCATATTCTGTTAAAAGTTCATTAGGTTATGTCGACGCTTATCGAAATCAAATGTAAAATTTGTCAATTAATTTATGTTCATGCAGGGGTGAACATTGTGAAATATGAAAATCTTTAAAATGCAAATGGTGGCGATGTATATCAATTACAGGCACATTATACACATCATTTTATATTTTAATATTTTTTTCCATAAGATTTGTGTTTTAATGACTACAGTCCCAAAAGTGTTAAATGTATTACATAATTACATGATGAACTGAATTTGGTCCGTGTTTCTGACAAACTGTGACTTACAAAACAATTCAATATATCTGATATACCTTAATGTAATAAAATTACTAGAAGTCCCTCTCGAAATTGACGTACATTAATATTTTGATAGTGTGATTTTTTATAGGTCATCAAACGTCTGCCGAATCATGGGGTACAGGTCGCGCTGTGGCCCGTATTCCACGTGTCCGTGGTGGAGGTACTCACCGTTCCGGTCAAGGTGCTTTCGGTAATATGTGTCGTGGTGGTCGAATGTTCTCCCCCACGAAACCATGGCGCCGCTGGCATAGACGCGTTAATATCAATCAACGCCGTTATGCCCTAGCATCTGCCGTAGCAGCCAGTGGCGTTCCAGCTTTGGTCATGAGCAAAGGACATGTCGTCGATCAAATACCAGAATTACCCATGGTAGTTTCAGATAAGGTCCAAGAATTGACGAAAACAAAACAAGCTGTTATTTTCTTGAGACGTATCAAGGCTTGGGCCGATATCCAAAAGGTACAAGACATTAGGTATCTATTTTTTGCGTATTCATTTGCTATATAATTAGAAATGTTTTTGTATTAGTAGCATAAGTGAATCAACCATGAAATAAAGGGTTAAATAGTTTTACATATATAATTTTATTAAAAAAAGAGAAAGAAAACATGATGATATTGATTTGGTCCGTGTTTATGAGTTTAATGATCTTACCATTCAAATCACTGATAATCTATTTGAGAGAAATTTAAAATCTCTGAGTATGAAGGTAATTTGAAAATAAACACTAATTTCTTCGTAGGTTTACAAATCACAACGTTTCCGTGCTGGCAAGGGTAAGATGCGCAACAGAAGACGTATCCAACGTAGAGGTCCATTAATTGTATACCACAAAGATCAAGGTTTATGCCGTGCTTTCCGCAACATCCCTGGCATTGATTTAATAAATGTAGACAAATTGAATTTATTGAAATTAGCTCCTGGTGGTCATGTAGGTCGGTTTGTTATTTGGACCGAGTCAGCGTTCCAGAGATTAGATAAATTATTTGGAAGTTGGAAATCACTGTCTACAGAAAAGAAGGGATATAACCTTCCACAACCCAAGATGTCTAATACAGATTTGTCCCGTCTGCTTAAATCTGATGAAATTAAGAGAGTTCTTCGTGCACCACAGTAAGTATTTTTATTGATTTTTGAAGTATTATCTGAGTAAGATTTAGAAGAGGTACTGAAAAATTCGAAATAGCAGTTTGTAATTGAATATGTGGAAGGAATTGCATTTGGTACAGAAATAAAAATTATATTTTAATTTTGTATACTTAGAGTATATTGAATTTCTAAATGTAAATGCAAAACAAAATTCAAGCAAAGTAGGGAAATATGGCGTCTTAAAAATAAAAAGCTCTTCATTTTACTTAATTTTTAGTATGAAAGTTTGCTTGTAAAACGGTTGGGATTTAGTATATACATGGGTGTCGCAGCGATTTGACGAAGTCAATTGGCATCTAATCATGCAGGTAGGAAAAAATATTACATATTGTAGATAATTATGAGCTGTACAATTTTAAAGTGTTTTAATGTATAGAGTGTTGAGAGTGAAGAATTTTTTTAGTGAAGCAATATGCATTGAACATTAGTTTGTTTTAGCTGATTTTCATTTGGTTTGGAGATATGATTTCTCGTCGAAAATTGTACAGCTTTTGAAAAATGTCAGAAGTAATAATTAACGATGTCATGATTTTATGATCTTAATTAATAAAAACATCATTCCAGCCTGTATATTTACATTCTAGAAGTACTAAATATTTTACAATTCCAAAATGTCACCTACTCTCTTTCAAGTGTAGGGAATGAAAAAGTGACAGAACATCATATCTGAATATGTAATCTCAATTACAACTGGCTGATATCAAAGTATGAATGGCCATAACTTGCATTACACATAGTATAACTGAAATTAGTTGAAAAAGTATAAGAAATTACATTATATGTAATTTCAAAATTCGTGAGATAAGCTTGCAAATTCAAAAATTAGGGAGAGTTTGAAAATATCTCAATTACATTGTATCAAAAAATTGTTAAAATGACAAACTTACATTTCTTGCTTATGTTGCAGAAGAAGACCGTGATTACAAGTATTCAGATTTACTTTACTAAAAAAAATATATATTAAAAAACCTCGTAAACGTTTCTATTTCCAAGTACCAGAATTATTATGGTATCAATTAGCTAATTAAAAAATTTTGCAAACTATGAAAAACATAAATAATATTAGTTTAGTTTTTCGCTCCGTACCTATTATTTAGTATTTAACATGTATAAAAAAAACATTAATTCAAGTACATTTAATGTAAATAATTATAAAGAAAACTATAATGAATATTCAAAAGTCTAGCCTTTTGCATATATTTAAAGCAGTAACAAGTAACCTTTAAACATTTGCTATAGTTGAATCGTGTTGGCAACCGATACGGCCAAAGTGTGAACTAAAGACAACTATTTAATGCCACTACAAATTTCCAGCGACAGGAACAATATCAAAACAATAATTATTAAACTAATTAATTAATATTTCAAGATATATAGGTTCCGCTAGTAAAATACATGAAAGTCAGTTGGAAATAGAATATTATAAATCAAGTTATTAAATATTACTTAATACTATTCTGTTTAGTTCACATGCATTGTTAACCAATTTGTATTATTTGAATGACAATCACAACAAACGTGAAATAGCAGATGTCAAATGGTGTATGAATATTATTTATTACAGTCCTGAAATGGTTTTTGTATGTTATATTACTTGATGAAAAAAGTTACTTATATTTTTTATTTACAAATAAGTAATTTACATTATAATTTCAAAATTCATTACGTGACAAGCTTGCAATGCAAATTCAAAGATTGGGGAAACTTTGAAAATATCACAATTACGTTGTTTCATTATTATAAAAGTAGTCAGTCAGATTTACTTTACTGAAAAATAGATATGTTACGGTAAATGTACACTCTTGGGAAATGTACACTTTTACCGTAAAATGTGTACATTTCCCAAAAAGTTAGGTATATGTGAACTGAATATAATGTATATGTACATTTCCCGGCAAATGTGTACTCTTGCCTTCACGTTTTGGTAAATGTATACTCTTACCTTCATGTTTTAAGAAAAGTTGGAATACAAATAAATTAAAAATGTTGTTGCAGTAAAAAAATAATTATTTAAACAAACATAATTTCAGGACCAATACGATGGGAATCAAACAAATAATAATAATAACATACTTTTCTTTATTATAACAGTTAAATTTTATAAAACTATAAAGGAACATATAGAAATTTCATAATGAAAAAAGTTTTATTTATTTGGGCAAGAATTGCTATTGTGGCACTTGGAATTACATAATATTCCAGCATTTTTACAACTGCATTTTTTTGAGGAACATGTTCCTTTGCAGATGCATCTTTTAAAACCTTGTCCACCAGTAAGGGACTGCATTCCTATAATTTCTCTTACCGATTTCTCAACATCTTGAGGAACATCTTCGTATGATATAAACTTTTGTTCGCAAATGGCGAATTCATGCCTAGAATAAGATTGTTTTAAAACTCCCTGTTTAGTTCCTAATTTATATAAATTTTTATCGTTATCTCTAGACAAAACTACGCAAATCAAATTTTTTGGATCCGTTTTACCACGATCAACGTCTGGAATGGAAACTCTAACATTGTCACCAATCACAGCAGCAGGGAATTTTACTTTCGAAAGACTACACATTTTGATAGCTTGATTTTCTAAATTTTCCCTTGCTTTCTTTCGAGCATTATCAATTAAAATTTTCTTCTCGTTTAAAACAGAATTTAACTCAAAACTTCCATCTTTATCTTCAATTTGGTTGCATAATAAACCATCATCCAAAATTATGTCTAACGTTTCAATGGAAAATTCATCGTTTTCTGCGACTTTGCTATGTGGTGAATTGGCTGTGTGTACTCCTTCTAGTAATTGCTCTAACTCTTCTTCTGTTTCCAGCTGTTCAACAGATTCCATAGGTAAATTTGATGTTTTCAAACCCAATTTCATTCTAGTTCCGAATAAAGCTTCATAGGGAGTTTGCTTTATACCCTCATGAAAAGCTCTATTTTTCATCAGTTGAACATATTTTAAACCTTTTGACCACTTGGTTGTTTGGTTAGTGATAAGCCAGGTTGTAAGCATATTTTGAACATCTTGATTCGCTTGCTCTATCGAGCCCTGGCTTTGGGAATGGCGAGGCTTCCCGTGTATTATTTTCACACCATCCCACATATTTACTAATTCTTGGATAATTTTATTTGCAAACTCCCTACCATTATCACATTGGAGAATGGATGGGGCTCCCAAAAGAGTGAAAATGTCCATAAGTTGTTTTGCTACTTCTGACGCAGTTTTTGTTTTTAGTGGGCGCAGCACAACAAATTTGGTTAAATGATCTTGATAATTTAAAATAAATTTAAATTCATTATCTGGTTGTGTCTGTAAATCTATAAGATCCACTTGACACCTAGAATTCATTTCACTCGTCAAAATTGGTTTTATCACAATTCCTTTTTTCTTGCCCTTTGCCTTTTTTTGACATGCTTCACATAAAGATAAATACAACATAACTGCTTCAGTAGTAATGTTGTTGTATTTGTTATTAATTTCTTTCACTAATCTGTTTCGGCCACCATGGCCAGTTGCCAAATGAGCATCGTGTATAATTCCACAAGTTTCTTCAATTCTTGCAAAAGATTTTATGTTACCCCCTTCTTTTAATGGACTTATTAATTTTTCTTCCTTCCCTACCACTATTATATCGTATCTTTTCAGCCGGCGGTAATCTACATCACTTTTATTCTTTTCTTTTAATTTTGCTGCCCTTACTTCCAATAATATTTTTTCATACTGATGTTGGTTTAAATAAATATTATTTGTTTTTTTGTGATACAATCTGTTCTAGTTGGTTTTTAAATTTTTCTTTTTGTTCCATTGTTTTTCAAAAATTCTAACTAAAAAAATAATTTTTTTGTAGAAAAATTAAAATTTTAAATCTATAATTATGATAATTTTAACTTACCCGAGTCTTATTTCTCTAAATATCTTAAATTATATCCAGAAATCTTCAGTACTATGGCATTAATTTGTAATGTAGTTATTGTAGGGTACATAAACATAATAACATTAACATTCTTGCACGAAATGTGTAACGTGAAATAGCAGCGCCTACTGAACTAGCCGAAACGGTAGTTCGCGTACCACTACAAGTGCGCATGCGCACCACATTACTAGCACTTGCGATTTCGTATTTTGTATGCTCACATTTACCAAAACGACATGGTCATTGTGAATTCAATGTACATTTCCCTTCTTTGAAATTGTAAATGTTAGTTGAATGCACATTACCCAAACGAGGAGGCAAATGTGCACATTTACCGGAAAATGTGTACATTTGCCGCAATATCTACTTTTACCGTAACAGATACATATATTGAAAAACCTGGTAGAAATCGCTATTTTCGACTATCAGAATTATTGTGTAATTATTGGTTTAGTTTTTTTTTTTGCTTCGTACGTATTATTTAGTATTAACATGTATAAAACCATTAATTCAAATACATTTAATGTAAGTAATGATAAAGAAAACATTATAATGAATATTCAAAAGTCTAACCTTCTTTTGCACATACGTAAAGTAGTAACAAGTTAAACATTTGAATCGTGTTGGCAACCGATATGGCCAAATTATGAACTAACTACAACTATTCAATGCCACTATAAGTTTCCATCTACAGGCACAATAGAACAATAAAATTAAACTAATTAATATTTCATGATAGATAGGTTCTGCTAGTAAAATACATAAAAGTCAGTTGGAAATAGAATATTATAAATCAAGTTATTAAATATTACTTAATATTTGGCTATTATGTTTAGTACACAAGTATTATTGTGCAAATTTGTATTATTTGCATGACAGTTACAACAAACGTGAAATAACATGTCGAAAGGTGTATGAATATTATTTAAGCATTATCAACATTTCATTTCAACAGAATGCAAGTGCCTAAAGTTTCAAGAAAGCATTTTATTGTGTAATTATTTTGTGCAGACAATTTTCTGCCAATATTTTACCCACAATGCATTAGTCAAAATTGATCTTTGACACTTATTTAACTGAAGACTGAACAAATTTTGCAACATCTAAAGTTTGACGCCATTTTAAATTACTGGCGTATGTCTGTTGCCAAAGCGACTCAACCATATAATTTCTTAATTAGTAGAAGCTGTATATCTTATTCACCATTGCTAACTTCATATTATTGAAGCTATGAATTTGGTTAATTAGCAATATTGGTGACACTTCTTCTTTTGATTGAGAGGATGAACACAGAAAAACTATTGAATGTTATATTTACGAGATATTCATAAAAACATTTTCTTTAATAGAACATCTTGTATTTGTTCACATATAAAGGTAAATTTCTGGAAAAAAATGATATTACATTACTACTGTTATATAAATAAAGAAATAATATGCACTTATGGTATCTAATAATTGTTGCAACTATAGTCAAATCGACAAAGAAAAAATAATATCAAAATAGTAAGTATATTGCACATTAATATTTTAAATTATAAATAATTTATTTTTGGCATATATTAAATTCATATATGTATTTGTGATGAAGTGTGACTATCATTAATTCATTCATTTTCAAGCATGTCGCATAGTGCATTTTAAAATTTCAGTGATAATTTAATGTTTATCAACCGTTGAAAAAATTAATATTATACATTGTACGTGGTTACAAATGTATTGCTGCAGTTATTAGACTTAAGTTTTGAATGAAGACGAATCAAGCAAGTGCATATTATTCATTGTCTTAATAATGCAGTCATGAATGGATCAATTGATAAATTATTTAATTTTCGTAAAACGGGTTGAGGGATTTGATTTATTAAACAGTCCTAGTTAATGTTATACAGATCATTTTGCGGCAGTGTATCTATCACTCATGTTGAATTCAACTCGTGCAGCAGTCTGACCTTATTTAATTGTTATATAGTAGGAAGTTTTCGAAAGTTGTATTATGATGTCAGGAACAGTTGAAAATCGTTTAATATAAAATTGAAGTTAATTTAATCAGCTCTAAAGGGTAGAACTCCGGCACCCATAAAACGATTTTTGGCAATGCGCATGTCTAGATAAAGTGCCGTCACATGTATCAAATTGACAAAACTGTCTAACAAATCTATTATTTATATTTAGGTTTATTTCTTCACAAACGTATATTAATATGTTAATATTTCGGAAAATAAATTCTCAGGGTAAGAAGAAAATGTATAGGTGAAAATAAATATTGAAAAAGAGATTGCTATAAGTTATTTAAAGAAGTGCCATGTGGACATATTGAAAAGCATTTTAAATTATTTTGGTATGAATTATTGCTAGTAATTTTACATTTATATGCAACAATTGATATCTTGCATGTTAACGCCTTGTTAGTTTCTCGTAACTTTAGTGGTCAAAGTCACCGATATATCTTTATATCTAAACTCTCTTTTTAAATGAAAATTCGAAATTTAGTCTGGATTATAAAGGTTGATGAAGGTTTAACATTCCGACCCATAATTTTGAGATATTTCTTTATTAAATAACCAACATATCATCTCAATAGAATGTACATGTCTAAAGTTTGAAGAGAGTATTTTATTGTGTAATTATTTTGTGTAGACAATATTTTACCCACAATGCATCTGTCAAAATTGACCTATGAGAAACAATTTCCTAAAAATATCGTTTAGAAAAAATATAAGCCTGCATTGGTTAGTTGTTCTTGAACATTGAAATGGTACAGCTCATGTTTAACTACAATTTTTGTATAAGATATATCTGCTACTATTAAGATACCAATAGAGAACGTTATCGCTTGGCTGGTTACATCCGACACATTTATGTGTAAAACGCTTTCGTGTTAATTTTAATAAATCAAAAACATTTGATATATGATGATAAAAAAATCAGAGCACTGGACAATGATTTATATACAGTGATTACTTGTTGACAGCTGATGCTTGACAGTAAATTAATTAACTATCAAACATAATATATTTGTATTAAATTGTTGCTTTTTTTATTTGTTGTATAGAAAGAAAGTTGTACGTCGTGTGCGTCGCCTTAATCCTCTCACGAACGCTAGGGCAATGTTGAAGTTGAATCCATACGCTGCAGTTCTGAAGAGACAAGCTATTTTAGCCACACGTAAACGCAGGATGGCTAGAGATGAAGAATTGGCTAAAAAACGCGGAGTAAGTATTATAGTATTTCAATATTATAAACTCGACAATTGTTTTGTAAGTTTATGTTAATACAAGTTTTTCATTATATGGACCGTATTATAACGATTTTTATAAATCGTTACTTATTGATATTTTGTTTTAGGTAACACTACCAGAAACTAGTGCAGTAGTTAAAACTGCAAAATTATTGAAGAGAAGGAAGGAGTTAATTGTAAAAGCAAAGAGTGCAAAGCCCAAAGTTACTAAGAAAACGAAAAAAGTAGCGCCTGCTAAGAAGTAATTTTGAGACAGTTTATATTATAGCTATTGGCTGATGTAAACTGTGTTTGTGTTTATATTCCAATAAAAAATACAAAATTATTTAAAGGATTTTGTTTTCTTAATAATTGTTGTCAATTAGTTCAATGAAAGACGAGTTTCTGACTTCCTTATTTTTCCATTGTTTTATAATTCAGTATAGAAGTCGTATCTTTTTATTTTTAAAGAAATACTAGATCGCATATTCTTTTCATGGGAATTTGTTTTATCCATACCTGATTAATACTGATAAAAGATAGGTGAATCAATATATAACTGAAATTTAGGGTAAGCGGGAATCATACGTTTATATTGTATATAAACTTGTAAATTGAAAGACGTAAACCTGTAATTGTAATCTCGAGTAAAAACGACTAATTCTGTTGATAGTTTAAAAATCGTTTGCAACCGTAAATTTGAATTACTTCCAACACCAAACTATAGTTTGAAGCAAATCGCCTTTGTAATTCTTCTCTCCGAACATAGATCAAAAAGTATAAGATCCGCCGAGCATTCAAGATTAAAAGTACAACATCCAGGCTTGCTGTATCAATACATAAAACGTAGAATAATAATAATATATACAAATAACAATTCTTCACTTGGTGTAACGTGGGAGAAAAGTTTGTAGCTGTGGCGGAACAGTACGTTGATGAATCTATTGGTAAATAAATTAAGATTTTCAAGCAACCCTTTATTTCAACCTAACGTGTTTTTAACCTGAGCAAATTACACCAATGGTACTGACTTTCGCAGAGATTTCTAATATTGCACTAAGATTCGGAAACTGACATTGATTCAAATAAAGTTTTACAAGGCCATACATAAACGTTTTATAGTGTTCGAAAGTGTTATCTAAATTTTGGAAGTAACTGTATCTACATAACTAATCTAATACAATCATAATATTCTATATATATATACACCGGACGTCCCAGGTTTAAATTACGACGGAGCAAAGAAATAATGTAAATAACACGCAGTTACTGAATAGCACTATTCATATGGTGAACTGCAACATTTGTTCACGTCGCGAAAACGACAGCAGGAAAAGCCGATCAAGAAAGGAATTTACCAAAAATTCTTTCTTCACCGGCGTAGTTAGAAGCGTGAGGTGTTTTTAAAATTCACTATATTTCCTAAGATAAATAAAGTTATATATGTATATACCCATTCATACTTACATTAGTTTCGCTTTTTCATTGTTTTGACTGTTACTTCGTAATTTTTGTAATAGTTCCTGTTTAATACCGTTTCACTGAATCTACTCCCAATTATCTTGACGTAAGTGTGCACTGGATTTCGTTAAGTTTCAATAACATACGCATACATTTTTAGTTATCAATTATTTAGATATAGAACATTGTTTAACGCATATGTAATAGCATCTAAAGTTATAAATACAGTTGATGGGGAAACAATTGCTAAAACCACTGACGAGAATTTGTACAAAATGCTTCATTCGGACAACAGGTACATGGAAAAAATACTTTTATTTGTTAGTGACAGTGCCGCATATATGTTAAAAACAGGCAGACTATTAAAGAAATATATCCATGCCCGATCTCACCGACCTATCTTAAATTTTAAGCAACACTTAAAGTACTAAGTTCTACTTATTCTGTTGCACGGTACGTTTAAGGAGTACTTAAATATAAAATAGAATCTTAAATTTAAGCCGGCGATATCCAGAGCTTAAAGCTTACTTAACCTATGTTTTTGTTTACAACGTACCTACACAAGAACATTATTGTGGTTATATTTTCATGGAACGGGAATATTTCAATTTAATGCAAATGAATAATGATATTATAGATATAATTGTGTTAGATTTAGTGGTTAATGGAATTCCACGGCAAATTAATATTAGAAACGATCGTTTTAATAGTCTGCCTGACTTACAATTTTTTAATTATTTTCGTCTGCGAAAAGAAACCGTACTAGATTTAGGTATTACCCCGATTAGAACCTAGATTAGAATACATAGAAATCCAAATGATGACAATAATGAAATATTAGAGCAACTAAAAATAGCAATAGTTATTAGGCATTAATGCTTTTAATAATAATAACAACGGTTTTCAAGTTAGATTAGAATTGATAAATTATATTTCTTAGCTGTAAATAGAAAATATAATATGCATTAGCAGTTTTAATAAATTATTATCATGTCTTTTTGTTTAAAATAAGTTTTAATGCAAATTCAAACGAAAAAAAATTCTACATTTATTTATTTACATAATTAAATATACATATTTAAATACGTACACATATTTTTGAAAATTGCATTTTAATAGAGTTAACAAAATTGTCCACCCAATTTAGATTTATTTTCTTCAATTCCTCTAATTCTAATTGTAGTTCAACTTGTAGAATTTGTATATTTGACAAACATGTGCAGCAAACGTGTATAACCCAACTTTTACTACTATACGTTTTCTATAGTGCGGAGACTGAATACACTATTGTCATTGCTACCTTCTATTGTAAAAATCTTTTGCCGCTCGATATGCATGTTTTCAGTACGTATAAGTTTAAGTCGTGACTTA
Organism: Amphimallon solstitiale; assembly: GCA_963170755.1. Taxonomy (NCBI): domain Eukaryota; kingdom Metazoa; phylum Arthropoda; class Insecta; order Coleoptera; family Scarabaeidae; genus Amphimallon; species Amphimallon solstitiale. Next base: position 61,724,708 of record OY720679.1, on the reverse strand, counting down.
AATTAAACGGTGCAACTAAATAGGAAAATAAGTAACACTTATATTTAAGCAGTACTTAAATTTTTCACAGTTTAAGATATGTCGGTGAGATCGGGCATAAGTACTGCATATTACTTGTGTAGCACATGCTCTCCACAGAATCTGAGTATATCAGAGACACCTATCCGGAAGTTGATAGACTTGTATCCGCTTTTAAAAAGGTTTTCAGAAAAGCACCATCGTGAGTAGCTCTTTACAGGGAAAAACTTCCATCTCTGTCAGGCTGCGTTCATCACACAAGACAGCCATGATACCAAGCGCAATCCGTTTTGCGATTTGTTATGATTTTATATGTCCATGTGATGAACGACAATTGTCATCCATGATTCAGGCAACCCCTTCCACAATTCTTTTCTGTTTGAAATTTCATTTAATTTGAGAATTGACGGCTAGTTGGTAGAGAAGAGTTCACGTTTGCAGCGTACTTACAGCGTAAAATGGTTATGCTTGCTAAGATGGCGACCGCTTTGCAAACGCGTTCGCATCATGGATAGACGTTGTTCACACCGCTTGCTAGCGGCTTGCCAACTGTTGCCTGTGTTGGGTGTTTGATGAACGCAGCCGCCTCCCTCGTCAGTAATGGTTATAAGTAGGGAGCGGAATCGAGCGAGCTAAACTACCACGGAGCCACAACCGTGAAAAGAAATAATGTAAACAACTGCGTGTTGTTTACATTATATCTGAATAGCACTAATTCATAGAACGAATTGCAACATCTGTTTACGAGAATCAGAGAAAAAACTGCCACAAAATAAGGAATTTTATGAATAAAATCCTTTCTTCATCGGCGTAGGTACAAGGGTGACGTGTTTTTAATTTATTATATTTACCTTATATTTCGCAATATAATATGTATGTTTCAATAACATACGCGTACATTTTTAGTTATCATTTATTTAGATCTAGAACGTTGTTTATGTTACTTTTTCTGAGATAAAAATTAATTGTCAGTGATTCCGAAATTTATTGCAAAGTCTGTAAAATATCGTCACTTAGCTTTGCTAAAACATACACAGAAATAGTTTTCATGCAGAAAATTTCGATAGTTTACAAAATTGCGTTACATGTTTAAATGACGATGCTCGAAGTATTTCTGAGTGCAAGGAACTAACACAAATCCCAAATTTAAAAAATCAGTTGTTATTCCTTCAGGAACACTTTGGAAATTTGCCTAAACTAATGACATATTTTGAAAATCGAATCTCAAATTAAAAAATGAGGTGTGGCCACCACGACTTTCTTATACGTATGAGCGTTTCAAACTATACTATATTTTTTTTACACAAAAATTATTCAAAATCCTATTCTAAGTACTTCTGTTCTCTTAATAAATCGCTATAGAATGCATACTTAGCAAGATATTCGAAAAAAGGACTACTCCCTAAGAGTAAAAGTGTTACTTCCGGTCCGAATTTTGGAATTTCATATATTCAAAAAATATTGCAAATCTAGCACTAAATACTTTTGTATTCTTGATAAATACATATAGAATGCATAATTTACGACATATTCGCAAAAAATCGCTATTCGATAAGAGTAAAAGTGGTAATTCCGGTCTGAATTTTGAAATTGTTTTTATGCAAAAGATATTGAAAATTACGTTTTAAATACTTGATACCCGTAACGTATCTGTCTAAAAAGCATCACATGCGAAATATTCGCAAAAAACTGATTTTCGATAGGAGTAAAAGACCTACCTCCGGTAACAGCTTCGAAAAACTTTTTAAATAAAATTGTTCTGAATTTTAATTTCAAGTACATATGAATTCTTTATAAATTTGTTTAAACTTAGTAGTTGACGAAATATTGGCAAAATTTAATTTTTACACTGAAGTAAACTGCTACTTCCGGTCTACCGATTTTACTGAAAAACTAATCAGATCTCAAGAGGGAGATTAGACACGTAAATACAAAATTTGGAATTGATATCTACAGCGGTTATCGTGGTCACATAGAGACACACAGACATTTTTTAAAAACATCTTTTTCGGTATCAGGGGACTTCAAAACGTGGACATCTGCAAAAATCTCGAAGTCGAAAATTTCACATTACTTCCTTATACTACGTATAAGAAAGTAAAAATGGATTAACCACATTAGATGTGGCTATTAATAATTCCAAGTGACTTAGACGCAGTTTTTAATAGAAATCCAGGTTTAATAACATTGCGGCAATTGTGTATGCTAAATACGCTGAAATAAAAGAATATTTCCATTACGTAAATATAACCAGTTGCGATGTAGAAAAGACGTTTTCTATCTACAAGGATGTACTTAATTCAAAGAGAACAAGTCTTACAGAAGAGAAAATGAACAAATACTAGGGTATTTTGTATTTTATAATCACCAGCCACTTGTTATTCAATTATATAAATAAAATTAAAATCTCTTTAAAAATACAACATTTCAATAGCGCGCCCATGGGCGATGAGTCATGACTCGCTCGATTCCGCTCCCTAGTTATAAGCAACTAGTTTTTATGCAGAGAATTTCGATAGTTTACAAAATTTCGTTACATGTTTAAATGACGATGCTCGAACTATTTCTGAGTGCAAGGAACTAACACAAATCCCAAATTTAAAAAAGCAGTTATTCCTTCAGGAACACTGGAAATTTGCCTAAACTAATCACATATTTTGAAAATTGAAATCTCAAATTAAAAGATGGATTAGCCAGATTAGATGTGGCTATTAATAATTTCAAAAATATTCCAAGTGACTTCGTATGTAGCCTTCGGCAAAAGTTAGACGCAGTTTTTAATAGGAATCCAGATTTAATAACATTGCGTCAATTGTGTATGGAGACAATGACACAAAATCTAACTGCTAAATATGCTGAAATAAATGAATATGTCCAGTACGCACCTATAACCAGATGCGATGAAGAAAGGACGTTTTCTATCTACAGGGATGTACTTCATTCAAAGAGAGCAAATCTTACAGAAGAGAACCTTGAGAAAGTATTGCTAGTAAATATTAATACTCTTTTTACCCGACCTGAACTACAAAATGAATAAATAAGAAGATATTTTGTATTTTATAGATCACCACCCACTTGTTATCCAATTATATAAATAAAATTAAAACCTCTTTAAAAATACCACATCATTCGTTTTTCAGCGAAATCGATAAACTTGCGCCCATGGGCGAGAGTCATCAACCTTTCGTGTCTGGTCCAAAGATATAGAAATGAAAAAGGGCCACTCTTAATACTTTTCATGGAACTCTTGACAGCGCGCAATGGTTGTAATACGAACTATGAAACTTACGTCACAAAACCGTGCGAAAATACAAATCTAAAATTAAGATATAGTAGTATAATATATCTTTGATAATCTACATGTTCATTGAACATTACAAAAGTTATACAATGATTAACATGGACAATTCATATTCAAATTGCAACATGTTAATCATTGAATAAACTTCGTAAATATCAATAAATCCATATATAAAATGAAAAATATACAAGGAATGAAAAAATTAAAATCCAAAAAATTAGTAATTATTGTATACTACATGATACTACACAATACATAACATACATTAAAGAAAATAAAAATAGATTGTACGAAATATTATACAGATGTACCTTTTGTTAATAGTAATACTAGCGTCATATCCCTATTTTTATAATTAATTAATGCTTATCTCTTGCTGTTAGACTGTTAAATATATAATCATTATTCTACTTGAATATGTACATAAATTGTTTTTACTTAGTTATTTTATTGAGGACACAATCATACAAATGTCCAGCAAAGTGTTCGCTTATAAATTATCTACATACATACAATATTGAGCTAATATAATGTACCTATTTCACAAATCCGAAGGTTTTTATACACTTTAGCAAGATTGGTCCTTTTAAGGGATGGATCACGAGTTCTTTCAACCCACTGATTATACCGTAGTCGATAAATTTTAATTTCGGTTTATAGCTTAATACACCGGTACGAAAGTAGAAGAGGAAAATAGCACGGCGAAGTAAAGTAAAGCGAGGCTGCCAAGTACACCCTGCAAACGTTTGCTATTAAATGTGAAAATCCCCCGACTGCGTTGCTTCTCCCACCAGTGTTGGAAAGCAGGCATCGCTGCATATTACAAAGCATAGGCGTAACTAGACCTCGACTATGAGGGGGGGGGTCACTTCAAAGATATGCCATAATCGTCCATTTTTCCAACCCGCTTTACTTTCGCATTTGTCAGTACTGGTAGTGGTTCTATCTCTTTCCATCAGAGTGTGTTAAAATAATGCATTTGTAGAGACCTTTAAAATTAACAAGTACTTAATGACCCAATTTTTTTTTCTTTTTTTACGATGGGGGGGGGGGTTCTAACCCCCCCCTGGTTACGCCACTGTTACAAGGTCATCTTCTGCATGGGATAGATAGATAGTATAGGAGCTATAAGCAGAAATTAAAATTTGTCGTCTACGGTATATCTGCACAATGTTGATTTTGTAAATACTAAATATAGGGTCTTTTATTAAGCGCTTCCTATCTTTAAATTTAAATAAAACAAAGTAAGTGTGAGATATCATCGAAATTTTTTATTCGTTTGAAAGCCCTATCGATGCCATTATTTATGGAATATAATATCGGACAAATGTCCGCCGCGACTTCGCTGAGTGGCGCGCATTCGGGATGTCCAATTTTCCATGACTCTGGCGCATAAATCAGGCTGAATTTGACCGATGGCTTGGGTTATGTTGGCTTGGAGGGCCGCTGTGGTTTGTGGATTATTCGCATAGACCTGCGACTTAAGAAAACCCCACAAGAAACAGTCCAACGGGGTCAAATCGCACGATCTCGGTGGCCAGTTCACATCACCTCCACGTTAGATGATCCTCCCCTCAAATCGCTCTTGCAGAATTTCCAATGTGGCATGAGCTGTGTGACACGTAGCGCCGTCCTGTTGAAACCACATCTCATTGATGTCCATATCATCCAATTCAAGCCAAAAGAAGTTGGTAATCATCGCCCTATAGCGTTCGCCGTTGACGGTGATGGCCTGGCCAACATCGCCCTGAAAGAAATATGGACCGATGACGCCGCCAGCCCAAAATCCACACCAAACAGTGACTTTTTCGGGATGCATTGGACGCTCTTGAATCTCACGTGGATTGGTATTGTCCCAAATTCGACAATTTTGTTTGTTGACGTACCCATTCATCCAGAAATGCGCCTCATCGCTGAAGATGATTTTTTGATGAAAATTAGGATCAGTTTCCAACTGCTCCAGGGCCCAATCAGCGAACACACGTCGTTGTCTATGGTCATTTACCTTCAGCTCTTGTGTCAGTTGAATTTTATACGGGTGCAGGTGCAAGTCACGGCGCAAAATTCGCCAAGTTGTGGTCTGCGAGAGGCCAAGTTCTTGTGAGCGACGCGAAATCGACCGCCTCGGATTCTCCTGCACGCTTTCACGGACAGCGGCGATGTTTTCGGCAGATCTTGCGTTTCGTGTTCGTACGGATGCTGCTTCCTTGATTACTGAACCAGTAGCTTCAAATTTATCCACTACACTGCGAATAGTCTTCTCGGTAGGAAGATTACGACGACCGTAAAATGGCCGAAGTGCGCGGAACGTTGCCCGAATAGAACATCCATTTTGATAAAACAATTTTATCATTTGCACGTGTTGTTGAGCGCTATATCCGTCCATGGTGATTTGGCAAAACAGACTGAATAAATGACAGCCAATCTGACAGATGTAGCTTCAACAATATGGCCACTACCAACTGTCAAAGTTCGGAAGTCCCTATTGGAAGACCCTATACATGCAGAACAATAATTCTTTACATTTGAGCACTATTTACACATAAGGAAATAAACCTGTCTTTCGGTGAAGTGCTATCAGTAGGTCGTGGTTACAGAATACTTGACGACCACAGTTCCTCACAACTTACAACAAGTCCAAGTAATTCATTAGTTATTTGGACTTGTTGTCAATGCAAACAACACAACGCAACAATTTGGCTATGAATTATCAATGACGCATATAATTTTAGGTTAGGATTTTCACAAATAACGTGCTTTTATATTTCGTTATGACGATTCGTATTCGGTAAACTTCGTATATCATCTACTAGCGCTTAGTGTTTGTAATAGGAACTAAAATAAAATTCAAAATTGGTAAAGCCCGTGACCAGGCTCTGGTCGGGTCTCTAATTCTATATTATACCATTGGTCGCATTCAGCAGACCCAACAGTTCAGTGATCGGATTCAGAGGATGTACGCTCACTTTGAACATGTTGCGGATCAGTCGCCATTTTTGCGAGCGGAAAAATTCTACGCGTAGTGAGCGTAATCGATACACAGGCGCCATTAACGCATTCGAACACCAACATAACACGTAATTTTGGGGAACGTTACTAGAAAAGTAAGATAAGAAAATTACAGGTATTGTGCAGAAATAAATGTATTATAATATTGGAGTTAATAGAAAGAGAGTATTTTAATCGGAGTTTGAAAAACTATACACAATAATAATAATTGTTTTTCTGCATTAAGTTGGGCATAGTTTTTAGTGTAAGGGCCGGTTTTTGCAACCCCGATCAAAAAAATACTCGGTTAACTCCAATATTATAATACATTTATTTCTGCACAATACCTTTAATTTGCTTATCTTACTTTTCTAGGAACTTCCTTCAAAATCATGTGTTATGTTGCTGTTGGAATACGTTAATGGCGTACAGAATACGCTCACTAGGTGAGCATAGAATTTTTCCGCTCGCACAAATGGCGACCGCTCCGCAACATGTTCAGAGTGAGCGTACGTCTTCTGAATCCGATCTCTGAACTGTTGCGCAACTGTTGTGCCTGCTGAATGCGACTATTATTACATGATTTTTCCAATATTACCGCTAGAGGCGCGTATATTCAAAATATCTAGATCGCCTATCGGAACTACTAAATATTTGTTTTCATATACCTATTTAAAAGATCTTATGTGGGGAATTTCGAAATTTCTCTTAGTTTGCCCATATAAAAGATTACATTTTTGAGCACTCATAAATTTCTGATTTTTGAAGATACCATCGGGCATTGCTTCACTTTCTTGAAGGATTTACCAACTTATATATTTGTGGCGCTCACAGAGCAAAAATAAAAATTGCAAAAAAAAACAGTAAAAAAGCGTTTTATTTGTATTATTAGTTGATATATGGATTACCACAAAACAATATATACAGCTTGTATAATGAAAGACTTGATATTATGAAGTAAACATTGCAACGTCGTATTCTGTCGCCGTACTGGCCGCGCGACGAAAGACAGGAGTGGTTAGAGGTAACTAACATTGCCAGTCGATGCTTCATCGCTAAACGTACCGAGAGCGGGGATACAGTACGCGACGTTGTAATTCTGATGTATTTTAGACTTGCTATATCAAGTGTTGTATTACACAAGCTGAATTAACAAGGCGGGATACACAGTGGCATTCAGAATATGATGGCGGTTGGTACCAGCTACCAAACAGTCTGGTAATATGTGATATTATCTTGAAAAGGAAATAAATAAAGAAAGAAAAAAATAATAAAAACCTATTCATACTCAGACAGGAAAAAGCAAAGAATTATACCAACTTGGTAATTGAAAGTTGTAAAGGGATTTATTTATCTGTTGTCGGATTCATAAAAAAACTAGTGCGACAGTCAGATTTTGATTGCATTAATTTCGGTTGCTCGAATATGTTGTTTTAAAACCTAATGAAATAACATGTCTACATATATAATTTTCGAATTTATACAACCAATTAAACACGATGCATTGCATTTATCGATTTAATAAGTTTGTTTGGAAAGTAACATTGAAACTATTTATTTTAATCATGACCGAGTTTCCTAATAATTTAAGTAAAAATACTGTAAAAGTTTATCATATATCAGATGTTCAATTTAAACCGTCTAGAAGGATTCTAAGCATAAACTTGAATCAATGGAATAGTAACATTCCAAAGTCATTAAAGGACTTAAGCATTCAAGCAATATGTGGAAGTTGGAAAGGTACGTATATAATTGTAATTTATTATTTATAACATTTCTATGTTGAAATAATAAAGAAAATGCTAATACCTATCTATAAATTATTTTATTGTAAATAAATAGGATAATTCAATTGGAAGCGGAAATTTTAAACGGGTAGTAAAAATTTGTTGAACACATACATATTTACCACATAATTTACTCAGTTTGTAGACATATCGTTTGATGTTACATTATTTTTATATACGTTAACTGAAGATAAGATTTTCAGAGTAATGAATTCCTAAATTTTTTTGACAAACTGTTAGATTACTATGGAACTAATTAAGTGAATTTTTGCTACCAATATTTCAAATATGTTAATAATATTAGGAACATATATATTAATACACTAATTATGAACAATGATTGCACATATTTCAGAAAGACCGTTAATAAATCAATTACCTCTTATTTCGGATATTATGGCTTTATTAGATCTTTTATCAACAGATTTACCTTTAGAATTAACAATTACTAATATAGCATACGATTGCTATTGGTTGCGATGCTATAAAAACCGCTGGCCCAATAAACCTCCTTTGGGACGAAATTTTTCAGAAGTAGAGAACTTGCTCCCGGAGAAAAAGTACGTCCGAGATGATATTACGTCTTCTCAATCATTTACAGACAACGTTGAAAACAATAATTCTATAGATGATACATCAAATAATCAGAAATTATCTAAGTCGAATTCTCAAAAATCAATAAAAACCGACGTATCTTCGGCATCCAGTTGTCAAACAATATGTCACGAAAAAAGGCAAAAAACTTGGAAAGTGTTGTATTTAGAGATGCACATACGGGAATATTTAGAAAACTTGGAACCTGAAAATTATAATCCTGAAAAGGTTCGAAAATAGCTAGGATGCTTAATGTCGTCATTAATCAAATTGAATTTTTCAGATAAAAGACGTTACTTCTTTATTTAAGAATTATGTAACCACTTTAACACTATCGGAATTAAAAGCTCCAACGAAAACAGATATCCCAGACCATATACCACTTAATGCGATTTTAAGCAGTTTGAATAAACTTGTTGAATTATGTTTGTGTTTCAAACAGGTAACGAACTATATTTATTGTATGATAACAGTTATTTATGATTTAGTACAATAAAACCAAGTGGAATTATTTTATACTGCTAGTATAATATTTGCAAAACGCCACTTTTCTACTTAAATACTTAATAAAGAAAATTTAGTTAAGAAAATTTAACTGTACTGGTTAACTCACTAATGCTTATCCATTTAAGCTACACCGGTTTTTGTAAGGACTAATCTTTGTTTTTCCTTTATTATAGTAAGTTGTAAGGAAACAAACTTACGAGTCGTTATCTGGTCTAAATCAACACAAGGCAGGAAAATCTTCCTAAGTGATTGATGATACTACGCCACTGTATAATAATATTATTAACCTGTAACTGTATAGTTTTTGATTTCGTCAAATATCGGTGTGCCAATGTGTTTTCTATTATTATAGGAGTAGATATTGTTAATGGTGTCAAAACTGTTAGGTAATGTTAAATTTGATGTAAGGGAGGTTTTGATATATTATTGGGCATCTATACAGCACGTTGAATGAAAAATATTTTACATTCAACGATACAGTATCATTATAATTGGTTTTCTAAATGCGCGTTTACAATCGTTATTATTCTGTCGATATTCCTTCTGATACTTTCATATGTCAAATCTACACTAAAATGTTCAAACGTTGATTATTTTAGTGTTTCCCTCTTATTAGCCAAGCGTCACATGACTCACATGCTAGGACTGTTAATATCTCCAATTTCTTTTTACCTCCTCTATTATATTACATTTCGATACTTAATTCATACGTTAAATAAACAAATGTTTTCAATTTGTATATGTTTTTATCGTTTTCTCTTATATTGAAATTATATATGAGAAGGGTTGCTTTTGTAAGAAGTATCTATATTATAGTTACATAAATTAAAGGGAGAATAGCAAAGAAATATCGGGCAGACAATATATATACAGGGTAATTACATATCACATTAGTAGTCGCTTCTGCGATTGCCCTTTTGTGTTTTAAATAAAAGAAAAAACAATTAGTGGAAGATTCATGGTTGCTTGTGGCGCATATTGTAAAAATACTTTAAGCTCAGGCGCACTTCCGGTTTCACGGGAAATGCACGGAACTTAATTTTTTTAAATGATTAACCCTATATATTTTTGGATTTTCTTGTACCGCTTTAAATTGTCTGTTCAACTGTTTTCTCTTTTTCAAAATTGAGTGTTTAGAAAAAAATCATTTTCGCATTGTTTTTAAAAGTAAAAACATTAACTTTAGTGGTGCTTGCAGCTAAGAAAATGCTGCATCATTTGGTAAAGTTGCACTCGACAATACCTCAAAAAACTTTGTCTTTTCAAAGCCTACTTTCCGAAATTTTCACACACCAAAAACTTATTTTTCTTAAAATGGAACACCCGGTATTTTATTGTGGCATTTTTTCCTTTTTCTTATTGCCTTTCATTTTTGTCAACAATGTCCTATACCTATCTTTTGTAATTTCTGAGATAATTACTATAGGAGCAATTAGCTGCCAATTAAAAAACTACGAGCGCTATTGTTCTATGCACCAAAATATTCGTTCAACCAATGGAAGGCAGGAATGGCGCCTGACTTCCATAGTCAACTGTCAAACAAAGTAAATCTTAAATCCAACTATCCCAAAAGTAATAATTTTACAGAATGAAGAGCATCGCATTTCAATTTTTTAATTCCGGCAATGTCCAGTTGCAGTAGTTCACTTTTGACACTGTTGGTTAACATCAAAATAAAATAGAGGTTATGTTTACTGACATATTTGAAGATATCTTCAAAAAGTTTTGAAAATCCGTCGGTAGATAGCGAAGATACTCCCCCCCCCCCATTAACATTTTCATCAAAGAAATAAGGTCCAATTATGTAACTACCGACTATTCCTCCCCACAGTTTTAATAACCAACGATTTTGAAAGTTTACATGTATGATAAAGTGGGGGGTTTTATGTGTTATAGTAACGGAAAGACGACGAACGTATTCACTTTAATAGAAGTGGCTTCTGAAAATTTCTTTCAACTAACCCTGTGTATGAATATGCTACGGGTGAATTTCATATTTCCTAATTATTCTGGATTCTCAAATTTGATTTACATCTAACCGTCGACTAATTTGCGTAGTACTAGTATGGGGGTGTTCGCGTACACTCACAAGTACCATAAAAGTCTTATCCTCACCAGTTGTTATTGCTTTTTCCGCTCTTTCTTTCATATTCAATACTTTCTGTTAAGTCAAACCGTCCCTTTATACTTTCAAAGATTTCTGGCTTCGGTTGACTTCTACCAGGGATCGCTGTGCATAAAGTCTGGATGCTAGCAAGGAGTTTCTTTCAGATTCACCCAAAACGTCAATCATATCTATTGTCGAGTGCAACACTTTACCAAATGATGCAGAAGTTTGTTGGCTACAAGTACCACCAAAATTAATGTTTTTACTTTTAAAAACAATGTGAAAATGATTTTTTTCTGAACACGTGTTTTGATCAAATATTTTAAAACAAAATTAATAACTCAAAAACTTATGGCTCAATTTTGAAAAAGAAAAACAGTTGAACAGACAATTTAAAGCAGTATAAGAAAATCCAAAAATATATGGGGTGTCATTTAAAAAAATTAAGTTCCGTGCATTTCCGGAGAAACCGGAAGTGCGCCAAAGCTTAAAGTATTTCTACAATATGCGCCACAAGCAACCATGGATCTTCCACTAATTGTTTTTTCTTTTATTTAAAACATAAAGGAGGAATCGAAGAAGCGGCTACTAATGACTCACCCTGTATGTGCGTATGTATGTATATTATTATTAGTTATATATGTCATAAATTTATATTTAATAATACTTTGTTTCTTTGTGTATTAGACATATGTTGGTGAAAAATTTTCCTGGCATATCTTTAACACTACAATGACCGACATTAAAATCTTGGCCAAGGGACTGGATCATACAAAACTGAGAATTATAAGGTGAGATATATTAATTAATGCTAGTATACGTTTGCATTTGTTGGACTAATGATCAATATATAATTTCCAATAGAATCCAAAATTCAGATATTAACTGTGTAAAAGTCAAAATGCTTCTGAAGGGTTTGGCCAAGAATGAGTTCTTAACAGAAATGGAATTTTCCCATTGTAAAATTTCTGACCATGGAACAATGACTATAGCAAAATTTATGCTTGAACACTCAAGTTTGAAGTATTTGATATTGACTAATAATTTCATAGGTAGGTATGTGTGTATAATGGGTGTGTAATTTATTTACAGAACGGCCAGTTTCCTTTTAGTGCATTTTATGTTTTACAATTTCTGCCCCTGCTTGAATTCGGCATATTATATATAATCCCAAAAGCGCAGTTTTAAGGTTTTTCTAGCGATGATTCTGAAAATTATCGACATAAACTAAACAACTTTAACATAATATGAATTCCAAATTACATGTTACTAATTCTATTTCATCAATTTCATCGTATTGGCAATGCTGTAGTTGCATACAAGCATATTATACTGGGCTCTTTTTTTATCATTACACATAGCATTTTCCCTATGTGTAATGATAAAAAAAAATTGTCAATGCATTAGCGATATAGTCACTGTATAGTAGACAACCAGTTATACACTCGTATTTTGACAAGCAGGAAGCTGTCATAACATTCTTATCAGTCAATTTTCGTTAAACTTTTTATTAAAATTTTAAAATAAAAATTGAGTTTGTAGCAGAAACACTGTACGATACACGTGTTAAAATGTTATTTTATTTTGCTTATTTTAAATTGCTCCAGTTCCTAATCACCCTCGTGTCGCAAATCTTACTCGCAAAATAAAATAGCACTTTTAACAATTATATCGTAAATAACTAATTTTGAACAATTTTTCTTACAATTTTAAAATTCGAAATATATCACGTCGTCAACATCATAATTGCTACATTAAGGACTTCCCGCCATTTCCCACTGGCCGCGTAACGTTGATACAAATAAAATAATATTCTGGAGATCCGTTTCTCTTACTTCTACCATAAATTATTTGTACGGAAAAATTAAACTTTGCAGCGTACATAAAACCTTTTACATTTATTACGAAACTGTTAAAATTTCGCGCGAAAGTATTTGATTCGGCAATAATACTTGTACTGGTAACACTGGGCGATACAGAGCAAAATAAAGCTTAGAAGAATTAGGTTATGTTTTTAATAAAGAAAATGCAGAATATCACTTGGAACAAAATAATTAGTTTATTATAACAATTAAACGAACTTAAATGTGAAGTCTAATATCATAACAAGTTCTCGAAATGTCCACCTTGTCTTTCAAGGCAATAAGCAAGGCGATCTTGAAAGCAACGAAGTGTATTTCTAATAAATTCTGGCCTTATTCCATTACATGCAGTACGTATACGCTCTTCTAGTTCATTCAAGTTGCGTATTCGTACATTGTTGTAAATTTTTCTTTTTAGGTAACCCCAAAGAAAATAGTCATTTGGAGATAAATCAGCAGATCTTGGAGGCCACAGTATGGGACCAAATCTACCAATCCACCGTCTTTGAAATAAGTTATTTAAAAAATTCCTGATAGCGTTAGTAGAATGTGGCGGGGCCCCATCCATATGGAACCAGGGTTCATCAACATTCATCATCTCAATGGATGGAATGATGTGGTCTCTCAACAAATTCAAATATTTCACTGCAGTGAGGTTACCGTCAATAAAAAATGGGCCAATAAGTCTATCGCTTATTATTCCAATCCAGACATTAACTTTTTGAGGGTACTGTGTTCGGGTCAGGTTTTGAGCGTGAGGATTTGTACGGGACCAGTACCTAATGGATTAATGGATAGGAAATTTAATAATTTTTCATGGGTAAATGTAGGGTACAAACCGAAAGTTCTGGTAAATGTAGCCTCATCAGTAAACATTATTTTATTTAAAATTTCTTGGTTTTCATTTAACATGTTAAACATTATTTCACAAAACTCAGTTCGTTTTATCTTATCCTCTTCGAAAAGCTCTTGATGATTTGATATTTTGTATGGCCTATATTTAAATTCTTTCAGAGTTTTGTATACCGAACTGTACGATACTCCAAAATGTTTAGCTACATCTAAAAGCGATCCTACAGGCCGTTCCTCTACGTAACACAGGATATTTAATTGCATGTCTTCTGTTCGAACATGATTGGTTCTATTTCTTTTTTTGTGAGATTTTAGAACACAACCATCTTCTTGAAATTTTTTAAAAAAGTTCAGAATTGTTTTTGCACAAGGTATAGGCCTGTCTGGATAATTGACGGAAAACATGTCTCTAACTTGCCTTAAACTATTATTTTTCTGGTACCACATTACTATTGCCAGCTTTTCATTTCTGTTGTATTTATCCATGATTTATAAATAAATTATCTATTTTTTAATAAAATGTATTTAATTTATGACTTATGTTTGAATAAAAATTCAGAAATATTAGACATAAAAAATGTTTTTCCCGTCATGGCAACCTGATTTAAAAATTAAGGTATGCTATACGTAAATTCTTCATTGGTGTATAACTGGTTGTCTACTATACAGTGACTATATCGCTAATGCATTGCATCATTACACAAAGGGAAAATGCTATGTGTAATGATAAAAAAAGAGCCCGGTATAAGTTTATGTTTTAATTATTTTGGCACAACTCCGGCGATAGAACAAGTAAAGAAAGACATTTTCTAGTTGCCAATATAATAAAATGAATATCTCTGAAACGCATTGCGTATGTCAGTGACAGATACCCGCTATCATTTCTTAGTACTTTTAAGAATGTAGAACATCTTCTTTCTAATATGTTTATTTGCTGTTCAGTTTTAATGGAAAATAAACCTAAAAGATTATTTTTTTTGTTTTAGTGTAAATGTTAGGTAAGCCGCAATATGCAGATATTTTCAATTCCAAAATGTTAATAAATTTTTGTGAAGAGGTAGCGACATTTCTCGTGGGGACTAACCACTTTATAAATAAAAATCGATTGGTTTGAAATCCTGTTTGGTGATTATCGATCTTATGTTAATATTTCTACTCAGATAACTAAAAGTGTAGTTACAAGTAATTGTTACTTGTCATATATGTATGTAAGATGATTACTTTTGTGTAAATTTATTGCAAATATAATAATTTTATAAATATTCATAAGATTTTCATCGAAGTTCAAATGTAATGGGTTTGCATAATTGACTAACGCCATTGCTATTTACAAATTAGAAATTTTCATGTTATTAAACAATTTGGAAACGCCTTCCTTCATTTCTTCTACCACCATTGTTGCGCCTAAACATTTAGTTTACAATATAAACATTTTTTATAATCATATAGTTGAATCGTTTTGGCAAGCGACACGGCCAAAAGACGAGCTAAAGACGATAATTCAATATCATTACACTTTCCTATCAGGCGGAAAAATTTCAGAACAATAAAATTAAACTAATTCATTAATATTTCAGGATATATAGCATCAGCTATTAAAGTAGTGTGACATGACAGTCAGTTACAAATCGAATATTATAAGTAAAAGTACTATCGCGCGATCATTTAAATTCTAAATTAGAGCAGGCTGTGAAATTTAAATTAAGTTGGTATATAAGTACTAATTTACAATTTGAATTGTCAAAGTGACGTTTCACAATGTTAATTAATCAATAATTGACATTCTGGACAACCTAATAAAAAAAATCCCGCCTGCTATAATTTAGAATTTAAATGATCGCGTGGTACTTTTGTGTACCTACCTATATTTTATTTAATATTTGGCTGTTCTGTTTAGTAGGTAGGCTATCTAATCATTGTTGCCAAATTTGTATTGATTAACGACAATTATAAGACACCTAAAAAAGTAATTAAAAAAAGATGTATTAATATGACCTTTGTAGGTTATATTAACATTTCAAATTTGACGCCATTTTAATTTATGGGCGCATGTCCATTGCTAAAGCGACTCAACAATATGATCATGCTTATATACAACCATTACATTTTCAATACGTTGAAATACCATTGATAACTTATAATTTCGATTTCATATTATTTTAAAGTTGATGCCGATAATTTTCAAAGATAATATAACGAGATCTTGACAAATAGTCGACTATTTCATTGTGATCAATTTTTCGAGTGTGCGCTACGGTCAATTTGGCGAGACCAAAATTGGCATTAATAATTTGACTAGAGCACGAGAGCTTTAGCTCGAGGGCTTTAGTCTTTAATTATTAATGCCAATTTTGGTTAAGTCAAATTAGGAGGCACACGAGAAAAATTGAAACAATGTAATAGTCGACTACTTATCAAGCTCGAGCTATATTTGTTAAGATTATTTCCTAAACCAGTTGTCAAATCGATGTGATTATCAATAATTTCATCCGAAACATCGCTAAATCTCTTTTTGTCGGACATTTTCATCTATTTGACACGTTTGCCACTTAATGAAAAAATACATACCTGATTTGTTACCTACATTTGAATAGTCGATTTGTAATAGTCGCTGATATCAAGAACCGGTACCGTTCATTGGTTAATTTCAACTTCAGTTTTGATTGTGATTGGACAAAATTTAAATTTGACAGGTGAAGGAAATAATCAAAGGTAATATAACGAGAGCTTGACAAATAGTCGACTCTTTCATTGTGATCAATTTTTCGAGTGTGCGCTACGGTCAATTTGACGAGACCAAAATTGGCATTAATAATTTGACTAGAGCACGAGAGCTTTAGCTCGAGGGCTTTAGTCTTTAATTATTAATGCCAATTTTGGTTAAGTCAAATTAGGAGGCACACGAGAAAAATTGAAACAATGTAATAGTCGACTACTTATCAAGCTCGAGCTATATTTGTTAAGATTATTTCCTAAACCAAGTTTCATAATAAAAAATGAGTTGTCAAATCGATGTGATTATCAATAATTTCATCCGAAACATCGCTAAATCTCTTTTTGTCGGACATTTTCATCTATTTGACACGTATGCCACTTAATGAAAAAATACATACTTGATTTGTTACCTACATTTGAATAGTCGATTTGTAATAGTCGCTGATATCAAGAACCGGTACCTTTCATTGGTTAATTTCAACTTCAGTTTTGATTGTGATTGGACAAAATTTAAATTTGACAGGTGAAGGAAATAATCAATAATAATTACTTTAAACTGCGCTTATGGGATTTTAATGTCAAATTTGTCGTTTAATGTAAATTTATGCAAAGCTGGAAATTGAAAAACTTAAAAATCACTTAAATGCGAATGGCGGTTACGTAAATCAATTAGGTACAAACCCATAAAAATGGTTGTCTGTCGCCTTGCGATTTAGAAATTTTCATGTTATAATATAAAATCGGTAGCTTGAAAAAATCTTCTTTCTCTATTCCCAGTGTCGTGTCTAAATATTCCAATTTTCTGTATAAACTTCAGTTTATGCAGTCGCGGCTGGTGAGTAGTGAGTAGGTACGTTTAGGTGGAGCAATTACACAGACCAGACCAGACTGATTCGATTATTATCGGTGATATACTCTCAGATGCTGAGCATATCATCGATAATAAACGAATCAGTTTTGCCTATGTAATTGCTCCACCAAAACGTACTCACCAGCCACCACAATAATATGTACCTACTGACAACTGATATGAGTACCGTGGCTTCAAATACTTTCCTCGTTAGAGACGGCCATGCTTTTTTCTTAATGGTTGGTGACTGTGCATGTAATCAGACACAAGCGCATAATTCTGATAGTTTGGTTTGACACGTATGCGTCTATAATTTAAGTATGACAACTGTCAGAATATGAAGTTTTCAAAAGCTTAATTTGAAGGCGCTGCATATTACATAGACCAGACTGATTCGTTTATTATCGGTGTTATACTCCCAGATGCCGAGCATATCATCGATAATAAACGAATCAGTATCGTCTATGTAATTGCTCACCAAAATGTACTCACCAGCCGCCACTGGTTTATAATTATATGATCATGTTTCATGCAACTATAACATTGCTAATATTATGAAATAGTATTTTTAACTTGCATTACGTAACTTGTAATTTCCAATATTATGTTAAAGTTGATTAGTTTATGTCGACAATTTTAACTAGAAGTGATAAAAAAACCTTTAAACTGCACTTGTGCGATTCTACTGACAGATTGATCACTTAATTTGAATTCGCGCAGAGGTGGAATTTGTAGAACGTGAAAATACTTAAAATGCAAATGGCGGCGGCGTAGGTCAATTACAAGCACCCATCTATCTCAAGTGAAATATGGTTTCGATTTATTTCAAACAGTCACCGTTTTCCCAAATTATGATCTTTGCAATGTTGTTTCATTTTCTTTACTAACATGAAACATATGTCAAAGCCGCATGTGACCATTATTTCTATAAACATGTGTTTCCAATACTACCAACTAGTCAATGGCACTAACTTAAAAATTTAGGCCACCCAACCTGAAAATGGATCACTCTGTAGTTTAAATATAATTATTAGAGAGAGGAATAGTAATTTAAATATATTACATTAATATTACAACAATAATTAAATTCAATTCTATAATATACAGGTCATTAAAATAAAACGAAATATAAATAAATTATATATATATAGGATAGAGTTTGACACTCATTGGAGTTATAAGTACACTTCAAATGTTGTTTTTCTGGCATAGCAGTAAACTGTTTGTAGATGTTTTAGTCAAACATTGTAAATTATCTCAAATCTGGAATTATTAATAAATTTGTTATGTTGACACAATTCTCATGTTTTACTGTAAGATAATGATGATATGGTATATCTGTTCCAAAAAATGAAAGCTTCAGCCTTGGTTAACATTATTACTCAGGTTTTTGTCTGCATCTGCAATTTGACAATGTGCGTGGCAAACAATAGAAGCGTAAATAGAGTTTGGATCTTGTTCCACTACTGGAGAGAACAGCGTGTAGAAAAACCTATTCTTTGAATTGATATGGATCTATTTCACGATGCGGAAATTTATGGAGAATTATTATTCCTCTTTTCGACGCACACTCTAAAACAGTGGCGGCTGCTGCAGGGAGGGCAACGGGGAGACTACATGAAAAGAGACAGGAGACGCGCTTTATGCACATGCGTGACGGACGTCTACGCTTGACATTAGCGGCAAATTTAAATTTGTCGTTTTTTGAACTTGTCTGCTTTTATCTGCGAAAATTAACAAAAAAATTGTCTAAACCAATGTTTTGACGATAATTAATATTTAAAAGAATAAAATCTAAAATTACTGTTAGAGACGCCATCTATGAAAGTGTCTTGATTTTATTCTAAATATTGACTAAAAAATTATAAAATATAGGAAAAATGAAACAAAAGCTTTGAACTGTATTGTAGAAGGTTCAATTACTGCTCATAAGAAGAACCTACAGGAACTTATGAGAGTACTGAGTAGATAATCTTTTTCAACCTTATTTTATTACAGAATACACACAAACAAAAATAAATTATTACATGTGGTATTTACAAAATAGGTATCTACAAGGAACAATTTGTATTCAGTCTATAATAAACTATGCGAGACAATAATATTTAAAAAAAAACATAACTAAATACACCTATCATTTTTTAATCTATTTTCCTTCGTTCTGTTCCGTGTTTTCTTCTTTTTACCCATTTGTGTCTCATTTTAACCCTGTATTTTCTCATTTAGGAAATCTCTTCTTTCTGTTTTCACTCCTAAATACATATTAATACATAACTGAACAAAAGTAACTTGCTAAATAAATACTTACTTTATGTTTTTTTGAAGGAAAATATTCCTGCTTTTCCATTTTTCTCTTGTTTGTTGTTGCCCTGTTTCTTCTTTAATCCTCTTCTGTCATGGCCCCTTGAATGATCTTCCTGACTCTGTTAAAAGCTTCATCATCCAAGCCGTGTATCCAATTCACCAAATGTTCTTCCTGAATAGTTCGCCTATTTGACTCATCCACTTAGTCCACTACATGTTCCATCATTTTCTCTTCCACAAACTGCTCAATCTCTTCTTGGTGATGGATCTTGCTTTGCGAATATTGCCCTAAAGCTTCAGCAGTATCGTCTAAAACAGAGTTAGTGCCCTTTCGCTCCTCATGCATACCAAGTGTATGTGTTTACACATATTCTGGACAATCACATTCATAACGATGCATACATATTTTGAACACCCTGCAAAACAATATTCGGCATTGACTTTTACATACTTGATTCAATTGGATATTATAAAAAGTTTTACCTTATGATGATTTTACCTGAAATCCTCCCGATGCCTTTTCAATGACCTCCCACATTGTTCTTCATTGCTTGTACTTTGATAGTAATCCTGTTCTAGTAATTGTTGGCGTTTGGTCGTTCAGTTGTGTCCACGTGTTTTTCTATTGTCACTTTGGCTTTCCTTTTCAGCTGATTGGTCTTTAGTAAATTGTTCAAACTCTCTATTGCCATATTGGTGTTAATTCCAGCATTATTCCTGTAGCAGTGGGCCCACATATATAGTTAACGGACCTTGAGAATTTACCGTCATATTTTTGTCATGTTACACGCTCTATGTTATGTGATTGACATTGTAAGGAATTAAGTTGGCATCTACTCTCGACGCATGCGCATAAAGCGCGTCCTCTGTGTCTTTTCATGTAGTCTGGCAACGACAAATTTCTTTTAGAGAGCGGGCATATGTCAGCGAGAGGGCACTTCTCTGCTATGCCGGTGTCGCAAGTCCAAGTATGTAATATACAGCGGTGAGTGTATGTTGTAATTTCTATCGGTGCAAATACAACTATGAATTGCGTTAGTAACATAATCGAAATGATAGAAAATAACACACTGAGCTATTACATTAAGATTGAATTAAAAAATCTAGGTCCCCTAGACCAGATTTATTGATTAAACTAGAAGATCACAATTCGAAAACTAATGTTATGTGTGCTTAATTAGGAATTCTCCATAAAGCGACCCTGCCTGGACTTCTAGAGGTATTAGGAATTTAAAACACTTTGGTGAAAAAGTAAAAAGACATAAAGTAAGTGAAAAACATCTTAGTAACATAATAGAATATTCAGTTTTGGGGAAGGTAAATATAATGTGCCAGCTGAGCACTGCATATTGATTAAATATAATTCAGCACAATGAAAACGTCAGTAAAACAGACATATTCTTGGAAAATTAATAGACTGCATTAAGTTTTGTGACATGCTTGAAATCGCTTTAAGGGGCCATGACGATACATGAGACAGTGCGAATCCGGGGATTTTTCGTGGATTGATTAACTTATTAGCAGGAATTGACAGCACCCTCAAGGATAACATCAACAAGTCTAATAATAGAGTTTCTAGGAGTTTGTCAAAAACCATTCAAAATGAATTGCTGGACAGTATCTACGAAGTTGCTCCCACTTTGATTCTAGGCGACATTAACAAAGCCCACTATATCGCTATACAAGCAGACGACACGACAAATTCGGCTACATTTTCCCAGTTAGCTTTTATAGATCGATACGAGTTGAACGGAAATATACAAGAAAGATTTCTGTCTTTTCTGTAACCAGAGAATCATACATTAGCATTAGCAAATGTTTATTGGAAGAATTTAGGAAAATTAAATTGGACCAAACGCCTGCAAAATTAATATTCCAAAGCTACAATGGCGCATCAGTAATGAGTGGTAAAAACAACGGTGTTCAGGCAAAAATTAAAGATATTTATAAAAATGCAAATTATATTCACTATTACATCCGCCAGTTAAATCTGATAGTTGCCTCATATAACAAACAAGTGAACATTTTCTTTTGCAATCTAAATGATTTTTCTACTTTGTTTTACAAGATCCCCAAAGCGTACTGCTTTACTGGATGAGGTTGTGAAAATCGACTTCCGCGGGCTGCACCAACCAGATGGAACTTTAAATCAAGATGTGTTGTGAGTGTCTTCAAATATAAAAAAGATCTTATCACATGTCTGACGCGGATCATAGATGATGAATCTAGTGACCAGTCGACAACAAGGAGACCTGTAGGCTTGAAAAACATTTTAAATGATTATGATTTTAATTACTGGTTATATTTTTTTAATAAAATCACGCCGCATTGCGAAATTCTCTACAACCAATTACAACATCGTCAAATTGACGGTATTAAAATACAGTCTTGGGTGTCATCATTTAAATCGTCAATTCAGCATGTGAGGAACTCAACTGATTGCGATTATTACAATAAAAATAGTGATAACGATGAAACAGAAGAGGAACATTCCCGACAACGGAACAGAAGCCCCGTTATGAAGACAAACACAAAATGGTTACTAAAGAAGTATGCGACATAGCGATGACTGTTTTTTGTTTACTGATTACCTATCTATAGCTCTTCTTTTTCAACCACATTCCCAACAACGGAACAGAAGACCCCGTTATGAAGACAAACACAAAATGGTTGCTAAAGAAGTGTGCGACATTATTATTAACAATATTGATGACCGTTTTTTGTTTAGTGATCACCTATCTATAGCTCTTCTTTTTCAACCACACTTATTCTCAACATATCAAAATTCTTTCCCCGAAACTGAATTCCAAATGGCCGTGATGACTTTTAATTTGGAATCAATTGCTTTTAAGCATGAATTGGTAGTTTTGTATATCATTTGCACCATACCGATGACAGCTGAAAGTGAACGGTGTTTTGCTACTTTGAAGGGAATAAAAACATTTTCTAGAAATACCATGCAGGAAACCAGACTATGTGCCTTAGCAATGTGTTCCATTGAAAAACAATTACTGACATCAACACCAAACTTCAACGAATTAGGTATTAATCATTTTGCTGATCGTAAGGAACGGCGAAAAGATTTTATTTTCAAACAAGTTAATTAAATAACATATTGAATTTGTTTTTTTGTGTGTACTTAATTTTTGATATTAAACACTCAGGTGCCCTCCCGTCCCAAAAAATCACGGGCCGTCACTGCTCTAAAACTGTGTATGCGTATCCCGCCATTCTAAAATGATTACTTAATACTTAATATTGTAATATTATATCCACAGTACGTCATGTTACTTATGTGAAGAAGAACAAAATTCAGTCACTGGCTCCACTCAAATTTAAAGTATATAAAAATCTCGCATTGATTATGTCAGTCGTGTAAAATATCAAGAAATGATTAATATCTTGTGTTCAGAAAAATTCGAAATCAATTAGTAGTTGAACAAAAAATCGTATCTCCTAACTTAAGTCAATGATTTGTATTAAATATTAAATGTCAAATTGTTTTGTATAATTGATATATACATGCA
Organism: Amphimallon solstitiale; assembly: GCA_963170755.1. Taxonomy (NCBI): domain Eukaryota; kingdom Metazoa; phylum Arthropoda; class Insecta; order Coleoptera; family Scarabaeidae; genus Amphimallon; species Amphimallon solstitiale. Next base: position 61,701,296 of record OY720679.1, on the reverse strand, counting down.
GACTTTATAAAAAATCCTTTCTTATCTTTAAATTAGTCTACCTTCAGGCTAATCGGGAGCATTTAGTAATATACAGGTTTGGCCTACGATTATCTTGCATTATACACGGGCGAGATAGGGAAAGCTGATCCGATTTCACTCAGACTATACCGACTCGTGTTTTGTCGGCTCTCGGGGAAACTGGTACCCGAGGTTTTCCCGAGAGCCTACAAAACACGAGTCTGTATAGTCTGAGTGTAATCGGATCCACTTCCCCTGCATGCGGGTTTCCGTACATAACACGCAAGCAGTTGCCAAACCGTACCTACCTAACAGATATACATACGCGAGCCGACAAGTAGACCTTCAGCGAAACCATATTACCTTTTTTTAAGAATATTACGAATGGGAATAGTACCTAAAAACGAATATAACAACCCCTGCAACGTGCACACTTGCATTATATTGGAATCTTATGATCGTAATGATCGTATCGGCCAGTCGTCGAGCGTCGAACAGTACGTGCCCACTGCCCACATGTATGTGTATAAATACTGGCAACAACGTTCCTTTCAATACATGGACATTTGCTCGCATGCAAGTTAAAAACTGACCGAACCTGTATATTGATTCAATTAACATGAAATTATTACATTAATTTCTTTTTAACTTAATTCTATATAATTTAAGAATTGTTACCGATTCTAAAATCCGTAACAATTTTGTCCAACCGTAGACTGAAATAAATTTAAGAAGTTTTAAACGTGCATTTGTTTTTTGTCATTTTCTGAAAATGTCAATTTAAATTAACTGTCATATGAGTCATATGAACATATCGCTTTGATGCAATGTATATTTTAATAGTTCTAGCAATAGTAGCGTGTTTCAACCTTTTGTATGTTGTAGTCATCGCGAAAAGAATAATCATGAAAGCGTTTTTCTCTTCTACATGTTTATATCTTCAAGATGCTGAAACTATTTGACATGATACACCGTGCTCTTTATGTTAATTTACTCGAAATATGTAAATATTCTTCTCACTTATTTAATTTATATGTATTGCAGGACCAAATGGGGCGAAAAGTTTAGCCTATGCTTTAACTCAAAATTGTAAATTGATTTCCCTAAATTTACGATTGAACATATTGCACTCGAAAGGAGGTGAATACTTGAACAAGTCATTAATCAAAGGCGGAAGACATTTGCGCAATTTGATATTGGCCGGATGTGGTATGAATAATAGAAATACGGAAATAAGGGAAATGTTACTATGCAATGCGACCTTACATCAATTAGACATAAGCAACAACAGAATGGGCGAGGTGATTACGAGAAAACATCATAATTCAATATATTTATGTAGATTTATGATGTACATAATATTTACAATATATCGTACATCCGCAAACTTGCTTTATAAATTTCCAATATGCACGTGTTTTCCTTATTAAGTTCTTTAAATGTTAACCAGTGAATCTATAATAGGTGTAATTAGACTTAATGAAACAGTAAATTTTATGATGACAGTCATATATAAATATGCGTATACATATATGTATACAGCGTTCGACAAAGAAAATTAGTATGTATTATTGTTTTTCCTTTGTATATAAAATAACATAATAATACCAATAACTTTATTCTATTATGTAATAGGTAAATATATTTAGAAATTTTTAGATGAACAAAAATTAGATTCCACAACAAATATGCATCTAGTTGTATTAAGTATTGTATAATTTTATTCAAAATATGAAAAACATACAGCTTTGATTTATTAAAAAGGAAACAAATTTCTGATTTCAAGAATATGTGGTAATATATTTCCTTACCAGAGGAATAAAAGAAAATGCAAAACTAGTGAATATAATTGAACAATTTTTGACAATGATGAAGCTATTTATTATACAGTGAAATCTCCCTTGGGCGGACACCAATGGGACCGATTGAAAGTGTCCGTTCAAGAGGGGTGTCCGCCTAAAAGAAATACGACAAAAAATATATTTTTTAATGAAAACTGTAATTGGAAATTGGGAATTTAAAACGTATATGTATGTAAATGTTTTTAAAATAAACACAAAACTTATAAAACTGAAGGAAAAAATAAGGATTTGTTACTTTACAAAATATAATAGAATGTAGTAATACATAAAATGAAATGTTACTTTAATAGCGCAAAAAGTCATATATTGTTGTTTGTCTCCACTTTTTCTTTAAAATGGCATCCAGTAATTTGTAATTTGTAGAGAACCTCTAACGACTCTGTATCTCAGTGATCTTCGGTAAAACGTTTAAACCATGGGATAGCGTCTGTTGGTACTGAAACATCATCGACATCAGAATTTTCGGAAAGTTCTTGTATTTCAACTGGATTTTTAATTTCCAGTCCTGTTTCGGATCTTCAAGATACAAATTTTTCACTAGGTTCAAGAAATTATTAAAGTTTTCTTCATTATCAGTCAATTCCAACAATTCTTATTTTTGAGGATATCTGCAAGTACGTTAAGTGGTAAATTATCTTCTGGATCAGATGTAACTACCTCAGCTAACTGATATTCACTTCGCATATTTTCATGCTTAAATCCTTCTTTACGAAAGCAGTTTTTAACTGTTTCCTTGGTTACTTGGTTCTTAATTAACTCAAAAGATGTACCAGCAGTATCAGTGTTTACCAGCAGGTGTTGTAATTTTATACTTCGGTAATAAGTTCTAAAGTTTTTTATAATCTCCTGATCTAGTGATTGACAAGCTGATGTACAATTAGGGATCAGAAGCAAGTTTTATATGTATTTTTTAATCGAACGTCTTTTGGATGAGATCCCACATTGTCTAAAAATAACAAAATGTTTCTTTTTTATTTTGCCATTTTTCCAATCTAGGTCTTGCAACGACTCTGTCATATTTTGTTTTTTGTCCGTTTATGAGAACATTTTCTTGTGTGCGCATCCGTTCAAGAGAATGTCCGTCCAAGAGGGAGTTAACCCAATGCAAATTATACGAGAGTCGGTCGGGACCATGAGAAACTATTCGTCCAAGGAAGGTGTCCGTGTAAGAGGGGTGTCCGCAAAGGGGAATTTCACTGTATATGATTAACTGATTTTTCCTGCACCTCAGATGCTTATTTGCATCACAGACTAATTAAACCCAGACCGGCAACTACTTAATAGAAAAATATCCAAGATCTTCTATCCTTGTCACACATAAATGAACGTGTACGAAGATGGCGCTAGCAGCATATTGGCGCGAAATTTGGAATGAGTTTATTTTTAATGTAATAGAAAAATACACAAAACTATTGAACAAATTACACATACCCTCAGCTTGTACATTTAAAAAATGCGATTACTTAGATTTTATTATTGATAGAAACCTCTGTTTATTATACTTACACAATGTAATACATGTAATCACTCTAACTAATTTTCATTCTGTACTCACTTATTTAATCATAAACTCAAGATCAATATCAACATATAATTAATGTGATGTACAAGGAGAAATGATTGCAATAATACGTAGAATTTGAAATGTTTGGAATGACATATAACCACAACAGAACAAAAAATTTGAAATGATGCTAGCGCCATCTCATCTCCCATTCAGTTAATATGACAAACATGGTAGAGGATTGATATTTTCATTTGCTGAACAAGGAGGCGCAATCAGCATAAAGTTTGGGATTTAGGTACCAGTCTGAGTTTGTTTAATATGTAATACTTATGTTTGCGCACTTGAAATATATATAAAAAGTCTATTCAAACTATGCTAACTATCCATTCTTTTCTCTACTTTTCGTCATATTTGAGCATGTAATTAACTTAACTTAAGGGTCCTATATAGTGGATATGTGAATAGTTGAAAAATAGGAGATTTTTGATGCAAGATATTTTTGTTGATTTTAAATTTGGAGAAAACCTTTCAACGTCAACTTATGAAGCATTTAGTAATCTACCCCGCTGAATAATCAAATTTAGAAAAAAATGAGCTGATTAAAGAAAATTAATTAATAGTCAAAATATTAAAAACAAGTTTTCTCAAAAATCCTTTGAAGCAGATTTGTTTGCTTTAGTTCACGTTATAAATTGAATAAAAATCTACCCCGATCTGCACTTATTTTTCGTTCAACTATTAGTTACTTTGTTTTAAATGAATATAAAATAAATTAAAATTAGGCAACCCACATTACAATGAATTGTTATTCTGGTAAAAATCTTTCCCGCGGCTACAAATATTATGTCTTAAATGAATTTGAATATTTGGTCATAAATGAATTTTTATTCGCTTAGATATTGAGTTATTATTTCAAATATTTATTATTGTATATTCCCTATGTATAATAAGTACTCGGAAATTCTTGGCTTATTAAATTATGTGCTATGCAACCAATATTACATTTCCGATTCACTAGCGAGGACCCTTATTTTGCAAAATCTATAGCATTCGAAACATGTTTAATGATTGTCAAATTATGACATGATATGCATCAAGCAAATGCTAAACACACTGTAAACTTTTGAGTTATGTAAGTGAGAGTACGTTTATAATGAGTCTGTAATTAATTTACGCCTCCGTCATTTGCATTTTAACGGTTTTTACCCTAAATGCCGATGTCCCATCCCTGCGTGAATTCAAATTAATTGTCAAATTTGATATTAGTATTCCATAATCACACTTTAGTGGGTTTTCTAGCAGTGATATTGAAAATTATCGTGAACTAAACAACTTTAACATAATACGAATTCCAAATTTTAGGTTATTAATGTTATTTCATCATATTGACAAAGTTATAGTTGCACGTAAGCGTGATCATAAGATTATAAATTCATTCATTTATAAGCTTATGATCACGCTTATTTTGTAAATTAAATATTCAGTGTACGACACTGGCGGCAGAACAAATGAGGGAAGACGTTCCCAGGCTGCCGATTTAATTACAGACACCCATTATAGTCACCCAAAATAAATAACTGTTGAGCGTTTGTTAATAGCCTCTATATTCGCATATTAACGAAATAAGAAAAATTGTCTATTATTTAACCCCGTATATAGAGAATAATTAATTCATGTCCTAAACATTGAACTTAGGACTGTCAATTTGATTAACCGTATATACATTATCGTAAACTTTATTCGTGAAACCTGTACATTGACGTCGACTGACCAACAACGACCACTCATTATCATTAAAAATAATAAATAAAAATAGACTATAGATGCCTTGATTATATTTCTATTAAGAATTCCCGGTTTGGAACAACTTTTTTCGTGTCCTCCATCAAGAATTATAACATATTTCGGTATATGGATAAATGACTCATGCATTTTTCAAGTTTTGCAAGCGGATGTAATATTTCCAGTAAACAATGAAAACTTACGACGCGATAATAATACTTAACTAACTAATTTTTATAGTCTCTGTATACATCCACACACATACCTACTAGCTACTATCTAGAAGTATAATAATGTTGTTCAGGGCTATTCTGTCCCCGACAAGATGAGATACTACGGATATCAGGTCTATTCGCAGTGAAATTGCTTCTGAGAATATCTCCACTTCTCCATGCAATGAAATTTTAATTTTTTGTGTACTTTTGTGATATGCTTCAAATAATAATAGTTGTTTATTAATAAAATACAACAGACGAAAAGTCAATAGGTATTATACAAGTACCTACATATTTAACTTTAAAGAGTACAAACTCAGGATTCTAGTATTTTTTTATTGTTTTAATGTAATCAGTTAAAAAGAACAAAAAACCCAAAATTAAGCACAAGGCTGTAAGTTACATATTGCTGTGACTCTTACAAATTTATAAATATATAAAATAAATTTAGTTTACTTAATTAAAGCGTAACTGAGAGTCAAGCACGCATCCCAGTGCTAGGCCTTATGCTAGACTAAGATACGGTGAACTTTCTGCTGAAAGGTAGGTTAAGCAAAACATTTTACATGCAACTAGCTCAGTTTGAAAATAAATAGTTCTCTCAGGGGCAGAAAATATGAGTTGATTCTCCTGCTCTTTAATTATCTCCAGGTCAGGTAAAGAAATAAAATACAAAATAAATCTTAATATCTAATTTATTAAAATAAAATAATTTTAAAACGAATCCAAAAGTTTTTGTCTACAAATATTTACACACCAAGGAAAAAAAAAAACAATATTCAGTCATAATTCAAATTTATATATCATCATCAATAAAGTATTACAAGAAATAAAGAATAAATGAAATTATGATGTCGTGAAAAACTTACATCTAAAAATGTGAACGTGATTATTATGATTAATATTTGTCATAGATACATGTAAACAATCAAAAATAAAATAAATTACCCGTGATGAATTGTACTGGAATATAAATAAAAATAAAATTTGTGCGGTCTACTGTTTGCTAACAAAATATAGACATTAAGGAAATGGCTTTGCCCTAATTAGTCCTGTCCGGCGCCTTTTCTCGCTCCCAACACAGTACCATCAGATAACAAATTCACACAGATGAGTATCCCAAAGTTCCACCCTACGAGCATGTCATTTTCAACTCGTTGGACGCAACCCGAACATACATCACTATGCGCACATTCCTTAAGGAATATATATATAAATTTTAAATTAAATAAATAAAATGAAATAAAATAATGTCTCTGCGTATTCAATAAATTAACTCAGCCCTGATTAGTTCTGCCTGGTGCCTTTTCTCGCTCCCAAACGCAGTACCACCAAGACCAATTCGTGTCTTTCAAATTCAGCAGGACTCCATGCTATGAATTAAATAATGACATAATTCATTTCACACATCCCTGATGTATTATCCAACACGTTAATATTGAACACCCAAATACAGCAAAAATATACTTAATTCTCAAATCAAAAGAAATAATATATACATTAAAAATAAACTTTACCTTTTTCGCGAAATTCCAATACAAAAGACACCACTACAAATAAAGAATTTGGTACGCCACTATACACACATTTATAACAAATATTGTTTAATCACCTCAATTCTTCGTACATCGTATTAAACTCATCCATCATAAATTTTCAATGAAAATTTGATTCACTTATCTATATAACCTAAATACACATAAAACAAAATTATTAATTTCAAATATCTTTTGTAGGATAAATAAATTTAAAAGAAAAATAAAGTATACGGAAATGAAATGATTATGTTATTCAAAGTTATCATTACAAATACTAGAAGGTTTTGTCATAATGTATGGCATAGTACCCCTACATGCAAAACAAAACTCTCTAGAAAAAGAAAATAAAATGAAATTAAACAAATTCAAAAACCGAGTTCATAAATAAAAGTATTTTCATACATAAGTAATTATTCAGATACATTTAGACATTTCAATGTGATACGCGCTGCATGTTAAAAATAAAAATATTATAAGTGTGGAATCTTGTTAAAATTTTATAAGTATCGAAAATCTCAAAATTTATTCTAAGTCCGGATTTTAAAATAATCCTTTAAAAAGAAAGAGGAAGTGGTTTATCACCTACTTTTAGACTAGTTAAAATTGCGGTTTTCACCAGCAATCCCGGAAATTTTATCCGTCCGCGCTTTTATGCTTACATTTCTTTATAAAAACATCCGGCCACTTTCGGCAAACACGAATCCACTTCCAAAATTGTATATCGACGGTGCTGCTCTTATCGGTCGCATGGGGAAACAGCGTATATATGATCCTTGAAAAAGGTAAACAAACATGCGAATATAAATTCGCCTATACGTTTATGACTCAGCCGTGCACCTGATAAACAATACTTTTTGCGCCGGTCCACCCAGTCGATCTTTGCCAATGCCAGAAGTGTCTGTGCGAGAAACACCTGCTCGATCCTTTTCACGTAACATTTAATACGTCTTAATATTATAACCTTATAAAAATTTACTAAGATTCTTTTATCGTTTTACTTAGATAAAAATAAAGTTTTAGTAAATTATCAATATAGTGAATATTTATACACATTATGGTAAAAATGAATAAAGTAAAAATTAATTTAAATAAAATCTTGAAGTGATCTTGATTATACTTATTTATTTACATATTATTATTTATTCAAGATCACTGCATAAATATCCCTATGGGAATATCTGCGATTTATAAGCGAGAATCGCTAATGTCAATGGTATAAATTCAAGATTTCCCATAAATACCAGTTAATATACTTATAGATTGCTTATCATATTATTGATATAAAGCATAGAGACATGAAATTTCCCTATAATATGCTTATTCTATCTATATACAAGTCAGAAGTAAATATGCAAAACTCTTGGAGTTTATTTTAAACTTTACTCCTTTCATGACGAGAAAGTTTAAACAAATGACATTTAAAACACCTAAATTAATTAAACTACTTATAAATATATATACAAAAGTGTATTTAAATTCTTTAAATTTTACACCTTTCATAGGTATTACAAATATTGTAATTGCATCATCGAGTTCCCTTAAAATGAAGTGGCAATTGTAGTCCACTATTTTGGGAAAACTTCTTAACATTTTTAAGTATCTGGGCTGTGGGTACTTTTCAACTGCATCCAAAACCTCTATTCTCGCATGGGTCCATATAAATTTCACACCCTCTTGTAAAATCATTTTATCATTCACATGATGTGACACATTTTCATCATGTGGATTTAATATGTGCTGTACGGGCTTTACATACCCATAATGTAAAATATTTTGTTCCTTATGAACAATTTTATTTAAATTCACTAATAAATTTACCACTATTGGATATAACTTCATGAAACATTTATATAGCTGTACCAACCAAAGAGAATTAACGTTTACAAACCACTTTGCATCGGTACTTATTAACAATAATGTTTCTATTAATTTGGGGAGTTGTAGCTGTTGTTTTATTGATTGAAATAAACATAAACTTAATTTATTATTCTCAATGTTTTCTAAATAATCTAAATATTCCTTAATTACTACTGTGATGGGGTTCATTAAATTATATACTAAATTTTCAATAATTTCATCTTTTAACAAACTTTTAATTTTAAATTGAACACTTAATTTCTGCTTATGGGAAGATGGATGAGTCGTTTCTGTTTTAAAACAATTATCATAGTCTACTGCTAAATCTACATTACCATTAAATAATTTAACATCTTTTGTCAAAGGATCACTCACATTATCATTATTAATCTGTTTGTTGCAAATCAAATTTTTGTCACCCATATTTATTTCCCGGTGTGAACATTTATTTATTATGTCACCCATATATTTCGTGGCGTCTTTCTTTTGAAGACCCTCCACATGGTGTGTACATTTATTATTTATGTCACCCGTGGCAAACATGGACTCTTCCCTTTGAAGATCATCCACATGGTGTGAACCTTTATCCTTGTCAATCAAACTATCATTATTTATTTTTAAAGTGAGGTCCCTATCAAAATTATCAATGATTGAATTATTAACTAATATTTTATCATCTTGAGCGCCTTTGTCCCAAGACATGTTTACTTTACTATTGTGAAGGGTTCTATTTTCCCTTTCCAATTTCGATGTATATAGACTCAAAAAATCCATCCCAAGTACGCAGCAATATTTTAATCTTGGTGTAACAATAAATTGTGTTACAAGTTCTACATCACCCATCTCTATATTTATACAAAATACATTATCTTGCTTGTAAAAACCTAATTTTTCAAACCTTTTATTAAATAATCCCCCATCTAAAAGTGACAATTCTAATTCACTATCTATTATAGCTACACCATATACATCCCCTACTTTAACATCTACCAGTGGAAATTTAGTGGTTATATTACTTAAATCTACGACGTTTCTCTTGCCTCGTTGTTTCTTCTTTCTCCCTTTGGTTGGACCTACCAAAAATCCAGGTCCTTCTTTATTGCTCCTCTTGACGCATCTCTTGTTACAGCTTCTGTTTTATTTTCTTTATTTTCTATAACTACGTTATTAAATCCTCGGGTATCTTCTGTTTCATTTTTCCCATATTTTCTTGCTACATGACCCTCCTGTCTCCAATTATTATTATTATCATTACTACTACTATTACTCATATTCTTGTTGTTACCATTCTCCACCCTTCCTCCCTGGTAACTATTATTCTGATACCGATTACCATTGTATCTTTGTTGGTTATTGTGGTTATTACCATTATATCTTTGCTGGGCATTATAATAGTTACCATTGTTACCTGCACCCATTTTTATTCTGAGATACACTCCTATCTTCCACGTCGTCCAGACGCTTTACCAATTCCAAGAGTTGCTCAACGGTGTCTATACCCTGTAAAGCAACTGCTTGTACTACCTCATGCTCAAAATGATTAGCCAATTGTGTAACAATGTCACACTCCTGGATCACAGGTTGTATATGTTTCAAGAAAGAATATTTCCGAATAACATAGTTCTCCCTAGACGTAATAGAACGATACTTGCCAAAGGTAAGGTCATGTCTGATGCGTCTTTGCTGAGTTTGTCCCCAGTACTGTCTGATAAACATATTTTCTAATTCTTCGTACGTCTGTACCTCATCAATTACCATGTCGTACCATAATAATGCATAATCTCTAAGACACCCCCTCATGAAATGTAATTTTGACATATCATCATTAATACCACGAATGTATGTCTTAATGGTTTTAAGAAATGCCATTGGGTTGTCTTTGTTGTATCCAGAAAACTTAGGTATGTTTTCTGTACCAATAGATATCTGTTGTGGTACAACACCGGGTGTGATTGTACCTTGTTCAACTCTTGTTTTTAAATTCTTAATTGTATCTTGACAATTTAATGTCATATCCTGTAGCTTTAAAAGAGAGTCTGTGCATGCACCATATTTAACCCTACAGTCCTCAAATTTATTTGTTAAATTCAGATCCAAGGATTGTATTTTTTCATCTTGTCCTCCAATCCTTTCTTCTATCAGTCTAAAATTTTCTCTTGCTACACCGGCCCTCTGATTCATTTCATCTATTAAAAAATTACTGCTATCCTTGCACTTCTTTTCATTTGCTTCAATTCTTTCATTGATCTGTGTCGTGCTTTGTTTCACATCTTCTTTTAATTTATTGTTCATTGCAGACATTTCCATTCTACAAGCTTTTATCCTTTCGTCAATCTTCTCATTCATCGACTTTACCACAGTTTGTATCTCTATTTTATTTCTATTCATCTCTTCTTTCATTTCAGCTTTATTTTCATCTAACTTTTTATTTATCTCTTCTTTCATTTCAGCTTTGTTTTCGTCTAATTTCTTATTTATATCTTCTTTATTTTCTTTAAACTTCTCATCAAACTTCTTATTCATTTCTATCTTGTCACATTCCAATTTACAGAAAAGTTTTTCAAATAGGAAATCGAATCTGTCTCCGCCTGGCATTTCTTTCGTTTCAATTTTTACATTTTCAGTTATATTTTCATCCTCATCAAGAGGTAGCGTCTTTTCTGAATCTGTCACAGAGGAAATGCCTTGTGGTTCCCTGTACGTTTCAAATAAATATTTGGTATCCATACCACTTTCAGGATTTTCACCCTCACCTTTATACTCAGACATATTTACTTTATCTGTCCTGGCACTTAAAGAGACTTATTTGTGGAGAAAAATAAATCAAAACTTGACAAAATTTTATTTGTGAATTATATTTATTAATTATTCAAATGCACTTAAAGGTGAAAATACCTCCCTTTAATTACACAGCTACTCGAATATTAAATAATCAATTAATTTTTATCTAAATAGTTTAAAAACGTAAAAGTTTTGCCCCACGTTGGTCGCCATTTAATTATGCTGTAACTCTTACAAATTTATAAATATATAAAATAAATTTAGTTTACTTAATTAAAGCGTAACTGAGAGTCAAGCACGCATCCCAGTGCTAGGCCTTATGCTAGACTAAGATACGGTGAACTTTCTGCTGAAAGGTAGGTTAAGCAAAACATTTTACATGCAACTAGCTCAGTTTGAAAATAAATAGTTCTCTCAGGGGCAGAAAATATGAGTTGATTCTCCTGCTCTTTAATTATCTCCAGGTCAGGTAAAGAAATAAAATACAAAATAAATCTTAATATCTAATTTATTAAAATAAAATAATTTTAAAACGAATCCAAAAGTTTTTGTCTACAAATATTTACACACCAAGGAAAAAAAAAAACAATATTCAGTCATAATTCAAATTTATATATCATCATCAATAAAGTATTACAAGAAATAAAGAATAAATGAAATTATGATGTCGTGAAAAACTTACATCTAAAAATGTGAACGTGATTATTATGATTAATATTTGTCATAGATACATGTAAACAATCAAAAATAAAATAAATTACCCGTGATGAATTGTACTGGAATATAAATAAAAATAAAATTTGTGCGGTCTACTGTTTGCTAACAAAATATAGACATTAAGGAAATGGCTTTGCCCTAATTAGTCCTGTCCGGCGCCTTTTCTCGCTCCCAACACAGTACCATCAGATAACAAATTCACACAGATGAGTATCCCAAAGTTCCACCCTACGAGCATGTCATTTTCAACTCGTTGGACGCAACCCGAACATACATCACTATGCGCACATTCCTTAAGGAATATATATATAAATTTTAAATTAAATAAATAAAATGAAATAAAATAATGTCTCTGCGTATTCAATAAATTAACTCAGCCCTGATTAGTTCTGCCTGGTGCCTTTTCTCGCTCCCAAACGCAGTACCACCAAGACCAATTCGTGTCTTTCAAATTCAGCAGGCCTCCATGCTATGAATTAAATAATGACATAATTCATTTCACACATCCCTGATGTATTATCCAACACGTTAATATTGAACACCCAAATACAGCAAAAATATACTTAATTCTCAAATCAAAAGAAATAATATATACATTAAAAATAAACTTTACCTTTTTCGCGAAATTCCAATACAAAAGACACCACTACAAATAAAGAATTTGGTACGCCACTATACACACATTTATAACAAATATTGTTTAATCACCTCAATTCTTCGTACATCGTATTAAACTCATCCATCATAAATTTTCAATGAAAATTTGATTCACTTATCTATATAACCTAAATACACATAAAACAAAATTATTAATTTCAAATATCTTTTGTAGGATAAATAAATTTAAAAGAAAAATAAAGTATACGGAAATGAAATGATTATGTTATTCAAAGTTATCATTACAAATACTAGAAGGTTTTGTCATAATGTATGGCATAGTACCCCTACATGCAAAACAAAACTCTCTAGAAAAAGAAAATAAAATGAAATTAAACAAATTCAAAAACCGAGTTCATAAATAAAAGTATTTTCATACATAAGTAATTATTCAGATACATTTAGACATTTCAATGTGATACGCGCTGCATGTTAAAAATAAAAATATTATAAGTGTGGAATATAAATTCGCCTATACGTTTATGACTCAGCCGTGCACCTGATAAACAATACTTTTTGCGCCGGTCCACCCAGTCGATCTTTGCCAATGCCAGAAGTGTCTGTGCGAGAAACACCTGCTCGATCCTTTTCACGTAACATTTAATACGTCTTAATATTATAACCTTATAAAAATTTACTAAGATTCTTTTATCGTTTTACTTAGATAAAAATAAAGTTTTAGTAAATTATCAATATAGTGAATATTTATACACATTATGGTAAAAATGAATAAAGTAAAAATTAATTTAAATAAAATCTTGAAGTGATCTTGATTATACTTATTTATTTACATATTATTATTTATTCAAGATCACTGCAATATGAATGATATTATTCAATAAATACTCTGTTTTAGCCATATGGCCTAACATTGGTACGTATATTTAAGAAGTATTTCAATATAAAAACTACCGAACCTTATTTTACAGTAATTTATGGTGATTAGTATAAAAGGTCGTGGTTGTGCTCTTATATATTTATTCAAGAAAAAGCTAGAATATTTCATTTTAATAAAATTCCACGTCGATTTAATATCAGTAACAATATCTTTTTAATAATTTTCTCCAGCGAAAAGAAACATTTTATTTTCTGGAAATAAGAGTGTTTCATCTGTTAATCAGTTACTAAATTATTATTATGCAACTGATCGTCATAAGTTAAGTTCAGTCTATTTTGGCAATATATTTTCTATTATATTTTCATTTTGCTAATTCATATCAGAAGAATTTTCTATTCCAAAGTATAATTGGATCTTCTCACTATCTTTTCTGCATCCAAAAATAAAAATTACGAATAAATATTACTTGTTACGTGTGCACGTGAACAAAAAATTCTCGTTAATGAAAAATTATTTACATTTGAATCGCACATAGTAACACCGCGAAAGGAGAAACTATAGTTCAATCGCTTTGGAAACCGACATGGGCCAATAAATTAAAGGGGCAATAAATTTACTATGTTGCAAAATTTTACTTATCAAGTAATATAACCTACAATACGCATTTAAGGACTGTCATAAATAATAATATCGGGACACTCTCGGAATCAGAAGCACCCATATTAATACATATTCGTTTTTACTAAAACTGCATGTACCTATAGCGCAAAATTGGACGTCAATAACAAAGTTACCAAAGTCAGAATTGCAATAATCAACAAGCACGGTTACCATGACATCGCCTATTATGGACACCTGATAATTTTGAATTTTAATTTATGAAAACGTTTCTAGTATTTAAGAAAAATCAAATCTATACGAATAAAATTTATTTGGACCCTCGTAAATTTAATTTTGAATGAAACACGTTCGATATGAACTATAATAACGAAACTTGTGTAACTAACTTTAACATTACACGCGCTTCATTATAATGTTCATATCGAACTAGTATCATTAATAACTATAAAGTATGTAGTGACCTAAGTTTTCTACATAAAATAGATTTAAATGAACATTCATGGATAGAAATGTCAGAAATTAATACAGCTAGGTAAAAACTGAAAGGAATCAACGTTTACTTACTAAAGCACATTTTTTGTAATTAATTATAACACAACTAATATAGAGATGTTCACAAGTTTTTACTATATAACAATACACAATATATTATAAAAATTGATTCACAAATACAGTGATATCATGTTCATCAGATATGTATACCGCATGTGTAAAATCATATTGGGGATAGGATATATGTATACTAGGCACACCGGCAACAACGCCCAATCGTGGCCGCAGTTATGGTACAGAGAAACAAGGTATGCTTTTGCGCATCTCTGGATGACGCACATTTATCGAAAAAATGTCACTTGAACACTCTGACAGAAGTCACTGACTGAACTCACTGACAGAAGTAACTGATAGAAACCATTTTGCAAGACTTCCTTTAACAACTAAAATTGTATCTGGAGATCGTGTCGAACAGCGTCGTTCTGTGTTTGTGAGAGGAGGAGTCAATGGTAACAATGCCTCGCTACACACCAGAAGAAAACTGCAAATTATTAAATGGTACTATAGTGGTCATTCTGCAAAGGATTGCATAAATTTATTTCCGCAAATATTTGCAGACAGACCCGTACCCTGTGAGCAAAGCATATTACATATTTTGAATGGCTTTGAAAAAAGTCTTTGTTTAAATAATTGCACAAAGTGTAATCTTAGAGAGGTAAATTCACTAAAAGCTGACGAACGAGAAGAGCGGGATATAATGATTTGTAGCACTCTCGAAGTAGAGGATACGCTATCTACCAGAAGTGTTGCTGAGGAATTGGGTGTGAGTAATAAAATCGTCGCGAACATATGGAAGCAAAATAAATTAAAATGTTTCAAATACTCGAAAACGCAAGAAATATTTCTCGATGACAATTTTAGAAGAATGGAGTTTTGTGAAACCGTAAGGGAAAAGACAAATGAAAATGACAATTTCATCGCAAATATTGTATTCACAGATGAATCGTCATTTCCATTAAATGGAAAGCACAATCCTTCTGTTGTTCAATATTGGGCTCGGGAAAATCAGCACAGATATTTTGTTAAACACACCCAATATCCCCAGAAAGTGAATGTCTGGGCAGGTATTTTGAGTCACCATTTGCTTGGTCCATTTTTTATTGATGGTACGTTAAATGCGGACAAATACCTCGATATGCTACAGAATCAGATAATTCCCGCTATTGATAATACCGAAATAGATCGGGATATTATTTGGTTCCAACAGGACGGTTGTCCTGCACATAATGCGGTCAGCATTTTTTAATGAATACTTTTCCGGATCGTCTCATTAGTGGAACAGGAAACATTCGTTGACCTCCGCGATCTCCTGATCTATCGCCAAATGATTTCTTTTTGTGGGGATACATCAAAAATAAAATATACAGTGCACAAGCTGGCAGGCTAGAAAACTTAGATATTTTGAGAAGGCTAATCATAGAGGCTTTTGAATCCGTAACAGTCGATGTGATTCGTAATGTGCGAGAAATTTTTTATGATAGGCTCGGTCAATGCCTTGCTGCTGAAGGAGGCATTTTTGAACCTATGCAATAACATTTTATTTTTTAGTATTGTTTAGAGTATATTTTTTATTTTCATTAGAATTCCCTTCTTAATAAATTTATATAATAATTTACAAAGAACTAATGTTTAAGGACTTTATTGAAATAGTGTCCAGTGAATTCACAACTGGTAGTACTAGAGGTTGAACGCGCGACATCCAGAGATGCGCAAAAGCATACCTTATTTCCTTGTATCATGACTACGGCCACGATTGGGCGTTGTTGCCGGTGTGCCTAGTATACATATATCTTATCCCCAATACAATTTTACACATGCGGTATATTATTGAACATATACATATCTGACGAAACACACATAGTGTAAAATACGGCAACTTCCGAATGACCTGCTATTCAGATGATGTGAACTGAATGTATTGTACTGATATATCTTCTAAAACTGATTTAGTGTAGTATTATTCAACTGTTACTGATGCTTTATCTGAAATGGAGTAAAATGTGTAGATAAAATTGTACTTTGTAGACGTACATAAAAATTACTTTTTCAATACGTTCACAATTTTTTTGTTTAATAATCATGTACAAATCTTTACAAAATATTTGTACTTCTGAGGCAATTGTAAGCCTACAGTTTCCTCATTAAATTCTAACGACAAGATACAACCAGTTATGATGTTATGTCGATTGTCCTCAGGGGAAAATGTTTTACAGAAGCAGATTCTCTTTCTTTTGAGACCAAAATAAAAGGAATAACACATCCAATAAGTAGACATTTTTAGCATATTTGTATCTTCTGAGGCTCTTGTAAGCCTACAATTTCTTGCATTAAATAGAAGTATATCATGTCAATTGTTCTCAGCGGAATTTTTTTTACAGAAAGCAGTTTATGCTTCTTTTGAAACCAAATTGTGAAGGAAAAAACATATTAAATAAGTAATATGTACTAATAATTTTGTTTTTATATTCTGTTGCAATGTCTCTATTTTCACATTCTGGGCTTAACACAGTTTGTTGCATTTCTTTTTAAAATGACTGGATACTACCAAATTCACTCTAGAAAAATATATACAACCGTAGAAAATTAATTTATTACCACATACAAGCTGTTGGATACGGAAATACTGTGGACAGTAGTGAACGCAAAAAATGACTAATTTTATGTCTACATATGACTACACGGCGGCCATATTTGTAAGTAGAAGTTACTTATTCTGGGCAACTCTATTCAGACTCCTTTTGACATTTGTCATAATTACCTCTTCAATTTTGTTATACATGTCCTCTAAACAATGTAAACTTTTGAACAATACTTGCCTACTACATATAATAGCCAACGATTAAATAAAATATACCTAGAGGTACAGAAAAAAAATAATTCATAAATTTATTTGTAATATTCAATTTGTAACTGGCTTTCATGTAACAGTATTTTACTAGTGAAATCTACATATATAGATTTCTATACTATATACTTATCTATAAAGAAGAAGAGTTTGCAAAAAACTAATATTTTACTTTTTATTTGTTGCAACGTTTATCCAATAAGGTTATAATCTCAAAGAAATTCTTTTATTAAAGTCTACGGTACTCCCACCAAATATTCGCCAAAAGGAAAACATCGAGCTTGATAACTCTGCAGTTGTCATGAAGCAGCATAATCTTTTGATCACAGTTGTGGGACCTTTTTACTGTATCACTTTCTCGATGATTTCTGTGCTCTTGCTTTATTGGCGGTGAAGAGCCTTTGTAGAGGTACTGCATGGATACTTGTTTTATCGTTGGAGCATTACTTGCAATAATTTTCGAAGAAAGCTCATCGTCGTCAGCCAAAGCCGTCAACTTTTCTTCGAAAATGTGTTTCTGACACAGTTTTTGTTCGGGAACAAACAATTATAGAATTCAATGTGCAAGACCACCTTACTCATTTCTAAAAATCTTTATTAAAAATGTTTAATATTGGAGCTTTCGATATCCCTATTTTTCTGGCAGTCAATACAATTCTTATTCTTTGATCTCCTAAGACCAAAATCAGCTTTCTTGATGTTTTCGTTGGTTCATCTTTCAATAGGCATTGGGCATCCTGAGTCATCTTCAGTTGATTATCCTACTCCATCGAAATTGTTTGGACTTCCTCATACATATTGATCTTTCTCTATTGCATATTTTTGTGACCAGCTTCTGCCATTGACAAGAATTTCATCAAGCTGCAGCTGTTTTTTTCTTGTCATTTTGTCTTAAATAAAGCTGCACAAAAACCACAAAACTGTTTGAAGGTAAATTAAATTTGATCAGTACCATAAAATGTCACAGTAACTTGACAGCAGATGGTCACTTGTTTTTGTCATAGCTAGGTAGATAATATAGAAATCCCTTCTCGTAGCATCCACATATTCATAAAAACATACTAATTACTTTTCAACTTTATATCTTATGCACATAAACCGAGGAAATTATAACATATAATAGAACTCTTTTATACTCTCTATTAAATTATTACTTCAAAAATATGATATTAGCACTGAATTGACAGTGGCAACCATGCATTGAAGAATATGTAGCAGAATATCCAATCCTTGTAGTAATGTAGTTAATGTACGAGGTAATTTACGACACATTGTTTGGTATTGTAACCATAGAGTTTCCGTCACTATCAACAGATTATTTCATTTATTATTATTGTATATTCATATCTCTTACTTCAATATCTGTTAATCTTGCAGGAAATTGGCCAGGCCATTCTGAACGGAATCAAATGTAATAGAACATTAAATATATTAGATATAAGAAGATGCAATTTCACCTCAGATACAGAATGGGAAATTTTACAGGCAGTTAGAAGAAGTAAAAGCCAGGAAAGTCTGAAGATACAAGAAAAATATGTGAAAGCTGAAGAAATTGGTCTCGATCAAATGTTCTCCCCAGAATTTATAAACGAATTCAATTCAGTTTTTGACAATTAACGAATTGTGTTAATTTTATTTGGATAATTTTAATTAAAAAAAAACAATTATGTAAAAAAATAGCTTTCTTTCAGATTATTGGATACAGTTCGTTAATTCAAATTTAATAAGTGGAAGCTGAAGAAATTGGTCTGAGTGAAATTTTCTCCCAAGAATTTATAAGCGAATTCAATTCAGTTTTTTACAATTAGCGAATTGTGTCATTTTTTTAGATAATTTTCATAAAAAGGCATTTAAGTAGAAAATAGCTTTCAGGTATATTGCGTAGAATTCGTTCATTCAAAGTACTGAAACATTTTTGACATTTAAGTTTTATAATTTCTATAAAATTTATTCTACTTATCTTCTTTAAGCTAACTCGTCGTCGCTTACATTTCTTATTTATAAAGGAATTGTTATAAAATGTACCAAAATTAAATGTCAATAAATAATTAACAGAAATATATGTAATCCTAAATACCAACATGCACATATGGTTGCATATCATATTTCAAACATGTTAAATTATAAACAAACGCCATGATAAGTTATCTTTTGAAAAGAACAAATTAAGATATATTTTTTTTGATCAATAGAAGCTTTATAGTAAGTATAACCGTGGGTAGCATTTTAAGTAGCAACCTAAAATAGTTTATAAATAAGTGGAAAATTATCACACAAACAAAATATATTTAAAACAATCTTTCCGTTAATTTTATCAATATTAAAAAGATATTTAATTTTTTTATTGAAAGACATAATTTATTGTTGTTATAATTATTCAACCTTAGTTATCAGTATTAATTTATTTAAAGTAACGACATTTAATTCGGTACATATCTTTTAAAATATTCAAGATTATAATAATTCACAGTTATATTATTTATTTAATTTATTCATCCATTTACCTAGTTTCTCAATTGTGTATAAAAGAAAGAGTTCATATTAAACCATTTACATAAACGAGTTTTATTTCCTCTTATAATTACAATTTAACTTGTTTCTTTTAATAAGTGTGTAGTGATACTTATTAAAATAAGTTTATCTTTACCACATAAATAATAATTTGAAGCATTGCTATTGCATTTTACGAAGGCGTTTAATACAATTAATCACCAACTTGTGGTATCTAAATTGAAATATTACGGCTTTGATACAGTTGCCTTAAATTTTTCCCTTCATATCTGTCTGGTCGTAGACAGAGTTGTAATTGAGCTCTCAGAATCTGAAGATCTTGCTGTGCGCAGAGGCGTCTCTCAGGGCTGTGTTTTGGGACCATTATTGTACATACTGTATACGGCTGATTTCGCAAAACAACTTCATAACTGTCATTGTATTTTCTGTAAAGACGATACTCAAACTTACAGAACTTTTTCGTCAGCTACTTCTATGGAGGAGTCTCGATTAATTAATGAGGATTTGGCAAGGCCATTTCTATTACATTTCAAAAAAACATAACTTGCATATCAATCTTGCCAAATCTTCATTTATAGTTTTCGGTAATAAGAAGTCTCTTGCATATTGAAAAACTCTTAATGCTAGTGTTAGTGTCTTGCTGAAACTTGTGAGCTCAGCAAGGAATTTCGGATCTTACTTTGTTACTTCTTTAAAATTTAAAACACATATTAATCATCTTTTAAGAAAGGCTTACTCCTCTTTAAAAATACTTTAATCCAACAAGCACTGTCTCGATTTCCATTTAAGAAAACTTCTGGCTGTCAGTTTAATATTATCTCACTTCAAGTACTGTGATATTGTTTTTTGTCCCTGTCTCTGCAGATATGCATTCAGAGTTCAGAGCAGATGTTTGAGGTTGATATTTAAATTGAAGTTCCGGGACCACGTATCTGATAAACTACAGTTGATTGGGTGGCTGAATATAGAGAATCGTCGCAGACTGCATTATGCCATACTCGTGCACGCAGTGGTTACAATATACTCTCCAGCTTACTTCTCTTTGAAATTGTTGAAGCATTAGGAATTGCATAATATTTATACTAGGTACCGGTACCATTTTGTTCTTCCAAGCCGTCACACAACAATTTTAAACATTCATTCTCTTCAGTGGTTCAACTACCTTCAATAAACTCCGCAGTTCAGTTACCCGCTACTACATTTGCACCAGCTTATAAGCGATATCTACTTAGCAACTAATGCTGCGGATTTCTGGTATTGTTTTTCAGCTAAAACTCAGTTACTTTATAGTTAAGTAATAATATGTCTTCATACGTGTACAGTGCACTCGCCTAATTGTGACACGATTTCTACATGTTGAGCAAAATATTCCAAATCTTATTCGTTATAGTTTCTATAAGAACTTTGCCGTGTCATCCTTACCGAGTAAGCATACCTGCATTCATCTGGACATTTAAAATGACCTCATTGTATTCGAAATGCCGAATTATATATATTTTTTTAAATTGTTGTAGGTGTAACATTTATCTGACAAAATTACAAATGTGACACTTCTTAATTATAAATGTGACACACGGGTAAACTCTCATTGTTTCGCTATATATTCGCCAGTTTTAATACTGACACACCTAAGGGGTCTAAATGTGACTTTGGGAAATAAAAAAAATAGGATTATTAGAACATTAAACAAACAACATAACATAAACGAAAACTAATCTGCTTCATAAAAAACATGAATAAAAAAAACATCAATCCTCTTAACTATAATCAAAACCAATAAATTATTATAAGGAAATCTTGAAGATTACAAAAAACATTTGTCAATTTTTTTGACGAAAGAAAATCTATCGCGTCTGTCTTTTCGAGGCGATGTTAAAATTGTGATTACCCGATCTGCAGATATTGTATCGATGTCTTCTATGTCTGGCCACACAAAATATTCATTCTTCTTAAAATTTATATTTCGAGTGCATCATCAGTCTTGTTTAGGACTGTTCCTATATAGTAAACTTTTTATTTCTTTGTTGAATAGTCGACCACGACCCATGAATCAGATTGTAAGACATCTTGAGGAAAAGGCGATTGAACCAAATTTCGTTCATCTCTATCTCTCATCGAATAGGTTGAAACATCAGAAGAAACAGGTGACTGTCCCATGTCTGGATCATCAACATCTGATTCTACTTCAACTAATGGACCTGTTGAAGAATTTGAATCATGGACTGAATTGTTGTCATCTGAACTATCTGTTTCTGCTACCTGCTTTCTCACTCTTTTTGTCTTTTGCACATTCAAAGCAGAGGACTTCAGCGATTCGAGATATTCTTCTCTCGTTAAAACCTCTGCTAGTTTAGTCGTCGCTTTAGACTTCTTCTGATTGGTTTCACCTTGTTTTGCAATCTTTTGTAAAATCAACGACTCCAGGCTTACTAAACTTGAGGATGGACTTGGAAGTTGCGAAGCGGTAGCTATTGGACGAGCATCGCTCCTGTTCACTACAAACTGTTCCAAAACGGTATCATTGACATTATGTTCAATGTTGGAGTTTTTTTCATTGAATTCCTGCAGTTCTGCTGGCTTGAAGATATCCGTTTTGATTTACTGACGATTCAGGGGAAAAATACGAGTGTTCTCAAACCCTTTCTTTAAGGTAGAAGGGCTCACTTCAGTCCAAGCTTTTCCCAGCAAAATTGCAAAATCGCGTTTTCCAAGCGTTTGGTCGTAATGTTCTCTTTGCCAAGAAACCAGTATTTTGTCCCATTTTTTCTTGAAAACGTTAAATGGTGTGTTATCAAGGGGTTGTAGAATATGAGTAGTATGCGGTAGCAGTTTCAACAGTGTCTTCGTCGCGAGCCAATTTAATAAGTTCGATGGTCAGTTGTGACCATCAAATAGAACCAGAAGTTGTCGTTCTTTGGGACAGTGTTTCAGAAATCTAGTTTTGAACCAAATATAGAAGGCTTCTGATGTCATCCATTCGCTTGGTGTAGCGATATATCCTGTGTCGGGATATGCATCTGCTGGCATCCATGAATCCCATAGGTATTTTGCTTTATATTGGATGAAAGGTGGTAATTTATCGCCATTGGCAGAAATACAAAAAAGGACGGATGTATTTGTTCTGCCTGTCCCCTGTGTTGTCCGGAAAACAGCTTTGTTTTTTGTCGCTACAACCTTAGTATTTTGGGGATCATGACATATCGAAGTCTCGTCTAAATTGAATATGCAAGAGGGTTTGTCGTTCAAACTCAATTCTGCAATTGTTTCTTCCAACAGATCGAAAAAACCATAAATAATTTCCGGTGTGGTTTGTTCGGTACGAACAGTTTGCCGTTTTATAGGTTTCTTGCAGGAAAGGTTCCACCGTTTGCAGAAAGAAATAAACCAGTCCTTGCCTGGCCGATTGTTCTTAAACCTGTTTTCAATCTTATTCTTCCGGAGATAGGCTTCGACCAAATCGATAACTTCTTTCCTGGTAAGTCCAAATCCCCATTTGTTTAGGACTTGCAAATTTTCCGCTATGCAGCTTTCAATCTCCTCTACCATTTCCACTGGCCTTCCCACCTTACTGTTGGTGACTTTTCTACGATTTTTCCACCCTTCTAAATGTAATATCAGAGTGGGCCGTGGAATATTGAATTCGTCAGCTGCTCTTTTCACAGTCCATCCATTTTCGGTTAGCTCCTTGGCACGCTCCATGGCTTCTTTTGTATATAGCTTTCTTCGCGGTTTGCGAATTTTCTTTGTTTCTGACATTTTTTTTGTCTGTGCAGATAAGTATCTCAAATTAAAAGTACTGTCACATTTTAAACAGAAATTTGTCACATTTAGCCACGACGATAATTTTGGGTGGCTAAATGTGACACAACCTCCAATAGAAAGAAACAATGATTTGAGGTTTGGTAACACATGGCATTTGGAGGAGGCATTTGGAGGAGGCATAATAAAATGAAATCAAGAACTTACCATGCAGCAATTTTTCCCGCACTTTGACTGTTGCCGGTGAGTATTATGCATGCCAACGGTCAGATAGCGTGGAATTCATTATAATTGCGTGGGTTTTTCAAATAATTATTAACAAGTGCCACATTTACCTGCCTGTCACAATTAGGCGAGTGCACTGTATATGTTTTTGTTTTCTTTGTACTTATTGATGTTACTGTTAAGGTTAATTGTAAATAACTTCGCCTAAACTTTTCCTTTATTAATTAACAAAGACCTTATTATTATTATTGTTATTTATAGATCCATAATGTTCCTCACAGTGAAATTGTTATCGAATATAATGCCGTTCAGAAATAAAATATTTATTCTAGAAGTGATAAGAAATATTAATAGAATGTATATTAAAGAATTACAAGAGCTTATTTTAGACCAACTGATCAGAGATTCTAGGAATCTAATAAATACATTATTTATATTCTATATACTGATTATATATTGTATATAGTTGCCTATAGAGTTGCAAAGTGTATAAAACATTATCTTGCACATGTATATGTAAGCAAGAACTTTTTAAGATTTTCTCGTATATTTAACAGAACTAGGTTTACACGCGCACTCATTTGTCAAAGACTGCACGCTTTTAAGCACATTAATATATTCTAGAGTTTTAATAGCAGATTTCTTTAATATATGACTCTGATTAATTTTTAAAGTATTTAAAGAACCGGAACTTGTTGACATTTAATCTTGAGATGATAATAATACATGTCGTCTCTATTGTGGTAAGCAAACATGATTTATATCTACATAAGTATGTATTCATACATATGCATGTTTTAAAAACATCCTTACGTTTATATAAATACGTGAATATTGAGTATTGGGAATCAAAAGTAATTATGGTCATAGTCACAATACGAAGAATTCATTGAAACTATTGAAGATTTTAAAAGTTCAAATAAATAATTAAAATATGCCTTATGAATTATGTAATTAACTCAAGGCGGTAGAAAGCCAGAATAAATGAAGTTTCATTTCTAAGAATTATCCCATGCCACAAAATTATCGTTTATGTTGAAATGAAACGTCTCTGACAAAACGAACGTTCTAGGTATAGTCGAGTTGGCAAGAAAATTCGCCTAAGGATGTTATAAAAATGAAACAATTATTTCCATTTTGTTTGTATTATTATTTAAACTAAATTATATCTGCCTGCAAATTTTGAATGGGTTAATGATTACCATTATGAATATATAACAAGATCAGAGCAGTATATAGAACTGTCCACGCCATGAGGAAAACTGGAAAAGTGTGTGCATTATAAGCAACTTAATATTTTTTCAGAGTTGCTTTATAGCACTAAATTAGAGAGAAAATTAAACAAAGATAAGTTGACTATAAGAGTAAATAATTCTGTATCGATTTTATGCGTACCCCTTAGAAATTTATGCAAAAAAAATATTCCATTGCAAAATATATTTGTATGGGTCAACAAGTACTTACAAATTGTAAGATTTATAAAATGGAAGAATATCATAGAAACAGGAATATTGTACCAAAAAATTGGATTCTATTTCATAATACAACGTAGAACGTTTTACTATTTTCTTGTACAACATTATTGTATGAATGAAACACGGTTCTTCATTAAATCGTTTTTTGTCCTTCACAAATAACAGAAACAATTTTATTAATATGGTTTAGTAAATGTAATTCTTGACACGAAGCTGCAAACAAAGAATAACAAGAATAGATTGAAGCGCCCTGCTATGCCTCCGCAAATTCAAGTTAGTATGAAAATAGGAGAGGTTCTAATTCATGTAATAAACTTATACAAGAAAATTGTAAAACGTTTTACATTGTGCTATAAAACAGTATCCAGTTTTCTGGTAATAACGTGCAGAGCAAAGTTTGAGAGTGAAGTTGCACTTGATTTTAAACACCAATATTAATAAAACACTTTGTGTTGGTCGCAATGCATAAATGAACCACAGACGGAATTTATTTCGTTTATGAAGACTGTTAAGATTATTTATGCATTTACTAGAAATTGTGAATATTGGATATGTAATGTAATTTAGTTAGAATTCAGTCATTTCAGCACATTTTTACATTAGAATTTCTCTTAAGTGGGGAAAGTTATTGAAAATCTAATTCTATAGAAGCATAGAACCAACTTTCCTTTTATTACAAACAAATTTTCGTCAAGAAAGATCCTGCAGTAATGGTACAATCAATTGGCAGCACAACCCCTGCGCGTCTTCCCAAATCCGACCATATGAATAGCCTTAACACGAGATGTGTTCTTAAATAATAATCTCAATAATAATATTTATTAGCAAAAAGAGAATTACACACCACTTACAGAATAAACATAAAATGTATCTTTAATGTAGTATTACATAAATTTTAAAAAAGTGTAGCACTACAGTGTGGAAATAAAGTAAAGGATACCGGCATTAATTTCGTTAATATATACTTTTTGAAAAAAATCTCGAAGGGGTATAGCGATTTTAACTAAGGGAATTATTTTCATCACATTTTCAGTTTCTTACGTCATTTGTTTTTCATTTTATGTTGTCACCGACTTTTTTTTTTAAACGACAACCTATAATTTTTTTAATTGATTTTGATACTACTTTCAATTCCCTATCCAACGGTATAAAACTTTTAGGACAAAGAGTACAAAAATGTAATGTTGCTAGTAAAAATTTTAATCTACTTTAATCTAGAATTTAATGAAAAATTATGGAATTTTTAATTCATCTTGAGAATTGCGCCCCCTTGCGATCATATTTATAAGAAAGAAATTGGTGTAAACTAATACCTATGACTACTATAACTTTGCTTTTTTCTATGAAACCTTGAATATAATTACCAAACTAAATTAAACTTATTATAAATTCATGTAAATACTGTTTGGCATGTTTATGAATAAATTAGGGACCCATGCGTGATACTTCTTTGTAATATAGGAATCGTAATCTATTTTTCAATAATAATAAATTTACCTATTAACTCTTATTTATTAATTCGAATAGTAGACAGGATCCTTTTCTAAAGATTAGTTTTCGTCATGGAATATATTTTTGGTTTTTGTTTTGAATATCTTCACGAAAAATATGTTAATTGTCACTATAATTCGCAAAAACAAGCAATGACCCTGACCGGTTCTTAGTCGTTCTCGTTTGACCATCAAACGTGAGTAGAAATACACAAAATGTGCAGTCACATTTCCTACAAGTTTATCAGAGAATATTGTCAAAGAGTAGGCAAATATTCATAAACTATATATAATAAAATTGAAATATTATGTGTTTTATATACAGGCTGATTCAAATTAAGTGCGCACCATTGCTAACTCCGTTATTATTTATTCTAGAGAGTATGTTAAATTAGCAAAGTAGTAGTGTTTTTAATGTTGACAAACATGTAGTTCATGAATAAACAATTGAATAACGCATTTCCGAGAAACGTTTTTAAATAGAACACCCTAAAAAAATTAGAAAATATTGATTATTAATTTAATTTGTGATATAAAAGTTCCTTTGCACTATTGTCTTAAAACGGATAATAAATAAGTTATACATAATATGTAAATGTTTATTGATGTTTTAAACGAATGTCACTGAAGTTAAATTAAAAAGATAGTAACTATATAATTTATAAATAATGCTCGAACGTGTCACCTTCCTTCACAATACATTTTTAAACCCAATTATATCGTAGCATCCCTAATATAAAATCACGATAAGCTTCAAATTATGCTAACACCGTGGTTTCTACTTCTTCGTTGAGGATGATATTTTTCTTTTTAAATAAGCAATCATGTCGTCTAAACTGACTGCATAGTTTTCGAAAGTAACGTCGATCTGGCTGTTATCGTAAAGGATATAGTTCAGCATAATGTTCGCTAGTCCTTTTTGAATTTTTACTGGACACGATGCATGCTTCCAATATATCGCATTTTTCCCAATGCGAAAACACCATAGTCAAATGTCTAACACTAAACAACGTAAATGTGGAAAAATAGAACAAAAGTACACAACGCATAGTAAAATGAAGAACTACTATTATGCGAAAAGAAGCGTGCGAAAGATTTATACTCAGTACGATGTTGCCAATGCCAAATAGCATACTATTTTTCTTTTGTTGGCTTAAAGTTAAAGTCATTTTATAGGGTATATAAGAATAACACCACTAACACCAACGGCAAACCACAATAAATCCTTTAGTCAATTGTTTATTAATGAACTGCATATTAATCAACATTCAAAACACTACTACTGTGCTAATTTGACCTACTTTCTAGAATTAATAATAACGGAGTAAGCAATGGTGCGCACTTAATTTGAATCAGCCTGTATATATGCATAGCATATTAGCATATATATGTTCAATATTTCTGTACAAATTGTAATATAAATGTACTATAAATACTGTAAATAAATGGTCTTTATGTACTACTTTTATATGTTTAAAATATATTCATAAAAACATTTTAATGTATATCTAATTTCTTGTAAATTAAATTCCCAGCACAGCATTACTTTCAGTTCAATACATTATTCAGATTGATTGGAACAGTTTTGGTCAGGAGTTTGTTACAACATAAATTACCACTTTGAATTTTTTTATTTCATAAAACTAAATAAAAAATGAAAACTAAGGCTATTCTATTAAGAAAATAATATTTTATTCATTTGCCAGTGTCAAAGTATATACAGTTATTATTACCATTTGCATTACTCGTTTTTAAGGTTTAAAAATATTTTTAAATATTTTAAACCTTTATTTTAAAAACTTCGCATGCACAAGACGAATCGCGTGTACTTTCTGAAGAAAAAATGCCTTTCCCTTGTCAAAGCGGTAGAGCAATAAAAACTTTCTGTCCCCAGCTACCTAAGAACAGATATTTATTACACAAATATCAGTTTCAGATATCTCGTTTGTTTTCCACCGTTTAATGTCTCTATATTTTGCCGCGTTTTTTCCTTATTGGTTAAGAAATTAACCGCCAATTTCCCTGTCTCATAGGCTCCTTTAAAAAGCCCAGCTTCTTGACTCAATCTCTCAATAATCAAGAACCATATTAAACACACGCCTCTCCCCATCCCCCAAACTAGACAAATAGAATCAAACGGCATCATTGTGCACACAAGAAGAGGAGATCTACAAGTCTATGCTGCATATCTTCCACCTACAGCTCCAGTGACCACAGAAGACCTTGATCTGCTTTTAAAGAACGACAAGAACACCCTCATAGCAGGTGATTTTAATGCCAAGCACAGAGCGTGGGGCTGCAACAATACAAATCAACACGGCAGAATCCTCCTAAGATATCACGAACAGAACAGGAACACAATATTCTACCCTTTCGAACCCATTCACTTCTCACTGAATAGAATTCCAAACATATTAGATATTGCATAGTCAACAACTTCCCAGAGAACAACATTATAGCCACAGAATCCTCACTCAGCTCAGATCACAACCCAATAATACTCCAATGGGGACAAGACACAAACCCATCAGAACACCTCATCAAACACACAAACTGGAAAGTATTCAAAAAAGTATTAAATGATTCACTCCCAGCAATCCCCAAAATCGAAACAACCGAACAACTTCACAATGCAATTTTAGATCTCCAAACAAACACTACAAATGCTTCAAACACAGCCACAATCTCCAAAACCACTAAACATAAAACTCAAGAACTTCCAACACATATAAGAAACCTCATCAAAGAGAAAAACGCTGTAGGAAGAAGATTCCAACAAACACTTGATCCGGCAGACAAGACTATACTAAATAGAAAACAAGCAGAGGTCAAAGAAGCAATAAAAACACAAAAAGACGTAAAATGGGCCAAAACTCTCAACGACATAGGGGAAACTCCACACGGCATATGGAAAATTTCAAGAGCCCTCAAAAAAGAAAAGATTTTCATCCCACCGCTGGTAGAAGATAATACAACCTCGATTACAGAGGAAGAAAAATCAGAAACCTTAGCCACACAAATTGAAAACCAGTACTCACCGAATTGGAACAGTGCAAACGTACCCCACATACCCCACGTCCACAAAATGATCAATCGAATCTCAAAACAACCCAACACCCCACACACCGACTACATTACACCCAATACACTTGTCGCTACAATCAAACAGCTGAAACTAGGGAATTAAGCACCCGGACCAGACGGCATCACAAAGCAAATGATCAAAAACCTTCCGTTTAAAGCAATCATGTTCTTCCTTTCAATCATCAACTCCATACTCCGACTTCAAACTTATCCCTCAATCTGGAAATCAGCAACAGTTATAGTGTTCCCAAACCAGGCAAAAATCATACCCTCCCTTCCAACTATAGCCCAATCAGTCTCTTATCCTCACACAGTAAAGTAACAGACACACTTATCCTCAAATTAATAGAAAAACACACATTCGATCAACACATCATTCCCGATGAGCAACACGGATTCAGAAAAGAACATTCGACCATCACCCAATTAGCCAGGGTTACAGAATCAATACTGGATGGTTTCAAAAAAATACCACAACTACAGCAACTTTTCTTGATATCTCCAAAGCCTTAGATACAGTATGGCATCAAGGTCTTCTTTACAAAATGCATTCATTCGGGTATCCACCGCACCTCACTATGATCATTCAAGCATATATCCACAATAGAAACTTCAAAATCCGCATCAATAACACTTACTCCACTTCTAGATCGCTAACAGCGGGGGTCCCCCAAGGTTCAGCACTTTCTCCTATTTTCACAGCCGACATCCTTAAACCAGACAACTGCATACTAGCAACTTATGCAGACGACACTGCTATATTATCTAAATCACTCTCACCCAGATTGGCAATTTCCCATCTACAGACAGCCCTACACACGCTCATCACATGGTGTAACAATTGGAGAATCTGTATTAATGGCGAAAAATCTCAAGCAAGTATTTTCCAAAGAAAGACTAAACCCATTATAAGCCAACTATATATCAATCACGATCCAATTCCATGGCAAACCAGCATCAATTATCTAGGAGTATATCTAGATAGGAGACTATCATACGCAACACATATGCATCACACAATCAGAAAAGACAAAGCTGCAAGAGGTCATCTATGGCCTCTACTAGGCAAATTCAGCTCCCTATCCCCCCATCTTAAACTCCGAATATACAAGCAAATAATCAGACCCATCATGACCTACGCCGCCCCCATATGGATCAATACAGCCGCCACACACATCAAAAATCTCCAAACAATCCAGAACATATTCCTAAGAATGGTACTGAGAGCGCCTTGAGACATGAGGAACAGCGAAATCCACGCAGAGACAGGCACAGAAACAATAGGAATCCACATCAAAGAACTAACTTCAAACTTTTACAATAAGATGAAAACACACGACAATACCAGCATCACAGAAACACTAAACTATGACCCCCACAACTATTGGAAATATAAACGGCCCAACCTGGCAACAATATGAAATCAACTACAGAAGCTTACTTACTAACTTAGCACAAACACCACAATAAGCCGACACTCCATAATCAGAAAAACTGTAAAAAGCTGCAAGCTTAACACGCAAACACCAAAAAGAAGAAGAAGTCAACCTCTCACTTCTCCCTTGTTACTTAATACTACGTCATCTCTCGCTACTACTAGGTCGTGACCTTTTGTCGGCGCCCGTACGATACCTCTATGAATATGCGCGGATCCATACACACGTATCGGTCGATACCATTGATTTCTTAAATCTTCACTTTTGAACCGACTTGTTAACAATCCCTGTCCATTTACTTTCCCATAATTTTACCTGCTTTAATTTGAAATTGCTTTATTTTTTAAATCGTAATTTTCTTTTAATTCGTTATTTATCTTATGAAATAAAAACTTTGTTTTTTTAATACATACTTTCTGTTATAGCACAGTTCGCTGGACTGAGAAGATTCCTAACAAGAACCTAACTAAATAATAAATATCAGGGACATGAAGAACACGGCAAGAAATTTGGATAAATTAAACAATATCGTATAGGAAGAAAAATATTATTGTATTACGAAAATATATTTTTTAATATCAATAACTTGTACAATAATAATAAGAATTAGTTCCTGTGACCATACAAATGGTAGACTACAGAAAAAGACGGTGAAACTAATGTCGATGAACATAGCAAATTTTCTTCAAAAGACCATTGGTCACAAGGAAATCTAGGAATAGATATTTAAATTCTTAATTTATAGAGATAAGGTGGTATAAATGAGCTTATGTCAAAACTTACGTCAAGTACTTATTACTCTCTACCGCATGGAAAAAAAAGGAAATTCAAAATTATCCTTTTTTACATTCCCCCAATGAAGGCGAACGAAAGATAAAAAAGGAAAATGTTTGTGGAGGAAATAAAAACCATTATTTATCTTAATATACTTGTATACAGGGTATATCACGACGAGATTTCGTTAGAACAATATAGACAATTAATAAGAGTTGAGTTTTGAAATTTCGCAAATATTAGTTTCGTCTTAAAGTGTTTCGATTTAAAGTAGTTTTGAATTTTTGCTTCTTCCGGTTACATCGGAAATGGATATCAACTTCCTTATTTTAAATGGAATACCCAATTTTTTATGATTGATTCGTATTTCCAACTTAATTTTAAGGATAGTTTGTGTGATAAACTTTGCCTCTAAAGTTAGCCATTTTTTGAAGTACATATTTCAATTTTTGTAAAAAAATTGACAGCTGCAGACTATTACTCATAACAACATTCCCAATAATTGAATGTATGCAAATATTTAAAATTTTAAGTAATCATTTTGGAAAGTATACTGCTTCAAATGCGGTATTATAAACTTTTCAAAATAATACAGGTTGATCAGAAAACCATGTTAAACATTTCATCCAGAAAATATCAATATCTTGTTATTTTTAAATAGCAAGCTACATTTTTTCAACTTCATTGGATTGCACGTTCAAAATTAGGGGCAGTATGTATTTACTTCCCTATAACTAAACGTCTTAGTTTCAGAGTTATTTTGGATAATGTATCAATTCCTTTAAAGTTTTATTTTGTATTATCAGTTAGGCTATGGAAACTCATTTAAATAAATAAAAACAAAAGAAGTCATCGTTTAATAATGTCCTAAAACATTTAAATGAAAACTACACAATATCGAGAAGAAGTAGTCTTAATAATAGTTTCTAACAATCTTAAATAAAGTTTTCAAACACATCACCACCTCTTTCTAAACACTTTCTTACTCTTTTTAAAATGTTCGTATGCGTAGCACGCTGAATCATGGTACCGTCTAGATTATTAAACGCGCCTCGCACTCTTCTCTGGTGGTAGCAGGTATACTGTATACTTTATCTTTAACATAGCCCCAAATAAAATAATCTAGGGGCGTTTAATCGGCTGATCGCGGTGGTAACCTATAAGCTCCTTTATTTCCGATCCACCTATCATAAAATATGTTGTCTAATACTTCTCCAACAGCTCTGGTACTATGTGCTGGTGCACCATTCATCTGAAACCATACACTACGAGCTTCTTCTGCGGACAGTGTATTTAAATTTAAATTTATGACGTTTCTTAAGATGTCTATAAATCGCTCAGTATTTAAATTTTCTTCATAAAAATGCAAAGCAAATATTTTGTCATGTTTAATAGCACAAAATACATTAAAACTCCAAGACTCTTGGAAAGGTCGTTACCTAACAACTCGAGGATTATCTTCGGACCAAAAATGGCTATTGTGTCGATTAGATATTCAATTCCTACAAAACTTTGCTTCATCTGTCCATATAAGATTTTTTGTGAAATCGTCGTCTTCTTCTGATTTCATTAATAACCACTCACAATACTGCGCTCTTGTTACAAAATCAGCTTCATTAATAGGTTGAACAGGTTGAAATTTGTAAGCATGCCACTTGTTCTTTTTCAAAATTCGATGTATGCTTACTCTATTATATTCACCATATGATATTATTAGATTTAAAAAATCTTCGTTGTTAAATCCAGATCGCGACATTATTATTATTATTATTCAAGTATTCAGAAACGGAAGACAAAGAAAACGCTGAATAGCACTAGTAAATACCTTACTGATGACAGGTAATATGATTGCAACTTGTTTTTATTTATTTACATGCGCTTCCATAGCATAACTGATTATACAAAATAAAACTTTAAAGGAATTGATAAATTTTCCAAAGTAACGTGCAATCCAATGAAGTTGAAAAAATGTAGGTTGCTATTTAAAAATAACAAGATTTTGATATTATTTGGATGAAATTTTTAACATGGTTTTATGATCACCCAGTATTATTTTGGAAAGTTTACAATACCGCATTTGAAGAAGTATACTTTCCAAAATGATTAGGAACCTAAAATTTTAAATATGTGCATGCATTCAAATATTAGGAATGTTATGAGTAATAGTATGCAGCTGTCAATTTTTTTACAAAAATTTAAATACTTCAAAATTGGCTAGCTTTAGAGGCAAAGTTTATCAGACAAACTATCCTTAAAATTAAGTTGGAAATACGAATCAATCATAAAAAATGGGGTATTCCATTTAAAATAAGGAAGTTATCCATTTCCGGTGTAACCGGAAGAAGCAAAAATTCAAAACTACTTTAAATCGAAAGAGCTTAATACGAAACTAATATTTGCGAAATATCAAAACTCAACTCTTATTAGTTTTCTAAATTGTTCTAACGAAATCTCGTCGTGATATACCCTGTATATTTGGTAACGAATGCAAGTTTACCAGGAAACATTTAAAAGCAGTTGCTTTTCCATCGGACACTCTTTTTAATAGAGATGATATTTTTTACGGAGATAGCTGAATTTGATAAGAAAGGAAATAAAGATAAGGTCGAAGATTATAGAATTATCGTATTTTACATACTTCACTGTCTACCTAACAAGATTTCCTATCACACTATAGTATTTATCATTTACTAATCAATATAAATTATTATCTTGTTTGAAGACCATATTTGTCGTAAACTACGATTTTTTAGACATAAGGAAATAGAAGATAATACATTAAGCAAGGAATGTTAATAGCGATAAACTTACTAAATATAGAGCCCCATTACAAAAAAACCATCTGTGGTATTCCCAAACAATTAGTGTCTTCATCTACTAGTTACGCATCCTCTATTATTACAAGTGTATACAATAAATTTGCATATATTATTTTCGGAAAAGCCGGCACTTATACGCTATTAAGCGTGTCGATATTGTTTAATCAATAACCATATTATAAAACATACTAAAATAAATAAAACACTCATCTGGGCATCATTTGATACAGCCTGGAATAAGAAAAACTATTTTACTGCTGGAATGTTGCATAAATGTTTTTAAAAAAGGGAAAAGAAAATACACGTTTTGTGCCATGTTTGCGTATAATGAATATGTTAATACAGCTTTTGCTAGATTTCTTTAATATTCGTTTAAATAGATGCAATCAAAATGAATGAGTTCAAAACATACTAATTACTTTTTGTAATGCATACATGAATTTAGTTAACTTCTTACATTTACATACTGATCCGTGAAGTTTTATTAACATAAACCTCACCCAACAATAAGATAAAAAAATGTTTTAAATAATGATTCGCGACAAATTGACTGACAAACATCTTTATACAATTTTGGACATTACCTCTAGTATTTTGCCATACCGTGTATTCATTATTGATTGAAATGTGTTTGAAATCTCAGCTTAGATTATTTAAAAAAGTTGCTACTACATACAACACGATACAACCTACCTACTCTCTACTAACTCTTGGCCATGAGCGGTGCAAGGTGCAGCCAAGAAAACACGAATATTTGTCAAAACAATTTGGGTAAACTACATTACCCTTTAATTAAAATTTAGTAGTCATAATTTATTCAAACTATATTGTGTGTCTTGGGGAGAGGCAGCAGTTAAATTGTAACGGGTATAACCAAAGTTATACCCGTTACTATTTTGAATGAAAACTTTACTATTAAAAATTTTTACTTAACATTTGACATGGTTTGTACTTTGTAAACTTAACATTATAAAACACTTAACGGTCCTAATTGTTCCGTGTGACGCAGTTTTGCACGAAAGCCTTGCATGAGTCATTCGCAGTACTCTGTAGGAATATCACAATGTTTAGTTCGGATCATGTACCTTAACTGAACTTCATTTTGTGCTTCCCAACCATTCTCGTAGATCTTCTGAGTTAATAAAGTCCATAAGGTTTCAATAAGACTAGCTTGAGGCAAGTTTGGCGGGTTATGGGCACGAGGCACGAAAGATATGTTTTGCGCGTCCAACAATTGTCTTGTCTCTCTGGCGTAATGACTTGAAGCCAAGTCAGGTCAAAACATAATATTTTCATTTGGATGATGTTCATTAAAAAAAAATCAATCAAATTTTGGCAAGCAATGTTGAATGTAAAGATTGGCGGTTACTACCAAGCTAGGATTTTTTGTGGAAATTTTGCCATTGTTTTATTCTTTACTTGATCAGGAGTCTCATCCACATTTCTTGTGTAAAAACCAGCATTACCCGGAGTTTCCGCATTGCTAATCGGAAAATACTTTTCATCATCCATAATGATTATTTTCTTTCCAGCATAATGCTATTGTCTCCAATTTCGACAACATTTTGGAATTATTTCAAGCTTCTGTGTATTTTGGACACTTTTGTCTTTTTCTATATTTTAAGTTATGTTTTTGGTATTTCTCTTGCAATAGTGGTGTTAGAAAAATAAAAACGGCTTGCTAATTTACGGGTATATGCTCCAATATGGTTTTCAACAAAGTGAAGAAGTGATTTCTGGCTGCAGCAAGCTTTCCTGGTCCGCCACTTTTCAGTAGTTTCTGATATGGTATACCCACCTCGCACTCATGGTACTTCGAGAAATATTTTCATTCGCAAAAAGGTGTACAATTTGCCAATTAGGCATTTTGTCAACTAAGTTATATGGTTTCTTAGCTGTAATTTGTAAGTCATATTGTTACAACTGAGAAGAAAATGACATGTGTAATAAATATACGATGTATCCATGGTGATATGGCCATACATTACTCTTCAAAACTGTGTTTATGTATTCGAAGAAAACGCTTTTTAAAATAACCGAAGACTTTCGTTACACCCGTTGATTTAATTCGAAATTAATATTTACGTTTTGTTTTATTTTGGCTGACAGTATATTTTACGTGATTGTATGTCTTTGTAATATTTTCACGTTCCGTTTTATTGAAATCGTTTGATTCCAATTCGTTTATTTTCTTAATACGTCGTTGTTTTTGTTTCTTATCTCTTTTTGTGGTAATATTATTGTTAATTTGTGGAGGTTAATAAAGCTTAATTATTACTAATCTTTCAACATTTGGCAGAAGTTTTTGAAGACACGAAGCCTAAAGTCGAGGTTGAGGACCAACATTTCCAACAAATACTATAGCATGTATTACTTTTGACTTAATTGCTTATCAGAACTTGGAACTGAGATTGAGTTTAGAGAGTTACTACCAAAAAACACACTGTAACTGTGGCAATCGTCAAAATTTTACCTCCAATTAACATGTTATACAAGGTCATCGACGCAGTCATGGGATACTATAAGAAATATAGCGATATGGTCAAATATTCTTAATTTGCACTTGAAATTAAAATGACATCTTTCACTGTAACACGCATTTTCAGTAAATTATTGGTATTATGTTTTCTACGAACTAATTGCAACAAATATGAATTGGTTATTAATGAGTCAAAACAACCTTGATTATGCAAATCCAGACGAATATCCGTTCCCGAGTTTTCGTTTTGCAATGCTTCACGTTAAACTGAGTCAGTCTGCGCTGACATGCGGATACATCTCGCCTCTGATGCAGAAGAGTGACGTAGCTAAATGTCATATACATGTATTATGTTCCCCATATTTATACATACGTATGTGTGAAATACACATAGGTATTTATTTTATTATTGAAAGCAATTATTTTGCAAAAGATCGCTTAATACAGTACAACAACCATTCGACACCTAAAAAAACGTGGCGTTCCCTTTTTTAATTAAGTTTCTTTCATTCACTCTTTCATTCAGTTTGTCCTTTGGGATTAGATCATCAAACGCACACCTAGGTTGGAATGTATGTATATTACTTTTCCACGAAAGTTTTAGCGTAGGATAAACCCGATTTTAATGTTTTTCATGGTCTTTTAGCAGTTGTGTCTTTTACTAGATCCGCCGACATCCAGCCACCTTCCTCTGTCGTTTTTAAGGCACGTAATAATGAGTCAAGCTAACGCCTACGCATAATCTGTGTCACAAATACATACATATGTATATATTGGCTATTTATAAAAGATAATTGTTTGCGTTTTTAAACTTTCGTCACATTTGCGACAAAGACGAGATTATGTAATAATACATTAAAGAAATGACACGATTTTATGTCTTTTATTTACGATAATCTGTCATTTTTTCCAACAAGTCCGGTTTAGGATCTAAACAATAGCGATGTCATTACCTATTCTGATTAATTATAAGATGTTACGTTGGAATGTTTGCAATTATAATTAGAAGATATTTAAAGAACTGTTAACAAACATGATATAAAATGATTAACATAGTTGTTATACCTAAATATTTTATAATAAAGACTTATTGTTTATACTAATCTTTATGATATGAAAATTAATGTTACATAAGTTTAGTAAATTGATACAAAATACACCCACAAAAAAAACCGTTGCAACAACAAAACTAAATTAATTCACTACATTCATCACGAGTATTCATGGAGTAAAATTGTTTGAAATATTTCTTTTGAATGTAAAGTCACCTGCAGCTCTGATTAAATCAAATTTCAGTAAACATTTGTTTTCGAATAAATTCACATTCAAGTCAACATACATATTCAATTAAGTTAAGCATATTATTATGATAATGGGATATTTCGGATCATTGACTTTCATACATGAAACTCCAAAATCAGTTCCGCACACGGTACGTTGAAGATATAGATTGTTAAAAACAATGAAGGAGCTGTAAGTTTGGTAATTCCCAGATCATATTGTCAACACTACCAGGGTGGTTTGATTTGCCTGGTAAATGTGTACTAGATGCGAACATAATTTGTTCGGCAACGTCACTACTAACAAATGTCACTTTTGAAATTACAAATGTCAACGTTTCCTATTAAATTAACACAAAAGGAAGTTTTACAAGAAATGCGACCTTTAATGTCTCCTGTGAGTAGGTTCTATGATTTTTACCACAAAAAATGCATTGTATTTTATCTGATTTTTTAGTAAAATATCTTAACATTGTTAAAATAATAAATATAGGCATCACAGCTTTTTCTTCATGTATTCCGAAATAATCAGCAGATTACTAAGCCTCTTTAAGAAATGTTATTACGTCTATCATATGATACTAATTATATTCTTTTCAATTTCAAATGGTTTGGTCCGTCGAAAGCACCATATAGTGATTAATTCACATATCATTTACTTCCATTCCACTTAATTACCATCAAAAAAAGTTTGTCAACATACCAGGATAGCTAAATCCATTGACACTTCCGAACGCACTTATTCATATTCAAAAAAGCACGTTTCGATGATTCCTTCTGCCCACATAGCATACCAAACTGTCACTTTTTGATAGTGCACTGGTCCCTGCGTGACATGTTTATTGATGTAGCTGTTGCAATGAAAGTCGGCTCATCAGTAAAAATAACTTTCTTGTGGAATGCCTCTGTCGATTTCTTATTCCTGGGCGTGATGCCAGAGATGTGGGTATTAAGCGACGTTGGCTCTCACATCGAGAATGTTATATTTCCAAGTAAAATGATCAATTAACTTGCGAATTGTCAATGTAATTTTTTCACATTTTTTGTATTACGATTTGACACTTACCAAACTATCTTCCAGACTGTAAAAAGCATTTTAATAAACGTCCATTTTTAACTATTTCAGCTATCAACTATGGCTGATTAAATATTTGAAAAAACTGAAATGGCGCGCGATTCAAATTTCAAGTTCTTAAGATATCCCTAATATCACACCACTGGTAATCTCTAAATTCCTATAAATTAGTACATTGCACAGTGACATGCAGTTATTGTCTAAATGAGCAAGCTATACTTCTGATGTCAAATCTTATGTTTGATATCTTAGAAACTTTTGGTATTTCGATTTCAAATTATACTCTACACAACTGATGTTACATCAAAAGCACTCATTTTGGTATCAAACTAAAATATATTCAAATTTATAGCAGTATGGTGGCTAATTAATTTTTTTAAACGATATTAAATATTCCAATTAAATTCCAATTATATTCAAGAAGTTTCCTTTGCATCTATATTAATTTCAATTTTTGATATTAACGAGAGTTTTGCGCAGGTATTAATGCTTTACGAATATAGATACATGCTGCTAATCATCATAAATATATATCCTGTTTCATTAATGAATTTACTTATTAGTGATGTATAAGAAACTTTGTATCGTATCAGTTCGTAATATGTTTGAAGTTTTCGAGTGCATTAATGACTACATTGTATCCTCAGTTTCAATTTACCTCTGACTTGTGATATTGACACATTTCTAGAATTTCTGGATAATAAACACCCTAATCTGAAATCTTCTGTCCCTTTCAAGCTACTATATCTCGTACAACTGGTTATAATGGAATAAATATTACTATGTTGAAAATGTGTTGTCCGTATATACTCCCATTCGTCACTCATATTGTGAATTATTGTCTGTCTGAGGAAGTTTTCCCTGATCGATGAAAAACATTATTAATTAATCCTAGATGTAGGATTAATTAATGTTATGCTATTCCTAAAAATTTTAAATATCTTCACCCCATTAGCATTCTTCGTTGGCTTTCTAAACTTTTGTAAAGAAATGTGGGCGCACAGGTACCAATGCGCAGTTGTGTGACGGCTCTGGCGAAGGTAACTGATGATATCATCTCTAATCCAGATATTGGTAATATTTCGGTAATGGTTTTGTTAGATAACACTAAAGCTTTCAATACCATAAATCATTAATTACTTCTTGCAATCCTGCATTTCGTGGGCATTGATGATGTTGCTATCATGTCTTTTATCAGTTATCTTCAGAATCAGCATCAAAGAGTCTCCTTGAATGGAAAATATTCTAGTGATCTACCGATGGTTAACGCTTCAGTGCTGCAGGACTCAATTACCGGTCCCGCTTCTGGAGACTGCCTACCATTCATTGAATACCTTGTGCGAAATTTCGATGAAGCATTCATACTTAATCAACCTGACTATGTCTTCTGTACTAGTTTTCAGTTTCTTTATTGGATTCAATTACTATTGTGATAGGGCACGTGTAGAGCTGGTGCGTGCTTTTGCTGTTTGTGTGGAATCCGTAAATTTGATCGTATGTCACATAAGCTAAATGATGGTTAGCTAAGTATAGGACATAGGGCACAGTTGTGATCGACTGTATTTTTCCTTAAAATTATACAATCAGGTTGCTCGCCCAATTTGACAGCTAAAATTAAATATCGGACTGATGTGCATTATGTGAACATCCATACAAATGGCTTAATTTAACCACCATTTCATAAAACAACTATATATATGCGTAGCTTTTCGGACAGTGTTTACGCATGTTACAACTCTTTGTGTGATAGGTACAGGAACATGAACCTCCTGCGCTTAGATATAAATT
Source organism: Amphimallon solstitiale (assembly GCA_963170755.1). Lineage (NCBI taxonomy): Eukaryota > Metazoa > Arthropoda > Insecta > Coleoptera > Scarabaeidae > Amphimallon > Amphimallon solstitiale. The sequence continues at coordinate 61,659,329 of OY720679.1, read as the reverse complement.
GAAGTTATTTCTGGTTCGAGACGGGGCGCTGTTGGCGTGAGCACGTGATGGTATAGGTAGATAACTTTTTGTTTCAACTTTGTTGTTTAATCACTTAATTTTTTGCACTTACTCGGGTGTTCCATGGGAAATTCTGCCAAATATATGTACATTGTTATTTTTGGTCTTATCCGCATCTGGTATACTTAACTGATAATACATAGGGTTGGAGGAAGACCAGGCTCTACCTGATTCTCTTATCTCCATTAATATTATTTCTGTTTTAGTTATATGTATATTGTATACTTAAAGTTTTAGTGCACTAATCTACTAAATTTGTAGTTATATATAGGGTGGGTCATCTCCGCGGGGAAGGCTAATTGTGACTTTATGAGAAAAGATATTTCGAGGCGGTTTTCTTCATAAGATAGCCACTTATTAGGAGTACCTTTTCAATTTATTTTGTATTATTAGAGTGAACTATAACTTGATGGCTGATATAATTTTACTTTGTTTTTAAATGGAATACCCTGTATATTATTTTTGTATACCCTGTATAATTTTTAGTCAAAAAGTGATAAGATAGAATAAGCTGAAGTTTTTGATTTATTACCATTTTTCTGAAAAATGCAATGTTGCGAAAAAATTATGTCTCGAAAACGACGCATCAGATGGACAAAATTTTTGGTTGTGTTGTTCATAGTAAAAAGACGTAATGTTCCATTCTTTCAACTACTATTTGCTTGGACAGAAAAGTGGATTAAAATTACGTGTCAAATTTTTGTATAAAAGTCAATATGGTACAGGAGGGATGTCAAAGAAATTATTAATTAGCCCAGAGAGTTTACCAGCAGCGTTACCCTAAAAGAGGACTCCCAGGACAGATGCCTTTCGACGAATAATGGACACTTTCATTACTACTGTTAGTATTGCTTATTCAAAACCATCCAAAACCTAAATATGTGATAAATAATGAAAATGAATTACGAATTCTTATGGCAACAACAAAAAGTTCATGTCATAACCTGGGAAGTAAGTCGTTTGCAGGATATTAGCCAAACCAACTTTGCAGGGACTTTAAAATAAAATAAATGTGAAGTGAAGTTACACACCCATCACTTTAAAGCTAGAAAAGTGTTCTACCATTGGGTAATAACTCAAGTAAATGTCCAGGCAATTCCGTTTGATAATGTGTTATTAACGGGTGAAACTACTTTCCATACAAGAAGAATTTTTTATTAGTATTTAAATGAATACACTTACTTCACTAGTAAATAGATCAGCATAGGTGGAGCATAAACGTATAGAGAGATATTTTTGTTGATTGGATGATAGGCCTGCACGAAATATTTTAATTTAAATGTTTCCAGGGAAGCGGCTAGCTCGTGGAGACCCTATTCACTAGCCTGTTAGGTCGGACATTACGAAAATAGATTTTTTTCTAGGGCTAGATAAAACAGCAAATATACAGTGTACATGTGAACATAAAAGAAGCTATGCGGAAATATATTCGACAGATATTTAGAAATATAGGTGCTCAACTCCTTATTAATGACAATTCATTGTTTCGGAAGCGTGTTCAAAAATATTTAGAGGTGAATAAATATTCATTTCAACCCTTGTTGAAATAATTTTTACCTATTTTAATTATCATATTTATTGTTATTTTATAGTTGATGTTCCACTAATTCGTCATCCATTCACGTAACAGTTACTGTCTCTGCGCCTACTATATAATCAAGTTGTTAATTTCCTTTGTTCTAAATTTATGTATTGTACCAAATTCACATATTTTACGGAATATATTGCTGGCACAGACGGTATTGTAAATAAAATATGTCCAAAAATATTCGTATAAAGGCATGAGAAACTTATTAAGATTAAGTAAACGAAAAGAAGAAGAGAAATGCTAAATTATCTATGCTTGTAATGCAATTTTATAAACAATTCAAACTCTAGCTAGTAAATAATTTTTTTGACATTTCCCCAATACAAACAAAAATTATATCTCCAAGCTCATTCTTAGTAAAATTCATTATAAAATCATGCTAGCCAATTGACAAGCAACTTATTAAATGCCATCCATTCGATTGTCAATTTCACAGCTCACTATACTGTATTCAAATAAAAAACATAAAATTGGCAAAATTATATCAAAAAATGACAATAACTTATTAATGGCCACTTTTACAGTAATAATGCCCTACATGTTGTTGGTGCGAAATTTAGTAAGTAATTCAAAAATGAACTAACAGTGTTAAAAGTGTTCCATTTAGAAAAAAATATATTTAGGCAAACATTTGCCATGCAATTTTCATCCAGTTTTCTGCAAATCCAGTTAGTTAGGAACTTTTATTATAATCAACATTACCAAAAATGGTGCATATCTAACACGTGGCTTTCAAGAAGTATAATTTTATTAAAACATTGAATTTTTGAGAAAAATGGTAAATCGAAAAATTTAAATTTATATTCTATACTCTCTAAATACTTTTTAGCTGAGAATTATAAGAGGAATACAAAAATGTAATAATATACAGAATGTTACATTAAAAAAACTATCACTATGATCAGCCACCAAGTTATGGAACACTCTGTATAATACAGAATAAATTTAAAGGTTGCTCCTATTGAGTGGCTTTCTTAGGAAAGAAACTGATTCGAAATATCTTTTTTCATAGAGTCACAATTGGTCTTTCCCGAGCAGATGATTCAGCCTGTGTATATATATATATATATATATAAATACGAGGTGTGTAAATTAAGTAATGAGGCTGAATCTCTAGTGTTCGATTTGGCAACACTGGGGACGCGGCACGTAGAGGGGCAATCAGATAAACATCTGATACGCGTAAAGTACAAGTTTGAACACGCTAGAGTTATTGCGCTGTCCGTAGTGATTTTTTTTGTGAGAAAGGTTTTTTTAGTGCGTTCTAAAAATGAGTGACATCAATTTCGAACAACGTTGTGCTATCAGGTTCTGCTTCAGACTTGGACACAGTGTAACGGAAACATTTGGAAAACTGCGTCAGGCCTATGGAGGCAGTGTTTGTCAAGAGCCCAGGTAGGTGGTTTAAGGCATTTTCAGAAGAAAGAGATTTAATTGAAGATGAGCCTTGCAACGGAAGGCCTTCATCTTCAAGAAACAATGAAAATCTTGGCAGAATCACCGATTTCGTGCTTTCAGATCGTCGTTTGACAGTCAGAATGATTGGTGAAGAGTTGAATTTGACTCACACAATTGTTCATCAAATTTTGACCAATGAATTGGGAATGAGAAAAATCTGTGCAAAAATGGTTTCGAAAAATCTTTCACAAAAGCAAAAAGACGTCGGAAAGGAAAGGTGCCTTGACTTTTGGGGAACAATTGAAAACGATCCCCATTATCTGGAACGTGTCATTACAGGTGATGAGACTTTGGTATTTCAGTATGATCCCGAAACCAAGCTCCACAGCATGGAGATGCAGACTTCAACCTCTCCAAGAATGATCAAGACAAAAATCAAATGCATGCTGTTTTGCCTTTTTGATAGCCAAGGAATCATTCACAAAGATTTTGTGCCTCAAGGCCAAATGGTTAATCACCATTTTTACCGAGAAGTTCTTGAGAGACTTCGAAAAGGGGTCATGCGTGTGAGACCAACCATCAAAAACATGTGGGTGTTGCATCACGACAATGCTCCTTGTCATACCGCGATTTCTACCAATGAGTTTTTGGCCAGTAAGGACATTCCTGTGGCTCCTCAGCCTCCTTATTCACCTGACTTGAGTCAGTGTGATTTCTTTTTGTTTCCGAGATTGAAAATTCACCTTAAAGGACGTCATTTTGGGACATTGGAGAATATTCAAACAGCCGTAACCGACCAACTGAAAGCTATTCCAGCACTGCTATGAGGAATGGAAGAATCGTCTCCAGCTCTGTGTGGCTTCCCAAGGTAGTTACTTTGAGGGAGACAATGTAAATTTGTAAGTTTATTTCAATAAAAAAATTAGAAAAAATCACTCTCATTAGTTAATTTACACACCTCGTATATATGTATGAATATTCCTGAGTGGAAATAAATATATTATTATTATTATTATATGTGTCAGCGACATCAACATTGTTCGTTTCTTGATCTATTTACTTAAATGTGCTACCCCTTACAAAATTTCACCAAAAGTGTGTAGATACGAATACTTACAAAAGTAGCCAAATCCACATATACATTACGAGATCCGCGGTTAAGTGATAACGGAGATACTTATCACATGACTGATGGTAATGTGTATTGATACGACCACAAACAGACTATCAACCTAACTTCAGAATTCACTTATACATATTTTATCAAATCAATTTGTATATGTAATGTAAGTAACATACAAATTAGATATAGTAGCACTGTTTCTCTAAATATATAGGGTGTTCCAGCTAAGACTTTCGGGTCATATATCTCCATTATTATGGAATGAATTTTTATAAAATTTGGAATATAGACAATTTATTAAGTGAAGAACCGTTGCGATATACTGAAACAACTATAGTCTTAAAACGTGAAATCAACTAGCTTTTATTTTCTGTTATTGTACATTCAGACGAGTTAAAGGCAGCATACTTAATTAAATGCAAGATAACTGGTTTTAGACTCTCCAGTTTTCAGTGAATCTTATTGTTAATGTCTTCACAGTGTGCAAACAATTAAACTCACAGAACACCCATAGATACTCCACTAAACTGCCAATAAAGGTTAAGTAGCGTTAAAACTTTGAATTTCAGGTCTGAAAGTAGTCAATTTAATAACAAAAGTTGATAACAAAGAACGACCAAAAAACGAAAACGCTAAAACAAAATTCAAAGGAAAACGTCATAGTAGATGTGTTACTTCATTTTTTAACTTTCACTAATTTCAAAATCAACAGAACAATCCTCATTCAATAAAGTATGTACATTTTAAATTTCAAAAAAATTCGTTCAATAATAATGGAGATATATGACCCGAAAGTCTTAACTGGAACACCCAGTATAATAATTTATTTACAAGTGCATATAAGTAATAAAATGTTATCATTACACTAATGATCATAATATTCCCATCACAGTACTTAGTTAGATTAAAGCAGGTTAATAATATTTTTATGATGCTATCCACAGGTGCATACTAAGAAGTATTAAAATTTTGTTTATGAATTATTTTACTACATTTTCTTTTTTCCATTCACAAAAGCCCATAAACAAAACACACCCATCACTAACACATTAGAATAACTCAAGTTAATATACTTCTTTCTTAATTACGGGTAAACACTACAGTATTTCAAAGAAATGAAACAGAATTGAATCAACCGGTACTAATCGTGTTAGCGTCTTGTTGTTCGTCCTAAAGGTAAGGTGGAATCAAAGAATCACGAATGACAAGGTTTTCCAATATCCCCGTCACCGCTAAATATTTTTTACATACCATGTAACAAACAGGGCATCGTATAAGATATGTTACGAATATGTATATGTATACATATAAATAGTTGGAGGAACGTCCATGCAAGTTAATCGCGAACACGTCGAGCGACCACATATGCCACAATAACAGACAGATACGTATTTTAGTACATATTACCTATACACGGATAATAGGCTGTGATCAACATGATAGAAAAGACTGTTTTATTTTGTGCTGCGATTCTATCCTTATTAGTGCAATCTTGTAAGTAGTAATTATTCTTAAGTGTTAGATAAAAATTGTTGAATATTATTCGAAAATTTATTATTTTAAATAAATAAACTATAGTGCATGTTTATAACTTCTACATTTAGATATATAACATAAACTGCATATGATACATAAAATGACATTTTTCAAAATTTTCTTACAAAATATTTTTCAATGTCGCCAACTATGGATTCAAATTATTAGCTATTATAAACAAGAACGACCGGTATGTTTCCTAGTGATTTATTTTTGTTTAATTTCACAATAGTATTGTATTGTAAAAATCAAGAACTACCGATTTCGTAAAATGGCTAGAAATGTAATATAATTAATTTTTTAATATAATTTTGTCACTGCATTGAAATTTCCGAATGTGATATTTTGTAAAGAAAAAAGTCGAAAATATAACTGAATTAAATAAATTTGCACTGAGAAAATGTATTTAGATATTATTAGGTCTTGATGATAATCCTAACTGCTTTTATTATTTAATTGCGGCAACTAATTAGATCAACTGTGTTATATAGCATTCAATTTTTTTTATTTGGAAATATCAAATTTTTTTCTCGGTATATATTTCTATCTAAAAAATTGAGAAATAATAATATTTGCGAAATAGTAAAAAATATAGCGAAATTTATATTAGTCATATATTTATCTATTTACAAATGAAGACGTGCTTGTTTTTACGAGTAATTACATTTTATATAATGCGGTTATCTAAACCGCAAATGATTAATATTCCAATAGTATTTTACTAGAAAATGCAATGAAATCTCTTGGCTGCTGGTCTTCGTCCTAGAAATGTATTTTATAAGGTTATCTATTCATTTATTTTTAAATCTTCAGAATGAATTAGTTTTGAAAGAAAGATTGCTATAGCAAGCAATAATGTCTTACTTCTTCGGTTTTGCGTTTTTAAAACTTAATTTGATGTTGTCACTTATCGGCTTCTGGGTTAAAATTGTGCCGTTGTCTCTTCCTCTGCTATCCACATTTTGTCCACTGTCATAGAAAGCATCTTTAGGGCGATTCATCCTTCTGCTGTAACGTTAAGCAGACTCAGTCTGTTTCACGTGGTGTACGTTATGTTTTTAAATATATCTTTTATGTAAATAACTATATACCTATAATACAAATACTACACGGAAAAAAAATTGTGTGAAAATGTTCTACAATTGTGGCTCTTCGTCATACAATTTGTCCCGTGATTTGGGACAACGATAAATTGTATTAAAAAGTTACAAAAAATTGTGTGAAAATTCGTAAAACAAAATGTGCTAAGACATGCTACATAATGTATAGTACTTCTTAGTATAATGGACTGTAACCATGTCATATAATTTGTATTTTTTTTTTACACAAACAGTGTTATATTTTGAAGCTTTTGTATTCGATATAGTAATACTTTGTATAAAAATTTTATAAAGGGAATAGTGATTTTTCGTATTTTTTGTGTATAAATTTTATAGCAATTGTTTCACATATTTCGAAAAATTCTGATTATCTATAGAGAAGAATGTTATATATTCCCTAGCACAAAATGTTTGACAATTTTGCTATTCTTGTGTTGTTGAGTTCTATGTTGTATGTATAGGGATGTTCCACAACCTTGTCGCTATTTGCTGTATAATTAGTGTTTCAAAAATAACGACAAATTATATCTAAAACTTGTACGATATTCATTAATTCGTACTATTTGCATATCCAATCCACTAGCATTATATGTTGTATTTGTAGCATTCATTTCAAAACAATAATGAATAATTTTGTTATTCATTACCTTTGTTTAGGCAATATACTTTAATGAAATAGCGATTCTTAGCACTATTTAATTTAGATATTATGTTGTATGTAGTAGGTATTTGATACAAATGCATTTCAAGAACAATTGTCACATTGTCAAACAATTCGCAATTTCTGTAACCCATATATACATATACCTACTTTCACACAAATGAATGTTTACTTTGAGAAATGCGGTATAACTTTGATTTATATTATGATTAAGAAGTTTGATAATGAAAACGCTGTTAAAGGAAAATTATTTTAAATAATGATGTAATTAGGGATGTGTATAGCAATAAAACAGGTATAACTTGATACTTATTTATTAATATACTTATATAAACATAATAATATAAAATTCTGTGCAGCAGCAACGTTTTCTAAATAAAAGTGTGAACAACGAGTTAATGGGTTTAAAGAGCATGTCGCACAGAGACAAAAAGATTTTTGCTATTTTTTGACATTAAATATGGATGAACAGCATGCAGTTCGGTCTGCTTTACAACAAAATGGTTTGATAGTATATTAGCTGGTATTGACACCTCAAATGCGAAATTATGTTTATTAAATTTTATAGTATCAAGAACTAAACATATAAAATTAACATCCGTTTCATTAAGTAAACAAATATGTTTATGCCAAATTTAGGAAAATCTTATAAATTTAACACTATAATAGATTCTAGCCTTGACGCATTTCTAATTTTGATGGCCTCCAGTGTAATCCTGGTTTCTTGTTCACATTAACGCATGGAAAGAATAAGGGCAAAATCATTAATGTAAATACTACCCTAATACCCGAAATGATTGCAATGGGAATATTTTATATAAGATAAATGTGTGGTAAAAATACTTACAGCTAGTAATTTCTGGGTCAGTATATATATTTTTATATTGCCCAAGAACTTGTCTTAAATAGGAATCCTTTTTTGCGCTAGCAATGTTTAAAATTGAGTCACACATCAGGGGCAATTTTGCAAACAATCAATTTTCCTTTAGAGGATAAATAGTATTGAAGTCTGCTTCAATCTAAAATAAAGTTTCAATAAAGAGAATTAATTTATTTATGTGAAATGAAATACCAGTGTGAAACCCAACTGTTCGCTTAAACAATGAATTTTTTTAAAATAATTGTGAACAGGGCCACTATTTTTTAACAATTTAAATCTACTTTTCCTTGTATTTTCCCAGTATTCTTGCACAGTAGTGAACGGTTCTGTATTATTGTTCTACCGTTGCATGTACACCTCTTCATCAACACAATTAACGTTTGTGGTTTCAGTTGGCGTACCTCAAATAATTTATTTACATAAATAACAATAATGACATCAGAAAAGTCATTATATATTACCTGTAATTGTACCTATTAGTCCCAGTTTTCTATAGTTATTCCTCAAATGAATATAACAGCTCCATAGCTTTCCCCTTGCCGCCTTTGGTTTGCCTTTGTTATTTACGTATGGAACATAATATATGTCTAGAATTTCGTGTGGAAAGACCTCAGTGATTTCGTTTACTAACTGTATCATCTTCCAGCTGTCTCCAATGGAACTTCGTTTACATGCTGAAAATAAGATGGGAATAAAAGTATATATATTCGTATTTGCAGCCTAGAATATCGACTTAGTCAAGCAATGCTTACCTCTAAGTCCTTTAACTCGTTGTATTTTTTCAGAAACTTACGTCTGATACCAATTATTGGAAGAAGCTCACGTATGTCGGCTGCGTTTAATAACATAAACGCTTCTTCGTCTATACACTGTTCTAAAATCAAATTATTCAATACGTCATTCAAAGATAATAAGATAAATATCTTTTATCGCCAACCGTCAGTAAAGCAATGCGTTACCATAGCGTTTTACGGAGATAAAGAAACACTTTATCGTACTGTACAATAATAGTATATTAAGATACAAGTTTCATAAGACACGATTTTTGCGCACGCGTTCAAGTTTAGAAAACGAGCCGCTAGGCGAGTTTTCTAAAGAACAAGTGCGCAAAATGTCTTATGAAACGTGTATTTTATACTATTTTTTCTATTTCGGTTATTAAAAGTTCAAAAAAGCTTAAAATAAGAGGCATGTTTTGTTCGAATATTTTAGAAATTTTGCTTTTTTGAAGTTGGTTACTCTGATTTTTAAGTAGAACGTTTTAAATATTTGAATATCGGTGGTGCTATATGTAATTGTGTTTAAAATTCAGACTGATTTATACAATAAATTATTTCAAATTATCAACAAAAGGGACGAAATAAATAACTGTACGCCCCCAGAGATTCGCATAATAGCAGAAGGCAATTTACAAAATATTTCGTCCACAAACTCTCTACATATTTATCAAAACAAACTTTTATAACAGTTGTACTATTCAACATGGTAAGTAAATGTCAATAGTAGCATCCGAAAACTTATCATCCAACTCTGCTTAACAATTTATATTGCTAATTAGGTAGTAAGTGAAATGTTAGCATGTGTGCTTTTTATTCTTTGTACAATTTTATTGCACATTTTTGTTACTTTAAAGGCTTATATTTTGACATTTAAATATGATTTGGTTCCATTTTTTTTTGTTACCAACTTCAAAAAAATAAAATTAGCGTGCGATAAAGTAATACTTTATGCAACCAAAACGGGTGTCGTAAAGTGAACTTTATAGCACCGGAATAGAAAAAGTACTTTACCTGCCGCTAATATCTGTCAGCGTAGCCATGACTAATGACTTTAAAAATAAATCGTTTGTCACTGTCATAAACTGTCATAAGTTATTGTATCTTTATTTATTAAATTAACAATTTTCACGGTCGGCGATAAAATTTTGTATGCACCACGTCAGTAAAGTACCTCTACCGAACTCGTCTGTTACTCGCCGCACTCGCTTCACTCGCTTGGCTCGTAAATCAGACTCGTTCGATAAAGTATCACTTTACTGACTTGTTACATAAATAACTATTTCGACTAATAATTAAAAGTAGCAAAAATAATCACTATGTTCGAAGTGTTTATTTTTTTACATTAATTTGTTGATAAATAATCAAGGAGTAATAATTAGTATAAACGACTGCAGATTAATTGGCAATCCAGAGAACCTATTTAGATGTGAGAATATATTTTGTTTATATGTAGTTTTATAATATGTACTCCTTCCAATTACTTCTTATATTTTGTAACCCCCACAAATAGGTACAGTCGCCCTTTCCCATATATTGTTCCTCCATTGCTTACCAAACACCATCACGTCAGAGTTACCTTCGCATTGCATTATAAAATCGTAACTTCCATTTCTATTACCTCATGCAAGTAATGCAAAAAAAGAAGATACATATTTCAAAAATCCAGACAGTGTATCTATTTCCCGCAGCTGTCTTGAACATTTTAGGATGTTTTTTGTACTGTTCGTCGAAACTAGAAAAAAAAACAAGGAGATTACTGTTATTTAAGAGCGTCTTAGAAGTTTTCTGATTTCTTATTATACAAATGTACGATAGTAAAGTATTGTATTTATATGTCTAACAACAGAGTCGCCTTAACTCATACATACCCAGTACGCATAAATTGTGCCGTTTAAAAAATAGTCTCATGTAACAAATAATGCATAGTACGCCATTACGCCTTAATCTATGTTAAGTTCTTATTCATTGCTATATATGTACCTGCATAATAATGCTAACATTAACAACAACCTATAGTTATCACAAAAGATTATTTATCTTGAAAAATTGGTATAAGGTTATGCATATTCCAGTCTGTTAATTGACTTGACGAATTCGTCCATGACTGGCATTGTAAAACAAAAAGAACGCTTGCATACAGGAATGGTAATATGTAGAAGTACTTACCAATATGTTCAGTACGTGTGTGTGTGTGTGATAATAAACAAAGGGCACGAAACAATCACCAAACTTACGTACCTAATCAAGGCAAAATGACGCTGCAAAATATGTTACGTATTTAACGCTTCTGCTAACACTATACAACCCCACCATTGTCTGCCACCACGCCGCAATGTCTGGAGACATTTTTTGTTAAAATAAATATTCAACATTTCCTAATTTTATGACAGAAAATGCACAGCAGGCTAAAACAAATTACCTAAATTTGTAACACGGTTATGTTTATTTTTACTTCACACATCTTTTAGTATCAATGTGGACAACATTTCTGACTGAGAGGATAAAATATTTGATACAATTTTATTTCGTATTTTAATATGAAGACTATCAACGAGTTTAACAATTTATGTAAACCGTTTCTACAATTACCGTTGATACAACATTGTGTGAAATTTTCACATACCATTTTTTTCCGTGTAAGTCTGTAAATTCGACATCCTCAAATTCATTGGGTGCATAACTCAACCCAACATAAAGGGACTAGATCGCGATGGACCAAATATTGTATCTAAGGTTAAAGCAGTGTCAATGTATGTATAGTTGCGACAAAAAGTTTTGAAAGGTCGTCGAACCTTTGATAGTGAAGGTAAAAAAAATTTTCCTTGAAAGTATTAATAATCATAATCTTTGAAAAAAATAAAAAGAAGTCGTTTTGAATCTGCAGAACGTACACTAAGTCTACAATTCTTCGATGTTTTTCTTATGTTTTGCATAATGTATCCACAAATATGCATTGATTGATGATACCGTGTCACTGGAAAATCCTTAATTCCTCATACTACGGCTTTTTTTGGTCCAATAATTTCAAAAATCACGAGAGAATTTTTCGATATTTTTCTTCAGAGCTTCTTTTATAGGGATTTTTGATTTGAGACACACAAATTAGATTAAGGTCTTAAGATTAATTTGGTCAACTGTAGTAATTTCAAATTAATAATCGACGAAGGAGATACATGTTGAAACTCCATTATATACTTATATATAATAAAACACAAGTGTATAGTTTCAAAATTATTGTAATGTTTAACACACTACATATGTTTCGACACACTGTGGCTTCATCAGGTGGATGAAAATATAATTAGGATATACGTATAAGTTTACTAGAAGTATTGTTAAAAATGATTTATCCAATAAAATAAATTTATTGTTTTGTGTGTTATTACGTACAAAAAATCGAAAAACATAGCTACACATACGTTTTGCATATTTATTGAAAATATAGAAAAAAACGGCTTTGATAAAAATAATTTCATTCCATTAGATAAAACAAGCACTATAAATTAAGTAAACTTAAAAATAGACGAGAATACTTCGACATTATTTAGTAGACTCCGTAATTTACACACAGGTTTCATCGCCTGCTTTAGTATTCAAATTACTTACATACGTATATGGATAATGTGCATAATATGTATATTATATGTATTTGCTATTTCGTTTTAAAGAAATAATAATTTATAGGATGCTAATTGGCTTAGTAAGTTATACATGTTAATTATTCTATCTTATATCACACTGTAGTCTTTCACACATTTTTATTAGAAATAATATGAAATCACGTACTTATGATATTCAAGTTCTCGCTCTTTAACTGAAGTAATATATTTTTATTACTATTATATGTCTTCTATCTACTAAGTAGGGTATAAACATTTTAAGTTATGTAGATCAATTATAATTAAGTACATATCTATTTTGAAAACTTGTTCATTATTGTATGGGAAACCTATTTTTTCTTAAATGATACTATTTCCTTCTTTAAAATCAGTTGATTAAGTTATTCATCTTTTAAACGTTTGATTCACTTTTACCCATTTGCTATAGGTTCTGCCATACGACAAATTCTACTAGATGTATATAGATTACTAAACGATGAATCTAAGAAAGTGTTTTCCAACCCTACCTCCACAGTCAATATCAGTATTGTTTCTTCAACGAACTTATTATTATATAATAGATATATGAATGGCTCGGTTTAAACAGCAAACTATCTCATCACTTCAGTAGGTATACCGTAAGATTTGAACCATTAATACACTTTTTCTGTTACAAGTTCTAGACCTACAGTATATCGAAGAGGAAAAAATGTTGATGTATTTTATTGTGATTATAAAATTTTAAACACCGATATTGGTCTCCTATAGTGAATTACTGTCCCTATATAATGTTACTACCATTTATGATTTTCCCATTTATTTAATAAGTTCTTAAATAATTTAGATAATATTGTAATTATGCAAATATGAAGAGTTGTTTTAAAATACTTCTATAGTTCTCTAAACAAATTATTCCTAGGATGCAGCTTTACCGCTTTTAGCGATTTTCTCAGTTTTTGCAGTAAACTTTTTCTTGTTGTTGTTAAAATCACGTTAGTTTAGCATATCTAAACTGTAATTTTTATTAATATTCAAAATAGAATCTGGTTTTATTAAAGCTCATACTAATAAGTTACCTCAAATTGACGTAGTAATATATTTATGTGCAATACTAATCCATACTAAAAAAAAGTAGACCTGAAGTTGCAAAACTACGAACATATTATTATTATATAGATTGTGAGTATTTTTATTTTAAGAGATATCACACTTTGATTCAATATTTTTATATCCACACATTTATATCGACGCAGCTTTGCTATACTTATACCTGGTTCTGGAATATATCTTGTAGATAAAACTATAATCTTTAATACGCATTTCTAATTGTTTTATTAAAAATGTAGTTATGTTGCATCAATCAAAATAATTTTTAATAAAGTAAAAGACAATCTTTGAACGTAGTTGAATAGGAAATTCTTCAATTTGTGCAACACAAAAAACTTCAGTGCAGTTTCCAAAATGCTCATATCATTTCGACTGTACGACTTCTTCTAGTAATGAAACGAACATATTTTGACAATTAATGCAATTGATTTTTAACACATTATAGGAAGCCTGAGTTTTGATATTATGCAGCTTTTGCCCAACTACCAAATTCATTGACTTCTCCTATGTGAAATCCTGTATTTCGAATTTTTCTTTACAAAAATATAAAAAATCGAATGTCACAAAATGTTTGTAGTGTTTTTTTTTAATATATGGTCACTAGCTTCTTAAAATTTAGCTCATATGGGAGATACAAATGACAATGACGCCCTCTTGCCTCTACAATAATGTACTTCAATAAAATTTATAGATTTGTTTTCGTGACAGTCTCTTCACTTACCTCTCTCGGCTTCTTCTTTTATAATAAGCCTTTATAATTTACCGCGCTGTATGTTAGTGATATTTAGAAAACTCTTTTGCAGATACGAATAAATTTAATACCTTTTACTAAGATGTAAATAAAAGAAACTTGTTTTTTGGAAGGTTTTCATCAGTAATTCTGTATATGTCCTTGACAGCACTTAAGAAGGACGGCGTCTTGTTTGACTTTGTCTGCCCTCGAATAAAGTAAGCAATGGAAGTGTTTCATATCCTTCATAGTTAGTGCCGAACAATAGTTTTAACACTGCGTTTGGATGTCCCGGCAGTTCTGTGGCATAACGTCCTTAAAAAATGAGCATTTATGTAAAATCGAAACAATAACCTAATTACTTCGTAGCTTTGAGTCCTCAATCGCTGTTTATATGATTTTCTTATGTCCGCAGGTTATTTCTACCTTAGCCAGAACTACACATTGAAATTTGATTTTAGTATAGTTGTTTCCATTGTGTTTGTATTAACATACAGCTATAGTACGACGGTAATAAAAATGCAAATGGCGATAATATCTGCATTATATGTGAATGTCACTTGCTTGATATGGGACCCATAAGGTTGGCTAAAAATATTTTCTGAGTTTTGCAAATATATACATAAATCATATACAAAGCAAATTTCTTTTAAATATCACCAGGTTATTATTATATTAATTTTTTCATATTTATAAATTTAACAGAACTATAATAAAATACATTTCAGTTGAAGTTGTAGTCCTTTTGGTTTGGTTTTTAATAATAAAGGTTACTTTATGCAACCAATAAACTATTATATATTATTCATTCTAAATTTATCTAGTTATGCATATGCTCTCTGTATTATTTTCTAATAAAATTTATTTCAACACTTTTCATTCACATTTAAACTACTAGTCTAATATGTTATTTGTGTATAGCTTGACATTTTCTGTACTATATAAAAAATAGATCATCTCGTAATCGCCTTTTTATACAGAACTGCTTTAATTCCACTTTACATTCAAATTTATGTCATACATTTTATTCGGGTTATTATGAAATAGGAACTAGAGGTGTCTCGGTTGATCAGAACGTTAACCCCTATTTTTGCGTAATTCGGACAATCTGAACATCCGATGTCATCCTACGCAAATTCCATTTAACTTCAAAAAAAGAGAAACAATGAAATTGGAAATTTGGTTTGTTCTATTAGTACAATAAATGCATTAGACTTGTTCATTGATTGCTAATTATTTACAAGGCCATGAAAATTGAGGACATAATAATTTAATTGTGACAAGTGCTATAGCAGTTTTTGTTATAATATTATACAGAGTGTTAAATTTAAATTGAAATTAGTTAAAAAATCAATTACAACTATAATTTGCTGAAAAGAAATTAATTGACGCACGTCAAGTGTAATCAAACAAACCTAAAGAATTAGGAAAAGAAATGATGTATTATTATTACAACTTTTTTCACCTTATTATACCCATGTATTACGTTCTGGAAATGTTTGATGACCTAGTAATCAGCAAGCATTTTTGGACTTAACAACTTTTATTTTTGTAATTTTGAAAGTAGTTAAGGCAGTGTTATCTATCCTCTTATGTACTCGTCCGAATTTATTTAATATGATTATTGGGCTTATTGGCTAAGGCACTAGAAACATGTCAGAAATATAGGAGATGCGATCTGAATTTTTTATATATATTTTTTATAAGCAATTTGTTCCAAGTTAAGTTACATTTTCAGTAAATCCTTGTAAAATGCATAATGTGAGGGGTATCTCCAAGAAACTGCATTTAGAAAAAAGAATAATTTGCAGTATGAATTTTGAATTATATTTATAGAAAAATGTTATAAATTTAATTCTAAATACTTTTTAACTCGTACTAAATCCGTATAAAATGTGTAATCTGATGGATCTTTGCATAACATTGTTGGAAACGTTACTTTCGGTACGAATTTTGAATTCCTTTAAATTCAAAAAGTTCCAAATGCTTTCATACTAAAAATTAATCTGTAAAGAATCCATATATATTTCACGAGATAAAGTACTCCCAAGAGTGCGGTCTGGCTTTTCAGAAAAATTATGTAAAAGATGTTCCAAAATGACTTCTGAGTATATTTTATTATTCGGAAATCTTATTAAAGTCAACAGTTAACCATATAGTGTCAAAATATAATTCTTCTTTGAAGTATAGTGCTACTTCTGGTTTGTGAATTTAGCACAAGCATTAATCAGTTATTCTGACTAGGTTTACAAACTTAACTTCAAAAAAAAACATTTTTTGAGAATCGCATCACCACACAAGAGCATTTGATCAAACACCGTATTCAAATTTCGATAGCGAAGCGATCTCATTCTGCAGTGAACTAATATTTCGTTTGGAGGCGTTACTCTATCTTACAGAAATTTGTTCTTGATGTATTATTTTCTAATACTGTGGGTATTATTTAAAAAATAATTTGATTTGAATGCACGGGAAAACAAAATAAAAGTAGAACAGTAAAACAAATATTCTCTTTCGATTTATCACTTGAAATATCAGAAAATTTTATCCAGGAAACAGCCGGAGAGTTTGACAAAAATTAATATTAAGACAACACATCGTTAAGAAGAAAACATTAAATATAAATCGTGTTAAGTTTTATAGTAATAAATTAAAAGCTGTGAGTTTATTATACTATCTTCTGTGTTCACTAACTTTTTTGTCTTTCTTAATATAAATTGATTCATATGCACCCAATTCCTAGCATATTTACATTTTTGATCAAAGTAAAGTTTTTAGGTTTAATTGAGTGACCCATGTAATGAACTAGTTCAACAACTGTTAAAATTAGACTTTACGCTTTGCTTTTAGTTTCTTCAACAGCTTTTGTTTCATTTCAACTTTATGTTTCGCATTTCCTAACTAATTCATTGCTGCGTTTGACGTTGAATAATAAACATTCATAATTAGTTTTTTAATAGTTTTGGCTACACCTTTAGATGTCCTTAGTCGTCTGTTTCTTCTGAAACCAACATAGTGGAGTTGTTTAAACGTTGTTTGTATTGTGCCTTTTTCAAAAATACACACACAGAAAAAGCCATTCAAAAAACAACTTCTTCGTAATCAGGGAACCACCCAGCGTGGAGATCTTCGAAAATCACGCAGTATTGTCATAATCAGAATACTAAAAATAGTCCTTTAAGACGTTGTCAAATACAATGTAGAAAGACCTTTCAAAAAAACATCATTTTTGGCAAGAGGCCCTTAGTGAGTGGTACTTCACCTTTAAGCACATTGATCACCAAAAAGTGTGAATAATTCGGGAACGTTTATTACACAATTAACGGTTGCTTTAAATTCTAAAAAATTAATGAGTAATAAATGAATTATCTTAAAACGTATTGTTTTGAATGCATATACAGTTTCGTTGAAATAACTTACGAAGAAATTGTTATTGAGTCTCTGTTTACAACTACTTTCACATTCGTATTCGACAATGAACTTTAGCAATATCACTGTAAAGATCTGCCTTATACGTTTAACTTTTGTTAGATCTAGGGTCATCACGAAGTGACTTTATAATACATAATTAATTGCAACGTAATATTTGGCATTGACGTTAGTAAAGGCTGTCTTAAGCTTCGCGATTCAACAATCATATTGAAAATAGTTTCGTTTTCATTTTATTATGAAATTATTCATTATGTTTTTCTGCATTTTTAGCATACCAGCATGGATACGGTTCTAGTGGTATAGGCGGCAGTAGCTCCCAAAGTAAGTTACTTTTTAAATCTTATATTCTTTATTTGACTATTTAGTATATATGTAGTATATCTCAGATGACATTTGCGGCATAAAATTCGATGAAATATTTATAAAAAGCATGAATTGTGCCTTGCCGCTTGAACCTCTATCAGGCCCTATCGTATACTTGATGTGATCCGCAAAATATATAAATAATACTACATATTTCATTTTAAACATTTTTACTAAGAATATTTCTTTTGTATTTTCCAGGTTACAGTTCCGCATCAGCATCATGTAAGTTTATTAAAATAACCATAATAAATATTAATAGTCCAACAAACAGCTCTACAAAAAGTATATAAATTAAATAAATCCAAAAATGAGTTTGCTATTACACAAGAAAGCATTTTGTTTAATAATTAGGAGTATAATTATACAATTAACATGCTAGGAAGCAACTCCTTATTCGTCACATATTGTAGACAACTTAAAAATTATTACAATTTTGAAATGAATATAATTTTTATAATATTTGCTGGTATAATAAAAGATTAATATGTATTAACTTTATATTTAACATCAATTAACTACGTACATTTTATTCGTTTTTTAACATTCTAGCTTTTGCGAGTTCAAGTGCTTATTCTTCCTCCAATAGCTTTGGAAGTAAATCTGGTGATTTACTAAACGAAGTAGGACAACCATTTGGAAATGGATTTAATAGTGTGAAAGCTAATGCTCAAGCAAATGCTTTCGCATCCAGTGGAGCTGGGGCCGGTGCTGGTGCCAGTGCTGGTGCTAGCGCTGGAGCTAGTGCTGGAGCAAGCGGAGGAGCTGACAGTAAAGCAACCGCAGGCAGTAAATCTTCCGTTACATCAAGGTAATAGAAATTTGTTTTATTATTTATTTGGTGTTTCTGAAATAGAATATTATATAAAATTATTTTAATGTAAATAATTCCAGCGGTCCATATTTACATGGGTTAGGAGTTGGCGGAGGAATTGGTATAGACAATGATGGAACTATAGAAGGTACAGGAAAATATGGAAGTGCTGCAATTAAGAGTAACTGCCGTAGTGGAGCTTGCGATAATGGAGCTTACGAAGTTGGAGGGTTAAATGCGGGAGCTAGTGGAGGAGCTGACAGTAAAGCAACCGCAGGCAGTAAATCTTCCGTTACATCAAGGTAATAGAAATTGCTTTTATGTTTTATTATTTATTTTGTGTTTTTGATATAGAATTTTATATAAAATTATTTGAACTGTAAATAATTTTAGCGGTCCATATTTACATGGGTTAGGTGTTGGCGGTGGAATTGGTATAGACAATGATGGAACTATAGAAGGAACGGGAAAATATGGAAGTGCTGCAATTAAGGGTAACTGCCGTAGTGGAGCTTGCGATAATGGAGCTTACGAATTTGGAGGGTTAAATGGGTTTGGAAATTCTGGAAGTAGTGGAAATTCCGGAAATAGTGGAAGTTATGGAAGTAGTGGAAGTTCTGGCAGTAGCGGAAGTGTTGGAAATAGTGGAAGTTTTGGAAGTAGCGGAAGTTTAGGAAGTAGTGGAAGTTCTGGAAATAGTGGAAATTATGGAAGTAGTGGAAGTTCTGGAAATGGTGGAAGTTTTGGTAGTAATGGAAATTTCGGAAATAGTGGAAGTTTTTTATACGGAACTACCGGTAATAAAATTAATGCTGGAAAAGAAGGCAGCGTTGGAGGTTTTCCAAGCGGGGTTATAACATCTGGAACCGATGGTGGCGGATGTAATGGTGCATCTGGAAATTGTAATGGTGGAAGTTATTCAAATGATAAAATTGATACTAGTGCAGGTCTTAGTGGTACTGTTTCGAGTGGAGGAATAGGCAACACTGGAAATCTTCAGGGTTGTGGTGGTATTGCCGGTGGATGTGGCACGATTAATACACAATATCCTTCTAACACAAAACCATTAATAACTAGTTCCGGATTTGGACCAGGAAGCATACAAGTAATAAAGCCTATTGGTGGAATTCCTGGAAACTCAGTGCCGTGTAATTCTTTCGATACGAATTGCCAAAGTAGAGAAAATGCAATAACGTCTGGTAGTTTCGGTACATCTGGTAGTTACTCGGGTAGCATTGGAACTGGAATATCTGGAAATGGCGATGTTTCGTCACCCTGTAATACTTTTGATGTAAACTGCAAAACTGGCAATTCCGGTATTTTTTAAAATTATATGTTTGTACCTATGTTATTACATATAATTATAACGTTTTAGGATTCCCACAAATAAACACTGGAGGCTCCAATGCATTACCATCTTATAGTTCAACCCTGAAACCTCAGTCACCATATTATACGCCTAATGGACCAGGATTTGCGACTGGTGGTGTGCAAGTAATAAAACCATCAGCCACAGGTAAGTGTAATCTTGTAAGTGAATTCGAAACGTTTTGAATTATGTGTTTTTATAGGAACACATGTAGGCACCGGGCCTTTGCCATTATTTTCGGTTACATCAAAACCAGGCCTAGGAACAACTGTTAGCATTGGTTCTACAGCTTCAGCTGGTGCAGGAGCTTATACCGGCTCTGGTGTAAGTACAGGATTAAGCTCGGGTAGCATTTCACCGTTCGGACCATCCACAAGTATAAAATTCGTGGGTCATTATACTGGCCCATTCCCAGGTCCAAAAGGTAGCATTTACCAAAGCAAACCTGCATCTGCTGGAAAATTCTTCGCTGCTGCTGGATCAACAGCCGCTATTCATCATACTGGTTCGTCTGGGGCTGGAACTCATTATACTGGATTATTTCCAGGCCCGTCCGGAAGTATCGATCAAAGTAAACCAGTTTCTGCAGAAACACCTTTCAGTTCTTCAGTGGGTGCTGTATCTGCTTCGACTGCACAAGCTGAGTCAGCAACTAATAATGGTATTCATTACACTGGATCTTTTCCGGGTCCATCTGGAAGCATCAATCACAGTAAACCAGCATCTACAGGAAAGCCTGTAGGCTCCCTAGCCAATGCCGCAGCTTCAGCGAATGCACAAAGTGGTACAACCAGCAACGGAATTCATTATACTGGGCCTTTTCCGGGTCCATCTGGACATATTGATCAAAGTAAACCAGCATCAGTAGCAAATCCTTCAAGTTCACCATCTTATGGAACTACTCAAACTGGAACAACTGGCAATGGAGCTCACTATACCGGACCGTTTCCTGGTCCATCTGGAAGCATCGATCACAGTAAACCAGCATCTGTAGAAAAGCCAGTAGGCTCCCTAGCAAATGCTGCATCATCAGCGAATGCACAAAGCGGTACGACTAGTAACGGAGTTCATTACACTGGTCCTTTTCCGGGTCCGTCTGGGCACATTGATCAAAGTAAACCAGCATCAGTCGGAACGCCTTCGAGCTCATCATCCTACGGAACTACTCATACTGGAACAACCAGTAGTGGTGCTCATTATACTGGACCGTTCCCTGGTCCAAGCGGAAGTATTGATCATAGTGTACCAGCATCAGCAGGAAAGCCTGTAACTTCTTCATCCAATGCTGTATCCGCAGCAAATGCACAAAGCGGCACAACTGGTAATGGAATTCATTATACAGGACCATTCCCAGGTCCATCTGGAACTATAGGCGAAAGCAAACCAGCAACTATAGGAAAACCATCAAGCTCATCGTCGTACGCTGGCTCAACAGCAACAACTCAATCTGGAATTGGCGGTGGATCACATTACACTGGATCATTTCCAGGACCATCTGGAAGCATCGATCAAAGCAAACCATCATCGGCAGGAGTAAGTCCATTTACTGGTACAGGCTCCACATTAGGTGGATCCGGGTCAATTTCCACTGGAGAAACGCATTTTCCTACAACCTCATTCCTTTCTAATAATGGCGCTCAAGCTACTGCTGGTGCATCAGCTTCTAGTGGTGTACAAACTGGAACGACTAGTGCATATTTCGATAAGCCATCTGGAACTATACCATATACTGAGAAACCAATTATTAATATAATTCCCATTAAACATACAAGTCCTGGGCTCGTTTCATCAACAAGTGAGTATGACAAAGAAAACAATCTGAATACTGGAACAGTTGGAAGCTTAAGCACAGAAGGCAATATAGGCGTTGGTTGTTCATCAGGTGATTGCTCGCCACACAAACCAGTAAGTGGTTGTACGGGTAAGTCTTGTATAGCGACTTACTTCATACATAATCCACCAACTGCTCAAATTCCACAAGGATCTATTGCAAATTGTAAAGATTCATCATGTGGTACAAGTATTCCTCAATATGCTTTATCGGACACTGATGTGAGAAATGGAGATACTCCATGTGGGGGTTCTAAAGGAACTCCCTGCGGTTCCGGTTTTGGATCTAATACAAACTTGGGATCTGGATACTATTCAAGACCTGGAGTAGGTGTAGGATCAGGTATTGGCGCTGGATTTGGAGGAAGCTCAGGAGCTGGAGCAAATGCAGGCTCAACTTCGGGTTCGGGGTATGGTTCTACAATAGGGTCCGGTAAAGGCGCAGATTTTGGTCTTTCTACGGGATTCGGTGCTAATGCCGGATCTGGTGCTAATACGGGTGCGAATGCAGGTTCTGGTGCCTTGGCTGGTTCAAATGCCAATGCTGCATCCAGTGCTAAAGCGAACAGTGTTGGTGCTACACCTTTCTCTAGTTGTACTGGATCATCTTGCGGGTCAAATGGTGGATTTGGTTCAAACGCCTTCTCCGGATCATCCAGCAGTTCATTTGGAGGATCATATGGTGATGCGAAATCTAGTAGTAGTTCCTATAGTGGTTCTAAGGGTGGATCATCGTCAAGTTTTGCCCAGAGTAGCAGCTCCTCTGGATCTTATGCGTTTCCAATAGGCGGAATTGAGGGAACACAGCCGGGAGCCCAATCAAGCAGTAAGTAGTTTTTACCTAAATTGTGACAATTTTCCCTATATTTGTACTGTCTAATTGCAGGTTACGCGAACGCCCAATCCTCTTCATCGTCAGGCCATCATTAAGACTATATTTTAAATATTATTAGTATACCTATGTGATTTTTGTACAATGTGTGATTAAAGTATATTATGTACGCAAACCGATAAATGTTTATGTACGTTTTATATTTATAAAATATTTTTATAAACTAATAAAAATAGTATAATATTTTTTCATTTTTCATACACTATACCGGCTATCCGAAGTCTTGCGACACAGAGATAATAAATACTTTTGAGATGAATGCTTACTTGTGACTACAGTAAATATTCAAAATTTCGGCCACCGACTATATACATCAAGGTTAAATGTTTACCACTTCTTGATTATTGAAGCTATGAAAATTGATAAATTAAAAAGTGGTCGTGTTTTTTTGTTTTGATTCAGATGTGGAAACAGAAAAGCAATTGAACGTTTCATTTCCGAAATTTTCCCAAAAACATATTTGTTTTCTCGAACGATGTGTTTTTTGACATACTCTGAGCAAAAAATTATTACTGCTGTTAAATAATAAAATACAAAAAAAAAAAACAGGAATATTTCTAATTTTTAATAATCTTAAACAGCATTATTCGACTAAATAGAAGCTTGTAACCTATAATACTGTAACGTTTTCGGGTTTACAATAAACGACTCGTGCAATTTATTTATTTAAAACAGTCTGTATATTCGTACACTTAAAATTAATTACAATATACAAATATAAAACTAATGTATCACACTTAAAATACTACAAATGAATTAACACATGTATTTATTTCTATTACTAATATGTCCGTGTATTTATATCACTTCTATTTATATAACAACGCACTACCATATTTATTTCTACCGTACGAATCACTTATATTTATGTTTACTCTTCGGCTACCACTATATATTTATTTTACTGTTCTGCACGAGACTACTTTAGGAACTTCTTATTCCCGAATTACTCCGCAATTATTCATCCCGCAATGAATCCCCATATACATATATATCTGCATGAAAAGTTCTCGAAAAGTACCAGTAAATTCGGTAATATATTATATATATTATTCGGTAAATCTGGACTCTTCCTTGCTTATGCCGTACATCTGTGAGATGATATATTTACGACTTGTTTACATATCGTTTTTATACGTCGCGCCGAGATGATTTACAACCCTTTTTTTTATTGTCGCTCGAATGTCTGCTGGTTTCGTTACAATACCTATAATACAAAATTTGAAAAAACTAAAAAGTAAAGAAAATATAATTATTTATTAAAACTCTCTCTGTGGTTGTCATTACCCGCCACAATAAGTCATAATAATAATAATAATTATGTATATTTACAAAAGTATATCAATATATTGGTTTAATTTCTTGGTATGAGGCCTATTCTAAACAATGTGAATGAAATACTCAGCAGTTAACGTTTTGAAATTTCTTTTATTTCAATATTGTTCTATGTATGTATTAAAATATAACTAACATTTAAAATAGATTAGGTAATTGTATATTATATTTTTTTTTAAATAATAAATTTCCTTTAAAATTATTGACACATAGAAACATTGAAAATTTTCTTTTGAAATGTGTCAATAATTTTTTAATTATTTTCCTGCCACCTGTTTTGATATTAGATTAATGAAGTTTCATTGATATCAGCTGGCTCTGCAGTAGTAAAAGTAGTAGCAGCAGAAAAATCTTCTTCTGTGCATAGGTTTCTTGGAAGACTTTAACTGCTGCGTCAGCTCTCGACCGCATATGCTTCATTAAATATCTCGGCTATTTCATTTGTAGTTATCATTTCGCCTACACGTACCTATTATTCACATTTCCATTAAGTTTAATTTATTACATCCTTCCATATAACATTTTTATTCTTATATTTATAGTGGATTTACCTGGATTTACCTCTTCTTCGTTTTAATTACAATTAACTGTCAATGTAAATGTTGCTTGAGAGATCGTCAAATAGATGGCGTTTACAAATTTTATGGAAGCATTTTTAGGAATTTTTCCTATTTCCTCAGCTTTTAATAAGGAAAAATCCAGGGAAGTAGTATTTTATAGACAAAATTTTATTACTATAAAGTATTTTTTTAATGTCCCGAAGAGCCAGTGTTTTTTTGCAATTTTTATAGTCGAGTCGACCGGGAAACACTCCTTGCTGATCGAGCGATGCATGCGCGAAATGTTACTTTACAGGCGGTGAGTACAAAATAGTTATTTATGTACCAAGTCAGTAGAACGATCGTTTATTGGACGAGGCTATGAGCGAGGCGAGTAACAGGCAAGTTCGTTAAAGGCACTTTACTGACGTGGTGCATACAAAATTTTATCGCCAACCGCAAAAATTTGTAATTTAAAAAATAAGTTATAATGACTTATCACATTCTATGAGAGCGACAAACGAGTTGTGTTTAAAGTCATCAGTCATGCCTACGTTGACAGATATCAGCGACAGGTATAGTATTTTATTTTATTTACAACCATACGCGTAATGTTGGCATTTCTGACTTTTTAACAGTTTGGAAGTGTGACCAGTGTGACTTTGTTCATGTTTACTTGTCGCCCTCATTTCACATCCTCACTTTTCAACCTTAATATTTGCTCAATATCAATCAAATATTTGTTTTTATTTTTGATAATACATTAAAAAAAGGCTTCCAACCACATTTTAATTAACAAGACGAAGAAGAACTTATTTATTAAAATTAATATGATGAAATAGTGATTTCTTGTCCTTCTCCATTCAAGCTAAGATAGCTGGATTGCTACGGGAGGACAGCTATCCTCAGTTCCACTGGAGTGTAGTCCTTGAAGGCTTTAGTACTCAACATTTCTTTTATAATCTATTCACCGAAAAAACTGACGTATATTTATTTGACGTTTACGCTAGAACATCACAAATCTGACAACTCAATATTCAAAACTACCGGAATTTTTATCACAAAAAAATATAATAATTATGGTTGTTAATAAAATAGTATACAAACCTCGGTGAAATGTTTCATTCCTGTCTCGAGATAAAGTTAACTGCTTAAAGGTATTTTATTTGTATCATTAGAAAGGTGTAATTTATTCCAACATAACAAAACCATACAAATACCTTTATTAGCAATTAAAAGCTACATAATAGACAGTACATTTTATACGCGATAATTTTATGAAACAAATTTATCTTGATTCTAGTTTAATCATGACGCCATTTTTAAACTTCAAAACAATTTGCACTATCTGTTCAGGAGTATGATCAGTTACTGGCAGAATCTTGAAATTCCTCAAAATGTTGCACAGTAAATATTTGACTTCCATTTGTGCAAAACGTTGACCTGTGACATATTTAAAAATTATCTTATTATATTTTAAAATAGTTATCTAGATATTATACCAATACAACTTCTTGGACCAGCGCTGAACGGCAAGTAAGTAAAAGGTTCAGTTTCCGATTCAAATCTAGATGGATTAAAGGCGTCTGGATTTTCATAGTAAGTCGGATTTCTATGCATTCCATAAATGTAAATCATAATAGACATGCCCTTCGGTATAAATACGTTGCCTAAAAGGTAAAATGGTTAAAAAGCTGTTATTGATTTAATCTGTATTTCACCATATGATATATCTTCATCAGCTATTCTGCTAATAAGTGGCACTGGTGGGTAAAGACGAAGAGTTTCTTTGATGACCTTATCCAGATATGGCATGCCATTGAGGTCTCTTGCGTTAGGTGGTCTATCATCATTTCCAAATAAGTCATTTAATTCTTCCACTACTCTACGCTTTAATAATATTCAACAGTAAGATCATAAGTGCTCAACTCTTGTCGGCAAGATTTTTATTTTGTATGAGTGTTGGTTGCTTGGCAATTAAACTAGATCAAATTGACGAAAAGAACCCGAGCGCGGAGCGCGAGGGTTCTTTTCCCAAGAATTTGATCGAGTTTAATTGCCAAGCAACCAATGCTCATACAAAATAAAAATCTTGCCTGACAAGAGTTGAGAACGAATGATCTTCGGTTGGAGAATTAACTGAATGAAGCGTTAAATACGTCAAATTTTTAACAACTTTATTTATGAGAACAATTATAATTATAATTAAAAGTACAATTAGTGAACGTAGCTTGAGAATTATTTTGTTTTGAAGTTGATGGAAATGCGACATGAGGTAAATCTGAACTAGAATTTTGATGAATGATGTTCATATTTGCGTTGTTGGCAAAATTCTGCAAATTGATTCCACACACTTTCTCTACACTGAGTTGTCTTTTTCGGAATCGAATTTTGTGTTTTCATTAATTGAAGCGTCAGGAATGTTGCCGAAGCGCGACATTTTTACTTTTGTCAAAATGACATTTGATTTTTTAAATATTAATGGTTGCTAAAATAATGCTGAAACAATGAAGTATCGGCAAGAAAAATAGCATACATTCTTTTCAGTTAAAGAAATCATTTCTAACTTGTGATTGGTGCATGTGACACTGTTTTTAATGTCTCATTGGTCTACAACACTATGCAGTTAATTATCATTATAAGAAAATAAAGGAATTATTCTGATCTACTAATTGCTGAAGAATGAAACAATAACAGTGGCCTATATCCTACGTTACTGAACATTTTGAAACGAGCTTGATATAAAAACCACAAGGACTAGAGACCACAAAAACGGTTTTGGCACAAATTAAAAGTAAAATTTAACTTAATGCATAATTCAAAATAACTTGCTTAGGAACTATATTAAGAAAGTTAATATGAAAAAAAAAGGTGAGACAACTTTCTTATATGTATCTGCGTTACGAATTTCTTATACAAAATATTTTTAACCTATTGATAAAGCTGAGAGTAAAAGTGTTATTTTCGGTGTGAATTTTGATTTTTTTTTAAGTAAGGGTTATTATAAATCAGCTTAAATGCTTTTACACTTGCATAATGCATGATTTTCAAGAAGAATCAAGAAAGAAGAAACGTGCTACTTCCGGTTTGAATTTATTTTTATACAAAAATTATTCAAAATCAAGTTTTTAATACTTTTATACTCTCTATATCTGTCTAGAAAGCATGACTTGGAAGATATTCGCAAGAAACTGTTTTTAGATTAGAGCAAAAGACTACGTATAAGAACGTAAAAGTAAGTAATACCATCACAATTTAAAAAAAAAATCTCTTAATGTAGATGCTTAAACAAAAACCACACACAGAGAATAGAAAAGATAGACATAAAGCATGTTTATCAATAAGTACTTTTTAATACGGAATGAATTGCCTAAATATATAGGCGGCGTTGTATGAAAAAAGAAAGCTTCCAATGCACATGTAAATATATCTAAAAACCTATGTAGGTCTGTATAAGATATTTTGAAATTTGATTCATTTATATTGATAAATAATTCATTAACAACCGTGATTCTCAAGCAATGTAGGTGTGAAAATTTTCATGGAATCAAAAATATAGTACAAATTAAGAGAGTTTAATAATTTGAAAAAATGGAATAGTATTGGAAAACTATTATTACGAAACATATAGGAGTACTAATCATTAAATTATTAATAAACGCACAACTTCTCCAGACATTTCTATCACCGGCTATGGTCACATTTATGAATGGGTTTATACAGGGTGTGTCATCTGCCAGGGGAAGGCCGATTATGACTTTATGAGAATATATATTTTGAAGGGTTTTTTCTCCTATGATAGCCACTCATTAGGACTACTTTATAAATTTATGTTGTATTATACAGAGTGTTCATAATAAAAGGTCCGAATACAAGTTTTTTTTTCAACTACTAATTGCGTGTGCAGAATACTGGATTAAAATTTTATGACACGTCTATTCGAAAAGTCAATTTTTTCAAATGGAACAGCCTGTATTTCGGTCATCCTTCACTAGTAGTAAATTTAGCACCAACAACATGTAAGACGTTATTATTTTAAAAGGGGTTTTTTGATATAATTTTGCCAACTTTATTTTTCTTTTCTGAATACAGTATAGTGAGCCATGATATTTGCCGCGAAATTTACAATTGAATGGACGACATATAATAAGTTGCTTCTCAGTTACAAGCATGATTTTATAATGAATTTTTCTAAAATGAGCTTAGCGATATGATTTTTGTTTGTATTGCTGAATGACAAAAAAATTGGATATACATATCTTATTTACAACACACTCTACATACCAGCAACATATTTCATAAAATATGTAGAATATGGCACAATAAACAAATTTTGAATTTTAATAGGTGTAGAAACAGAAACTGTTACGTGAATGGTGAGTATTTAGTGGACCATAAATTATAAAATAACAATAAATACGAACATTAAAATAGGTAAAAATTATTAAGTGTTCATATAAATATTTATTCACTTCTAAACATTTTTGAACACGCTTCTCAAATGATAAAACAACATTACTAAGGAGTTGAATACTTACATTTCTAAATATTTGTCTAATGTGTTCTCGCATAGGTTCTTTGTGGCTGGGGTATACTATACCTCTTTTACGTATCCCTGTACATTTTCTTTTGTAATGTCCGAAGACCTAGCAGGCTAGTGAATAGGTCCTTCACGGGCTAGCCACTTCCCTGGAAACATTTTATTCAAAATATCTCTTCGTAAATTTAGCGAAATATTTTCCAATAATTTCACTAAATTGCTTATAAGCGTGTTCAACATCAAAAAAATGCGGGCCTATCATCCAATCACCAAGAATGCCACCCAATACATTTATGCTCCATATATGCTGATCATCTATTTATTAGTGACGAAAAGGTTTTTGTTTGAATAATAATGGAAATTTCTTTTGCTGACTATTCCGTTACACTCTTTGAGCTTAAAAAATATGGGTGCGTAATTCAATATTTAAATGGATTCATTTAGAATGACATTTATTTTATTTTAATTTCCTTGCTACGATGGTTTGGCAAATATCCAGATTTTCTGCTGTTGCCAAAAGAATTCGTAATTTTCATTCATTTATCACATATTTAGGTTTCCGTGGTTTTGAAAAAACAATACTACCAGTAGTAATGAAAGTATCCATTACTCTTCTAAAGGCATCTGTTCTGGATTTTCTGCCAGAATAACGCTGCTCATTAGTTCTCTCAACATACAGGTGGCAAAAATATATTAAAAAATTAAAGTAGCTCAGTAATGGTCACAATAACGATGCTTTTGGTGCGAAATTTAGTAGGCAATTCTAAAATGAAAAAATTGACTTTTAGACAAAAAATTGTCATGTAATTTTAACACTGCGAGATATTGTATCCATCAAATACGTTGTTTTCGAGAAATGTAATTTTATAGAATAAATGAATTTTTGAAAAAATGGTAATAATTGAAAACTTTAAATTTTAATCCTTTACTCTCATTACTTTTTGTCATGGAGCACACTGTATAATACAAAAGAAATTTGAAAGGTACTCCTAATAAATGGCTATCATAAGAAAAAATTGCTTCGAAATATCTTTTCTCATAAAGTCACCCTGCCTTCCCTAGAGAGATGAGTCGCCCTGTATATTCCTTTAGCACTGGCATTGAATACAAATGTTAATAATCAATAAATCTAATAAGATGTTAGTTAGTGGTTCTCCACGTTTGTTAAGAAGCGAGCAAACATCATCAGAACCGATACTTACAGCAGGAGGACAGTCTAACAATACTCGTACATACACACTGCATACATTATTACCTAATAAAATAAAATTGTATATCTACCTGTACATCCAGATGTTTAGATAAGCAATATAAGACTAAGCTAACGCAGTTAGCTGTTGTATCGTGACCCTAAAATTGTATCGTATTAGTTATTACAAAAACTAATTTTATATATGAAGAGTTAAAGGATTACCGCAAACAGAAAACTTTGAATTTCATCCCTGATTTCCCTATTAGTCATCGGTCTGTCATTATATGTTGCATCTAATAGTATGTCCACAAGAGATATTTTCATTTTCGCACTCTTATCGGAGACATGATCAACACCATTACTGTTCGATAGTGACTCTAGTTTTATTCTCTTTCTATCATTTATGACAGTATTCGTGAAACTGTGAATTCTTTCCAACATTCCTTTTTCTTTCCAATAATCTTTGGTAAGCATGTATAAAATCGGATTCCTTTTAATTGGCGAAAACAGACGTCGAACAACTAAAGCCGTTTCTTCATGTACGTCAGTGAAATATTGTATTCCAGGATTTTCTTGTGCATTTAATTTGACGCTCATTATAGTTTCTAATAAGTTAAAAAATAAAAACTATTTTCTGCTCACTGAATAAATAAATATATATAACATAAAAGTTTAAATTTGAAATTAGAAGCAATTACTGTAAAAAAAAGTTATATAACATATGGCCAAAGTATAACAATTAACGAGAAGTTACAGTATACTCGGATCCTTTGTTGTTTCGTATCCGACAATCGCACATAGAGGTATTTGATCCAGAAAGCTGGTCAAAATTCGAAAAATACAAACGAGGTAATTCCAAGATAATGTCTCTTAAACAAGTAGGTATATAAGTGGTGAATAAAGGCCCACGTAAATCCGGGAATCTTGAGGCAGCAAAAGTGGTTGTGGATATTAGTAAAAGTCTGAAACGAGGTGCAAAGTATCGGGATTCAAACTTCGACATATTAAGCAAATTACTGCCCAACTCTGATCCGTATATGAGCAGCATAAGGCTGAAAACCACGAAAATATTAAAACCTTTTAGCAAACAACCCTGACAAGACTCCTTCCATCAGAAGTGAAAAATGTAAGTGAAGACAGATACTGCAGCCTTCATTGAAGAAGATAGTGACACTACAGATGAAGAAGGTTATCAGTAGAGTCCCGATTTCTAGGAACTTAAAAGTTGAAAAATAGGATTCTATAATAGGATCGAAAAAACTCAAAATATGACATTGAGAGCCTATATTAGGACCGTAAAATTAAAAATAGGACAATTTCTGAAACATAAGTAAAATAATTTAATAAAATACCTAATAAGGTATAATTAGGAGAGCAAATAATTTTTACGTAATGTGCTTTCGTTGGGTATGTGTCTACCACAATATTTTGCTAAAAATTCTTTAAATGCTGGACAGTTCAACTTGTTCCATGAAATATTGGAAGCTTAAAGAGCATTACATAGATCAGCATTAAACTGATTTCTCAAATTATTTTAATTAAGAGTATTAATAATTACGGTTTGGCTTTCAGGCAGCTTAACAGAACGTTGATAAACGCTCGATTTTTCATGCTGTTCCAGGTGCGATATTTTTTATATAGGAACTACAATCTAAATAATCGCTAAATATACAATAAACAGAAAAGAAATATATGTATCAAAAGCACCCCTAGTATTAATTTAATATGTACATACTTACACTTTTCACGCAAGATTTGCAATACTACATTTCCTTTTTGAAATCACGTATTTCATAGCATCCAGTTTCAAAGCTAGTGCCAATTCTATTGAGCAAAATCCTCACTTTATTTTCCGAACAACTTTTTTCTTTAGAAATTTTTTTAGGTTTTCAGCCTTATCGTATGTATACTCCAGTCGCGGCTGGTGAGGTCATTTAGGTGGGGCAATTACATAGGCAAAAATGATTTGTTTATTATCGGTGATATGCTCGGCACCTGGGAATATATCACCGATAATAATCGAATCAGTCGGTGACCAATACAACTCGGATCGTGACGAAATGACATAGAACATAAACATTGAAACAACTTTTTGTATTTTGATATTAATATTTGTTCTGAACTGGAGATAAAATCTTGAAAATAGGATAAATTAGGACGCTACCTCAGTTTTAAGACATATAAGCGCATTTTAGGATTTTAGGACTTAAAAAATCTCTTCAAAATGTCTATTTTGTTCAAAATGTATTTAGGTATGACTCTCGTTCATGGGCCTTAAATCTAAAAGAAAAGGCATTTTACCTAAAATCCGGACTCTAGTTATCAGATTAGATAATATTTGGGTCATTTAAATAAGTAATTTACAATTTTGTTGCCTCTATTTAATGTTTTTAATATATTTTTTTATTATTATATTTTAATCACTCCCTTAGTAGTGTTAATAAATTGTATCTGATATTATTTCTTTTTCGATATTTCGTTTGATAGTTAATAAATCAAATAAACCATTAAAATAATTTTGTCCAACTTTTTGGGTCAAATGCCCCTATGTGAATCGCCTAGTCGAATTTACGTGGTAAACAATCAAGTACACTACAATCATTGCATTGCCACAGTGGGACAAAACTCCAGATTCCTGATCAAAACCTAGAAGGTTGAAATATTTAAGTACCTACATCAAATTATGGACATGATAGTTTTTGGGTTCGCTCATTCTCAAAGTTTATAATTTTTGAAACTCAAAACACTTTACAGCATCGTTGGACCTCGCCGGTTCACTATTATTTTAAATGTTGATTTCACGTTTAGTCAATATGAAGGCATTTAGAAAATGTTATATTCAATAAGAATTCATATTTAGATATTTATTATCAAACGAGTAGGATGTATGATATTTTGTACATGCCTAGAGGCGAATTTTGAAAAATAACTTATGGATTGGATACTCGATGTAGAAGACTTTTTCGCGCGACGCGTAAAAGAACATTAATAATTTTGTCCTATGGTCGTTACAGAAATAACGATTAAAACATGTAGTTATGAATCAACCGTCATATACCGTATGTGTCAATTGTCATTAGGTATAGGGATTCAATGTTTACGTGCGATTTATACGTATACAAGTAATGCGTGGCAACATGGCACCCCTACTATCCGTCACCAATCCCGGCAACAATCGACATCACAACGATTTTCTCCGATCTTCCCACTTCTACATACAATGTTTAGCTGCGAACACGTTGCAATAAAAACCGTCTTATTACTGGAACGCATTACAAAAACCCAAGCCGGTGGTCGAACAGTTACTGCTAACGACGCTAACTTGTATTTACGAACATGCATCGGTCGTGCTGGCATTGGAAAGGAAAGAAGGGGTACTATGTTGCCACTGTATGGATTAATCGCCTACGGCTAATGAAAATTGACACATGCTGTATGTATGTATATATACAGGATGGTTCACCGAGAACTGAATCGATCGATTGTGGAAAAACTATAGCTAGGAATGATCTGAAATTTTGACTTTATTATACTAAAGTCGATGGGGGCCATTTGCCTAAAATATTTTCAAGATGGCGGCACCTCGGGCTATGCCGGAAGTAGGCACCAACTTCCTAATTTTAAATAGAATACCCTGTATATTGTCAGGTTTTTAGATTCTACGTGAAATTCTAAATATATTTCATGTATAATGTGTAACGGTAGGCTCTGTATATCATAAATAAAATATAAATATAATAACATCAAAGCTACTTACGTTAAGATAAAATTACCAAAGGTAATGATATCATGAAATTAATGTATATAATTAAACAACACAGATCGGGAAATATATATTACTTATTTATTTGTATTAAAATATTATATTCCTTCTTAAAATGTCTCCATGTAAATTCTGTATATATTCGTGGTGTAAAAAAAAAAAAAGAGTGCGTAGATTATAAACGCATCAGAAGAAATTACCTGGCGTTTATAATTTCAGAGGGAACGATCTCGCAGGTTAATAGTGCTAATAAAAATATAGTAATTCAAAGCACTCCTTAAGAGAAAAGAAAAGCCTAGTGAGAAAATAGATATATAGGCAATAAATCAAATAGTGTGCTACGCGATATAAAAGTAAAATTAAAGCTAGTGAGTGATCCTGGGAAGCTGCCCGTATCAACGAATGAAAACACCGCTTCATCTTCATAGCATCATCGTAAAGGTACCCAACGTGTAATCTAATTAGAGGCCTATATCATGCATGCATTTTACGTAACCAATCAATTAACATCTAATTAAATTCACGGTATGTTGTCTCTGTAAAGCGCCATCGTCTTGTTAACCTATTATGTCTGCCTATTTTGTAACTTATGCGTATTTTATATTGATATATACAATTTTAATTGTATTTCGCTCTGTAATATTTGTTTTGTAAACTGATCTTTGTTGTTTGTTTTTTAATCAATATATTCATAGTATTTAAATATCATTTTTGCATCTTATTTGGTTACCTTAACATAAAAATCTGGATTATAAAGATAGTACGTCTATAAAAATAATCTTAGTGTCTTAATACCTGAACCGACTTGAAAATAAGATTCTCATGCGAATCGACCTCCCATCTGAGCTAGTAACGAGGAGTGTTCAATAAGTTAATTAGTTTCACTATTAAATTTGAGTCTGTTTAGAAACCTAAAATTTCTCTCACAAGAGAACAACTTAATTACTTTATTAATTACAGTCAAGAATAAAGCCGTACTATTACAAATGTTATATATCTAAGTGTAACCCTTTTTGACTTATTGAAACTCTTATGTTAAATTTGAAGTTTGCAGGTAGAAAATCAATAGCACTTTTTCCATATAAAGATGAATTTACTATTTAATTCTCTCAAATAGATGGTCTAATTAAATACTATTTGTATAAAATTGTTACAATTATTAATACAGAGTGTACAAAGTATATGCCTGAAATCGAATTTGGAAAAATTGCCAAAAGACAATTATTTTAAATGGGAAACGGTAACTTTTATAATTTTATCTTATTCTGCATTAAAAATAAGGATCACTTTGCATAAACATGTCTATTATAAAAATTGATAGTTTTCGAAATACTGGCTAGTTAATGTTTTTATCTTCTACAATACATACTGTTTGCATTATTTCTTTTTTCAATAGTTAGCCATGACAGTGTTTACAAAATTATAAATTGTCATTCGTTGAAGAAAAGTTATGCCGGGGCGCTTAAATTATACAAACGATGATTATTTAAATTTAATTATTATTTATGGGGAATGTAATAAAGTTATGTCAAGAACATGTGATACATTTGCAACTCGATATCTGCAAAAACGTAAACCATCTACCAATACCGTTAAACGTATTATATGAAACTTGAGAAACTTTGGATCCGTGATAGCAAAGATTCTGGGAAATAAACCAGTTATTAATAACGATAATAATGTAATGCAAATGTATCACATGTTCTTGACAAAACTTTATTACATTGCCCATAAATAATAAATAAATTGAAAAATTATTGTTTGTATAATTTAAGCGCCCCGGCATGACTTATTGAAATTATGATAAAGGTAAATGACGTTTCTTCAACGAATGACAATTTATAATTTTGTGAACACTGTCATGGCTAACTAATGAAAAAGGAACTAATGCAAATAGTATGTATTGTAGAAGATAAAAACACTAACATGCCAATATTTCGAAAAGTACTAATTTTTATAATAGACATATTTATACAAAGTGATCCTTATTTTTAATGAAGAATAAGATAAAATTATAAAAGGTGCCGCTTCCAAATTCGTTTTCAGCCCTATAATTCGCACACTCTGTATTAATAATTGTAACAATTTTATACAAATAGTATTCAATTAGACCATCTATTTGAGAGAATTTACTTCAAATTAAATAATAAATTCATCTTTATATGGAAAAAGTGCTATTGATTTTCTGCCTGCAAACGTCTAATTTAATATAAGAATTTCAATAAGTCAAAAAGGGTTACACTTAGATATATGATATTATACATGAAATATATTTAGAATTTCACGTAGAATCTAAAAACCTGACAATATACAAGGTAATCTATTTAAAATTAGGAAGTTGGTGACTACTTCCGGCATAGCCCAAAGTGCCGCCATCTTGAAAATATTTTAGGCGAATGGACCCCATCGACTTTAGTATAGTGTCAAAATTTCAGATCATTCCTAGGTACAGCCTTTCCGCAATCGTACGATTCAGTTCCCAGTGAACCACCCTGTATAGTAAATATTGTCTATTTATTAGCGGCTGGTTGTCAGTATGTTTCGGCTTCACCACGTAAAAAACTAAAAATAACACAAAAATTGAATTAAGATAATTACGCGAATGGGTAAAGAAAAGAAGGGAAATGAAGAAATAACACACATAGAAACATATGGAAGTACATTCTTTTAGTTCCAACTTTCTGCTTCTTGTTGCTGTAATTATATTAAAAAACCACCTATATAAATATTTTAAATAATTACCTGATAATATATCCATAGTACACAAGCTGAGATAAGGCATTATATCGAAACTACCTTTTCCAATTTCTTTCTTCAGTTTCTTGATTAATATTTTGGATGGATATTCGAAAGATTTCAAATGAGCTTCCAATATTTGTATATTAAATGCAGGGTTTATAATTTTTCTGGTTTGTCGCCATTTGTCGGCTAAAAAAATATAAGCACTGTACTTTCTGTGCACTTTTTAGATGTTGGTGATCAAATTTTGTTTGAAACTGAATTCTATGATCTAAGTCACAGGTTTCCAGACTTCTGGTTAAGTATTACTTCTCCGTTTTTGAACTGAAATTGTGCCATCGTTTCTTCTTCTGCTGTTGACGTTTTGTTCACTTCCAAAGGAAGATATCTAATACTATAGCTTGTTTTGCAAGTAACTGAAGAGCTTTGAACGGCCGTGAGTTCTCTTAGAAAGGTAGACGAAACGACCGCAGTAGAAGAAGAGAGGAAGGCTCAGTTTAAACACAGCAGTCAAAAAGCAATACTAAATACTATACATTCAACAATAAATAAGTTATTTCCCAATCTCGTATACTTACATGAACTAGTTACAAGACCAGTTCCAACCCACGGTTCTGATAATTTATAGAGCGTATCCTTATCTAAATGCTTATTACTACTGAGAATGTAGGCAGCGAAATTTTTATCAGTCACTACAAGAAGTGGCAATCCATAACAAAGTTCCAATTTTACTAAGCCTCCGTATTGTCTGCTAATATCTACTAAGTTCTGCAACAGTCCTGAAACATTTTTGTAACATGGTAGATTAGATTTACTTAAAAAAAAAACGCAAAATTTTTGTTTTCTCAAAAAATCTGTATTCATAAATACTAATTTTATCCCCATCAAACTAATCCCCACTAAATATTCCTAATACATACTTGTCGGCATGTTTGAGAAAGGAAAAAGGTCAAGGGGGGCAATGGCCGGCGAATACGGAGGCTAAAGCTTCATAACACCAGTATCGTCATTAACTATTTTTACAAATCCAGAAGTTTTGTTCAAATTGCTTTATTAAAGCGGCAAGCATTCATGGTGCAGTCGATTTTAATTGCAGTTAAAATCGACTGCACCACGGATAAAATAGTGACCAGCATCTTTACATTCGATCAAACTTGACAAGTTCTGTCGAACTTGGTTCTTTAGGACGATTGTCTCTGAATGAATCTTTCTTTCGACGTCGTATCCGTACATGTTTCGTCACCAGTTATGATCAACTAGAACAATTCTGGACCGTTATTGATTTCGTGCAGCACCTCCAGAGCAATAGCCAGTGACTCTTTTGATTAAAATTCAACAATTTTGGAAGAAATTTTATTACCACACGTCACAAGCCATCTGAAGAAATTGCTAGGCGTGAATCACATAGTATGTCAACATTCGTGACTGTCTATAATCACGCTCTTCACACGTTCGACGTTGCTGATATGCGGGGGCAATATGACTTTGTGATCTTCAATGTCTTCAGGATCTTCTTGAAAATGCTGATACTATTTGTGAACGCTTGTTTTATTCATAAAAGACATGCTTACAACAACATTTAAAACATTAGACAATTATAATAAGATGTGCAGTTTATTCCATGTTTAATACAATATTTAACACAAATTGCTTTATAGCCTCCACACAAAAACAGGACCCTAACACTTTCCACAGCCAACAATGAATGAAAAATTGTGCGAATTAAACTAATTCCGCGCCTGATATACTGAAGATAATAATTAATTAATAATTACAATGATAATGAACATTTCCACCCGACAAATAAAAACGTAATATAGGGGAGGGTGGGGATGATTGATACACCTAACTTTCATGGTCAATAAAATAGTGACAATACGTTTTACACTATTTTTCGATTATTTGTAGGGGCTTTTAGGAGATAAAAATTATATATATATAGATGAAATTTTGTTTAAATTTAATAATTTTTTCAAACAAACAAAACTTTTAAAGTGTATCATTCCTCCCGAAAGCGAAGGGATGTTTGATACAGGAGTAAAAGGTGGATTGATACACATCAAAATATACAAATTAGTTACCTTTATTTATTGGAACACACAAAATAAAATGTTCGGTCGTTTGAAAAAAAAATCGTCAAGTATTTATGTTATGTTAAAATAAAAATCTATTCCATTTCCAGTAGGTATTAATAAATTAAAACATTTCTAATTAATATTAGAAAATGCAGAAAAATCAATTGCAAAAGAGAATTTTCGATTTATTCGAGCTGTACCACCACATTTCGTTGGTTCCGGTAATTTAATAACATCTTCAGCCGGTACCAATCCAATATCGGCAACGTCAGGAAAAACAAAATGGTACCCCGGTGGTATTCTCCTTAAAAAATTTATGCAATATTCAGAAGGGTTGTCAACACTAACAACTTGGCCAACATAGTGTTTCAATGTTTTTTTGGTAGTGAACTTTATCAAAACAAAGTCATTCTTTGAAATAATTCCATTTACCCAATCTTCTTCTCTTCTTTCATTATTAATTTGATCTTCTATATCAGTAACCTCTGATGACTTTGACGATCACATTGATATACTTATCCGAATGAGAATCATCATTAGTTTCAAAACAAATATTTCTTTTAACTTTCTTTACCTTTACTTCCTGCCTTTTTACCGTATCTTGCTTAATTTCCTCAAGATTTGGGGTATCAGTTAGAATTTTAGTTTTCACTGGTTTTCTTCAGGATGGTTTTTTCCTAGCCGAAGCTTTAGGGAATGGACGTACTTCCTCGGGAGATTTTAACATCTTGCATTCTTGGTTAATGTTGGCATGATTTGATGAATGTGAAGCAAGTCCAGCAACATTTATTAGATTGTCAAATGAAGAACAGTCTTCATCATTTTTAGGCGGAACATCTTGTTGAAATCGACATACATTATTTTCATAAAGTGGATTCTCACGATCTGTTACATAGGAACTTAGAAAGTCATCATCAGACAAGATGCTAGGGTTGAAAGGATAAATCCCTGTGGCACTAAAACCTTTT
The DNA here is from genome assembly GCA_963170755.1 of Amphimallon solstitiale. Taxonomy (NCBI): domain Eukaryota; kingdom Metazoa; phylum Arthropoda; class Insecta; order Coleoptera; family Scarabaeidae; genus Amphimallon; species Amphimallon solstitiale. The sequence continues at coordinate 61,618,917 of OY720679.1, read as the reverse complement.
GATATATTTACTGGAGTAAAAGCACGATAAAATGCTTTGGATACTAGAGGAACGATATTCTGTAGGGACATTGTTGTACCTGGATTAGAAACCATAAAGTTATCTGCTTCTTGGTTGTAATAACATTTAAAGGGCCCATAAACCGTAACATCTAATGGCTGAAGCCGATGACTGGTATGTGGTGGAACGGTTAGTATGACAATACCGTACTGTTTGCAATATTCGAGACACAAGTAAGATACGTGACTTCGGTGGTTGTCTAATATTAGCAAAACTTTATTTTCCTGAGAGGATTTTGAGAATTTAGCAAAATGTTCGAGGTATTTCAAGAAAGTTTCTTCTGTTTGCCAGCCTGATGATTGAGCTACACTAACGGATCCTGGTGGCGCTCCAAACGTCATGTAATTCTGTACTTTTTGTCGGGGAAAAATGAAGAATGGAGGGATAAAATTGCCGGAGGCGTTTACTGCGCAGCATACAGTCACGGTGGTACCTCGTTCTGCAGAAGTTATTTTTCCTACATGTTTTTGACCTTTTTTAGTTATTATTTTTCCAGGTTTATGCGATGTTTGGACGCCAGTCTCATCACAGTTGTAAATCGAGTCGGGAGTAAATTTTTCACGTTCTAAGACTGTTCGCAACAAATTATAGAATTCACCAACTGTGTGTTGGTTGAAAGCTGTAGATCTGGCTAAACTAGTTGGTTCTGGGACTCTAATGCTTAAATTACTGTGACGTGACATAAACCCTCTTAGCCAATCTTTTGAAGCAGCGCCTTTGTCTTTCCACAACTGCGGCGTTTTTCCAATGTGATTTTCGGTCGCAAATAGGTATGCAAGTTCTCTCGTCTCCCTTGTAGTTAATCCGTAATTCATATTAGCAGCAGACAAGAGATAATTAACTAGAAGGATTTCCTGTTTATTTGAAAATAATTGATTTGAAGCAAAATTTGGCTGATATATAGTTTCGTCGCCTTCATTTCTGTATTTTTGTGCATATCTCTTCAGTGTCATTTTGTCTACGTTGTATTTTTTTGCCGTTGTTCGTAGCGGTTGGTTTTCTAAAGCATATTCCATGACAGCCCGTTTTAGTCTCTCAGCAGATGTTGGCGTACGGTCTGTTTTCTTAATATATTTAAAAGGCATTTTAACTAAAACCAAAAAGAAATAATTTAGATTTAGCATGAAAACATTAATGTTGCGAATTTTTATCTGACGACAAAAATATACATCTCCATTAAGGGAGGATTGATACTGTATCAAACCTCCCATGTTATACCTGTATCAATGCTTCTTTGAGACAACTTTTTGTTTCAAGTATTTTTCAGAGTGAAAACATAACCTAAAATTATTCAACATGCAGGATTCATAACCTTATTCAGCCTAATTAAACCCATCTAATAACTATTAAATATACTGAAACATTTATCATGTGAGAGACACTGACTTACCAATAAATATTACAATATTTTGGATCAAAAAACATAAAAATAACTTAGCGATGCAAAATACGTGCGTGGCTGCGTAAGTTGACAGCAAGTGACAGCAACACTAGCAAATGCCGTTAGGGATATATTACGGCTGACTACAGCGCCTACTTGTTTTCCATGGCGCGAATTTTGTAAGTGTATCAATCCTCCCAGTGTATCAACCATCCCCACCCTCCCCTAATACTATATTAATGCAATAGAGTAAAAATGGCGTGCACCACACGACTGTCCAAATTCAGTTTTCAATACTTTTATATTCGTAATAAATCTGAGTGGAACGCATAACTTTGATATATTCAAAATCAATGAATTTTATTTTTATGTCGACAATTACAGAATTTAGAGTCCACCTTTAGCAGCAAATATCAGGTAATATCGCCCAGTATCAATTCATATCACACAGTACGCACTCCTTTTACATATTTCACTATGATTCAAAATTTAAAATATTGCCCCCCTCCCCCACTCTTTATAAGTGTCAAATTATTAGTTTGTTATTTGTGGTTATATACCCATCTTTAAAAAAAAAGGGAGAGAGAGATATTATCTTATGTCAATTTATGACAGCAATAAAATATTGAGAGTTGTTATGTTATAAACCAAATTGAAGTGATAGGATCATATAGATACGATTAAATTGGTGTCAAGAAGAAGACGACTTATGCCATCAAATATATGTTATATTTGTGTAGTAAAACCAAAGAAAATGAGTAATTTACTAGCTATTTTCCAAAAGGTTTTGAAGAAAAGGTCACTATCCTTAAAAATTTCTCCACCTCATTCATGGAACCACTTTATCGAGTGTATATTACACATTTCATATAGACTTGATATCAAAATCAAGCAAGCCAAGAGTGTTTGGAGAGAAATTCGTGGTATAAAATACCCGTTGGCTTCAATAAAATACTTTTCCATGGAGAAGACATTCTAACTCCTTGTAATCTACCTATAGGACAGGTATCAGAAGAAAAGCAAGACGCAAGAGACAAAGAGACAAATAGAGGTCTCCTTGTTTGACATGTATACCTTAACTACCATTACAAATGAATCACTTTCGTTTTATGAGTTCCAAGTCTTGCCCAAAATACTTTAAAGGACAACGACAGTGGCTAAGAACTTGACATACTATTTCTAGTTTAAGTTCTTTATTTACTGTTTAGAAGATATGATTTAGTTAATTTTAATTTTTGAAAAGAAAGTCAATTTTACTTTTAAGAATATAAATAAACGAATTTTAAATTACAAATTATTTTTTTCTAAAAATGCTTAGTTTACAATTTGATATAATCAAGAGTACCGAAAATAACAAATGTGCCACTTAATTTAGAACGCTATGTAAAAAATCAGCATATTAATTAATCTGCTTTGCTCTTGAATCACTGTAATGGTAATGCACAACAATTTTGTTTCCATTCACCTAAAATCCGATTCTGAATTGTTAAGAATCTTGTCCCATTAGATTGGCGAGTTCTCATTTAGATTTAAAACACAAAAATGAAGTGTATGCACCACACAACTTTTCTTTACGTAATTCTTTCCAAATTATACAAAATTTGCTCTAACTCAAGTTTTAAATACCTTCTTAAAAAAATAAACCTGTGGGTAAATGTGTTACTTCAAGTCCAAAGTTCGAAATTTTTTTTTATACAAAAATTATTGAAAATCCTATTCTAAGTACTTCTAGTAGTCTCTTAATAAATCTCTACAGAATGCATACTTTGCGAGATATTTGCAAAAAAGCGCTACTCCATAAGAGTAAAAGTGTTACTTCCGGTCCGAATTTGGAAATTACTTTTTTTACAAAATTGGCAAAATTTGATTTTTTCACTCAAGTAAACTACTACTTCCGGCCTACCGATTTTATTGAGAATTTAATGAGATATCAAAAGGGAGATTATACTTGTAAATATAAAATTTGGAATTGATAGCTATAGCCGTTTAACGGCTATCAAGTTTACACACACAGAGAGAGAGAGAGAGAGAAAGATTTTTTTAAAACCACTTTTTCGGTATCAGGGGACTTCAAAACGTGGACATCTGAAAAAATCTCGAGGTCGAAAATTTTCATCATCACAATATTTCCTTACGTATAAGAAAGTAGAAGTAGTGCAATTTAAAGATGGCGAGTAAAGCATTTTCGAACCTATTCAAATAAATCATTTTAAACAACATTCGTTTTAGAATACATATAAGTATCGTTCGAGCGATAACTTAAAAATGAAATATTAGAAGATTATATTAGCACTTTCTGATTCACAAGCGGAAACAATATATGTAGGTATTTTTAAATTATCTTTTGCACTAAGAAAATGATAATTTTCAGTTACGTGAAAAACATTTATAATTTTATACCGTTTGACTGAAATAAAAGTAGATATAGGGAAACACAAACACGCACACAAGTGCATGCAAACATGAAATGGAGGGGTACGATAGTAGGGGAGTACAGGTTCATATCGGGCGTGATATCGGGACACCGGGGTACCGAGGCTTTAGTGCACAACGTGTTTTTTAGTATGCAGTGAATTAACACAACCTTCTGTACGAAATTGTTTCACAATCTTATGGATAGCTGGCACAGAGGGAGGTGGACGATTTTCATACGCCGCAACAAATAAATTTTGCACGTCTTTGTACGAATTATCCTTGGCATACCATAACACAATCTGTATTTTTTCCTCGACAGTTAAGGGCATTTTATTTTAATATTTGCGAGTCTGCTCAGATACAATGTACTTATGTACGTTCACGCTCTAAAGTTACGGAAAGAATGCCATGTCTGCGCGCGCTCTCGATCTCCCCACTATCTCCCCACACCACCGGTGTTGTATACATACATACATAGGTACATGTTTATGTGTGTGTATTTGAAGATGCATATTAACTTTTAACTACGACAATCTGTATATTTTATGCCAAACAGAGAAGTTCAGTAGCAAAGATTAGGTCAAAATATATAAAGTAAAGATTTTGCTCAGTAGAAATGAGTAATTTATCTTGAAGATCCATAGAACTATATTGTTTTAAAAGTATAGGTAATGCACCTCTTCCTATTCATATTAAAAGATTTAAAAATCGTCGTATACCGAAAAAATAATGCATAAATATTCCAACATATTAAAGATATTAACATCTTTTGTGATCGTTCTAATCAATTGTTAACATTTCTACGTAAATTAATAACATGTAATATATGTATTTACAAGTCATGCATAAATATTATTTTGTGATTTAAACTATATTTAATGATATTGCACTAATTCGATTTCTAATTTAAAATATCAAATATTTCATTAACGCATATATTTTCCAATACCTACCCAATTCTGAAGATAATATGAAAAAATGTCTGAGTAGAGGCAATCCTGGTGGTGAAATGAACCCTTTCAACCGCTTGTTAGTTGCGTATTGTCTATATAAAAATTGCAATATTGAAATTGTCAATATTGTTAGAAACCCGAGCAATATGAAAACAAACATTTTTAAGTTGAGAAGAACCGCGTCAAAAGAATATTATGTATTTACTAAATATTTTAATACGTAATAGACAAATATTAATACATATGAGTTTTTACATTATCCAAGGTCAGCTGCACACGTTAGCGACTGAGATCACAAAACATATTTTAGATAGTCAAATTTCAAGGTTTATTAGAAACTGATATAGTTTCTATCAGTAAATAATTCATTGCAATATTTTTCAAATTTCGCGGGTGATTTAAGTTGGCGAAGACAATCGAATAGAATACAGGTGGGCTAATTAATGCTTTATTAGAAAATTACTAGACAAACCGTGTACCCAAGCAGAAGAGTGGTCAAAAAATAGATTTAGAAAAATTATTGATAATATTACATTTCTATTCAGTAATTTTGCAGTGAAATATAAGTGAGTACACCTCCATATGTTATTCTATTGCGTCCACTGCTTCTAACTTTGTGTAACATGTATGTTTACTAAGTATGTATAATGTATATTTAAATATTACAATTATTGTAGTCCTTCTTTTGGAAATAAAATTCGCTCTTCTCTTGCCAAATCACGGTTTTATAGTTTTTTGTTACGACTACGACTAACGAACATATGAGAATATAAAATCTTTAAAAATAACTTTTTTGTCATCTGATCTCTACAGCAATCAGTAAAAAAAGTATGTATAAAAATGGGGTTAACAAAATTATTATATAATAATAAACGAACATGTAAATTACATAAACATATAATCAGCTCTAAAATCCGATTTCTTACAAGTTCAGCAATATTGTAATGGCACATTCTAAAATTATTTGAGCAAGTCAGGCAGCCAAATGTCATTAATAATAATAAATTTATTTATTATTATTAAAATTTTGGCCTATTTTTCCACGTTTACATGAGATGCTTCTCTGGCAGCTGTAATTTGAGACTATCGATTTGCACTAGCTATGGCTTCAGAGTCTTCTTGTCGAGCTACTGCAATTTGAGACTGCCCACATGTACTAGCTAAGTTAGATGAGTCTTCACGTCTGACTGCTGTGATTCTAGACTGTCCACTCGAACTAGATTCAGATAATACATCTTCTCAGTAATCTAATACCTCCGCATCCTCAAGCGCCGAAGTTTCTTTAACTATTACATTAATTTTATCAAAGCCTCTTCATGTTTTACCTCCTTATTTGCATCTAGAGGCAAATTGGAAGTCATAAACTCTAGATGCTCTATACCGAATATGGCTTTATATGGCGATTGAATAATGAAAGTGCCCTATTTTTCATAATTTTTCATAAATTGTACAAATCAAAGACCGTTTGACCAATTCGTAGTGTTGTTATCCTGCATCCACGAAGCAAACATCTTTTCAACATGCTAATTGACCCGTGCAACTTGCAACAGATCCTTGGCTATGGCTGTGCCTTGGTTTTCCGTGAACCAATTTACACTCAGGCCAAAAGAAAGCCTACTCGTTTATAACGGATTAAAAATTCTCTGGCTTTATCAAAATGTAGAATATATGGGGCACCAAACATAAAAAATATGTATGTCTCAACCTCCATGATTTACAGCTACATGAGGTGTCATAATATCAAAGACTTCGTCTCCATATAAGTAGTATTCCTAGGTTCTTCTCTTGTGACTATTTTTTTCGTCCCACAGACATTAATAACCTTGAATCGATTTAATCTTTTGTACTGCTTCTGTATCTTTTTTTCAACTGATAAAGCACTATCAGGAAGCACCCTCAACTTTGTCCACTTATTTGTCGTAAGTTTTTTTTTTCATAATATTGTAGTGGTTTTCTTCTTTTTTTTTCGTTTTGATACGAGGGACACTATTTATGTATTGAGAATTGGCAACACTGGTATTGCCAGGTGAAATTTGAAATTGTCATCGTAAAGTTTGACATTTTTGACGTTATAGGTAGTCAGAAAGTTTTGACGTGCGACCAATATTTGTGTTTTTTGCAGTGTTTAAAATTTCATCTCAGCCAAAATATGGAATTAACTCGCGAAAATTTTCGAGCTATGATTTATTATGACTTTCGATGTGGTCTAACTCAAGAACAGTGCATCAATCAACTGAATTCAACTTTTGGTGATGAAGTGCCATCCACACCCACTGTACATCGCTAGTACATCGAATTCAAACGTTGACGTAGTTCGCTCACAGACGAAGTTAAAGAAGGTCGTCCAAAATCGGTCGTTGTGCCGGAAAATATCGATGCTGTGCGAAAACTAATTGAAGAAGATCGTCATGAGACATATCAAGAAATCGAGAGATATTTAAGCATTAGTATGACCAGCATACATAAGATTTTGCACAAACATTTGTTGAAAGATGCTCAAAAAAATGCTCGTGTCGATTGGTGCCGTAAAATGATTTCAAAATACAACTGTGGTGCATCCAAAGCGGTATACAATATCGTCACAGGTGACGAGTCGTGGATTTATTCTTATGAGCCAGAAAGAAAAGGCCAGTCGGCAGTTTGGGTGTTTCAATGTGAAGCAAAGCCAACAAAAGTTGTTCGTTCTCGCAGCGTTAGGAAGCAAATGGTGGCGTTTTTCTTCACGAAAACTGGTCCTGTGGCAACTGTGGCTCTCGCAAAATCAAAAGATCGTTAATTCAGCGTGGTATACGATCATTTGTTTGCCTGAAGTTTTCGGTAAATTGAGAGAAACCAACCCAAAACAACGAATCATTTTGCATCATGACAATGCGAGCTCACACACAGCACATGCAACAAACGAGTATTTAGACACACAAAAGATCGAATTGATGGGTCATCGGCCTTACAGTCCCGACTTGGCACCCAATGACTTCTTCTTGTTTCCAGTAATTAAAGATAAACTGCGTGGACAACGATTTTCATCGCCCGAAGAAGCGGTTGAGGCCTTCAAAACGCATGTTTTAGAGCTACCATCTTCTGACTGGACAAAATGCTTTGAAGGGTGGTTCAATCGCATGCAAAAGTGTATAGATCTTAAAGGCGATTATTTTGAAAAGCAATAAAGGTATTTTTCATCAAATTCATTTGTTTATTCTTTCTATTCTCAATACATAAATAATATCCCTCGTATATCTAACATTCTTTTTAAAAATTCTTCTTTCTATCTTGTTCCTTGAGTTAAATCTGTCATGACGAATACCTATTGCAATTAATGTATTTGTTTTGAAAGTTAATTGCCAAATAAAATTGCCAGCGTGCTTAAGGTAAGTGTACGCGGATGTGTGGGGCGGCGTGGTTGACCAAAATGATTCCAGTCTAGAGTTACTTATTTTTCATTTACCAGCTGGTTTTGCGTTAATGACTCTTCTGGGAGCAGCTTAAATGCATATACTGTACAGTTAAATTATTTTTGTTGCTAATGCCGTAATTATAAAATGTAACATTTCTAACAAAATTAGGAATATTTGTCTTTACATACAACAAGCACTTGAATAAGAGGAGTTAACATTTCTAAATCCACAATTGCCTAGTAACACTAGACGCGAAAGGGGAATTTGGTCACTTCACTGATTGCTTTTGCAAATCAAAAATTCTGCAGATCAACGAATTGCCACATAATTACAAAATCCTATAAGACATTGAAGAGTGATTGTAGTTCCTGCAATAATTTCTGATAATTATGTTAATACATTATTCCTAAAATAATATTTACAAATCAAAAATTTTGTCAAATGTTCTATTTAAATAGTAAGTACAGTTAACATTCACTTGAGACAAATATACAGTCGAAAGCAAAAAAAAGTAGACAAGAGATCTCGTACTTTGTAAACCTGGCTACTTACTTGTCATTAGTGTCAAGTCATTATTCTATGGAATATCAAATAACTATCAGAACATATTCTATCTGCTTAATACCAATCAAAATAATAATTAAAAGACATCATGAATATGCTTTAATATCTGGTTATAGAGTCGTTTTTGTTTAAAACTTCTTGCAATATTTGGAATAGAGTTATAAAGGTTGGTATAAATATTTTGATTTACATTCTCCCATGCTGAACTATTTCTACTAGTTCTTGTCTATTTTGAGTTCTGCGATTTAATTTCTTTATTTCTTTGATCATCAACTCCCACACATTTTCGATAATATTTAAATCAGAACTTCTTGGCGGAAAATCCAACACATTGATGTTATTTTCTCTGAACCATGTTTTCACTCTGTCCGATGTATGTATGGGGCAGTTATCCTGTTGAATTATAAAATTGCGATTTGGAAAAAAGTAGCTCCACTGAAGGCAACATCACATTACTTAGAATGTTGATATAAGTCTCTGAATTTAAGTTTCCTACTATTTCCCATAACATACCAGTCCCATCAATTGAAATCCAACCCCAAAAGCTTACTTTGAAATTTTCTGGATACACATTATGTATTAATAAAGTTTTCATCAAATCGAGTACCTCTTGGTCGGTATACATGAATCGGTCCATTTTTCTTGCTTTGAAATAATTTTTCATCTTTAAAAATTACAGTTTCCCAAAAGTGCCTGTTATATACCAGATGTTCAAGTGCATATCCTACACGAGTGAGTTTCTTTGTGAGTCGCATTCAAATTAAGTTTTGCGACAGTTTGATGGCACCGCAAATTAGCTTCTCTAACTCTTCATCGGGCAGTAAAAACAGAACCCGGGAAGTTACTTACGTCAGCTGCAATCACTACTGAAGAAAATGGATTTTCAATAAGTACATTTGTGAGATGGCGGTCTTGCTCAGCTGTTGATATTCTTTTGTGGCCAGAACCAGAAATTCTACAAATTCTATGGTGATCTCGCCATTTTTTTAATAATTTTAGATGCTGTGCATTTATTTATATTATTTTTTTCGCAATTTCACGTATTTTGAAACCGTTATTCAAATCTGTAATAACACTGACTTTAATATATTCATTTATGGAAGGCATTTTGGTAATAGTTTAATATCAACTGTAAGGTTGTCAATTTTGATAGATAACCAAATTTTGGCAAGTAACTTTGAAGCCGCTATTACACTAATCATTTTGAGAAAGTCTATGACAGAAACCTGTATTTTTGTCTACTCTTTTTTGCTTTCGACTGTAAATCAAAAAAATAAAATTTTCATTTTCTTACTTTTTCTGGTTTCCTATAAGTTTTAATGGTCACTCGTAGTGACATATTCTTGTATTTAATTTTTTTTAATATACATTTATTATACATCACAACATACAAAAATATAAATATGTAAGTGTATAAATAAGTAAAAATTAGTCTATGAATAATATCTTTGAACTTCGTCCAAAATTTTTGCTATATTTTCTTCATCTATCACCAAGAATGTTTTGGCAGCCCTGCTGAAATAATAAATTTCACCAGTGTAAATATCAAACCACAACGCGTGAATATGTAATTCGTTTGTTTCTAGACGTTTCTTCAAGAAACCATAACTAGCAATGTTCTGCAATTGTTGTAACGTATTAATTTGCGATAATTTGTCTTCTAAGGCGAATTTATTTTCGGGATCAATGTAGGCGACGAACTTCCTTAGAGGCGTCTCTGCTTGAAATAGTAGAGGTTTGGAAAAGTCGGTTAATTGCAATTGTTGATACTTGTCCAAGCTTGTCAGGGCATGTGTACATAGCCATGCTCGCAAAGGCGATATTCTTCGATTAGTCTGAAATTAAACATATTTATGCATTTAAAATATCGGAATGTTTTAATTTTAGACATTTTATGCAAATGTAAAGTGCTAAATAAATCATATATCCTTATAATACCGGATCATTAAATGCAGACATAACATACTTTGAATGCTCTCTGGCCTGGTTTAGCAACAGAAACGTCGAGAGAAGAAATTACTCGAAAATTGACAACACACTGAGAGAAAGAGATATCTTTACCCCACTGCTATCGAAATCTTAAATTAGAAATTCATCCAAATAGATAAGAATTCCATTGGAACTAATTCGGAGACACAGTTTGACTGTTAAAACTCCGCTACCACACAAATGCATAAAATAAATAATTTCGACATCTATGTTGTCATGTTACCCTCTAATTCTAATGTTCTAAGAACTTAACCGTACATGTAAGTAAACCACCATCACAAACTTATATAAACATGATTAGGATATCGGTCCGTTATCTGAATTCATTACTCTCTTTCTGCTTTTGTATATATACGTACATACATGCTTTCATAGCTATCTAATTCGCTATAATTATACATACAGGTGTTTTATATGCTTGAGGCCACTTACTAAAACATCATGACCTGTGTCCAAAATATGGTGAGCCACACCAGGCTTCTCTGTCATATTAAATCAGAAATGAGCGACGTGTCTCTCTAACGAGTGCAATCGAACGTCTAGTCTGTCTGATATTTTATTACAATTAATTTTGTAAATTCCAGATCTGTGTTCCAACTTAATTTTATCTTTCGGAATGCCCAAAGGATAATAGAAGGATACACCAATCATGTTATGAGTTTGTGGTGTGTGGTCTGTGGTGTGGTGTAAATGGGTATCCTAAAACCCTTATCTAAGTATGTGTCTCTGTTAGAGTTCTCAGAACCGATAAATCTCGTATGGCAAAACTCCGCCTGCTAGCCGAAACCATCTTTCATTTTGAAATCTCACCAGCAATTACTCTTGCAGTATTTATTTTATTTTCCGAATCACAAGTTTAATTGTGAAAATATATTTTCGACCATTTCAAGGGCGTAGTTAGAATTTTTTTTAAATTGTTATAGTGTCGTTATTTTTCAGATAATTTTCTAATTTAATTTTTTAATTTTTTCTCTACATATATTTTCAGAAAAAGGACCACGCTATCATATTCCATTCACTTTGTTTAATAATTCAAAAAATAATTGCTTAATCGTTTTAAAAAATAAAGTCAGGATTTGGAAGAAACTGAATGAGGTAGTGGACACTCCCCCTTAAATTCGCACAATTAACAGTGACATGAGTACGTCCTGTTAATTGTCTTAAGCAATACTGGAAATAGTGTAGGTTCAAATCAGTGTTGGTCTGTGCTGTACAGTGTACAGGTAATGCGACTTTTAATTAATCACTGCCACTGATAATGTGTTGTCAAAATACGTTTTTAGATTTTTATACATTAGTGTGGTAACGGTGTTTTTAGTGTATGTATTTGGTTTAAGAATTCCTGTAACATTAAAACATTTTAAATATAAAAACAGACAAACTGGGTGAAGTTTAATTTTTAGTTGAATAAACGTGGTTTAAAGAACGTATATATTACTGTCTGAATATTCTTAAATGCTAAAAGTGCAGTAATAAATTGTAGAATTTTATCTGTTACTTCAATAAATAGTAAGTGTTAATGATATCTTCGTTTTATGCGTTCCTAAGACGAAGATCGGCTCAAAAGCAATTGGGGATTTCGTGTGAGGTTATTTTTTAAGAGAATTTTTTTTTATATGCGGTATAAATCTAAAAGTACAGTACAGGAAGGCATTGCCACTATTAATGCTAGTCTTTACAACTGACAAGGCGGTATAATCAAATTTACCTATAAATTTGTGAACTTTTAAATTATATACAAGTGAGTCATTAGTAGCCGCTTCTTCGATTGGCGCATATTTTAAAAATTATTTAAGCTCTCATGCACTTCCGGTTTCACCTGAAATTTATATAAATAAGTATTACTCCGCATCTTTTTGGACTTTCTACTACCTACTGTATTAAACTGCCTATTCAACTGTATTTCTTTCTCAAAATTGAGCCAAAGTTTTTGAGTTTTTTTTAGAAATATCTAACCAAAACACTTGTTCCAAAAAAACATTGTTTTTAAAAGTGAAAACATTAATTTTGGTTGTTTGTATAGCCACGAAAATTCTACACCAATCCTTCAAAAAACTTTTTTTTTTCAAAGCTACGTCCAGAAATTTTCACATAATAAAAATTTATTTTTTTAATGATATTTTATTATGGCATTTTGTACCTTTTTTCATTCTCTATCATTTCTATTAACAATGTTGTATACCTATCTTCATTAATTGCTGAGATAATCACTATAAGAGTAATGAGCTGTTAAATAAAGAACTACGTGTGTTGTTGTTTTCAACACCCAAATATTCGTTCAACTTATGGGATGACCAGATCGAGGTCTGACTGCCCGAGTCAACTGTCAAGCAAAGTAAAGGTTAATTCCAACTATCCCAAAAGTAATAATGTTATAGACTGAAGCGTCTCGCATTAACAACAAAATAAAAGAAAGGTTAAGTTTACTGACATATTTAAAGATACCAAATGAATGGACCAATGCTCGCATTCTTTCATTGTTGATCATAAGAGGTGGCCTGTGTCAAATTATAAATTGATGACGTAAAACTTTGATGGAAAAAATTCATTTCTAAATCACATTTTCACGTCTTCTTTGGTAGTAAGCACCGTTTGATAACCAAAATGAAAGAAAATTAAACCATGAACAAAACACCACGAAATAGACTTTGAAGAAACGATGTTTTTTTTAGGTATTGTCAAGTGCAACTTATACCAAATGATACAGAATCTTCTTTGCTATATGTACTACCAAAATTAATGTTTTTACATTTAAAACAATGCGAATAAGATTTGGTCAAAAATTTCCAAAACAAATTAATAACTCAAAAACTTTTGGTTCAATTTTGAAAAAGAAAAAACAGTTAAATAGGCAATTTAAAACAGTATTAGAAAATCTAAAAATATAAAAAATTAAGTTTTATGCATTTCCGGTGAAACCGGATGTGCGTTAGAGTTTACAGTAGTATAAAAGGGCAATCAAAGAAGGGGCTATTAATGACTCATCCTATATACACAGAAAGAGATTCGAAAAATTGTCTATCCCGTTTCAAAAATACATGACACATATTTCTAAATATCTTAATTACAGATAAATTTAGAATATTATTCTAACAACGCGTCACAAACAGAGCCGAAAATCTCCTAACTCTGACACTTATTCCTGGAAATTGGCTGGACATATTTATTTCCCTAATTTATGGGCTTGGGGATATCTTCATTAAGAAAGTGTAGTTAATAGTCATATTAATAATTATAATATACACTAATACAATAACACTTACCAATGATGCAAACTCAGAATCTTGCAATTTGTACAACAAATTAATCGCTTTGCAATCACTATGACCGCAAACTATTATATGCCTTATGTCATTAACTATGCAACCGAGTTCCAAAGCTGCTGGTTCATTCGTTGTTAGTTCATCCATAAAATGTTGAGAATGTGGAATTATGTTACCCGCATTTCGTACTGAAAATATAAAAGCAAATAGTCATTATAATACGTATATATTTTCAGTTAAAAAAAAAAGTATTTAGAAAATTCCTAAACCTGCTTTAGGCAAGTATTCAGAAAGAATGATATTAATGACATTAGATAAACTCTTTGAGATGCTTAAAAACGATAGATAAGACTTGATAGACAATTACTAGAAAGTGTATATATATTATTGCCTGACGTCATTACGTAGTGAGCAATATTACTGTAAATATGTAAATATTTTTGTGCATATATATACCAGAATTCATATACAAATGCAAGAAAGGAAAGAAAGTCGACGTCAATCAAATCAGAATAATGATTTTTATTAAATTGTACTAAATATACAATAAAATTCATTCACGTCTGGTAGTATAAAAATACAGGACTAAACGCGATATAACCTACGGCCATGTATACATTTCTAGATATCTTATTTACCGATTAATTTGGAACATTAAGGGTCCAATATAATGGATCTGTCAACAATGGAAAAATAGCAGATTTTAGATGCAAGATATTTTTGTTGATTTTAAATTTGGGGAAAACCTTTCAACGTCAACTTATTAAGAATTTAGTAATCTACCCCGCTGAAGAATCAAATTTAGAAAAAAAATTATCGGGTTAAAGAAAATTAATTAATATGTCAAAATATTAAAAACAAGTTTTCTCAAAAATCCTTCGGACAGATGCTTGTAATTTCATCAAAGCATTTAATAGGAAATTACTATTATTTGAATGCTAACTTAAATATAATAATGCTTAACAATTTCCACTGTTAAATAACTTTCCAAACAGCCAACCTAAGATTTTTTCGATATATGCCAATCATATAAACAAACTTTATAACTCCATTTGATAGAATTAGTAAAATATGATAAAATGTTTGAAATATTTTCATGCTCATTTTATGCTGACGTGAAAAGTGTTCTTGAAAATCTGCAAATGGAGTAACTTACAGTGCAACAATGGAATGGAACACATTTTTGCATTGACATACACAATTTGTTTCTACAATGCTTATATCAGATCCGAGAAATATTCCAACTCAAAATATTTTGCACAAGAAGTAAGTAAGTGCTTTTGGATCTACATATGTTTGTTAAACATTTTTCTCGAAGATGACATTTTCAAAGAATTCATCACACGCTTCATTAGCTGACAACAATTTCGAAAACCAGTATAGATTAAAAAAATTAAATTAAAGGAAGGATAATAAATATCTCATTAATTCATCAATTATATTGACTGTTAGCATAACAATAATGCTTTAATTATCTTATATTTTTATTACATTTTTTAAAAGCATGTTTACCTGAAGATGGGCTGTATAGTTACACGTCATAAAAAGTGACCTGCGAACACCTTTATGTTGGCCAGGTCCGGACCAAATAATGCAAGTATATTGTTTTAGGTCGTCATATACAGGGTGTATTTGAAATAAGGGGACAGAGTATGATTAATGGAAAGATGTAATTTTATTAGATTCAAATCCAAAATATTTTGCGCAAATTCAAATTTTAAAAATTACAAAGATATTTTTAAAATATTCGTCGCGCCACTGCACTTTAATACGACTGTAGGCTATGGAAGGGTGGGTTAGTAAGTAGGAGTGTGAAGGGCGTGAAGGCGTGCGAGGTCAGTCTCCTTCGATTGTTACGTGTGGATGTTTCGACTATTGCTTACACAACACATGAACTGAAATAAATTATGTTTTTTTTTAATTTACTTGCGTCCAATTAAAATAAAAGTTTCTCATAAGTAGAGTTTGGCAAATTTTACAACACAAATTTGTTTTTGTGAGAAATAAGAAGTAAAAAGTCGTTGAATTTAATCATAATAACAGTAATAGCGGAAGAAAACGTAATATCTAAATAATCCATCTCAATAACAGAAATTCTCGTTGTTGAAAAATAAGATATTTTAACAGCTGATATTTCATATTAAGGTTGTTGAACTCTTAACATGAACACCTGTTTAGAAATAGTAAACAATGCTATCATTGGGGTTTTTATAACGTCTACAGCTGTTATTGCGTATATCTATGCGTGTTTATTTACTTCGATAGAAATTATTACGTCTCCTCAACCTGTGTGGAACCGTCGACGTCTGGCGCGATACGACATATAGACACATGCTAAATCCATAGGCGGCACATTAAACGCTTTTCGGGGGTTTTTAATTTTGGCGTTCGTGTCGTAATGGACTCACAATTTTTGGGATTTATATTCTACATAATTGCACCTTTCCATTTATCATACTCTGTCTCCTTATTTCAAATACACCCTGTATATTTATTTAATTTTTAATGTTGAACAAACAATTTTATTAGAGTGGAAAAATTTAACTCAGAATAAAAATTGTTAAATTTGCTACCAAATTAGGAAATACGACATTTAAGTGTGTTGGCATGGGTGTATAATCGACTTTACAATATTGTTTTATCCTAATTCTTGACTAAAATATCAAATTACAAGCAATAAACATTATGTTTATAAGAGCAAAGAAAACAAATTATATCTACAGCTATATAAGAATATTCTTATCAATAAGCCATATCTCTCAAACCCTTGATAAGAAATCCATTTTAAAAACAAGTAGTTAATGCACTTACTTCCATTTCTATTTGTCAATACCAAATAATATTAAACAGTTTATCGATTACGAAGAATTTCAAATATGGGTTAAGAAAAATAAATGCAGAGTATTATTTACAGAGTAACAAAGATTTCCACTTACAAACTTACTTTCTAAACTAATTTCACATATAATACGATAGTCTTACATATGTTAATTATATTTAACTCCTGTTCACAATTCAAATATTGGCTTTTTATTGAACTTGCTATTCAATAAATTAATATTATTTTAAATGAAGAAATAATATGTAATACAGATGGATAATTACTGATAAATATAGATATTTCTGAAAATAATGATTCTGGTAAGAATACTAAGACAAGTGTAATATAAAAATGCTAATTTTTTATAAAAACCAACTGAATCTTGAATGTTAAAGAAACTTTGACATCATGTAGGGGATTTACATCACCAATCAGAAAGATATAGGTAAAGATGTCCGTTAAAAATGTTGGAACTATCTCTCGTCAGATGATCGAAAACTATGTTTAAGACAAATGATATTTGCAGGTAATGTGGAATCTTCATAGTCGACTATTCTAAAACTTTCGTATATAGTTTTAATCGAAACAATAGTTTATTGATTCGTATTTTCTATCTTTATAAAATAATATCTTCTGCTCAAAAATCGCTTTACTCATTCACATTGTAAAATTATGTACATTTATTTCTAGATTTTCTACTGTCGTTAAAGATTATTAAGTTGACGGAAACTTATTTAGATTATTAATACACACTCCCTAGCATTTGGTATTTTCCCAGATCGTTTGAAACTGGGAATAGTAACTCCTACTTTGAAGGGCGGTGAGGACAATCTGATCCAAAACTGCAGACCCATTAGTGAACTTTCATGCTTTGCTAAAATCTTTGAAAGAGTAATGAGTGATAAGATTATAACTTTCTTTGACGAAAATAAACTGTTCGGTAGTAATCAACATGGTTTTTTGAAGTATAAAGTGAATACTAAAAGTAGTTACCAATGGAAACATTGTAAAATCAGATCCTGAAGTCACAATAACTAATACAACTATTGATAACAACATTTTCACTGTAAATAATAATGTTAGAATTTTGGGCTTAATTCTTGATGAAAATATGAGCTGGAGCCGTTATCTTGATGAATTAGTAAATAAATTAAATAAAGTTAATTACTGCATAAAAGTCCTAAAAAGTTATTGCAAAAAAAAACAGTTCTAATGACTATTTACTATGGGGTATTTATTTCCCAAACAAATATGGTATACTTTTTTGGGGAAATTCCCCAAATTCGGGCCGGATTTTCGTAATTCAAAAGCAAATCTTTCGAGTAATTTTTCTTTCCCTTTAAACAATCATGTCGTGGAAAATTCAGGTCAGCCGGACTTCCTACTGTCGCAGCTTTGTATATTTTTGAATGTTTAATTTTTAATTTTAAAAACAAGGAGAAATTTGATCATTTCCTACCTAATCACGATTACGAGACTCGATCTCAAATTATTAAATCCAATACATAGACATAGCATGTTGGAAAAAGTTCCATCCTAGTCCAGCATAAAATTATTCAATAGGTAAACTTCCTCAACAAATCAAAGGTATGACAACTCTTAAAAACTTTAAAAGGACTACGTTTAATCTGCTTGCCAATTTAGAGTTCTACACTATTGGCGAATTTTTAGAAAGCTAATTTTCTTGCAACAATTTTTATTTCAACAGATTTACATTTGTTAAGGGATTATTTCAGTCTGAGATTATTATTAATATAATTAATTTGTAATTATAATTTGCATTTATATAATAATATGCACGATTATCTCTTTTGACATGTTTCAACTCACATATGTGTATGTATATATATGTAGATATATATGTATTGCCTTGTGACTGCTTGAAGTGAAATAAATTATTATTATTATTATTATTTGAAATAAATTGATGTTGCCATCACACAACTTTCTTATACTTAACTATACAGGTGCTTCAGAATTATTTCAAATCGGCTTTTAAAAACTTTTGCAGATTTTACAAATTATAGTTAATCCCCGCCGATATTAGCAAATGAGTAGAAATTTGGACGAACTTTTTTATAAAAGTGTTCTTAAATTTTCTTGTGAGAAGGTAGCTTTACATTCTTTTGAAATTTGTATAAACTTCACGGGTGACAAGATGTTACTACCATTCATGCTACAAGTAGTAAAATTTGATTTTTTCGCTGAAGTAAATTAGCACTTTCTTAGTGATTTAATTGAAAATGTCCTTATAAGAAGTAGGAAAAGCAGTTTTATACATGATACCAACAATCACTCTTTTCGAGATTTTATATTACGTAGGTAGGTAAAACAAAGTATAAATAAAGGTTGGTTATTTTATCAATAAAAATTCTATCAAATAATATAAATATCTATAATATGAATAATATAATTGTTGATAATAAACAATAATATATCACTTTAGGATTTTCTTCTAGTTTTTATATATAGTTATAGACAACACGTCAATGAGATATTTCGATTTTTATTTCTGATTTAATAAAAATAAATTATATTCGTAATATTGTTCACAAATATATATAATAATTGTCTCTAATAGTACTAATGTTAAGCAATGTAAGTAGAATCGCTAAAGAAATTTTGGAAATAGTATCTCAAAATAAAAATAAATATTCAATAAATACTTTTAGTAGTCAGTTTTATGTACAAATAAAACACCTATTCTTAAAAAGTAGTGTGTATATGTGCACTATTTTCATATTCACGGTTCAGTAGCCAACAACACAATAAAATATATACACTATGACCTGTGTTATCATAGGTTAACATTTGTTTAGGTTTATATAATTTTAAAATTTAAATTAAATATGACTTACTGCAAGATATGCAACAAAAATAATAAAAATAAGAAAGTGAAGATGTTCTATTAGAATGCATTGTAAATAAACTTACCAACAAACATATCGCCTACATTGGTTTGGGTAAATCTCGTAGGTATCATCCGACTATCCATGCAGGTAAAGAAAACTGCTTTCGGCTAAAAAAAAATTCCTCTGATATAGATCACACAACATACACTATTTATTGTTTTTTTTCTAAACGTCAGCATTGCGTATTGTTTACTTATGACGAAATAAAATTTTAAACGCTGACTCACTTCAGGATTGTCTCTGACTTGTTCGAATTGTTTTACCATAGCTTGTTTACCGAAATCACGATATTTCATAATACCTCTTAAGATTCTATCCATTTAATAGTCAAGTAAAGGAAGAAGCTACGTGTTTCATTTAGTGTTCGTTCAGAGTGTCGAAACGTACAGTCGATTGCTAGTGTTGTAATGGAATTCTCTGTACGTCCATTCACTACACAGTTCGAAACAAAGTCGACGCGCAACATGATAACAATCCATAATGAATTGAAGTCGAATTTGTTCTTGAATTTGTCAATCAATAGGCGCTATTTCATGCAGATGTTTACTTTCACTCTTGATTGATGAGATCCCAAATATAAGGATTCACCTCTTTACAATGCCACTCAATAATTATTTAGTCTTTACTATTATTCATTCTTTTTATAGTCCTTGTGGTGCGCATATTTTATATTCCAATTTAAACGAATTAGTACCTATTAAGGATCTATACAATGCCATAAATAGATAGATTAACTCAGATAATGTTGTCTTACGTCTGAAATATTTAATTTGTAACTACTAAATACACATAATGCCTACGTAAATAACATATGAATTTTTCTATTATTATCTTTATGTGTAAATATATTTTATTGCTTAGGTTAGGTAGGTACATGTCAAAAATTTAGGTGAGACATTTAGAACACCACGTTCTTGTTCCAGCACTCGATTTCGACAGGTACTTTAATGTCTAGGTTTGAATTGAAAATTGCATGTTGATATTCTATTGTTTTAAAATAATAATCATTTATTCAATATGAGATAGGTAAGTACCTGCATAAATTATATGTTATTTCTTATAAATTCATAAATTATATAATTAAAACACATCAAAACACATGGGTATACATAGATCTGTATTTAGGAACGAAGCTACCTAGAGTTATCACCAGCCAGTGGGCGCTCAAAATATTAATTATTGGTTAACAACTATAGATATAGAAATACATAATTAAAAAAGTACGTTTCTTAAATAATGAATGGATAAGTAATAAAGTATGTCGAACCTTGTGCTATCCAAGATCTGCAGCCAAATAATAAGGCGTGTGCACCATATGACTTGGTTATTCGTATGTGCGCCCCAAATTTTCTATAAAAAAGTTGTTTCAAATTAAGTGTTAAACGCTTTCATTTAAATAAAATAAATTTGTGAATAGAAGTGATACTTCCGGTCCGAATTTTAATTTTTTTATCCAAAAATTATTCTAAATCCAGCTCTAAATACTTTTATACTCAATAATATACAGATTTATTCAGCATAAAATTATTTTGTGCATAATATGCGAGATATATGCAAAAAAAAGCTATTCGATAAAAGTGTTATTTCCAGTCCAAATTTACAAATTTTTTTCATACAAAAATTGTACCAAATCAAGATCTAAATACTTTTGTACTCTTGATAAATATCTTTTCGCAATACCTACCGGAAGTAGATTTTTACTCTTATCGAAAAATACTTTTTGCAAAAATCTCGCAAGTTATGCTTTTTAAACAGTTACATTAAAAGTATGAAAGTATTTAATGCTTGATTTTGAATATTTTTTGTGTAGAAGATATTTCAAAGTTCGGACCAGAAGTAGCACTTCACTCTTATTAAATAGTTACAATTACAAATTATACGTTCTAAAACTTTTTTTTTTGCCAAATGTGTTCCAAATTCACTTTTTACTACATTTATATTCTTTAGAAATTAGTTGTAAACTAATTTAATCTGTTCTTGAGAATAAGTCTATATTCGTAAATATGAAGTTTGATATTAAAAAGTTAGCCGTTTGGCCGCTATCGTAGTCAAAGAGTGAGAGAGAGAGAGAGAGCAGAGGCATTTTTCAAAAACCACTTTTTTAGGTATCAAGGAACTTCAAAACATGGACACCTGCAAAAATCTCGAAGTCAAAATACTACCTATAAGAAAATAATACTATAATCCGTATATAACAGTTTTGGTATTTGTTATGATTAGTAATCAATCAATCTCGATTATTTGATCCAATGTTGCAAAAGATATCTTCAAGGCTGCTTGCACATTAAAGATTATGCTGTGTAGTTTTGATTAAAACCTGCCGGAACAACGTTTTTTGGCCACCTCAAAACCAAACAATCCTACTAAATTTTATTAATTTAGTAAATACGGCATCCACAAATGTTATACTAATAATAATAATAATGATAATGATAACAAGGTACCTTTTGGAACAACAACAAAAAACAAGTTAAAGTTAAGAGCTAAATTATAGTTGCAATCGCAAGGCCAAGTTCAGCGAATACGGCTTTACAACTTAACCTGGTATATTGAACCAAAAAGTTGTAATATGATGATGAATGCCTAAGACTAATTTCGATGACGCATCACCACTGCAAAAATGAATGATGAATGAATATTTAATGTGCCATTCTAATGGTTTGCATAAAACAAGAAAATAAGAATTATTAATAACCTTAAACTCAATTTACCAAACATACTAAGTTCATCAAAATGACTACACTTATTCACTACCAACCTGTTCGGGTAATAATTTTTTTCATAGAATTACGAAAAGACGTTAGAAAAGATCAGTAGATAACCAGTTACACTAATATAATCCTACCTCTAAACCTTCTAGTGAGGTTATGGATATTCGTTCTGAAGGTGATCTTATGATATAAATGGTGGTATTGCTTTTAGTGAAATAATTTTATACAAAGTCAAACACAGAAGCTCCCTCCACACATATTCAACCATCGTGCACAGCTAAGTTTGTGCGAGATGAAATCGAAGTTCTGTTTGCCATATATGAACCTCAAGCAGCCGTTTTGTACTTTTACTTTCTTATACGTAGTATAAGACAGTATTGTGATGATGACAATTTTCGACCTCGAGATTTTTGCAGATATCCACGTTTTGAAGTCCCCTGATACCGAAAAAGTGTTTTACTTTCTTATACCTACGTAGTATAAGGAAGTATTGTGATGATGAAAATTTTCGACCTCAAGATTTTTGCAGATGTCGTTTTGATGTCCTCTGATACCGAAAAAGTGGTTTTTAAAAAATGTCTGTGTGCCTGCCTGTCTCTCTCTCTCTCTGTGTGTGTGTATGGCCGCGATAGCGGTCAAACCGCTACAGGTATCAATTCCAAATTTTGTATTTACGAATGTAATCTCCCTCTTGAGATCTAATTAGATTTTCAGTAAAATCGGCAGACCGGAAGTAGTAGTTAACTTCAGTGAAAAAATTGAATTTTGCCAATATTTCGTCAACTACTAAGTTTAAACAAATTTATATGTACTCAAAATTAAATTTGAGAAGAATTTTATTAAAAAAGTTTATCGGAATTCGTACCGGAAATAGGTCTTTTACTCTTATCGAAAATCAGTTTTTTGCGAATATTTCGCAAGCCATGCTTTTTATGCAGGTACATTACGAGTATAAAAGTATATAGAACTTAATTTTCAATAGCTTTTGTATAAAAAAAATTTCAAAATTCTGACCGGAAGTAACACTTTTACTCGTATCGAATAGCGATTTTTTGCAAATATATCATAAATTATACATTCTATATATATTTTGTATTTAGTATTTAGAACTGGATTTGCAATATTTTTTGTATAAGAGGAATTTCAAATCCAGACCGGAAGTAACACTTCTACTCTTAGCGAGTAGCCTTTTTTCAAATATCTCGCAAAGTATGCATTCTATGGAGATTTATTAAGAGAATAGAAGTATTTAGAATAGGATTTTGAATATTTTTTGTCCAAAAAAATTCTAAAATTTAAACTTGAAGTAACACACTTACAGGTTTATTTTTCTAAGATAAAATTATTTGAAATAATTCAGAACAACTTGTGTATTTGAAACGCTCATACGTATAAGAAAGTTGTGTGGTGGCCACACCTCATTTTTTTTTAAATGTCTCTGTGTGTGAATGTCTCTCTCTCTGTGTGTGACCACGATAGCGGTCAAACCGCTATAGGTATCAATTCCAAATTTTGTATTTACAGGTATAATCTCCCTCTTGAGATCTGATTAGATTTTCAGTAAAATCAACAATAGCGATTTTTTGCAAATATGTCGTAAATTATGCATTCTATATATATTTATCAAGAGTACAAAAGTATTTAGTGCTAGATTTGCAATATTTTTTGTATAAATGAAATTTCAAAATTCGAACCGGAAGTAACACTTTTACTCTTAGGGAGTAGCACTTTTTTTCTCGAATATCTTGCAAAGTATGTATTCTTTAGCGATTTATTAAGAGAATAGAAGTACTTAGAATAGGATTTTGAATAATTTTTGTGTAAAAATTCTTAAAATTGTATAGTTTGAATGGCCACACCTCATTTTTTATATGATTTTGTGTTACCTGTCTATCGCAGAGGGTTTTCTGGATGGTTTCGTTGAATTATATATCTGTAAGGATACAATTTCTTCAAATTTAGATAAGAATTGCGAATGTAGAAATAGACCTGTATGTGTATTGTCCATAACTAATCTCAGACTCTTCACACTATCCACAATTGGTATCTTGGAATTATCAATTTCAATATTAAAACTACGAGATATGTTACAACAAGCCTTCGCAGACTCGAAATGGATTACTTTTGATTTATCCGGATTTACTGTCAGACAATGTTCTGTGGATACTCTATGGAGATAACGCCAGTCTCCTCTATTAACATATTAGCAACAGCATGTCTAGTAAGGAATGAATATGTTTTTAATCGATCTTTGCACAGGTTATTTAAATAATTAAAGTCTGTATTAAAAATTTTATGGGAAAAAATAGTAATGCAATGAAGTACGTAATTTTATTTAAAAAATGATGGTATTTAATATTTAATTATTAAAAAATGGTAGTAAAACTGTCATGGGTGTGAACCATTAACAACTATCATAAAACATATCCAGCAATAACAAAAGACACAGTAATTGTATACCAATATTTCATTCAAGTAATATACAGGCCTGTTGCGAAAAGATGTCAAATATTTTTGTGAATTATAAGACACTAAAAATGGAAGTTATTTACACTATTCCTAATTCGGAAATCAAAAAATACATAGTAAGTTAAAAAAAAGTCTTTTTAGAACGAAACACGTGCATATTTAATTTTCCGTTCTAAACTAAGGAAAATGTGAATTTAAAGCTGGGAAATAATAGATGTGATAATATTACTATAAAATCTGTTGATTTAATATTTAAAACCTAAAGGTACGTATCTAAAGGATTAATTTAAAATTGTTACCAATGAAAAGTGTCTCCACTTTTAAATTTTAAAATAAAACAAATATTTTCAATCTAAGATTTATTTATATGTATATAATTTATTTGGTATAACTCTGAAATTTAATTACTTTCTAAAGGAGAAAATCATAAATTCAAGGTATTAAACAATACTTTTAATACCTCATTTACTGTAATTACCTGTCACATTAACTATAATAACTGGCTTTCTTTAATACTTGGAAGACCATATTTAGTAATTAGCTATTTAATATCCTGCTGTAAATATTGAAGTCATTTTCAAATCAAACATTCTGTAATAAGTAGATTTTTGTTAAAGTATGTTCAAGTAGAAAATGGTTACTCTAAATGTATTAATAATAATACTTCCAGTTTTAACTTTTTTAATTTTCATAAAATATTACTTGAAAGTGAAAAAAATTCGTATACAGCTTCGGAATGTACCCTCTCCACCAGGACTACCACTTGTGGGACACGTTACATATTTTCAAAACCCAACAGGTATGAACATGAAATAATTAAAGAGAAGTAATTTAATGATGTTGCATTCAATTTATTTCTAAATTCAGATATTTTAAACGATTTAACTATTCTTGCTGGCCAATATAACGGCTATTTTAAAATGCATTTTTTTGGAATCCACACAATTTTTATTACCGATGCTAAAAAAGCAGAAAAGTTACTGGGGACGACGAAACTATTACATAAATCTCTAGAGTATAATTATTTTAGACGTTGGCTAGGCACCGGATTATTAACAAGTGAACGTAAGTATTGCAAATATTATTTAACACTAATTTAGTATTTTGAAACCGCTTATGAAGGAGGGCTAAGCTAAATATATTATCATTATAACACTACAAGTATCTTTTCCCTGAGTGCATCCTTTTGCTTTTATTCGTGATTTGAATCTATAAACTTCTTGATGACCCTTTCTAAAGAAATATTCTTCATATTTTGTCTTAACTTTGAGGATGGTATATTGCATTTATTATCATAATTCAAATCAAAAGACTATTATAGAATCTAACTAGGTACCATCTGATAAGTGTATTTTGACTTTTTAAAAAGGTGTCAGAAAATATCATTTCAGAGAATATAGCGTGTTGTTTTACTTAGTGCTTGAAAGTAGCATTTCTCACAAACAACTAGAACGAACCTGAAAAGGTATAATAATATTAGTGGTGCGAAATAGACTCCCTTTAAAAAAAAAATTAAGCGTACAACCAGACGAGACCATATACATTTTATAAAGTAAAACATTATACATACGAAATGGCTATTGACGACATTTTTCTGTGGTGGAGACCTTTTCTATTTCGAAAAAACATCGGAAATTGACCATTTCTCAAAATCGTGTTTTTTAATATTTACATTGTCATATCTGCCAATTTAATTAAGCTATGAACTTGATTTTTTTTTAATTGGAGCACATAAATAATCGCTTCTAGAAATATCATTTCCATATCGAACATTATATAATGACATTTGTTTAAATATCAGTTTACCTGTTACTTCGCTACAAAGGTATCCACATTTTCACAGACAATTTTCAGAGACAATTTTGTTTATTTGTAGAAATTTTCATATACATGTTAATGTTAGAGGTAATTGTAGACAAAGTAAAGAAGAAGTTTTTGGGGGGAAATTCGACCTAGGGCCTATAGTTTTTTATTTATGAATATTTTTGTACCGCACAAAATTGAGGTGAGCCTCTATTAGGACTTGCAGTCTAGCTACCCGCGCTGCCAACGCCAAAGCAGGTGCGACTGCTGCTTAGGACGCGTAAAAGGGAGGTTTATTTTTAAATTAAAGGCCACTTAAGAATATTTTTTTTAGTTAATGATAATTAAAAAAATTCTTCGCCACTCTAACATTTATCCAGAAATTCATCACATTTATTACATCTCACACATTTACACTGATCACCACATTTTATGCCTTCTTTCACACAGTTGCGTTTTGTAGAACGGTAGAAGCTTAAACATTTTCGTACAATATTCAGAATCGGTTCTTGATACGAAAAAATTTGATTCCAACAGTCATCCGTTAAAGCCCATGCTCAAAATTTAAAATCTTCAAGCTACGATTCTGCAACATTACTGCAGTATCATATTTTTAAATGATGCATACATCTGCAATGTCAATACACATTGTTAAAGCCTTTCACTAAAGAATTTAAATCACTAACCTTAAGAAATGTTGATAAAAAGCATCATCAGTTGGAAGAAGCTCGGAAGATGGTTTATTTGTTTTGGTAGCCATTATTAAACGCAAATCATTCAGTTCTCGAATATTTTTAACCTTATACAATAGAAGAACATATCGCGTAGCTATTCGCAATGCATCCTGCTTAGGCAATGGCAATAAGAGTAATTTTGACAATTTTTCAAGGCAATCAATGTTTTCTTCAGAACATCAAATACGGTCCTTTTGCCAATTTTATAAAAAGCACTGGTAGTGTATAGCATGCTGTCAAACAGTGTATTGATGAAAGGCATGTTGTTCCCAAATTGTGTAGAATCGTATCTACCGAAATAAGGCGCTGTTTTGCACTGTGTCCGAGCTGCATATAAATTAGAGAATTAGCATGACGTGTCACTGGAATACATTGAGAAGTATAACCATGGTCAGACTGTGAAGATGAAATATTATGATGTCATGTATAACTCTGAACAATCTGAGTAAAATTTCACTTTAATCTCTCCACTTAAAATTTCTATGAAAAACATTTGTTTTCCACAATCATCTTGCTTTTTTCTACTAGATAATAATGACAGCAGGCCTTGTTTTCTCGGATTCTGTACTACAAATTTGTCACCCTACGCACTGTTTGAATGTATGTAATGAAAATTTTAATGCACATCGTTACACTTAGAAACTCCTAAATAAAATGGTGATAATCGCGTCATACAAAATATCTTCCAATAATGCTACCTTAAGCGAGCTGGCGGTGGTGTATCTATCTTGTCTAGTTACTACCTCATAAAGTCCTAATAGAGGCGCGAACCAATTTTGTGCGTTGCAAAAACACTCATAATTAAAAAGCTATAGGTCTTAGATCAATTTTTTTTCTCAAAAACTTCACCTTTATTTTGTCTACAATTGCAGCGGTGTTGCAAATGTAACTATCCGTTACTAAATTATTCATCACTCGATAAGATCCGAAGTAACGTATACTGGTTTTAAATAATCGTTACTTTTTCAAACAGTTACTCTCATAATGTATAACTTTTAGAATACATTCTTGTCCGAAATATTTTATAAAAAAATATAATTTAGAATAAATAACTTTGTACAAAATATTTGAATCTAACCAGTTATTGGTATTACTTGTATTTGAGTAGGTCGATTACATTATAAAAGTTTTGTTTGAACTTATTGTATTGATGCAATGTAAAATAAATTTTGTGCCATGTACTACATTCCACATTTATTTGTGTGATTTAATATCGGAGTCGGGGACTTTTATGGTTTTATGATTGAATATCTCGCCTATCGTAAATAAAATGGCTCCTTAAAAAAAACTTTAGGCTTTGGTATTTTACTTTTAATTTTGTTTGTACCATATATTAACTATACATATTCCTGCACCGCACATTTGAACGAGTAAGTACTCGGTAACGACTAAAAAGTAACGGATAATTGAATTCGAAA
The DNA here is from genome assembly GCA_963170755.1 of Amphimallon solstitiale. NCBI lineage: Eukaryota > Metazoa > Arthropoda > Insecta > Coleoptera > Scarabaeidae > Amphimallon > Amphimallon solstitiale. The sequence goes on along the minus strand of OY720679.1, from coordinate 61,590,032 downwards.
GTAACGGACAGTTACAAGTACTGAAAAGTAACTGAATCCAACATGACTATACATATTGTGGAAACAATTGTACACAAAATAAAGGAGAAGCATGTATATACAAATTACTGAAAATAAAAACAATCTACATATGAAATGGCTATTGACGATATTTTTCTTTGATGCAGACCTTTTTTATTTCAAAAAACATCAGAAATTCACCATTTCCAAAAATCGTGTTTTTTAACATCTACATCGTCATATCTGCCAATTTAATTAAGTTATCGACTTGATTGTTTTTAAAATTGAAGCACATAAGTAAGCGCTTTTAAAAACAATCAAGTCGACAGCTTAATTAAATTGACAGATATGAAGATGTAGATGTTAAAAAACACGATTTTTGGAATTGGTGAATTTCTGATGTTTTTTGAAATCAAAAAGGTCTGCATCACAGAAAAATATCGTCAATAGCCATTTCATATATAGATTGTTTTGTTATAAATATTATATAGGGTCTGATTGAACGCGGAAAAAAGCGACACATTTTTTGGTCGATTTCGCTCCACTATTGGTGATGGTTTGGACTTACATAACCCTTGAAAATCGGGTTATTATTATGAATCTAAAAATATATTTAAAACAAAAACAAAAACTGAAGAAATGACAAAATTAGTGATGTTTTTTGGAAAATACGGTGTTTAATAAGGCCGCCCTTACATTTACGAGTAAATACGAATGTCAAAACGAATAGAGTTGAATTCGATTTTGTTACAAGTTGGTAGAATTAAAAATGGCGGAAACTGAACTATTCGCGTGACACCGATGAGTTTATCGAAATTTATAATGCTATGGAGTATTTATAACACAAAAACTAAAGAATATCGAGATATTATCGCCAGGTATAAGGCTTATGAAGCAATTGCTAATATAATAGACATTAGTATCCATGCAGTTAAAAAATAAAAAAATTGGGTGTGCTTAAGACCACACGGCAGAAGTGAAAACTTCATCAAGGCGAGGTTAATAATACGAATTACAACTTCTTTTTTTTTCGTTCTATATTACATTTAAAAAATATGTATTTATTATTATTGTGTATACATTATTCTAGTACATTTCGCTCGGTCTGATCAAGTTTTCACTTCAAAAATTCATACGTACGCATGTATATATAAATATTATTATTCTCATACGAGTAGCCGAGAGTGGTCTAATGGTAACGTGCCGGCCTTATACCCGGGTGGCTCGGTTCACATCTGCACGGGGACAAGAATTTTTCAGAAAATAAAAATACAATATTTCCCGTATTTATTCTAAATTTCAATTTAATTGAAATTAAATACCAGTAGTTAGTGTTATAATACAAAGCCGAGCGCGACTCCGACTTTACCCGAACGAGCGTAACGTTCCGAGCGTGACGGCTCAGTCTCTTTCAGTGCCCAACAATCAATGTATTAACGCGCCCATAGAAGTTTTCACTTCAAAAATAATAAATTGCCCTCTACTTATATAATAAAGAGAAGAAAAGGATTAGTGTAGAAAATGTGTTGTAGTTCGGGCGTGCATAAATTGGAGGCTAGAAATGGAGTTAATCCATTTTGCGCTATAGGTATAGGTACCTGCTAAGGAGAACATGAATTGGACGCTAATAATCCTCAACACGAATTTGACGCTCTCTGGTACCTGTGTGCGAAAGGGACTTTGTCTTTTATGACGTAATCCAAAACAAAATGCATCTGTTATTTTATAAATTGTTTTGCGTATATACATATTTACAAATTATTCACATTGGAATGTACATTTGTAGATGCGTTACATAAAACTTTGTCGTATTTAAAAATTATTGAGATTAGAATAAACGTTATATACATAATAGTTCAATAAAAGCTAGAATACATATGAGCTGCAACATACGTACTGTGGGATCCCGAATTCTTACTTTTTCAGTTAAACTTTGAAGTTTCAAATAAGTTTCCGTTTGAAATTGTTTTAGCACTTCAATAAACGCAAATATATTAGGGTGAGTGCTTTTAATTGCGCGAATGCGTGGAAGATGTTTTCACGCAAGTGGTTTGTACAATATTTTTTGTACGAACATTAAATTAAAAAAATATTATTGATTAATGTCATTAGTATCATACCTAACTTAAGATAGATTACCTAATTAATTTAAGCATTTCATGTACTTAACTATTACTCAGCTTTCCCTAAAATTAAGTTATTATATTCTTACACATGCAAACATGACGTATTTATTCTTATATTTATAAATTTATAGTACATTTATTGCGTTTTTTTGGTTTAAATACAAAAAATTCTGAACTGCCAATATAAATGTCGATGTGGTCAAATAGATGGCGCTTGAATGTCGCTTAAAATGTCGTCAAATACATGGCGCCACAACTTTATTGGAAGAATTTTCAATTATTACTCCTATTTCCCCAACTTTTAGTGAAGAATAGTCGAGGGAAGTAGTATTTTATAGACTAAATTTTATTACTATCAAATTATTTGTTTTTAAATGTCACAAAGAGCCAGTGTTTTTTTCAATTTTATAGTCGCCTTGACCGGGAAAACCACTTTCCTAGTCGAGCTACACATGCGCCAAATGTCACTTTACAGGCGGTGAGTACAAAAAGTACTCTATTCAATTAATTCAATATAGGATACCTACGAGATAATGTAAATGTAATATGGTACTAGCATACGAGATCTCGTATACGAAGACTCGTAAATGTAAGGCCGGCCAAATATTTTTGACTCTGTATACATTATTACAAAATATAATGCTTGTACGATTTAAAGCAAACTATACTGTAAATATACCGTAAGCGTCAAATTTTAATTTCGGTTTGCACTTCTATCATATGCAGAAGATGATCTTATCAATGCAGCGATGCCTGCTTGCTAACAGTGGAGGGAGAGCAACGGAGTGGCGGAGGACCCCCACGCCTTACAAATGTCCAGTGTGGCAGCCTCGCTTATGTCTATCTTTAGTTTAATTCGTCGCGCTCTTTTCCACTTACTACTTTCCTATCAGAAATTAAAATATGACGACCTCGGTATAGTTTTAAACACATTATTACATTTTTATTAACAGCTCAGTTTCTTAGGCGCTTCCTGCGTAGAAATTTCGCTGTACTCTATATATATTTTGAAAATCAGTAATGAGAGGTACAAATATTTGTATAGACAACTTTATGTACAGTCATATAGAATATATGACTGTATATAAAGTTGCCTATATATTCATATAGATATGTGATTTCTTTAAAAAAAATAAAGTTAAAATTTGTTCTGAATAAACGATAAGAATAATAATCAGTAATGGGTGTCTGTAATTGATTGATGATTGATGTTATTAAGTCGGAAACTTGGAAAAGTCTTTCTTCTTTTACTAAATTTTAAATAATTTTTAAATTAGTTTTTCTCAGTGTTGAAACTTCTTATTATAATTTTCTGCTTTAGCTCTGATTATTATTTTATTAATACCTGTGGGTAAATTTTCAAAAAAAAAAAAGATGCGAACCCACGACCTCCCGATCTCTAGTCAGGTGCGCTTACCTTACTTGATATGAGTCAACACGATTTAAAAGGCTCGAACTCAAACACCCATGGCGGCGCAAAAGTAAGCGCATCTGACTAGAGATCGAGATTGTTAGGGTTCGAATCTCTTCCGTGGTGAATTTTTAATTTTAAAAATTTACCTAATTAATTAAATATTTATCAGTGCTAAAGCAAAAAAATATAATAAGAATTTATTCTTCATTTGTTCTTCGATCATAGGGGCACCTAAATATTTAACTTACAATATAAACATCTATTTATAATCATATGATCATGCTTACATGCAACGCTGTCATTGTCAATATGATAAAATAGCATTAATAACCTGTAATTTCGAAACCATATTATGTTAAAGTTGAATAGTATATGTCGATAATTTTCAAAGTCACTGTTAGAAAATTCTTTAAACTACGCTCATGGAATTCTAATATCAAATTTGACAATCAATTTGAATTCACGCATTGGTAGAAATTGCAAAACGTAAAAATCGCTAAAATGCAAATGGCGGCGGCGTAGATCAATTACAGACCCATTATATTTATACTCAGATGATAAACAAAATAAAATAATATTTCCGCATTGCATTTAATAGTTGTATACAGTATTTATAAGCTTCCTGCTTAGCAATTTTTTAAATTATTGTTTAGTATAAAATATTATTCAGTAAATGAATAACTTTAACGCTGGCTGGATTATGTCAAATCAATTATTATATACTAAAACTTATATTATTTTATTTTTCTATACTCTAGCTAAAAAATGGCGGAATTCAAGGAAGATAATAACACCGACATTTCATTTTCAAATATTGGAGCAATTTATTGACATCTTTAATTCTGCAAGTAATATTCTAATAGATAACCTAAATCATAAAGCTAGTGGCACCAAATTCGATGTTTACCCTTACATAGCTCTTTGCACATTGGATGTAATTTGTGGTAAAGTAAATAACGAGATTTTTTGCAAACATTTTGAAATTTGTAAATATTTCAGAAACGGCAATGGGAGCGTCTGTAAATGCGCAAATAAATTCGGAATCCGTATATGTAAAGAGTGTCCAAGAAATGAGTCGCATAATAAGAATGCGTCTGTTCTCGCCAATTACAAGATTTGATTGGTTTTATTACTTAACCTCAGACTATAGATCGGAGAAAAAAGCTTTGGAAATAATCCATAATCATACGACAGCGGTCATAGAGAAAAGAAAGGCAAAATTAAAAGAAAAGTTGGGTATTGATGATTGTACGGAAAACGCTAGTACTAAAAAACGACTAGCTTTTCTAGATTTACTTTTGCAATGCGAGGTAGATGGTAAACCTTTAACTGATATAGAAATTAGAGAGGAAGTAGACACTTTCATGTTCGAGGTAAGGAAACTTTCATAATTAATTAATAATTACTTATATGTGTAGAATTATTAAATAATTTTCTTCTTATTGAATACTATCGATAATAATGAACTATTAACTATTTTCTATAGTTTTATTCAGATTAGCATTAAGAGTGGCGTTTACCAACAAATAGAAATTTATGCAACTTATATTACTCGCGGGACGGTTAGACACCAGGAGGTGTTAGTAGGTGGAGGTTGACGATATTCGGTTTTATTCACAGATTCTATCATAGATAAAGAAATACTATAGATAGGAAACATAATGTATAAAGAATGAGTACTTACGGAACTGTTGATGTTGTTGATGTTTTATAATAAGCCAATTTTCGCTTGCCCATAACTCTTATATTATTATACACTCGAATATTATATAACTGTCACTCGCATTTAAGTCTGCAATAGCCGACCGATTCCGATAGATTTTCGTCTTCGCTAGGACCGGTAGAGATACCGTACAGTGGGGATAAAAACCTCGTGTAAAATGTGTGTGACAATGTTTACTGTTTAATATTTTTTATATTTAAAAATAATTACATAAATTTGATTTTTTCTTTATATCGTAGAGGTCGTTTTTTTTCTTTTGTGTACCAGCCTTAGTTAGTAGACATTAATCAAGCTCATGCATTTTTGTGGTTATTTCTAAAACACATAACTTTCTTAAGAACATAAATTAGTACAAAAACTGACCTTGACATTATAAATTTATGCCTTTCGCATCACTAACCCAAATTTGAGATTCTAAAATTACAAAATGAGTTTAGAAAACGCGAAACGGCGATGCCTTAATTTTCGATAGGTAAACGCCCCTCTTAATGATAAATATGTCTAAAAAGCAATTACATGTGCGACAAAAATTATATCTTTGTAAAAAATAAGTACATATATTACAAAATATAAAATAAGGTACATATTATTTAGAAAAATGAGCGCCTTTAGATATTTTTCTTTTATTCCCTTCCGTAGCATTAGATATAAAATTCATTTATGAATATGTTCTCTTTGTATGATCACAATCTAAATATCTTAACTACATTTATTCATATTTGCAAAGGCTTCAATTATTATCACTACAACAATAAGCGCCAGCTAATACAAAATAAAATATTTTTGTGTAGGTATATATCGTAGACATATTGTAAAGTCGGGCATATTACAAAATGCCTAGGTAGGTTATAAAAAGCCGGCACATTGTACACCAAAGTATTAGTGCGCAATTTGACTAGAGAGTCTCAGGCATTTTGTAAAATGGTAGATATATTGTAAAATAGGCTTAATTTACATACAATGAAACCAAACGTTATAACACACACATTGTTTTTCGATTTTCGTGGCGAGAGATTAAATTACTACATAACCTTATATTACTGAGAATGTGGTGCTGTGTTTTGCGTAGAAGTGGCAAAAAATGAGAATTTATTTAAAACGTTATTTTAAATAAAATGCAGGTATATATTTTATTTTCTAAAAATGTTCCAAGAAGCCGTAGGATATAAGCAAAGTGCAAGATTATGTAAATGAATTAAAAGCCTAAGATTAGGCGGTACGGAATTCATAGCTTTTAAATGAAAAAATGTAGATGATCCTACGATTAACGTAATACCGTTTGAGAAATATTTGGATATGACTGTCACAGAAGTACAGGACATGGTGGACGGGATAAAATGCTGCATCAATTAAATATAATATACCCCGAAGTGCTGCCGACATTTTTGTTTCTTTGTGCAAAGAAGAAGAGATTGTTCAAGATGAAGATTCAGGAATAAACCAAATACAGAATGCAATAGACAGAAATGGAAAAAAATCTGCAATTTATGCAGTGAAGAGATCATAGAAGCATTTTTTGTACGCAACATATAAAAACTGTGTACATCTTTCATGTTAGTAAGTTTCCAGTGGTTCATGCAATTCATCATCAAATATAGAATGCCTCCGTTGTAATTTTGAGAAAAATATATCCAGAAAAGGGCAGCTCAAAAAAATGACTGAAGCCTCAAACAAAAAAGTTAAACAACTTAGGAATTGGTACTTGTGTCGTGGTTATTGTTTCAAATTTTGTTAAGAGTGATTGAAGTTAAGAGTGGAGTATACCTAATAGAAACTTATGCAGGAATTATTAAAAATTGGTTTTCGAGAGGTGACATTCCAGGAAATGTATAGGTAACGACCAGATTCCACAGTCTAAGATCACCCTTCAAAAATCAGTTGCAAATCACTCTAAACTTGGTGGACAAAGTTTTCAAAAATGTGCTTCAAAGTCAAGTTATGTGATTGTGCAAAAAATGGCTTTATTCGTCAAAGTATCACACTAGTGTATCATGTATGAATAAATTAATTCATATATCATATATATCATATTATCATTAAAAGAAATTTATAGCTATATGTGCATTTAGTTTATCCCATGTTGTTAAAATAAAATCTATCTTTTATAGTTTTTCTTAGATGTATCATGTTTAGTGTAGATTTGGTTAGTAATAATAAAATGAAGCATGTTTGATCATTTTAATTTTCATTGTAATCTCCCCTAACTTCTATACATTTGTTACAACGATTAATTAATAATCCGATACCTTTGTAAAAGTAATCTAAAGTTTTGCCGTCAAAATGTTCTATAACAGCTGCTTGCAACTCACTGTCACCCTTAAAACTGCGTCCCTTAAGGTCTTCTTTAAAACTAGAAAAAAAATCACAAGCAGCCACATCAGAACTATACGATGGATGTTCCAATTCTTGTAAGCCGCATTCGCGGATGGCAGCTTGTGAAATGGCGGCAGCATGGACGGGAGCATTGTCGGGCAATAATCGCACACCTTTTGTCAATTTTCTACGACGTTTTGCACGAATACTGTCCCTTAATTTATGCAATAAAGACGCATAATATGTGCCGATTACACTTGTATTGCGCTCTTTAAACTCAATTAGCAAAATGCCCTCACCATCCCAGAATATTGTGGCCATCACCTCCTTCGTTGATTGAACGAGTTTCGCCTTTCTGGGACGACGTTCATCAGGTCGCCGCCATTCCATGGACTCCCTTTTCGATAGAGGATCGTAAAACAGAACCATTGTTTCTTCCCCTGTGACAATGGACTCCAAAATCGGTTTTGGGTCGTCTCCCCACATGTTTAAACACGATTGCGCATATTCGACTCGACACTCACGTTGGAGAGCAGAAAGAAGTCGCGGTACCCATCTAGCACTAATTTTATTCATACCCAAATGGTCATGGAGAATTCGGCGAACACTTGTTTCGGAAATGTTTGTCATCACTGCTAATTCCTTCACTTTCAAACGGCGATCTTCTAGCATTAAATGTTCAATAATTGAAATTTGTTGAGGCGTTATCACTTCAATTGGTCGACCCGACCGATCAGCATCTTCCAGGGATTCTTGTCCCAAACGGAAACATTTTGCCACTTTTTTACAGTTGAATGCGAAGGAGATGAATCACCGTAAACGCCGTCTAAACGCTGTTAAATGTGATAAGGTGTATGGCCTTCTTTTGTTAAAAATTTAGTGACCGCGCGGTGCTCAATTTTCGTTACTGCAGACATTTTCGTGCGCTAGTCACGTTGATTGACTGGTTACTAAAAACTACTAGGCTTCGAAGCGTCATATTTGTGTTGTACACCTCGCGTATGTGCATGCATGACGTGACGGAGTTTGAACAGGTTTGAACATGTATAAGCCTGTCAAGCCGAGGATTTATGGCGCCTACCTCGTAGTTTACTATAATAATCAATGGTCTGAAATCTTGCTGAAACATCTTAGAAACTATCAACGCAAAGGCTATCTACTTTTAAATAGATAAACAATCTTCCATGTAGTAGTTTTCTGTGATACTTGGCTTCAGTAATAATTTAGAGAAAGGTTTCTGTGCTAATGACCTAACCTAACTAAATATATTTTATATTAAAATTAAGGTACTATCTATGTCTTGTTTTTGAATATACGCATGTATATATGATTTTAATGATTTTTAGGGACATGACACTACGGCATCGGCAATTGCGTTTACTCTTTACTGCTTGTCCAGAAATCCCAAAGTGCAGGTATTTATATTAGAATATTATACTTACTTGAGACTTATTACATAATTTACTGTAATTTTAAAGTTATTGAACGTTAGCATGTGTTTCATGTTAAGTACTGTCATACACTACCAACCAAAAATTTTACCAAACCCAGTTGTGAAGTTACCTACCTACCTAAAAATGATAAAATTGCAAATAATTAACTAAGAGTTCAAAACTATTTTTATTCGAATTTCCTGTTTGACAAAATATCCAACAGTATGATACTGTAAACCTAAATGATAACTACTACCCAAAATAATTCTATACGTATACAATACATATGCAAACATACATTTTTAACAAATAAGGTCATATGTGTTATTAAAGAAATGAAGCATGTCTTTGGATTAAAAAAAATATATTTTTCTAAAGTAAAAATAAAAAGTTCGACATGATTTATCAAATTAACTGAATTAAATTTCAGATAGGCCACACATATCAGAAATTAAAATTCACGTTTGCGGTCGCACATTGTGACACCTACTGCTCTTTTTGCCACCATACCAAGACGAATGGTTATTGTTTGGACAATGTACCTATCTACGGATTTTAAAAGTTAAAAATCATAAATATAATCATGTATTTTTAGAAAAATTCCTATAATTCTGTCAAGTTTAGAAAATATCCATTTATTTTATATTAATATTATAGTCAATAAACAATTTATTTTTTTAGATAATCATTTTTCTTGTATGCTTTTTATTATTGTCACAACTCTGTACTTTTTATTTATTACATTAAATATTTAAATGATTTTCAAATTTAAAAGTATATTTTTATATTTCATAGTATGCCTTTTGAACACTCATTTTTATTTAAAAATTTTGTTTATGTAAGTATTCAGTGTTTAACACTTTTTGGATCATTACTAGTTTTAATTTGTATTTTGATTTGCATTGGTATGACGTCAACAAACGCTTAAATCTGCAAGACAAAATTGTGGAGAGAGCAAAAAATGGTTTTACAAGGTCGCAAGATGTCACTTAGGCGGTTTCAACCAAGAAACCAGCCGGGTGAAATAATGTTAACAAAACCATGAATCCCACACGTAGTAAGTACTATTGCTTCAGGATGATATAAGGGTGACTACAACAACAATTGCTGATATAACTAGCAAAAGCAGGATTACGTATTGCTGAAACTGTGAATGCATTATTATAATGAAGATGGAGGAAGGAATTTAATGTTAGAGTTGTTGTAGGACAGAGTTGAGCAAATTTTAATTGTATTTAACAATTAAAATTTGAAGGTAAATATTAATTGCTAACAAGAAAAAAACATTACCGTAATAAAATATGAAAAATATTTCCTTCTTTATTATATCAGAGTGAGCAAGATTTAATCTTCTTAAACATAAAAATAACATTTACATTTTTAGTTATTAAAGACGAATGTCAGAAAATTGTATATGGTCAACAGTCTTTAAGAATGTAATGCGACCAGTGCATTAAAGTGCTTGTCAATTATTATTTCATTAAAGCAACTTCAAAAAGGCTCAATAAAAAAAGATGAGATACATTTATTGTATATATCTCTCAATATAGGTTGGAATGCAAAAAGAACAGAATATTTTTAAGATCATCGCCTCTAGAGGCAATATCTGTATAATGATTATGTAAATAACAGTCATAGTAACACTTTCGAACATTTTACTGATCGTTTATTGTATGAATTGTTTGTTTTGTTGACTTGTTTAATGACTGTGTGTATTGACATCTTTCTAATATGGAGAGAAAAAATGTGTTTTAGCCATACATTACAAACACCATACAATAGCAAATGCTAAAGAAATTATTTGTTTCCGCACACGTTAAATGTTTTTCATATCATAGTGTTAAATGTGCTTTAACACTACTCTATAGTAAGAGAATATATTCAATTTCAGTAGATACTTCAAGAGACACTAACAGTGTTGAAAAATATTCTTGAAATGCATGGCAAAATTTGTTTTAATCAAGAACAGGTTTTTATAAAACAGTTTATGATATACGATTCAACAATTCTATTCTAAAAGAACTAATAGATATGATAACAAAAATTAGTATTGAGAGCGTGATTTCAATAAGTCAGGCGGTTTTGACATTGTATAAGAAAGTATTTTGATTATGAAAATGTTTGACTTCAAATTTTTTGAAGGTCCAAATTTCGAAGTCTCCTGATAACAAAAATATTTTTACAATCATGCCAGTGACTGTTTGTCTGTCTGTGACCACTGTCAAACGGTTACAGCTATCAACAGCAACTTTTATTTTGAAGAATTGCTCTCAAGATCTAACTAGATTTTCAATCAAGTTGGTAGACCGGAAGGTTTACTTCAGTGAAAAAATTAAATTTTACCAATATCTCATCAACTACTAGAAGATGTAGGTAAATTTGTAAAGTCTACAAAAGTGTTGTCATCTTCATAATTTTGCAACATTCCTGAAGTAACTAGTGCTATTCCACATTATTTGAACCGGATGCGTTACGTATAAGAAAGTTAGTTAAATAAGAAAATGACAATAATTAGATATAAATATGTATTTAAAATGTAAGCTATAATGAAGCAAGAATAAGAATATCATGAAATAAATGTGTGAATAACAAGTAGAGGAACACTATTTAATCTATTTAAAATAAGTAACACTTGTTCCTAGTATGTATTTGATATTAACGTTGTGTGGTTTGCCCAAAAGAATTTATATCCACCGCCGAGTAGAACTTGTTTGTCTAGAAATCTGTCATAATAATATATAAATTGTTAACAGTTACATTTACAGTGAAATGAAAATATTTCCAGTACTTGTAAATTACATATTATAATTTCAGGAAATCGCAGTGGCTGAATTAAAAGAAATATTCAGTTCCAACATCAATGGAAGTATTTCCTATACACATTTGCTGCAAATGCAGTACTTGGAAAAAGTAATAAAAGAGTCGTTACGATTGTATCCGTCAGTACCAATATTTGGGAGACAGTTACAAGAAGATGCCGAGTTTGGTAAATTTTTTGTACATGTATTATATTTATCTCATTAAAAGCTCTCTGTCTATCAAATTTTAAGGAAACTAAATTATTATTTTAGATGGTGAAGTAATTCCGAAAGGTGTTACTATTAGCGCATTTGCGTTTGGGATACACAGAGAACCTACTTCCTATCCAGATCCCGAAAATTTTGATCCAGAAAGATTTCAGAAGGACAAGCAGAATTGTAGAAACCCTTTTGCATACGTTCCATTTAGTGCAGGACCCAGGAACTGTATAGGTTAGTTTTAAATGTTAAGATTTATTTTTTTTTCCATGTTGAACTAAACTTAGTCATCATATTATCTTTTCTTCAGAGTTTGCAGTGAATACAATGCTAACTAATTGTAGTGTTCTTGAAGATTTTTGATTAGCGCAAGAGTATATTGTCGTACTCTATTAGTGAATAAAATCCTTAAAATTGCAATTTTTTATTTATTAAATACACAAGATTAATAATAATAATAATAATAATAATAATAATAATTTTTATTAAATTCAGTGGTGTAGATATACATAGAATACGTCAAAAATCTGTCACATGAATTCAAAAGACATACAAACATAAAAATGTATAAAAAAAATATGGTAAATCCATACAACCTTATACCTGATACGGTACAGTTAAAAACTCCTGAATGGAGTAAAATGCTTTGCTTACGGTGTAATTCGTCAAGTTTCGTTTCAGTTGGCTGTTAGTCATTCTTTTCACAGTGTTCGGGACATGATTGTATATTTTCATACACTGCGTCAGGATTTGTCTCTGCACCCTAGCCAGATGCGTTCGCGGCTGCAACAAGTCATTGCGTTCATTTGTCCTAGTATGCTGTGCATGATTCGCCTCATATTTCTTAAAAAAATCATTGTAGTTCGCCTTCACAAAAATTACTGCCTCAATGATATAAAGAGACGCCACAGTAAGTATTCTGTTTTCTATAAATACCTGTTTACAGGAGTCACGAGGTTTCAAATTGAACATAGCACGTACGCATGCTTTCTGTAATTTAAAAATTCTACCACTGTCCGCAGCGTTTCCCCAGAACATCAGGCCATATCTAAGGCGAGACTGCATACACGCATAGTACACCGTTAAAGATGCTTCCACACCGACATCTCTTGCAATCACTCGCAATGCATAGCAAAAACTGCTCACCCGTGCCGCGAGAGACTCAATATGAGGTCCCCAGGAAAGTCTACTGTCAATCTCGACACCAAGAAACGGCACCCGATCCGCACACGCGAGCGTTTCCTCCTCATGTCGGACAATCAGATTCCCCGCACCGGCGCAAAAAGACATTAGTCGAGTTTTCTTGATATTTAGCTTCAAATTGTTACTTAAGCAAAAACAAAAAACAATGATGGATCCTCTTTATTCTTTACAAAACTTTTTTAATTTACTCTACGGTACTAGTTTCGACATTGTGTCATCTTCAGCCGAGAATCTAAACAAAAATTAACCGTTACAAAAATTTTACCACGAATAGGTATGTATTAAAATATCAAATGCAAAAATTACATGTGTATGATACTCACAGTCAAATGGTTTTCAAATTATCTCTTATCATAAAAATTAACAGTTAATGTATGCAGATATAACTATGGATTTAACAGGATCTTTCATATTAAAATATTATAGATAAAAATTTTTTAGATAAAATTACACGTACAATATCAAAAACACAAGTCACGTGACATGGTGGACAATGCACAATATAACATGAAGCAAATAAAATACCATACAAGGTCATGCACGCTACTGATAAAACATAACAATAAATAAGTTACTATCAAATAACAAACAAACTAGAAATCGCATAAGTCAGCTTAAAAATGTAAAAGACAGCAATCCAGGCAACCAAAGATGCAGGACGTGTTGTCATATAGTTTCTAAAAATGAAAAGAGTGGTTTGTCATGTGTATATACTTGATCATTTAATAAATTGTAACGATGTTTGTGTCTTTCAATCTCTAATGTTTCTAACAAGTTAAGTTTTAAGCCTTTAGATTGTCTATGTAAAATTGAAATATTTTGAAAGTCAATATTATGTCCAGTTTCAAGTCGATGTTTGAAAACATTTGAAGTTAATTGATTTTTGTGTTCATACAATCTGTTACATAATTGTCGTCCAGTTTGTCCTATATAAATAGAGTTACACTGAATACACTTCAAAGAATAAACACCACTTTCTTCTAGGATGTTTTGTTTGGGTTTTACATTACTTAAAATGTTATATAGTTGAGTATCTGTTTTGAATGAAAGTTTAATGTCAAATTTGTTAAATATTGGTTTTAAGCCAATAGTGATAAAGTTATATGGTAGAGACTTATATTGTATATTATGTGAAATATTGTTATTTTTATTATAAAGAGGGTCCTGTTTTAGAATGATATGTTTTATCAGTTTATTAATTGTGTGAATAGGGAATTTAAAATTTGTAGCTAATTCATAAATATAATTAATTTCTTTAATTTTTGAAGTATGGTCTAATGGATATGTTATCGCTCTGTGTATATAATATTGAAAAGCAGACATTTTTTGTGATATACAATGATATGAGTTGTATGGGATTACAGTTGTAATAGATGATGGTTTCCTATAAATGTCTATGGTAATGTTATTATTACACTTCGTAAGGGTGATATCGAGAAAATTTAATTTTTCTTCTTTTTCTATTTCAAGTGTAAATTTCAGGTTATTATGTAAATTGTTTAGGTAACTGTGAAAATTGTGGAGTTCATCTATAGTACCCGACCACATGCAAAAAACATCATCCACATATCTTAACCATTTTATTATCTTATTGTGAAAAGGGTTATTAGAGTTAATTATATTAGTAGTTTCTATATCGTTCAAATACAAATCCGCAAGTAGTCCTGAAAGTGGCATGCCCATTGGTAATCCGTCATTGACTTTATAAAATTGATCATTAAATTTGCAATAGTTTTGATTTATTATAAGTTCTAAGATTGACGTTAAATCATTTACTTTAGATATATCTGTGTATTTCTGGGTAAAGATATTTTTAACTATTTCTAATGTATGATTTATAGGGACATTGGAATATAAATTTACTATATCAAAGGAAACCATTACAAAATCTGTATCTAAAGGTGTATTTGTAATGTTATTCATGAATTGTTGAGTATTGTTAACAGAGCAGGTTGATGTAAAGTTTATTTCTTTAAAGACTTCTAACATAATTTTTGATAAATGGATAGCAGGAGAAGAATAATATGCAGTGATAGGTCTAATCGGTATATCTATTTTATGTAATTTAGGTAGGGCATATAAAGTTGGAATTTTTGGGTTCATTGGTATAAATGTATTGGAGTGTGGTGAATACTCTAGGAGTGTACCTTCACACTGGTTAATAATTGACTTCGTATTGCTAATTACAAGTTTTAAAGGATTCTTTTGTAAAAGAGTGTAATTGTTATTGGAAATGAATTCTAAAGTTTTATCTATATATGACTTACGATACATGACAACCGTGCCTGCGCCCTTGTCCGCCTTTACATAAATTGCGTCTTGCACCTCCAACTTAGATTTGATCTTTTTAATAATTCTCCATTCCTCCCTAGATTTAAGTGATATGCTGTGATTTCGCTTTTCTTTATTTCTTAATGTTGGAATGACTTCATTTCGTATCCTATTTTTCTCGGGATGCCTCTCAATCGCACATTGTATATCGATTGAATTTAAAGGATGAGATATTTTCGTTGGGTAAAGGGCATATTTGTGTCCATTGTTAAGCAAATCGATCTCTTCCCTTTCAAAAACAATGTTTGTGAGGTTTACAAATTGTTGTATCGGTTGTTCATTGTTGTCCCCATGATGTCGTAATATTGATATGCCTTCTGTAGGAGTAGAAGGATCGGCTCCTGTGACTGTTCTGTTAATGGAGTTCGAATTCATGTGTGTGTTCTGACATTTCTTGTTTTTCCTCAGCGACCTTAGCTTGTTGTTCTTACGTGAAAGATCATCTTGTTTGATTGAGAATGCACGTTCTTTGGCATCCAATATAATTTCTTCTATCTCCAAATAATGAAACATCTCTCTAAGGTTTCTGTGTAACAAAGTCAGTCTATCATATAGCCTAGCAATGGTAGAATGGTGTTTTCGCTTTTCTTTAATGAGTAGCTTGTGTTGAATATGTTCCTTCTGTTTAGTTGTTAGTTTATTACATTTAATCTTGACAAAAGTTGGGGTTAACTTTTCTCTAATGCATACATCAACAAAGTAAATATGGTTATAGTAAATATCAATCCTTGCGTAGATTCTTTGAAAATCCAGGACAGAAGACAAGGATATATCTTTCTTTAAATAATAAATGTCCATTTGTAAAGTTGTAAAATTAAGCAAAAACAAAAAACAATGATGGATCCTCTTTATTCTTTACAAAACTTTTTTAATTTACTCTACGGTACTAGTTTCGACATTGTGTCATCTTCAGCCGAGAATCTAAACAAAAATTAACCGTTACAAAAATTTTACCACGAATAGGTATGTATTAAAATATCAAATGCAAAAATTACATGTGTATGATACTCACAGTCAAATGGTTTTCAAATTATCTCTTATCATAAAAATTAACAGTTAATGTATGCAGATATAACTATGGATTTAACAGGATCTTTCATATTAAAATATTATAGATAAAAATTTTTTAGATAAAATTACACGTACAATATCAAAAACACAAGTCACGTGACATGGTGGACAATGCACAATATAACATGAAGCAAATAAAATACCATACAAGGTCATGCACGCTACTGATAAAACATAACAATAAATAAGTTACTATCAAATAACAAACAAACTAGAAATCGCATAAGTCAGCTTAAAAATGTAAAAGACAGCAATCCAGGCAACCAAAGATGCAGGACGTGTTGTCATATAGTTTCTAAAAATGAAAAGAGTGGTTTGTCATGTGTATATACTTGATCATTTAATAAATTGTAACGATGTTTGTGTCTTTCAATCTCTAATGTTTCTAACAAGTTAAGTTTTAAGCCTTTAGATTGTCTATGTAAAATTGAAATATTTTGAAAGTCAATATTATGTCCAGTTTCAAGTCGATGTTTGAAAACATTTGAAGTTAATTGATTTTTGTGTTCATACAATCTGTTACATAATTGTCGTCCAGTTTGTCCTATATAAATAGAGTTACACTGAATACACTTCAAAGAATAAACACCACTTTCTTCTAGGATGTTTTGTTTGGGTTTTACATTACTTAAAATGTTATATAGTTGAGTATCTGTTTTGAATGAAAGTTTAATGTCAAATTTGTTAAATATTGGTTTTAAGCCAATAGTGATAAAGTTATATGGTAGAGACTTATATTGTATATTATGTGAAATATTGTTATTTTTATTATAAAGAGGGTCCTGTTTTAGAATGATATGTTTTATCAGTTTATTAATTGTGTGAATAGGGAATTTAAAATTTGTAGCTAATTCATAAATATAATTAATTTCTTTAATTTTTGAAGTATGGTCTAATGGATATGTTATCGCTCTGTGTATATAATATTGAAAAGCAGACATTTTTTGTGATATACAATGATATGAGTTGTATGGGATTACAGTTGTAATAGATGATGGTTTCCTATAAATGTCTATGGTAATGTTATTATTACACTTCGTAAGGGTGATATCGAGAAAATTTAATTTTTCTTCTTTTTCTATTTCAAGTGTAAATTTCAGGTTATTATGTAAATTGTTTAGGTAACTGTGAAAATTGTGGAGTTCATCTATAGTACCCGACCACATGCAAAAAACATCATCCACATATCTTAACCATTTTATTATCTTATTGTGAAAAGGGTTATTAGAGTTAATTATATTAGTAGTTTCTATATCGTTCAAATACAAATCCGCAAGTAGTCCTGAAAGTGGCATGCCCATTGGTAATCCGTCATTGACTTTATAAAATTGATCATTAAATTTGCAATAGTTTTGATTTATTATAAGTTCTAAGATTGACGTTAAATCATTTACTTTAGATATATCTGTGTATTTCTGGGTAAAGATATTTTTAACTATTTCTAATGTATGATTTATAGGGACATTGGAATATAAATTTACTATATCAAAGGAAACCATTACAAAATCTGTATCTAAAGGTGTATTTGTAATGTTATTCATGAATTGTTGAGTATTGTTAACAGAGCAGGTTGATGTAAAGTTTATTTCTTTAAAGACTTCTAACATAATTTTTGATAAATGGATAGCAGGAGAAGAATAATATGCAGTGATAGGTCTAATCGGTATATCTATTTTATGTAATTTAGGTAGGGCATATAAAGTTGGAATTTTTGGGTTCATTGGTATAAATGTATTGGAGTGTGGTGAATACTCTAGGAGTGTACCTTTACACTGGTTAATAATTGACTTCGTATTGCTAATTACAAGTTTTAAAGGATTCTTTTGTAAAAGAGTGTAATTGTTATTGGAAATGAATTCTAAAGTTTTATCTATATATGACTTACGATACATGACAACCGTGCCTGCGCCCTTGTCCGCCTTTACATAAATTGCGTCTTGCACCTCCAACTTAGATTTGATCTTTTTAATAATTCTCCATTCCTCCCTAGATTTAAGTGATATGCTGTGATTTCGCTTTTCTTTATTTCTTAATGTTGGAATGACTTCATTTCGTATCCTATTTTTCTCGGGATGCCTCTCAATCGCACATTGTATATCGATTGAATTTAAAGGATGAGATATTTTCGTTGGGTAAAGGGCATATTTGTGTCCATTGTTAAGCAAATCGATCTCTTCCCTTTCAAAAACAATGTTTGTGAGGTTTACAAATTGTTGTATCGGTTGTTCATTGTTGTCCCCATGATGTCGTAATATTGATATGCCTTCTGTAGGAGTAGAAGGATCGGCTCCTGTGACTGTTCTGTTAATGGAGTTCGAATTCATGTGTGTGTTCTGACATTTCTTGTTTTTCCTCAGCGACCTTAGCTTGTTGTTCTTACGTGAAAGATCATCTTGTTTGATTGAGAATGCACGTTCTTTGGCATCCAATATAATTTCTTCTATCTCCAAATAATGAAACATCTCTCTAAGGTTTCTGTGTAACAAAGTCAGTCTATCATATAGCCTAGCAATGGTAGAATGGTGTTTTCGCTTTTCTTTAATGAGTAGAACTGTAATCCCATACAACTCATATCATTGTATATCACAAAAAATGTCTGCTTTTCAATATTATATACACAGAGCGATAACATATCCATTAGACCATACTTCAAAAATTAAAGAAATTAATTATATTTATGAATTAGCTACAAATTTTAAATTCCCTATTCACACAATTAATAAACTGATAAAACATATCATTCTAAAACAGGACCCTCTTTATAATAAAAATAACAATATTTCACATAATATACAATATAAGTCTCTACCATATAACTTTATCACTATTGGCTTAAAACCAATATTTAACAAATTTGACATTAAACTTTCATTCAAAACAGATACTCAACTATATAACATTTTAAGTAATGTAAAACCCAAACAAAACATCCTAGAAGAAAGTGGTGTTTATTCTTTGAAGTGTATTCAGTGTAACTCTATTTATATAGGACAAACTGGACGACAATTATGTAACAGATTGTATGAACACAAAAATCAATTAACTTCAAATGTTTTCAAACATCGACTTGAAACTGGACATAATATTGACTTTCAAAATATTTCAATTTTACATAGACAATCTAAAGGCTTAAAACTTAACTTGTTAGAAACATTAGAGATTGAAAGACACAAACATCGTTACAATTTATTAAATGATCAAGTATATACACATGACAAACCACTCTTTTCATTTTTAGAAACTATATGACAACACGTCCTGCATCTTTGGTTGCCTGGATTGCTGTCTTTTACATTTTTAAGCTGACTTATGCGATTTCTAGTTTGTTTGTTATTTGATAGTAACTTATTTATTGTTATGTTTTATCAGTAGCGTGCATGACCTTGTATGGTATTTTATTTGCTTCATGTTATATTGTGCATTGTCCACCATGTCACGTGACTTGTGTTTTTGATATTGTACGTGTAATTTTATCTAAAAAATTTTTATCTATAATATTTTAATATGAAAGATCCTGTTAAATCCATAGTTATATCTGCATACATTAACTGTTAATTTTTATGATAAGAGATAATTTGAAAACCATTTGACTGTGAGTATCATACACATGTAATTTTTGCATTTGATATTTTAATACATACCTATTCGTGGTAAAATTTTTGTAACGGTTAATTTTTGTTTAGATTCTCGGCTGAAGATGACACAATGTCGAAACTAGTACCGTAGAGTAAATTAAAAAAGTTTTGTAAAGAATAAAGAGGATCCATCATTGTTTTTTGTTTTTGCTTAATTTTACAACTTTACAAATGGACATTTATTATTTAAAGAAAGATATATCCTTGTCTTCTGTCCTGGATTTTCAAAGAATCTACGCAAGGATTGATATTTACTATAACCATATTTACTTTGTTGATGTATGCATTAGAGAAAAGTTAACCCCAACTTTTGTCAAGATTAAATGTAATAAACTAACAACTAAACAGAAGGAACATATTCAACACAAGCTACTCATTAAAGAAAAGCGAAAACACCATTCTACCATTGCTAGGCTATATGATAGACTGACTTTGTTACACAGAAACCTTAGAGAGATGTTTCATTATTTGGAGATAGAAGAAATTATATTGGATGCCAAAGAACGTGCATTCTCAATCAAACAAGATGATCTTTCACGTAAGAACAACAAGCTAAGGTCGCTGAGGAAAAACAAGAAATGTCAGAACACACACATGAATTCGAACTCCATTAACAGAACAGTCACAGGAGCCGATCCTTCTACTCCTACAGAAGGCATATCAATATTACGACATCATGGGGACAACAATGAACAACCGATACAACAATTTGTAAACCTCACAAACATTGTTTTTGAAAGGGAAGAGATCGATTTGCTTAACAATGGACACAAATATGCCCTTTACCCAACGAAAATATCTCATCCTTTAAATTCAATCGATATACAATGTGCGATTGAGAGGCATCCCGAGAAAAATAGGATACGAAATGAAGTCATTCCAACATTAAGAAATAAAGAAAAGCGAAATCACAGCATATCACTTAAATCTAGGGAGGAATGGAGAATTATTAAAAAGATCAAATCTAAGTTGGAGGTGCAAGACGCAATTTATGTAAAGGCGGACAAGGGCGCAGGCACGGTTGTCATGTATCGTAAGTCATATATAGATAAAACTTTAGAATTCATTTCCAATAACAATTACACTCTTTTACAAAAGAATCCTTTAAAACTTGTAATTAGCAATACGAAGTCAATTATTAACCAGTGTAAAGGTACACTCCTAGAGTATTCACCACACTCCAATACATTTATACCAATGAACCCAAAAATTCCAACTTTATATGCCCTACCTAAATTACATAAAATAGATATACCGATTAGACCTATCACTGCATATTATTCTTCTCCTGCTATCCATTTATCAAAAATTATGTTAGAAGTCTTTAAAGAAATAAACTTTACATCAACCTGCTCTGTTAACAATACTCAACAATTCATGAATAACATTACAAATACACCTTTAGATACAGATTTTGTAATGGTTTCCTTTGATATAGTAAATTTATATTCCAATGTCCCTATAAATCATACATTAGAAATAGTTAAAAATATCTTTACCCAGAAATACACAGATATATCTAAAGTAAATGATTTAACGTCAATCTTAGAACTTATAATAAATCAAAACTATTGCAAATTTAATGATCAATTTTATAAAGTCAATGACGGATTACCAATGGGCATGCCACTTTCAGGACTACTTGCGGATTTGTATTTGAACGATATAGAAACTACTAATATAATTAACTCTAATAACCCTTTTCACAATAAGATAATAAAATGGTTAAGATATGTGGATGATGTTTTTTGCATGTGGTCGGGTACTATAGATGAACTCCACAATTTTCACAGTTACCTAAACAATTTACATAATAACCTGAAATTTACACTTGAAATAGAAAAAGAAGAAAAATTAAATTTTCTCGATATCACCCTTACGAAGTGTAATAATAACATTACCATAGACATTTATAGGAAACCATCATCTATTACAACTGTAATCCCATACAACTCATATCATTGTATATCACAAAAAATGTCTGCTTTTCAATATTATATACACAGAGCGATAACATATCCATTAGACCATACTTCAAAAATTAAAGAAATTAATTATATTTATGAATTAGCTACAAATTTTAAATTCCCTATTCACACAATTAATAAACTGATAAAACATATCATTCTAAAACAGGACCCTCTTTATAATAAAAATAACAATATTTCACATAATATACAATATAAGTCTCTACCATATAACTTTATCACTATTGGCTTAAAACCAATATTTAACAAATTTGACATTAAACTTTCATTCAAAACAGATACTCAACTATATAACATTTTAAGTAATGTAAAACCCAAACAAAACATCCTAGAAGAAAGTGGTGTTTATTCTTTGAAGTGTATTCAGTGTAACTCTATTTATATAGGACAAACTGGACGACAATTATGTAACAGATTGTATGAACACAAAAATCAATTAACTTCAAATGTTTTCAAACATCGACTTGAAACTGGACATAATATTGACTTTCAAAATATTTCAATTTTACATAGACAATCTAAAGGCTTAAAACTTAACTTGTTAGAAACATTAGAGATTGAAAGACACAAACATCGTTACAATTTATTAAATGATCAAGTATATACACATGACAAACCACTCTTTTCATTTTTAGAAACTATATGACAACACGTCCTGCATCTTTGGTTGCCTGGATTGCTGTCTTTTACATTTTTAAGCTGACTTATGCGATTTCTAGTTTGTTTGTTATTTGATAGTAACTTATTTATTGTTATGTTTTATCAGTAGCGTGCATGACCTTGTATGGTATTTTATTTGCTTCATGTTATATTGTGCATTGTCCACCATGTCACGTGACTTGTGTTTTTGATATTGTACGTGTAATTTTATCTAAAAAATTTTTATCTATAATATTTTAATATGAAAGATCCTGTTAAATCCATAGTTATATCTGCATACATTAACTGTTAATTTTTATGATAAGAGATAATTTGAAAACCATTTGACTGTGAGTATCATACACATGTAATTTTTGCATTTGATATTTTAATACATACCTATTCGTGGTAAAATTTTTGTAACGGTTAATTTTTGTTTAGATTCTCGGCTGAAGATGACACAATGTCGAAACTAGTACCGTAGAGTAAATTAAAAAAGTTTTGTAAAGAATAAAGAGGATCCATCATTGTTTTTTGTTTTTGCTTAATTTTACAACTTTACAAATGGACATTTATTATTCAAATTGTTACGCTCAAACCACAATCCCAGATTCAAAACATTGTTATCCATCGTCAGCGTCACCTCTTCCAGAGTACGCTCTCTTAGTACGCATGAGGTGTCATCCGCATACAATACTGCAAGGCCATTCACAACAGTAGGAAGGTCATTCACATACAGCAGGAACAGAATCGGTCCGAATATCGAGCCCTGAGGAACCCCACACACAATGCCTCGCCAAGGTGATCTTATCTCTATTCCCGATTCATCATTGGTTGACACGCACTGCTTTCTGCCGACTAGGTATTAGGACCGCATCCATTCCAACGCCACGCCCCGGAAACCCATTCTTTCAAGCTTATCCAGAAGCACCCGATGGTGTACACTATCGAAAGCCTTTGACAGATCCATGAATGCGCAGGCCACCACATCCTTGCTGTTTAAGCCATGTAAGATCTCCTCCAACAGCTGGAAAACTGCTCTCGAGGTCGATCGCCCCTTTATGTATCCATTCTGACCCCTGTATAGGACATCGTGCGATCTGAGGAAAACTACCACTCTATTGCACACCAATTTCTCCAATACCTTTGAAATATTTGATAGAAGGGCAATAGGTCGGTAATTGTGGAGATCACTCCTGTCTCCCTTTTTATGTATAGGACTTATTATTGCATATTTCATTCCGTCAACATGTTTATGATGTGAGTTAAAGGTGTCACAATTTCCTCAGCACAAAACTTCAGCACAGACACAGGTATGCCATCATTGCCCGTAGCCTTTGAGTTCTTTAAGCTATTTATAGCCTCCATAACCTCTTCGGGGTATATCAGATGCAATGAAAAGGTGTCGGATACATACTTTACATTTCCCAGAGAAGCTGTGTTATTCTTCTTAACGTCTTGACCGGACTCAATGAAATGTTTATTAACTGCTGTTAGAATATCCTTGGCATCACCAGGCTCACCGATATCACTAACCCTAAAGGGATCCCTTCTATCACGACCCCGAAGTTGACCGATTACGTCCCAAGTTGCCCTGGCCTTATTGGTGGAATTCTTGATATATTCCTCATAAGATTTCCGCTTGGCTTGTTCTATTTCAAGTCTTAAATTATTACAGAAAACTTGGTACAATTTTTTATCAATTCTATTATTTCGATAATCTTCATATAACTGTCTTTTCTGTGTTGACATAGTTCTTATTCTGTCCGTTAGTCAATTGTGTTTAGATTTTTTTGAAATATCAACAACTTTTTTGGTAACGTTTTTATTTATGGTTGTTACCAGTATTTCCGTAAATTTTTCATACGAACAATTTACATCGTTGAATAATGAAACTGGGACCCAATCAACTTCTCGCAACTCTTCCTTTATTTTCTTTAAATTGGTGTGAGAGAAAACTCTAATTTTTTGCCTAATGGTACTCCGCTGCATCGAATGCTGCATGCTAATTGTCAGGCTCTAGGCATAATGATCCGATAACGCGGAGGCCAACACACTACCACTACAGTGGGGATGATTAGTAAAAATATTGTCAATAAGTGTTTTTGATCTGTTGGTCACTCCTGTTGGCTCAAAAATACTTTGTCGTAGGTTATATCTTCGCACTAAATCCAAAAAATTATCAGAAACCTTGTCCTGCCTGCTTAGATCGATGTTAAAGTAACCGCACAAAACCAGCGTGTAAGTAACATTCACCGACACTTCGCTCAAAATCGCATCCAGTATATGGAGAAATTGATCCATACATCCCGACGGCAGACGATATACATTGATTATAATTAACTTATGTCTCTTGATTTTAACAGCGCTGTATTCTTAAACCTGTTCCATGCTACAAGGTTAAGTATACCTACTTCACATTCACCTCTGACTGCTGTAGCCTAGATTTTCATGTCACTAAAAACACAATTCTGTTATATACAACTTGCAATGTACTTTCTGTTATAGGTCAAAAATTTGCAATGTTGGAGATGAAGACTACTGTGTCCAATATTTTGAGAAATTTTGAAATATATCCCGCTGAAAATTATAAACCAGAATTGGTTCCGGATGTGATATTGAAATCTCTCAACGGGGTGGAAATTAGTTTGAGGAAACGCAACTTTTAGTGCCACTTTTTCGATTAGAATTGTAATTTTATCTATTAGATAATATAGGAAATACAATTAAGTTATACAAACTACTTTTTCATAAGTAAAATATAAATTTAGTGTTCTTTATTTCTTCATCTATTCCTCCTATGAAATATATTTCTGTTATACTTACTGTTGATAAAAAAAAACTTGTAGATTCATTTTATACATTTCTTATATACAATGCGTGTCAAAAGCAGCACATAGCTGACATAGAGGATTTACAGAAAAATCCTTCAAGGAGTATAGCGAATTTTTCAAAAAGTCATTACGTGATGATATTTACTTTTGCTTTTTCATTTTCCTGGCGAACTGGATAAAAAAAAATTCTAAATGACACGCCAAATATTTTATGGCATATTTTGGTAGATCTAAACAGATCTGCTTGTCTTTTATTGAAACTTTTAAATTTTACGATAAATCATTATGCGTTTGAATGAAACAGAACGTATCGAAATTTTGATGACGATTGGTTACGGGAATCGTGTAAGAACAGAGCAACAAATGTGTGCTCTCTTTAATCGGGAGTTTCCTAAATGGCCTCCGATAACACTACCCTCTGTCAGCAGTGTTGAAAGAATGTTTAGGAAGACGGGATTTATGAAAGATGAACCAAAATAAGCAGAAATGCAAACTGGTCGGTCCTTTTGGAACTGGATAATAATCCTCATTTTTCGTCTAGCGAACTTGCTCTGAATTATGACATTAGTCAATGATCTGTTCTGAGACTTTTAAGAAGAAAGAACCTACCCTACCTAACCTACAAGATTCAATTGTTTCAAGAATTGCCGGAAGATGATCCTGATCGACAGACGGAATTTTGCGAAAGCATGACGAACATTTGCGACGATTATCCAGAATTTGTACAAAAACTTTTATTCTAAGATGAGACCATATACTTTATCTCAATGAGGTGGTTAATAGACAACACTGTCGTTACTAAACGAGAAATAATTCACATTGGATGCAAGAAAATCATTCTCAACACCCGCAAAAAGTCAATGTATGGGCAGAAATGATGGATGATCACATTCATGGGCCTCATAATTTAGAACCAGGTTTATCAAATAATGAGATTTGGTTTCAATAATATGGCGCTCTTCCGCATTAAGCCAGCAACGTACATATCTACTGAAATGTTTCTAAACACATGGACTAAAGAGTGGACCCCTAAATCACCAGATCTCACCCTGTTAGACTACTTCTTGTGGAGATATTTAAAAAGCAAGCTTATTGGAATCGTCTTCAAAATTTAGTAGATCTAGAACAGCGTATTAGACGAGAAATTAGGCTAATTACACTTGCTGTCTTGCATAATGTCCGACAAGAATTTATGCATCGTTGTGTCTACTGCCAAGAGAGAAAACGTGATCACTTCGACCATTAAAGAAAAATTCGTGAATTCCTAAAAATTGGAAGTGAAAAAAAATACTTCTTAGACTAATTGTAAATAAAGATTAAATATGAGAAAATGTTAAAAGCCTGAGACTTTATCTACTAGTCTTGCGTTACTGTACCATTAATATCATTTTCTGAGTTTAGCTTAACTGTTTTGTATCTAGACATATTAACGATGGATCCACACCCTCTGCAATTTTACAAATAGCCTAATGGATGGATTATGGAATAGATTCATCAAGTCTCGGTTGTTCCCTTGTTCTGTATCTCCTACTGTCCGCCTGTTGCACTACAAATGCAGACTGCAGGCTCTTTAGGCCCGCCCATTATATATATAAAAAATACGTTCGGCTCAAGGCGAATTATTTCGCCAGTTTAGACCAGGCCCGTCTATTCCAGCTGTTAGGCCCGGCCGCGGGCCGATCCTGAAGGGCTTTAATTTGCCCATGCAGTGCGCTAAGTCAGTCTGTATACATTTAAACGTTAGTCCGCTTTACGGATAAAACACCTGTTTGTTTCCATATGATTATAATCTACGTATTTGCTCTACCTAATATATTAAGCAAGCAGAAAGGTGCCTAAAATATTCCGTAATCACCCAAGTTCATGTCCGTATACTTGACACCATTCTAGTTATGTTAATATATTCAATTCAGTGTTGTTATAATGTTATTATGTGTTGACCTTGACCTCTAAATATATAATAAACAATTGCTTCAAACCGTTTTTTAAATACTAACTTGAACATTTCAAATTAATTTTAACCAAGTAACACTTAGGAAATTTAAAGAAACGGCCATATATATAAATAAATATATAAGGGCAGCAGTTAGTTACTTATGCTTTTATATAAAAGTAGAACGAACATTTTTAGAAAGAGAGATAAATTCTAAACAAAAAATGAGGTGTGGCCACCACACGACTTTCTTATAAGTATGAGAGTTTCAAATTATAAAATTTTAAGAATTTTTTTATATAATAATTATTCAAAATCCTATTATAAATAATTCTATTCTCTTAATAAATCTCTATAGAAAGCATACTTTGCGAGATATTCGAAAGAAAGTACTACTCGCTAAGAGTAAAAGTGTTACTTCCGGTCCGAATTTTGAAATTTCATTTATACAAAAAATATTCCAAATTCAACTCTAAATACTTTTGTACTCTTGATAAATATATATAGAATGCATAATTTACGACATATTTGCAAAAAATTGCTATTCGGTAAGAGTAAAAGTGTTAGTTCCGGTCCGAATTTTGAATTTTTTTTTTTATAGAAAAGGTATTAAAAATTAAGTTCTAAATACTTTTATACACGTAATGTATCTGCCTAAAAAGCATGACTTGCAAAATAATTGCAAAAATATGATTTTCGATAAGAGTAAAAGACTTACATCCGGTAGAAATTTCGAAAAACCTTTTTGATAAAATTGTTCTCAATTTTAATTTTAAGTACAGTTGTTTAAACTTAGTAGTTGACGAAATATTGTCAAAATTCGATTTTTTCACTGAAGTAAACTACTACTTCCGGTCTGTCGATTTTACTGAAAATCTAATCAGATCTGAAGAGGGAGATTATCCCCGTAAATACAAAATTTGGAATTGATATCTGTAGCGGTTTGAGCGCTATCGTGGTCACACACACACACAGAGAGAGAGAGAGAGAGAGAGAGACACAGAGAGAGAGAGAGAGAGAGAGAGAGAGAGAGAGAGAGACATTTTTTAAAACCACTTTTTCGGTATCAGGGGACTTCAAAACGTGGACATTTGCAAAAATCTCGAGGTCGAAAATTTTCATCATCACAATACTTCCTTATACTATGTATAAGAAAGTAGTAAGTAACACACTATCGTCCTAAATTAAAAAAAATGAGGTGTGGCCACCACACGACTTTCTTATACGTATGAAAGTGTTACTTCCGGTCCGAATTTTGAAATTTCATTTATACAAAAAATATTCCAAATCCAACTCTAAATACTTTTGTACTCTTCATAAATGTATATAGAATGCATAATTTACGAAATATTTGCAAAAAATCGTTATTCGGTAAGAGTAAAAGTGATACTTCCGGTCCGAATTTTGAAATTTTTTTTATATAAAAGATATTGGAAATTAAGTTCTAAATACTTATGAATTCTTTATAAATTAGTCTAAACTTAGTAATTGACGAAATATTTGCAAATTTCGATTTTTTCACTGAAGTAAACTACTACTTCCGGTCAGCCGATTTTGCTCAAAATCTAATCAGTTCTCAAGAGGGAGATTATATTCGTAAATACAAAATTTGGAATTGATATCTCCAGCGGTTTGACCGCTATCGTGGTCACAGACAGACAGACATTTTTTTAAAAACCAATTTTTCGGTATCAGGGGACTTCAAAACGTGGACATCTGCAAAAATCTCGAGGTCGAAAATTTTCATCATCACAATACTTCCTTATACTACGTATAAGAAAGTAATAAGCGAATAAAAAGCACATAAACTCTTTGATTATTATTGTTTTAATATGTAAGTAGGCGATAAATATAAAATAAAAAAATGAGGTGTGGCCACCACACGACTTTCTTATACGTATGAGCGTTTCAAACTATACAATTTTAAGAATCTTTTTATACAAAACTTATTCAAAATCCTATTCTAGGTACTTTCATTCGCTTAATAAATCGCTATAGAATGCATACTTTGCAAGATATTATCAAAAAAGTGCCCCTCGCTAAGAGTAAAAGTGCTACTTCCGGTCCGAATTTTGAAATTTCATATATACAAAAAATATTGCAAATCCAGTTCTAAATACTTTTGTACTCTAGATAAATATATATAGAATGCATAACTTACGACATATTTGCAAAAAATCGCTATTCGATAAGAGTAAAAGTGGTACTTCCGGTCTGAATTTTGAAATTTTTTTTATACAAAAGATATTGAAAATTATGTTTTAAATACTTTTATACCCGTAACGTACTTGTCTAAAAAGCATGACTTGCGAAATATTCGCAAAAAACTGATTTTCGATAAGAGTAAAAGACCTACTTCCGGTAGGAATTTCGAAAAACATTTTAAATAAAATTATTCTCAATTTTAATTTTAAGTATATATGAATTCTTTATAAATTTGTTTAAACTTAGTAGTTGACGAAATATTCGCAAAATTCGATTTTTTCGCTGAAGTAAACTGCTACTTCCGGTCTACCGTTTTTACTGAAAAACTAATCAGATCTCAAGAGGGCGATTATACACGTAAATACAAAATTTGGAATTGATATCTACAGCGGTTTGGCCGCTATCGTGGTCACACACACACACACAGACAGACAGACACACAGACACACAGACACACAGACACACAGACATTTTTTAAAAACCACTTTTTCGGTATCAGGGGACTTCAAAACGTGGACATCTGCAAAAATCTCGAGGTCGAAAATTTTCATCATCACAATACTTCCTTATACTACGTATAAGAAAGTAAAAAATGAGGTGTGGCCACCACACGACTTTCTTATACGTATGAAAGTGTTACTTCCGGTCCGAATTTTGAAATTTCATTTATACAAAAAATATTCCAAATCCAACTCTAAATACTTTTGTACTCTTCATAAATATATATAGAATGCATAATTTACGACATATTTGCAAAAAATCGCTATTCGATAAGAATAAAAGTGGTACTTCCGGTCTGAATTTTGAAATTTTTTTTATACAAAAGATATTTAAAAGTATGTTCTAAATACTTTTATACTCGTAATGTACCTGCCTAGAAAGCATGACTTGCGAGATATTCGCAAAAAACTGATTTTCGATAAGAGTAAAAGACCTACTTCCGGTAGGAATTTCGAAAAACTTTATTAAAACAATTTTTCTCGAATTTAATTTTGAGTACATTTGAATTCTTTATAAATTTGTTTAAACTTAGTAATTGATGAAATATTTGCAAAATTCGATTTTTTCACTGAAGTAAACTACTACTTCCGGTCTGCCGATTTTGCTCAAAATCTAATCAGTTCTCAAGAGGGAGATTATATTCGTAAATACAAAATTTGGAATTGATATCTACAGCGGTTTGACCGCTATCGTGGTCACACACACACAGACACACACAGACACACACACACACACACACACAGGCACACAGACACACAGACATTTTTTAAAAACCACTTTTTTGGTATCAGGGGACCTCAAAACGTGGACATCTGCAAAAATCTCGAGGTCGAAAATTTTCATCATCACAATACTTCCTTATACTACGTATAAGAAAGTAAAATGAGGTGTGGCCACCACACGACTTTCTTATACGTATGAGCGTTTCAAACTATACAATTTTAAGAATTTTTTTATACAAAACTTATTCAAAATCCTATTCTAAGTACTTTCATTCGCTTAATAAATCGCTATAGAATGCATACTTTGCAAGATATTATCAAAAAAGTGCTCCTCGCTAAAAGTAAAACTGCTACTTCCGGTCCGAATTTTTAAATTTCATATATACAGAAAATATTGCAAATCCAGTTTTAAATACTTTTGTACTCTTGATAAATGTATATAGAATGCATAACTACGACATATTTGCAAAAAATCGCTATTCGATAAGAGTAAAAGTGGTACTTCCGGTCTGAATTTTGAAATTTTCTTTATACAAAAGATATTGAAAATTATGTTTTAAATACTTTTATACCCGTAACGTACTTGTCTAAAAAGCATGACTTGCGAAATATTCGCAAAAAACTGATTTTCGATAAGAGTAAAAGACCTACTTCCGGTAGGAATTTCGAAAAACTTTTTAAATAAAATTATTCTCAATTTTAATTCTAAGTATATATGAATTCTTTATAAATTTGTTTAAACTTAGTAGTTGACGAAATATTCGCAAAATTCGATTTTTTCGCTGAAGTAAACTGCTACTTCCGGTCTACCGATTTTACTGAAAAACTAATCAGATCTCAAGAGAAAGATTATACACGTAAATACAAAATTTGGAATTGATATCTACAGCGGTTTGGCCGCTATCGTGGTCACACACACACACAGAGAGACACACACACAGACAGACATACAGACAGACACACAGACATTTTTTAAAAACCACTTTTTCGGTATCAGGGGACTTCAAAACGTGGACATCTGCGAAAATCTCGAGGTCGAAAATTTTCATCATCACAATACTTCCTTATACTACGTATAAGAAAGTAAAAATGAGGTGTGGCCACCACACGACTTTCTTATACGTATGAGAGTTTCAAACTATACAATTTTAAGAATTTTTGTATACAAAACTTATTCAAAATCCTATTCTAAGTACTTTCATTCTCTTAATAAATCGTTATAGAATGCATACTTTGCAAGATATTCGAAAAAAAGTGCTACTCGCTAAGAGTAAAAGTGCCAGTTCCGGTCCGAATTTTGAAATTTTATATATATAAAAAATATTGCAAATTCAACTCTAAATACTTTTGTACTCTTAATAAATATATATAGAATGCATAATTTACGACATATCTACAAAAAATCGCTATTCGGTAAGCGTAAAAGTGGTACTTCCGGTCCGAATTTTGAAATTTTTTTTATACAAAAGATATTTAAAATTATAATTTAAATGCTTTTATACTGGTAATGTACCTGCCTAGAAAGCATGACTTGCGAGATATTCGCAAAAAACTGATTTTCGATAAGAGTAAAAGACCTACTTCCGGTTGGAATTTCGAAAAACTTTTTTAAGATAATTTGTCTCAAATTTAATTTTGAGTACATTTCAATTCTTTATAAATTTGTTTAAACTTAGTAATTGACGAAATATTGGCAAAATTCTAATTTTTCACTGAAGTAAACTGCTACTTCCGGTCTACTGATTTTACTGAAAAACTAATCAGATCTCAAGAGGGAGATTATACACGTAAATACAAAACTTGGAATTGATATCTACAGCGGTTTGACCGCTATCGTGGTCACACACAGACACACAGACACACACACAGACATTTTTTAAAAACCAATTTTTCGGTATCAGGGGACTTCAAAACGTGGACATCTGCAAAAATCTCGAGGTCGAAAATTTTCGTCATCACAATACTTCCTTATACTACGTATAAGAAAGTAAAAAGATTACTTGAAACGTCAACGAGTTTGTAAACTTAATCTGTTTTGTAATTAATTTGTTGTGTACGGCTACCTATTGTTAACAGCTTATTACTGATTGTTAGTTCTACTAAAATGTCTTTCGCACATCTAGAAAAATGCGATATGCTTGAAACTTATCTGTTTTGCAGAAGAAACGCAGTGGAAGCATTGGCATATTATTGTAACAAATTTCCGGACGATACGAAGTTTATAAACAACAATATAGAAAGCTGTTGAAGTTGGAAAACAAAATTAGAGACATAATAAATAATATTCCCGCTAGAACTATCCTAAAAGTGACAAGAAGTGTTCTCAGAAGAGCTCAGAAGTATTGATCAACAAGACCATACCTTCGAACATTTACTAAGATAAGACATGAGGTGTGGCCACCACACGACTTTCTTATACGTATGAGCATTTCAAACTATACAATTTTTAAAAAAAAATTTATACAAAAATTATTCAAAATCCTATTCTAAGTACATACTTCTATTCTCTTAATAAATCTCTATAGAATGCATACTTTGTAAGATATTATCAAAAAAGTGCTACTCGCTAAGAGTAAAAGTGCTACTTCCTGTCCTAATTTTGAAATTTCAAATATACAAAAAATATTGCAAATCCAGTTCTAAATACTTTTGTACTCTTGATAAATATATTATTATATAGAATGCATAACTTACGATATATTTGCAAAAAATCGCTATTCGATAAGAGTAAAAGTGGTATTTTCGGTCTGAATTTTGTAGTATTTTTTATATAAAAGATATTGAAAATTATGTTTTAAATACTTTTATACTCGTAACGTACTTGTGTAAAAAGCATGACTTCCGAGATATTCGCAAAAACCTGATTTTCGATAAGAGTAAAAGACCTACTTCCGGTTGGAATTTCGAAAAACTTTTTTAAGACAATTTGTCTCAAACTTAATTTTAAGTACATATGAATTCTTTATAAATTTGTTTAAACTTAGTAGTTGACGAAATATTGGCAAAATTCGATTTTTTCACTGAAGTAAACTGCTACTTCCGGTTAATCGATTTTACTGAAAAACTAATCAGATCTCAAGAGGGAGATTACACACGTAAATACAAAATTTGGAATTGATAGCTATAGAGGTCTGACCGCTATCGTGGTCACATACAGAGAGACACACTGACAGGCACACTGACAGACATACAGACACACAGACATTTTTTAAAAACCACTTTTTCGGTATCAGGGGACTTCAAAACGTGGACATCTGCAAAAATCTCGCGGTCGAAAATGTTCATCATCACAATACTTCCTTATACTACGTATAAGAAAGTAAAAATGCATAAATTTATCACTTTTTGTTGCTTATCGTTTTGTTATTCAATGTTTCATATGATTTAATGTACTAAAATTTACATGAAAGCAAGAATAATCAAAGAGTTTAATTGCTTTTTATGTGCTTATTTTTAAATTTAGAACGATAGTGTATTACTTACTTTTACTTTCTTATACGTAGTATAAGGAAGTATTGTGATGATGAAAATTTTCGACCTCGTTTGTTTAGAATTTAAGTCTCTTTCAAAAAATGTCGAAATATACAGGATGTTCCATTTAAAATTTTGTTGCTTTTGTGAATATCTCAGAAACTAGCCCTTCAATTGTTTCTCTGTTTTGACTAACTTAATCAGAAAAAAAAGTCCTACTTGATTGCTAATTTAACCAACTTCGTACCTTCAATAACAACAAAATTAGCAGTGGTGAACACTTAACTTTAGACACTGTGTATATATATAAAATATATTGACCATACAAATGCGATTAGTGGGTTGAAACAGAGTGATTCTTGTAGGCCGTATTTTAGGAATGAGATAATACTCACTATGGCGGCGGAATACATACTTACACCATAATTAAACATGTGCATGCAAATAAGTCAAGTTATAATAAAAACTGTAATATTCACGATTATAATACTCGACGGCATAGTGACTTGAGGGTTGCTTATCATAGACTGAAAACCACGCAAAATAGTGCTAGCTATTGGGGTGTTAAGCTATATAACCTTCTTCCTAGTGAACTGAAGTGCCAATCTCTTAGCAAGCTGACATGTAGGCTTAAAAGTGTATTACTCGATGGTGTCTTTTACACTATTGAAGAATTTACAAATCATTTTTGATATTGGATGTTTCTTTTTTCTTGCATTCATATAAGTATTAATGTTCATAGTGTAGTAATTTTTAGTCAATTGTGTAGAATGTGAATTTGAATTTTACCTATATTTGTGTGTATTATTACTATTGTTATTATTTTATGGATGACATTTAACATTATGACTTGTCCTATGTTCATTTTATGTGATGTTAGGATGAAATAAAGCTATCTATCTATCTATCTATCTATCTATCTATATATCTATCTATAGATACAAGGCAAAATTACTAATTATAATCATCATACATACATCTCTACCAAACCTGCAAGTCAAATAAATGGATCTGGGTCAGTAAGATGTACTGATATTCCCCTAGATCAAACATACGCATATCAAACAAGAGAAAAGATAGTAACTGCATGAAAGTGAAGTGAATAGCCAGCCTGAACAATTTATTTCAGTTACATGAAAATACTATATATGAAGACCTTGGGGGAACAAGGGGATATGCCACAAATACTACTTCTGAGATATTTGAGTTTTAAATATTTATTCAAATGCTGATATCGTGTTTTTACACCAAAAAGTAAATGAAAACAGAAAAATATTAATAATAATAGCTGCACAAACTTTTTCACAATCATGTGTTTGTATGGTGGTTCAGAAAATGAATTGAAATAGATTTCTCACATTTTGTGCCATATCCCTCAAGATCTTCATATATGGATAATAGGAAACATTATACATACGAGGTAGGTGCCATAAACTCTCGGCTTGATATACAAAAAAGGAACTTGGAACAATATAAGATTTTTTATTTTTCAATGTAGTCGCCCCTAACTTCTATGCATTTATTACAACGATTAATTAATAATTCGATACCCTTGTAAAAATAATCTGAAGTTTTTCCGTCAAAATGTTCTATAACAGCTGCTTGCAACTCATTGTCGTCCTTAAAACTACGTTCCCTAAGGTCTTTTTTTAAATTAGAAAACAAACAAAAATCACAAGGAGCAATATACGGACTATACGGCGGATGTTCTAATTCTTGACAGCTGCATTCGCGGATGGCAGCTTGTGAAATGGCGGCAGTATGGACGGGAGCATTGTCGTGCAATAACACACCTTTTGTCAATTTTTCACGACGTTTTGCACGAATACTGTTCCTTAATTTATGCAATAAAGACGCATAATATGTGCAGTTCACACTTGTGTTGAGCTCTTTAAAGTCAATAAGCCAAATGCCCTCACAATCCCAGAATACTGTGGCCATCACCTTTTTCGTTGATTGCACGACTTTCGCCTTTCTGGGACGAGATTCATCAGGTCGCCGCCATTTCATGGACTCCCCTTTCGATAGAGGATCGTAAAACAGAACCATTGTTTCATCTCCTGTGACAATGCACTCCATAATCGGTTTTGGGTCGTCTCCACACATGTTTAAAAATGACTGCGCACATTCGACTCGACGTTCACGTCGGAGAGCGGTACCCATCTAGCACTAATTTTATTCATACTCAAATGGTCATGGAGAATTCGGTGATCACTTGCTTTGGAAATGTTTGTTATCACTGCTAATTCCTTCACTTTCAAACGGTGTTTTTCTAGCATTAAATGTTCAATAATTGAAATTTGTTGAGGCGTCATCACTTCAATTAGTCGACCCGACCGATCAGCATCTTCCAGGGATTCTTGTCCCAAACATTTTGCCCATTTTTTTACAGTTGAGTACGAAGGAGATGAATCACCGTAAACGGCGTCTAAACGTTGTTTAAATGGTAAGGTGTATACCCTTCTTTTGTTAAAAATTTAATGACGGTACTCAATTTTCGTTACTTCAGACATTTTCGTGCGCTAGTCATGTTGGTTGGCTGGTTA
Organism: Amphimallon solstitiale; assembly: GCA_963170755.1. Lineage (NCBI taxonomy): Eukaryota > Metazoa > Arthropoda > Insecta > Coleoptera > Scarabaeidae > Amphimallon > Amphimallon solstitiale. The sequence goes on along the minus strand of OY720679.1, from coordinate 61,552,927 downwards.
CTGAAAACTACTAGGCTTCGAACCGTCATATTTATAGTGTATGTGCATGCATGACGTGACGGAGTTTGAACACATTTGAACCTGTATAAGCCTGTCAGGTCGAGAATTTATGGCGCCTACCTCGTATACACGTAAATGAACTATATACCTGCAGAGAAAGTAAATGTTTAC